>OY740782.1:104201838-105401838 GCA_963514005.1 Raja brachyura | reverse complement strand
CTCTGCCCTCACTCTCTACGCTCCCCCCCCCTCTCTCTATGGACGCGCCTGCGAGGTGGGGGCTATGCGTCAGTGGATAGGGCGGTTTTGGGGTAAAAGGAACAAATCAATAATATTAATATAATATCAAGGGGGGTAGTTAGTGTGTGTGTGTGTGGGGGTGGTTAGTGTGTGTGAGATGCTGCATGCTGCCCCGCCCCCCCTCCTCGAAAACCAAACACAAAAAAGGCGTAGGGATTTAACTTATGAGTTCAGAAATACACTCCTTGGACACTTATTTCACCAGATTTTTAAGTCACAAAACTAAAATTTTAAAATATAAACGGCACTTGCCAGCTGCTGACGTCACAATGCCCACCAATCCATGCCCACCTGCCTCCAGGCCCCGCCGCGGATTAAAGGCGCAGAAAGATCGAGAAAGTTCTGCAGAACAAACGTTCTACAAATCCGTTCCGCTACAGCTTCTTTGTTCTATAGATCTCGAGGCAGCGATTGCTCACGCGCTGAATCTACTCATAAGTTCTGCAGAAGAAATGTTCTATAGCTCCGTTCCGCTATTGGATCACGCACTGAAGCTTCTCATGACTGGTAGCGCAGCCCGTGAAGCCCTGCAGATGTGGGTTGCCCCAAGTCCGAAGCCGCTTCTCTCTCTCTCTCTCTCTCTCTCTCTCTCTCTTTTTTTTTTTTCATTTCAAAAACTTTATTCGACACAAATCATAAAATACAATACATCAAAACACAATCAAAAATCACACTATAACGAACAGATCATTGAAGTACAACAGTACATTCATTTATAATCGCCTCAACCCCACGCGGTGACCAGCGCTGACGGAAGGCCTCCAGAGTCCCCGTGAACACCGCGTGTTCCCTCTCCAGGGACACACGTGCACGGACGTAGGCCCGAAAGAGGGGCAGGCAGCCGACTCTCGCCTGACCGTCGACCGCCCGCTGCCTGGACCCACGAATGGCCATCTTGGCCAGGCCGAGGAGCAAACCGACAGGTAATTCCCCCCCCCACACTCGGCTCTCCCCACTCCCTGCCTTAAGTCCAAACACCAGGATTGTGGGGCTAAAATGCAGCCAGAACTTGAGGAACAGCCCCTTCAGATATTGGTACAGGGGCAGTAACCTCACACACTCCATATACACATGGAATACGGTCTCCTCCTCTCCGCAGAAAATACATGCGGCAGACGAGCCCGTGAACCGACTCAAAAGTTTATTACAAACCACCGCTCCATGCAGCACTCTCCACTCCAGGTTCCCAATATAAAGGGGTACAACTCCCTTATAGAAGGACCCCCACTGGGGCCCCCCGCTGCCTTCGGATGGTAACACCGTCCTCCATGGTGAGTCAGGACGGGAGACGAAGGCACGGTGGTTCAGAATGTGCAGGAGCATCCTATACAGTGCGCGTCTCCTTGCATCACAAAATGGCATGCTGGTCATCTCAGAAAGGCAGCTCAGATTATGCGGAGCCGGAGGCCGAGAAATATCCCGGAGCCTAGGCCCGATGAGCAGAGCTGACGGAGCGGGGGTAAGCTCTATCTGAACCACTCTAGGCTCGCGCCTCTCCTCGACACCCACCATGACAGGATGAGGACCAGCCACACCCGCAGCCACAACATCCCCCTCTCCTCGTGGAGCAACACTCTGGCTGAACACCACCAAATTCCTCACTCTTAACACATCCCTGTAGAAAACAGGCAAGCCCCTTAGAGCGGGTCGACTGATGCCCGCCACCGGGAGCCGCGAGACCCCCCTTAGGCAACGACCCTGACGAAAAAAATACGTGGCCAGAGCGTGCCATCTGGGAGGGTTCTCTACATACATGTATCTCCGCAGAGTCCTGAGACGGAGAGCCGCCACCTGGGTGCGCACGCACACCAAGGACTGGCCTCCCTCCTCTAACGGAAGACTCAGGACCGCCGCGGAAATCCAATGCTTCCTATTTCCCCAAAAGAAATCCACCAGCTTCTTCTGTATAGCAGTTACAAATATAGAGGGCGGGACAAGAGTAGCCAGCCGGTACCATAACATAGAGGCCACCAGCTGGTTTATGACCAGCACCCTCCCCCGAAAGGAGAGAACTCCAAGCAGGCCTGACCAGCGCCCCAGCCGAGCAACCACCTTCGTCTCCAACTCTTGCCAGTTTGCCGGCCAAACATCCTCAGTGGGACTCAGGTACACCCCCAGATAGAGGAGGTGCGTGGTACTCCACGCATACAATGCCATCTCCTCCGGCAGGGAGTCTACCCGCCACTGACCCACCAAAAGTCCAGAGCACTTACTCCAGTTAATCCTAGCAGAAGATGCAGCCGAGAAAATCTCCTGGCAGTCACGCATCCTCCGCAGGTCACCAGGATCATTGAACATAAGAAGTACGTCATCGGCATACGCCGATAGAATCACCTCAACCCGCGGGCCAGGTAGGGCCAGGCCTGTCAACCTCCTCCGAAGAAGACACAGGAACGGCTCCACACAGACCGAATACAACTGGCCCGTCATAGGGCACCCCTGGCGGACCCCCCTCCCAAAATGAAAAGGAGCTAGCACCGCGCCATTAACCTTTACAAGGCACTCCGCAGCAGCGTACAAATGCCGGACCCGGGCCACGAAGTGTGGTCCAAACCCAAACGCTTGCAAATAGGTATTCATGCTCCACCCTATCAAAAGCCTTCTCCTGATCAAGAGACAGAAAAGCAGCTGACTCACCAGTACCCTGGACTAAATGAATCAGGTCCCTAACCAGGTGGATGTTATCCTGGATGGACCGGCCAGGGACTGTATAAGATTGATCAGGATGAATCAATTGATGCAGCACGGAGCCCAGGCGATTTGCCATTGCCCGTGCAAAAATTTTATATTCTGTGCAAAGGAGAGAGACTGGACGCCAGTTCTTCAACAAACGGAGTTCGCCCTTCTTAGGCAGCAAGACAACAACCGTCCTACGCCACGAGAGAGGCATCACTCCAGTCGCCAGGCTCTCCCCCAGAACCAACATATAGTCACCCCCTAGGATGTCCCAGAAAGCTCTAACAAACTCCACCGTCAACCCATCCAGCCCGGGGGACTTACCCCTCCTGAGCTGATGCAAGGCGCGAGTCAACTCCTCCAAAGATAAGGGGCCATCAAGAAGATCAGCCTCCTCCCTATCCACGGTCGGTAGACCCTCCCACAGAACTTGCTGAGCCTCCACACTGAAACCCTCCGCAGAGAACAGGGACCCATAAAAGGACCTAACCAAGGCATTAATCCTCTCTGGCTCAGTGACATAGGAGCCATCATCTGCAAGCAACTCCACGAGCTGTTTTCGAGCTCCCCGCCCCTTCTCCAAAGAGAAAAAGAAAGGCGACGCTCGGTCCAGCTCGTGCAGCATCTGGACCCGAGACCTCACGTATGCGCCTCGAGATCGCTCAAGCAGCAGACTCCTCAAAACCTCCTTCTTCCTCTGAAACTCTCCCCATTCGCTAGAGTCTTCACCAAACTGACCCAGGCGAGACTCAGCTTCCTGTATCTCCCTCTCCAGCTTCCCGACCGCGGAGTCCCGCCTCCCAGTCGACCCCTATGTATATTCCTTACAAAAGAGACGGATGTGAGCTTTACCCACATCCCACCACTGCCTAAGGGAAGAGAAGCACCTCTGCCTCTCTCTCCACTTCACCCAAAACCGAGTGAATGACTCCCGGAAACACCGATCCTCCAGCAGCCTGTTGTTAAAGTGCCAGTACGCGGACCCAGCCCGAGCGCACGCTGGATTAAAATCCACACGCACCAGACAATGGTCCGAGCACGGCACCAGCCGCATTGAGGCCGCTGAGACACGGGAAACAAACGCTCGGGAAATATAAAACCGATCAATGCGGGAACCACCGCCCTCAGACCTCCGCGAAAAAGCAGTGGAATCAGGGTGAAGGTCCCTCCAAGCATCAACCAACTCAAAGGAGTCAATCAAGCCTCTCAGCTTCTTCGCTACAGCAGGCGCACACTGAGTACCAGAACGGTCCCGCACTTCAAGTGTGCAATTGAAGTCCCCACCAAGGAAGACACACTCTCCCCTATCAATAGTGCCCAACAGAGCATTCACCTCCCGAAGTAGGCCGGCCTGCATCGTGCCGGAGCTAGGGGCATACACGTTAATGAAATGCAACGGCATGCCATCCAGGCTCACGGCCAGATGGAGCAAACGTCCTGGCACCACTTCCTGCACTTTTAAAATGCTTGGCAGAAAATTTGGGGCCAACAGAAAAGCCACCCCACTCGAATTTGAGCTGAGATGGCTCATATAAACCCTCCCTTCCCACTCCAGTTGCCAGGTAGGTTCATCACTAGCAACGGTATGTGTCTCTTGCAGATAACAAACTGCAAATCTCCCCTCCCTTAGGGCTGATAAGAGCTGAAATCTTCGAAAACTCGCTCTACTCCCATTTAAATTTAATGTAGCTACTGTGAATGTGTAGGCACATTAGATTGAGACCCTCACACTCCCTGTAGTCGCAAGAACTCCTTTTCTGAGGACCTTCAAAAAACCCCGAAACTGCCCCAAATCCGAGTCAGAAAGACCACTATCCTTGTTACTAAGGATAGCCTCGAGACTCGCCTGCAAATCTAGACAATCCTCCCACCGCCTTGTCGCAGCAGACCATAATGTTTTGGGAGCACGGCTTATTTTTAAGAACTCTCGCACCTCAACAATAAGCTTCGCCTCAGACATGGCCTTGGAGTCTGGGCTCACATCCAACCCGCTCGCACCTGAATCAACAACCTCAGAAAGACCAGAACTCTCTGACAAATCACTCTCTGTGCCACACCCACTGGCCGCATCGCTGTCCCCCTCCTCAGCCATGACACGACCCCCCGGATCAATGCTGGGGGTGGGTCCCGACACCCCTGCCTGACACTCGCAGCCCTCTGAATGGCTGGGCTCCTGCACGCTACCATCACCCTCCTCTTCTGGGCCTGGGGAAGCAACAACAAGAGGCATCCCCAGGGCCTGTGGAACACTGGCACCCTCGGAGTCTGAAAGAGGATCACGACCCATAACAGCCCTGACCTCCACATCATCCAGAGTGCCCTCTCCACAGGCATCACCCAGAGAATCACCACCTGCTATTAAACTCACCCCAGACAACTCATCCGGTGGGGCATCCCGCCCCCCAGCACCTCCACTAGCACCGATATGGAGCACAGACTTGAACGACAACACCCCCGAAACTCCCCCCTCGGCCTGACTCTGCACATCCCCCGTCACAGAGGGCACACTACCAGGGGAGCCAACCACGTCACCTAACGTGCTAGCACCCTCAGTAGGCCTCTGAAACGAGGGGACCTCGTCCGACCCAGAGGGTACACACCCAAGGGAGCTAACCACAGCACCCGCCGAGATAACTCCCTCAGAGGGCCCCTGAGATGAAGGGACAGACTCCCGCCCAGTGGACACAACTCCACCGGAATCAACTTCAGCACCCGGTCCTGTGACACCCGCTGTAGATCCATGAAGAGAAGGCCCAACCACCGACCCAGAAGACACCGGGTCAAGACCACTTTCAGCCACCTCAGTGGTGGAAAGCCCGGAGAAAGACATCCCCTTCGCTCTGGACCCACGCCCTTCCTCATCTTCACCAGGCAGATGCCTCCTTTTAGTCCCACTCACATGCGGAGGTGCGGTAACCTCCATAAGGGAAGGGTCATCCGCCTCCACATTACCCCCATCCACTTTGCCACCCACACGTTTAGGCTTCTTTACCCCCTTCCGAACCACCGCAACTCCCCCCTGGGCCCCAGCAGGTGCAGTCTGCACCACACTGGAGCTAAACTCACCCGATTGCACTTTCTTCGCTCGGGCGGCCCTATCCCTCTCCTTCTTCTTGTTGTGCTTCCCCTGCTTCTCCCAAAACCCCCCCTCAACACTCCCCTCCTCCTGCGCCCCACCTCCATCCGCCGCCACAGGCGCAAGACGTGGGGGGCGTGGGCTCTCACTGCCCAGGGTCCCCAAAGCGGAACCTACGGACCCAGAAGGTTTAGCACTGCCGCCCCGGGTCACCAAGGCAGAACTGGCAACCTTAGCCGGGTCAGCAGTACCGCCCCGCGCCGCTGAGGTTTGACAAGCCACCCCAGATGGGCCAGCAGCGCTTTCCTGGGCCACTGCACTAGAACCTCTAGCAGTGCCCCCGCGAAAAAGACACTCCCTATGGAGATGTCCAAATTCGCCGCACGCATGACACCGTGCCTTTCCCCAACTCCAACGCACAGTTCTGGGGACACCCTTATGCACCACCTCAAAACTCCCCTCGGCACCATCCCCCTCACCCACCTTCATGAACACCCTCCTCTTGAAACTGAAGACCCCTTTCTCCTCTGGGTCCCCCCCGGGATGCAAGAGACGAAAACATTTAGACCGCACCTCCCCGAACTTGGACAGGTGTGGAATAAGTACTGCATCCGAAAAATAGGTGGGGCAGCTCCGCAGAAGAACCGGTCTCACCCTGGATACCCTCGGATCCACCTGTATGTGGACCCCCCCCACTGAGATCCCCTCCTCCAACGCTCGGGCCACACACTCCCGGGTCTTAAGTATCATCTCCACCTTTCCTCTTTCGAGCTCAGAAGAGACAATAGCCCCCCTCCCAAGAAGTTCATTCATGGCCTTCGTAATTACCCCCCTCGACATCATAGGCCCAGTTTGAACAGAAATACCAAAGCTGTCCCCATCCAAGTCAACATGAGGCTCAAGCTCAGATGGCCTCGCACCCGCCACTGATGCCATCGCTGCGTAGGTCCGGACCTTCGGCCGCGCCCCTTCCATCGCCATCCTCACAGAGGCACAAACCAGCTCCAGGCACCTCAGCAGCACAGCTCCAAGTTAAGTCCCAGAGACAGTCACAGTCAAAGACAGGCAGCAGAAAACAGAAACCTCCAGCAGAAGCAGGAAAGTCCCCAGGTTCGTCCACAGCCAAGAGCAGCTTTTGGAAAGCTCTATCGCAGTCTCGCCGGAAGCACAAGTACCTTCTTCACATTAAGCCAGGCAGCCGCACTGAGCAAAATGACTTTAGGGCAGAGAAACGGCGCTAAAAACAACAAAGACACCGCCAATATTCCAAACCCACGATCACAGGCACTATTGGCAATCCGCCAACGACAACCGCACCCTCGACAATGTGGAGAAACTCAGGAATCTTCACACAGATGGAGGCTTCCCAGACCAGAGAAAAGCTTCAACAGCCCAACAATAAGTTGAACTATGAAGCCCCCCTGGGTCTGTGCCCTCTCCAACGGCAAAATCCTTGAAAGGCTGCTTCAATCCTTCTCAACTGCAGAGCTGAGAAGAAAACACGACCTCTCTCTCTCTCTCTCTCTCTCTCTCTCTTTTTTTTTTTTTTTTTTTATTTCAAAAACTTTATTCAACACAACCATATAATACAACACATCAAAACATAATCAAAAATAACACTATAACAAACAAATCATTGTAGTACAACAGTACATTCATTGTTTACAATACTCTCAACCCCACGCGGTGACCAGCGTTGACGGAAGGCCTCCAGAGTCCCCATGGACACCGCGTGTTCCCTCTCCAGGGACACACGTGCACGGACGTAGGCCTGAAAGAGGGGCAGGCAGCCGACTCTAGCCTGACCATCGACCGCCCGCTGCCTGGACCCACGAATGGCCATCTTGGCCATCTCTCTCTCTCTCTCTCTCTCTCTCTCTCTCTCTCTCTCGCTCTCGCTCTCGCTCTCGCTCTCGCTCTCGCTCTCTCGCTCTCTCGCTCTCTCTCTCTCTCTCTCTCTCTCTCGACAAGTGATGTCTGAAGTGGCACTCGTGACATCACTTGGGCCATACGTCTGTTGATAAAATAGATCTTGCCCTTGTAGCTAGGAAGAAGCTCATGCAGAAAAATCAAATGGTAAATAACTCCATTGAATGAATGTGCGCCTCCTTCAGCAGTCCTGCTTCTTGCTGATAGGTTTCTGGTTTGTAGCTTCATCTCTGATTCAATAGTATTGGCCTTTTCACATCAATTGCTATTTGTTTATGGCTTTTTGATTAAGTTAGTCCAATAAAGATACTGGATCCCACTCCATATTGGCAGTAGAGACTAATCCTATTAGACTATCCTATACTGGCAACTAGTTTTGCTAATCTTATTATTTGCTCCATCATAGACTCTGATACTCAGAAATCTTCTATTTGTCATTTGAAATATCATGTCAGAAAGCAGAGAGAGAATCAGGGTCAACATTTCAGGTCACTGAAACTGCCAAGGTTAGACAAAAAGCATGATTTAAGTTGGAGAGAGGGAACAGGTTGAAGAGACTGTTACAAGATGTAAAAAAACTTTGTCCAGTGAACATTACATCCAGTAAAGTAAAGGGGGAAAAGAACTTGCTGGAATTGTGAAATGCAGAACACAACAGATACTAGCAATCTAAAGCAAAAGGGATTAAGTACTGCTTAGAATTATCTGTGAAATTGTAACTTCCAAGACCCTTAGTGAAACATTGTGGTATTTTTAATGCAAGTTATACTGCATAATGTAAATGCAGGAGTTAGTAAAATGTTATACATTCAAAATCTCAGCATTTGTATCTGGTTAGTTAATTAATAGCCATAAAGTCATAAAGCATGGAAATAGGCCCTTTGGTCAAACTTGACCAAGCCATTCTCTCTAAACAAGTATAATTTTCCTGCATCAGCCACAAATCAATCTAAACCTTTCCTATCCCTGTACTTGTAAAAATGACTTAAATTGTGTTATTGTACCTGCCTCAACGACTTTCTCTGCCAGCTAATTTCGTATACTCAACACCTTCTGTTAGGTGACTGAAATCATTCCCTTCTGTCAGAATGGCAGCAAAAAATGGGGGAATTTGGAACTGGATTACACATGGGGATCATGTGTTTTTTAAAATAACTGCAGAATAGTTACCTATATCTACCTATATACTGTGAATATTGTGCTACAATTGAGTTGTATGACAAGTAATGTTTTACACAATCAAAATAGTTAGTTTACTAAAAAATGAGCCTCACTAATATATATATAAATAGATCTGCACATTTACTCTAACATGATTAACGTTAATGGAACCAGATTTCAAAAGTGCAGTCAACTTGCAGAGACAGCATATCGCACATTTAGCACCACCCAATCTGAGGATGTTTCTTCTTATGCAATGTTTTTAAATGACATCCAATAATTAGCTATCGCATACTATGATTGCAGAACATCTACAAGAACAGAGTGCAATGTAAATGTTAGTGGATGATTAAGCTATGTTATCTCCTGCCACTTTAACACCTCCTGTATTATTTACAGCACATTCATTTTGAGCAGGTTTCTGTTAAAGTGATTAGTGCATGTGAGGGCAACAGGTATTGGCAGTGCCATCACTTTAGCACAGCAAAGGAAAACATTTTACATAATATTCACAGCACTGTGATTTTTTTTCCACCATGAAATCCAAAATCTAATGGCTTTGACACTTAACCTTTTTCAACAGTTGATCATTTAGTTATTTATATTTGTACAGTCTGTGACACTTGGAGTAAAACTGTTGCATCTGCTAGTCTGACCTACACCAAAGCAATAATTTCAGCAGAAAATAACCACACTTTAATTTTGATGCGGATGAAAATGCAGAAATGGAAATTCCCTTAATAATCCCAGAGGACATAGGTTCAAGATGAAGGGGGAAAGATTTAATAGCAATCTGAGGGGCAACCTTTTCACACAAAGGGTGGTGGATGCATGGAACAAGCTGCCAGAGGAGGTAGTTGAGGCTGGGATGATCCCAACGTTTAGGAAGCAGTTAGACAGGCACATGGATAGGACAAGTTTGGAGGGATATGAACCAGGCAGGTGGGACCAGTGTGGCTGGAACATGTTGGCCAGTGTGGGCAAGTTAGGCCGAAGGGCCTGTTTCCACACTGTATCACTCTATGATTCTATGACTCTAATTGTCATCCCTTTTGCTAGATGGCTACCAGAATAACATTTGTATAATACTTTCATTTTGCCACTGAATTATTTTGCATTATACTGTTATCCAATGTAAAAAAATATTCCACTAAATACATATCGTTCTTTCCATTTGTAGCATGTTAATATTCTGCTGAGTAACTTTAAATCATTTTAAATCATTTTATCCTGGATGGAACAAAATTGTCTGACACGTTATAGTTTCACTGAATATTTATTTCTACATTATGTAGTTATCAAGATGGACATTTGCATCAATGGCCTAGCTCAGACAGTGCAGGAAGGAATTATTGGCCTTTCTGGTACTTCAATGGTCAGCTTCATTTTCCACCCTCTTTCATCTGAATAGTGGGAAGATATGTTACAGTTGTACAAGATGTTGGTGAAGCCACATTAGGAGTACTGTGTTCAGTGTTGGTCACCCTGCTATAGGAAGGAAGCCATTAAACTGGGAAGACTGCGGAGAGGATTTATGAGGATGCTGCCAGGGCCAGAGAGACTGATCTATAGGGAGAGGTTGAGTGAGCTATACTTGGAGCGCAGGAAGGTGAGAGGTGATCTTATGGAGGTGTATAAAATCATGAGGGGGATAGGGTGAATGAGTCTTTTACCCTGGGTAGGGAATCAAACACTAAAAAACATTGGTTTAAGATAAGAGGGGCAAGATTTAATAGGAACCTGACGGGCAGCCTTTTCCTTCAGAGGGTGGTGGGTATATGGACCAAGCTGCCAAAGGATGTCTTTGAAGCAGGTACTATAACAGCATTTCAAAGTCACTTGAAATGGACAGGAACATGGATGGAAATGTTTAGAGATCTGGGCCAAATGTGGGCAAGTGGGATTTGCTTAGATGGGGCACTTTAGTCAACTAGAATGTGTTGGGCCAAAGGGCCTGTTTCAGTGTTGTGTGAAGAATTGAAAACATTGCACAAACTTGTTTAAAGGTGCATGTTTCCATGGCATCACCAAGACTATATAACATTAAATAATTAGACAAAGATATGAACTGAAAACATGAATAGTTTAACAGCATTACTAATGAATACCAACTGCCCACTCATCTACTTGTTCACCTACTGGGATCTTGCATAATGTTTTACTCAACTTGGAGAATGCCAAAGGAGGTTTTAGGTTCTTTATTTTTCTGTTGTTGTTTGCTGCCTGCAAGCTGAAGGGCCTGTCCCACTTACGTGCCCTTGGCACGCAGATTATGCGACCTCGCGGTCGCGTTGAGCCGTGATGGTCCTGCGAAGGTCGGGCGCGATTACATGCATACGCACAGCCATCTGGAGCGCGTGACATCATTTGAAGATGAACACAAAATGCAGAAGTAACAAAGCGGGACCGGCAGCATTTCTGGAGAGAAGCAATGGGTGATGTTTCGTGTCGAGACTCTTCTACAGTCTGAAAAGAAAGGTCTTGACCCGAAACATCATCCATTGCTTCTCTCCAGAAATGCTGCCGGTGAGTTACTCCTGTATATTGTGTCTATCTTCAATTTTCTTGGCCCCGCTCTGAGAGTAGAAGTGGGGGCGGATCCAGACCGCAACGGCCGTGAGACCCAGGCCGAGCTCGGCGATCGTTTGCATGCTTCTGCTGCTGTTGAAGGTGAGACGTTGCATCGCGCCAGGGTCATGGGCCTGTTCCATTTTAGCCATCAGTTCCGCGACAGGCCGTTGTCATGGAATGTCATGGAATACCTCCGGTGCAAAATTCATAAAATGTAACTTTTCCTCGTTTTTTAAAAAATGAGAACATTTGGTTTTGCAGAGCATTAGTCTTGGAGGTGAACAGATTATTTACCTTCCAGTGGTAATGTGCCCTTCAAGGTAATGCAAAAATACTTTCTCCCTGTGACTGTGGGTTTTCTCCGGGTGCTCCGGTTTTCTCTCACATTCCAAAGGTGTAAAGATTTTAGGTTAATATGCCTCTGTAAATTGTCCCTCGGATGCAAAAGTGGGATAACATAGTGTACAGGTAATTGATGGTTGACGTAGACTTGGCCGAAGATGTTGACATATCCCTAAATTCTAGAATCTAGCTTGTATGTCAAATAAAAAATAAAATGCTGATTGAAATCAAATGGCTCCTTTTAGATTGGCTAATTAAGTTATTTGTCACCATTTGACGAACCAACTGAGTTGATGGAAGGATGGATGATGTAAGTAAAAACATACTTTTATAGGCAAAGTGTGACCTATGCCTGGAGTGCTGTTATTTTATTAAAATGCTTGTTTAAGGGATAAATTGTTTCAGATTAGTTAAGATGCAAACACGCCCAAAAACCCGTGATAAATCCCACCCACATTACAACAGGCAGTCTAAAATTTAAGTCACATGCCATTCACAATGACACGCAAAACAGGCCAAATGGTCACTACATACCGGCCCCTAATTGTTCCGTATACATAATGAGGCAATTACTAATAAACATCAAAAAAGTGGCCATTAAGGCTTAACATATATCAAAAGCAAAAGGTTAGAGATTGAAACCCTGTAGCTCCTCAAAAATTAAACCTCGTTCTCCGCGTGACAGGCAGGGATACTAACCACTATACTAACGAGGAAAAAAATAGCATGCACTATAAATCTGCAATCAAAATTCTTTATCAACTACTCCATCTTCACTTTCACCTTCTAGAAGCAAGCACAACTTGGTTATTGGTCTTATTAAAACATTATTTTTTGTTTTCAGTCGCACCATATGCACCAAACCCTGAACATCAGGCATGATTTCTAGTATTCCCATCAACCAAGAACCTCAAGATGCTGTAGAGTCAGCTACCAACACCATGTCACCTGGTCGCCTGGCTCCATCTGACAACTTTCTACAAGCACCTTCACACTTCCTTTTGTGTACTTCACCAGAAATCGTAAGCGCTGTTTTTCATCCTTAACTTTCGTCTCTAATACCTCCTCTAGTGCCCTTACGAAAGTTCGCCACCATACGTAGGAATTTCTACTGGTGGTAGAATGAGAGAGGTATTTCGTCTTGCTATAATCTAGTTGAATTAAGATTGCCTATTCAACAGTGCCAATAAACCAACCTGATTTCCTTCTCCTTGGTCCACCTGTTCATAAACAGGTCTTGGCTCAAATAGACTTGTTCAAGCCCATGCCCTAGGCCTTGGAAAAGCGTGATCCATTGGTCCATCTCAAGTTTGTACAGATGCTCCCATAGTAGCTAGCTTCAGTCTAGCACCCATTTGCTGAGATGGAGGTTCACTCAACCTATTTAGGTTTTCCAATCCAAGGTATCCGTTGGACCTTGACTGTGGAATTGATCCAAATGCCAATTCCCCCTGAGCAGTTTTCTCCCTCTGTCTAGAGCTCATCGTCTTCGACGATCTAGAGCTGCATCTTGACCCCTCTCCATCGAGTCTTACCTGGCTTTGGCCACTGCCATCTTTGTGTCTAATTCCAATTGTTCCATACATTGTATCATCTGTTCCTCTTCTCGCCTTATCTCTCGCTTCATCTCATCTTGCTGTCGCGCCATCTCTTCTTGCTGTTGCGCAATCTCATGTTTTCTCTCTTCGTGCTGTTGGGCTATCTCATGTTTTCTCTTCATGGCATCCGCTTCTATTGAGAGCGCAGCAATATCAGCCTTTGCTCCCAATTGAGCAGAAGCCCTTGAAACCAAACTGGTTGAGCAACCAGATCTACGGCCTGATCTTCATGAAGATACATTTGAGATACTATCTCCCGGTGCTATATCATCACCTTCTTCTTCTTCATGCTTAGTATCTTCTTTTCTGCTACATTTACTTTGGTCAACTTGCGCTAACCATGCTTCTGCAACATCCATGGATTCATCATAATACTCTGTATTTTATAAATCCCACTTAAAATGTATTTCACGTTCCTCTTGAGAACGCTCTGCATCCAGCAATGTGTTCTGCTTCTCTTTCAACTCCAGGCTAAGGTGACATATCAGGCAAAATTTATCCTCCACCTTATCCTGGTTAGCTTCTGATTCCATGAATATTTTCACGCTTTCAAATAGCCTTCTAATCCTCTTCCCCAACTTGTTCCTATCCAATTCAGTCTCCTTGAGAACATGAATTCGACCTTTCTCAGTGAGTTTAACTTGTCTGGCTGGTCTTGTGGCTCCACCATGTGCTCCTTCAAGCACCAATCTTCTGGCTCCTTTGCTCATAATTTTTTAACGAGGTCTTGGCAGATCGCCAAGTCTTTAAATTAATCGAACAAGAGCCTCTGCTAGTAGCTGTGGCTTGTTTTGTCAACAATTTCTTCCAAAACTAAAACATACTGATAATGTAGAGAACGTTTCGCTAACACCAGGTGCAAGATGTAGCTCTAATTCAATGCAATGCGCTTATCAGAAGCGACTCAAAACAATCCAAGGTCTGTCTGCTTTCCCCAAACAAACTAGAGAAAACACCTTCTGAGTTCTGTTACAGAAGTCTTTTAATCAAAGCCGTGATTTTAATTCAAAGAGTAATGATCGATTCGTACTCACAAATCCAGTGATACGTCTTCAGATACGTCCCGATGCTGTTGATAGACCTCAAGGCTTTTCCTGGCCAAGATCTTTATCTTCAGTTCCACGACTGGAACCAATCTTCTTTGGCTAAAACCTCTCCGAGAATCTTAGCCAATCTTCTGTCCCAGACTGGGACTGGTATTTTCTTCAGTTCCACGACTGGAACCAGTCTTCTTTGGCTATGCCTCTCCGAGGTCTTAGCCTTGACGTCCTTCTCTGGCTGCGCCTCTCCAAGGTCTTAGCCTGGCCGTCCCGCTCCGGCTGCGCCTCTCCAATGTCTTAGCCTTCTTTGCTTCAAATAAATCTTCTGTCCCACTCTCTAGGACTGGTATTTAACCCCCCTGCCATAGGTATCCTTCGACTTAATTAGTGCAATACTTCTTCAAACTCCAGCTTATTACTTTAGATATTAGAAAGCTCTGGTCAAAGATAGACACAAAATGCTGGAATAACTAAGCGAGATAGGCAGCATCTCTGGATAGAAGGAATGGGTCAAGACCCTTCTTCAGTCTGAGAATCAGGGGAGAGGGATACGAGAGATATGAAAGGGTAAGGTGTGAAAACTAGAAAGCAAAGAGGACAAAGTTCAAGGAAAATGTAGAATAGATCAGTTAGCTAGGGGAAGATTACAACAAGGCATCCAATGTAACATTTAAGATGCTGCCTAAACCACTGAGTTGCTCCAGCATTTTGTGCCTATCTTTGGCATAAACCAGCATCTGCAGTTCCTACCTGCACATTTCAGCTCTGGCTACCCCATTACAGGAAGCTTGTGGAGGCTTTGGAAAGAGAGCAGAGGAGGTTTGCCAGAATGATGGCCATCACGGACTTCAGATCCACCAATACCACCCCCACATCCAGCGACTCATCCTTCCTTGAGGAGCTTAACCACTTTTATGGGCACTTTGACGGGGACAACCAAGAGATGGCCATCAAGGCTATGCTCCCTGCTGATCACCAGCCCCTCAGATTCACCCCCTACGACGTGTATCTAGCACTGAGTAGGATTAATGCACGTAAGGCATCCCCGGGCGCGTCCTCAGGACCTGTGCTGCACAGCTGACAGATGTCTGGACTGACATCTTCAATCTGCCACTTGCCCAAGCAGTTGTCCCCACGTGCCTTAAAACCACCTCCATCGTGCCGGTGCCAAAACACTCCACTGCTGCGAGCCTCAACGACTTCCACCCAGTTGCATTTACTCCCATCAGCACCAAGTGCTTCAAGAGGCTAGTGTTGGCACACCTCAAAGGCTGCCTACCTCCCACACTGGACCCCTATCAGTTTGCCTACTGCAAGAATAGGAGTACGGAGGATGCCATCTCAACGGCACTCCACTCCGCCCTCTCCCACCTCGATAACAGAGACACTTACGTGAGAATGCTGTTAAAGAAGAAACTGCAGATGCTGGAGAATCGAGGGTACACAAAAGGCTGGAGAAACTCAGCGGGTGCAGCAGCATCTAAGGAGCGAAGGAGATAGGCGACGTTTCAGGTCGAGACCCTTCTTCAGACTGGTCAGGGATCAGGGAAACGAGAGATATAGAAGGTGATGTGGCCCAGCCTTTTGCGTACCTACGTGAGAATGCTGTTAATTGACTTTAGCTCAGCATTTAACACCATTATCCCCTCACAATTGATCACCAAACTCAGCAACCTGGGCATCAACCCCTCCCTCTGCAACTGGATACTGGACTTCCTGACTAACAGACCACAGTCTGTTCGGTTGGACAACCACACCTCTTCAACCCTCACTCTGAACACCGGCATTCCACAGGGCTGCGTACTGAGCCCCCTCCTCTACTCCCTCTTCACCTACAACTGCACACCTGTACATGGTACTAACACCATCATCAAGTATGCAGATGATACAACGGTGATTGGCCTCATCAGCGACAACGATGAGTCGGCCTACAGGGAGGAGGTTCAGCTCCTAGCAGCATGGTGCGCTGACAACAACCTGGTCCTTAACTCCAAGAAGACCAAAGAGCTCATTGTGGACTATAGAAGGTCTAGGGGCTGCACGCACACCCCCATCCATATTAATGGGACAGAGGTGGAACGTGTTTCCAGCTTCAGGTTTCTGGGGGTCAACATCTCTGATGACCTCTCTTGGACCCACAATACCTCTACACTGGGCGAGAAGGCTCACCAGCGTCTCTTCTTCCTGAGGAGACTAAAGAAGGTCCATCTGTCTCACCAGATTCTGGTGAACCTTTACCGCTGCACCATCGAGAGCATCCTTACCAACTGTATCACAGTATGGTGCGGCAACTGCTCTGTCTCTGACCGGAAAGCACTGCAGAGGTTGATGAAAACTGCCCAACGCATCACCGGTTCCTCACTCCGCTCCATTGAGTCTGTCCATAGCAAGCGATGTCTGCGAAGGGCGCGCAGCATCGTCAAGGACTGGTCTCACCCCAGCCACAGACTGTTTACTCTCCTCCCATCCAGGAGGCGCTACAGGTCCCTTCGTTGCCGGACCAGCTTCTTCCCTTCGGCTGTTACAATACTTAACTCTGCACCACGGTGATTGCCAGTCACCCCCCCCCCCCAGACATTCCTTCCCCCAGTATAATTGTTTGTACATATGTATATATTTTACCGTTCATTATTCTAAGTTCGCTCTTCTGGGGAGATGCTAACTGCATTTCGTTGTCTCTGTACTGTACACTGCACAATGACAATTAAAGATTGAATTAAAAAAAGATTGAAAAAGGAGTAGGCCGTTCGGCCCTTCGAGCCAGCACTGCCACTCACTGTGATCATGGCTGATCATCCATAATCCATACCCCGTTCCTGCCTTCTCCCCATATCCCTTGACTCCGCTATCTTTAAGAGCTCTGTCTAACTATCTAAGCATCTAGTGAAGCGGCCTCCATCGCCCTCTGAGGCAAAGAATTCCACAGACTCACAACTCTCTGGGTGAAAAAGTTTTTCCTCATCTCTGTTCTAAATGGCCTACCCCTTATTCTTAAACTGTGGCCCCTGGTTTTGGATTCCCCCAACATCGGGAACATGTTTTCTGCCTCTAGCGTGCCCAATCCCTTAATAATCTTATATGTTTCAATAAGATCCCCTCTCATCCTTCTAAATTCCAGTGTATTCAAGCCCAGTTGCTCCATTCTTTCAACATATGACAGTCCCGCCATCCCGGGAATTAACCTCATGAATGTACGCTGCACTCCCTCAATAGCAATAATGTCCTTCCTCAAATTTGGAGACCAAAACTGCACACAATACTCCAGGTGTGGTCTCACTAGGGTCCTGTTCAACTGCAGAAGGACCTCCATTCTCCTACACTCAATTTTTCTTGTTATGAAAGCCATGGCATTAGCTTTCTTCACTGCCTATTGTATCTGCACTCTTACTTTCAGTGACTGATAAACAAGGACACCGAAATCTCGTCATACTTCCCCTTTTCCTAACTTGACACAATTCAGATAATAATTTGCCTTCCTGTACTTGCCACCAAAGTGGATATCCTCACATGTATCCACATTAACCTGCATCTGCCATGCACCTGCCCACTCACCCAACCTTTCCAAGTCACCCTGCGTCCTCATAGCATCTTCCTCACAATTCTTACTGCCACCCAGCTTTGAGTCATCAAATTTGCTAATGTTACTTTTAATTCCTTCATCTCAATCATTAATGTATATTGTCATTAGCCGCAGTCCCAGCACCGAGCCTTGCGGTACCCCACTAGTCACTGCCTGCCATTCTGAAGGGGACCTGTTATTCCCTATACTTTGTTTCCTGTCGGCCAACCAACTTCCTATCCGTGTCAGTACACTACCCCCAATACCATGTGCCCTAATTTTGCCCACTAATCTCCTATGTGGGACATTTTCAAATGCTTTCTGAAAGTCCAGGTACACTACATCCATTAGCTCTCCCTTGTCCATTTTCCTCATTACATCCTCAAAAAAATTCCGAAGTTTTGTCAATCATGATTTCCCCTTCGTAAATTCATGCTGACGCGAACCGATCCTGTTACTGCTATCATAATGTGCCGCGATTTCATCTTTTACAATTGACTCCAGCATCTTCCCCACCACCGATGTCAGGCTAACTGGTCTATAATTCCCTATTTTTTCTCTCCCTCCTTTCTTAAAAAGTGGGATAACATTAGCTACCCTCCAATCCACTGGAACTGATCCTGAATCTATAGACTTTGGAAAATGATCACCAATGCGTCCACGATTTCTAGAGCCACTTCCTTAAGTACCCTGGGATGCAGACTGTCAGGCCCTGGTGATTTATCAACCGTCAGTCCCATCAGTCCACCCAACACCATTTCCTGCCGAATGTGAATGTCCTTCAGTTCCTCCGTCACCCTAGGTCCTCTTGCCACTAGTACATCTGGGAGATTGTTTGTATCTTCCTTAGTGAAGACAGATCCAATGTACCTGTTCAACTCGTCTGCCATTTCCTTGTTCCCCATAATTCACCTGTTTCTGTCTTAACTAATTTTTCCTCTTCACATACCTTAAGAAGCTTTTACTATCCTCCCTCATATTCTTGGCTAACTTACCTTTGTACCTCATCTTTTCTCCCCGTATTGCCTTTTTAGTTATCTTCTGTTGCTCTTTAAAAGTTTCCCAATCCTCTGGCTTCCTGCTCATCTTTGCTATGTTATACTTCTCTTTTATTTTTCTACGGTCCTTCACTTCCCTTGCAGCCACGGTTGCCCCTTACTTCCCTTAGAATCTTTCTTCCTCTTCGGAATAAACTGATCCTGCACCTTCTGTATTATTCCCAGAAATACCTATCATTGTTGTTCCACTGTCACCCTGCTAGAGTCTCTTTCCAGTCAACTTTGGCCAGCTCCTCCCTCATGCCTCCATAGTCCCCTTTGCTCAACTGTAATACTGACACTTCCGATTTTCCCTTCTCCCTCCCAAATTGTAGAATAAAGCTTATCATATTATGGTCACTATATCGTAATGGCTCCTAACCTTGAGTTCCCTTATCAAATCTGGTTCATTACACAACACTAAATCCAGAATTGCCTTCTCCCTGGTAGGCTCCAGCACAAGCTATTCTATGAATCCATCTCTGAGGCGTTTCACAAACTCTCTTTCTCGGGGTCCAGTAACAACCTGATTTTCCCAGTCTACCTGCATGTTGAAATCTCCCATTACCACCGTAGCACAACTTTTGCTACATGCCAATTTTAACTCGTGATTCAACTTGTACCCTATATCCAGGCTACTGAATGGGGGCCTGTAGATAAGTTCCATTAGGGTCTTTTTACCCTTACAATTCCTCAGTTCTATCCGTACTGACTCTACATCTCCTGATTCTTTCTCACCCCTCGCAATTGACTGAATTTAATTCCTTACGAACAGAGCTACCCCACCCCTTCTGCACACCTGTCTGTCTTTTCGATAGGAGGTATACCCCTGAATATTCAGTTCCCAGCCCTGGTCCTCTTGCAGCCATGTCTCTGTAATTCCCACAACATCATACTTGCCAATCTCTAACTGAGCCTTAGGCTCATCCACTTTATTTCTTATACTTCACGCATTCATATGCAACACTTTAACTTTGGTATTCACCTCCCCTCTCACACAGGTCACTGTTGGCCCTGAACTTACTCTCTTATCCCTTCTCAAACTTTGCTTCCCATTAATTCAGGAGTCTTTTGTAATGTTTCCAGTACTCACTTCCCCTTTAACTCCATCTTCATACGCCCAATTTGTCAAGCACCCCCCCCCTCCCCCCCCCCGCTATTTAGTGTAAACCCACACGTGTAGCACTAGCAAACCTGCCTGCCAGAGCATTGGTCCCCCTCTAGTTAAGGTGTGATCCGTCCCTTTTGTACAGGTCACCCCTACCCCACAAGAGATCCCAGTGGTCTATAAATCTAAATCCCTGCACCAGACCCCTAGCCACACATTCAGATCTCCTATCTCTCTGTTCCTGAACGTTGGTCCGCCTCCAGTTAAGGTGTTCCTGCCCTCGCTAGCCTGAGGGCAGGAACAGAGAGGGGGACGGGGGGAGGCGATTTCTGTGCCTGGCACGAGGTACTGGAAGCAATCCAGAGTTAACCACCATGGAAGTCCTGTTTTTCAGTCGTCTTCCGAATTCTCTAAACTCACGTTGCAGAACCTCCTTCCTCTTCTTCCCGACACCATTTGTGCCCACATGCACAACTACGTCCGGCTGTTCACCTTCCCTCTCGAGGATGTTTTGAAGTCAGTCTGTGACATCTTGAACCCTGGCCCCAGGGATGCAACAGACCATCCTCGAGTCTCTCCTGCCACCACAGATTCTCCTGTCTGCACCTCGGACAATGGAGTCACCCACCACTATGACTCTGCTCGAAGTCGGTCTCGCCGGTCGAGTCTCATCACTAGGATAGGAGCCACCGACCTGTCGTCTGCCACTCGGACTCACCTACTTCCAGCCAATACTCGCTCTCGCTGCGTCTGGCTGCTGCTTCTCGACGACCTTCATGGATCTTATGGGGGGGAGATATAAGCTGACAGTTCAAGTGTGTTGCATTATCAGGATGTTTATGAATGTGTTGTATTTATTTTAACATGGTGAAATAGGTTTTCCTTTCAGTTCTTCATTGCTTCCCTCTCCAACAAAACAATTTGCTGGCCATCTTCTTGCAATCTGGTATTATGAAGGTACTTCAGATACTTCTTTACAAACCATTTTCCTCCAAAATTTGACGTACTTCAACAAGACAGTGTTTAGCCTCAATATCTTTTTTAAATGAATCATGTGCATTCCCAATTTCTGCATCAAAATTGTTAAAAAATAAAATGTAATAAAAATAGGATTAGTTGCATCGTTAAGGAAGAAAATGGCAAGATAAAATTTAACTATACAGGATGTAGTAAAACAACCATTCGCTAAAAAATAATTCCTCCATCCCTGGTGTAACATAATTAGATTTTTCATCTCCAGATAATTCTGACTTCAAATGATGAACTCAGTTGAGTTTAATGGCAGTGAAGGGGGCCTTTGGATCGATAATGAGAGTGCCACCTCCATTTGGAAGCTCACTGCCTGCTGCCGTCAGTGGTGATATGCTATTGATGTTGGGCATCATTCCTGCTGGCAGGGGAGGAGAGTCTGATTGAGAACAGTGAGAGGCAGACACTAAGATAGATAAAGCTTGAACAGATGGCTGTGTTCTATAGCTACTTTAAATGTGAGATGAAGGTTAAAAATAAAAGGATAATATCAGTTTCAGGTATTTGAGAGAACCAAGTTGGAAGAAGAAGAGAGAAAAACAACCTAGCAGAACATTTGGATCAAATCTTGTTTCAACGTTCTGCTGATGATTGCTGCGTTCGTTTCTAATCAACGCATGAACTGACCAATAGCTAATATATTCCCCAGCAAACTCTGACTATGGGTTTAAGCTCCAACTGACAGTGATTGGATATAAGTTTCATTTCTCCAAGCTGTGCAATTGGCGAACAATTCCCCGTGGAAATATGTCCTCAGTTAAAACTGCCTGTATTTTGGTAAAGAATAGCATTCTCAGTCAAAAAGATTTTTAGGGCAGCTAAAGCCAGCATTGGAAGAATCCGTGTGCACCAGTATTAATAAATTATCCTCCAGTTACAAATAAATATTTTAATTCAAGGTTTGCAATTATGTTAAACTCCATATACTTCTAAAGACAAATATTTTTTCTCCAAATTTAAAATGAATTACATTAACTCATGTGAATTCATTGTATCCACAAGGTAGCATGATTTCAGTAACTTAGAGCATAAAGCAGTACAGCACAGGAGCAGGCTCTTCAGCTCACGATGTCTGTGCCAACCGTGATGCCAATGTCAACCACTGCCATCTGCCTGCACATATGCCTGCTGAATGGACATGCCAGGGACTTGGCCAATAAAGTCTATTCCTTTGATTGTGCCTCAGATCAGTGATAGATGTACCCCAGTATATGAAATAGGCTGAAGAACATGGGAGATTAAATGTAAGAAATTCTGAACTCACATAGGAACATCTTTTTATCACAGTCTTTATGAATAGGTAACAGAAGGGTTATGTGGTGACGTGATTGAGATGGCATTAGCAGCGTTTCTGACAAAATGGCATATTGGTGAAAAAATGAAAACCAGGAGGGAGACTAATTTGAGGTAAAATTGGTTCAGTAGTAGGAAGCTAAAGGATAATGGTCGATGGATGTTTGGCTTTGATCTTCAATTTTTGACATATCATTTAATATTGTGGAATGTAGCTGGTAGTGGGGAAGCTAGATTTAAACTGCAGGAAGATATGAATAGCTCGGTAGGTTGGGTAGAGAATTGGCAAATGGAATTCAATTGGGAGAAGTGGAAGGTAATGCACTTGGGGAAAGTGCAACAGGGGACCAAAGTGAAGGATAGAATACTGAAAAAGTGAAGTGATCGAGTTGATTCGATTGGATAGCTTACAAAAAAGTTTCAATGTACTTTGGTACATGTGGCAATTATAAAAATAAGCTTAAATCTAAAGATAAACCCTATTGAACAAATCTACATAATGACGTCAGTCATGTCAACAAGGTGGTTAAAAAAGGAATTTGGGATAGGTTTCCCGCTAAAACTGTGAACACACACAAATTAGATCACAGCTAGAGTACTGCACCCAGTTCTGGTCACCACATCACAGAGAGATGAGATTATGTTGGAAAAGGTAAAGAGAACATTTGCAAGGCTGTCATCAAGTAGACAAAACATCAACTGTGAGGGAAAAAAACAAATAACATGGAGGGATATTTGGAATAAGGAGACCTGAAAGTCACTCTCAGCAAAAGGACCAGGAACTAAAACAGGAGGAATACTAGAAACGGATCAAAGTAGTGATGTTGTAAAAAACATTTCATTCAGGGAGTAGTTGGGGTCTGCAAGGTGGGATTGCATTGGATATCACTTTCTCTGAACACAGAATGCATGGCTTTTAGTGTATTCAATTTGCATTGGTTCTATTGAAATTTTCAGCTGATTTGCAGCATTGAACTTAAATGTGGAAAATTAATATTTAGTTTTATTAACTGCAGCAATTTTCAAAAGCCAAAGAGCTCATTCACCTTGGGTTAAAATATAAATACCCTTTCAAAACTTTTAATACCCTTTCAAAACATTTTTAAAATGTCATAAACCACATGCATTTAAGATATGGTTCATTAGGGATAGTCAACAGGGTTTTGTAAGTGGGAGATCGTGTCTCTCAAACCGTAATGAGCATTTTGAAGATGTGACCAAAAAGGATGATGAAGGCAGAGTTGTAGATTCTGTATATACCCGTGCAGGCCCGTGGAGCCGTTGGAGAGAGAGGGTGGAGCTACCTGCACTGTGAGTATAAATCTAGCGCGGGGCTTGCTTTTCACAGAGGCCCAGGGAGCTGTTGGAGAGAGAGGGTGGAGTTACCTGCACTGAAGGGGAGTTTCCTTACTGAATAGGGAGGTTTCTGGTGGAAGCCGCTGATTGGTGGAAGCAGACTAGAGGAAGCAGCTGATTGGGTGGAACCTCTGGTTAGTATTTCTGCTTTCTGGTTAAAGGTACAGTGTTTTAGTAAAGGTACAGTGTTTTAGTAAAGGTACAGTGTTTTAGTAAAGGTACAGTGTTTTAGTAAAGGTAAAGGTGCTTTTGGTTTGTATAATAAAGGTATAGTTTAAAGGTCAAGAGGGAGCAGCTGCTTGAGTCAGATACCTGCTGATTTCTCACAGCAGTTTCTATTATATTACACTGGTATCGGATCCAGGGTAAGGCGAGAGAATGTCAGTCAGAGCAGTGTACTGTACTGCATGTCAGATGTGGGAGGTCATGGTGTCGGATGGCCCTCTTGACATCCACATCTGCACCAGGTGCAGAGAGATGGGGCTCCTAAGGGACCGTATTAGGATCCTGGAGCAGCAGCTCGATGACCTCTGCCTGGTCAGGGAGAGTGAAGAGGTGATAGAGGAGAGTTATAGGGAGGTGGTCACTCCAAAACCACAGGAGAGAGACATGTGGGTCACGCTAAGGAAGGGCAAGGGGCAGAAGCATGAACGAGTAAGTACTCCAATGTCAGTACACCTGGCAAATAAGTACTCCTGTTTGAGTACAGATGGGGGTGACAGCCTACCCGGGGGTAGCGACACCGGATGGGCCTTCAGCACAGAGACCGGCCCTGTTGCTCCGAAAGGCAGGGAAAAAAAGAGGAGGGCAATAGTAATTGGGGACTCTATTGTTAGGGGGTCGGATAGGCGATTCTGTGGACGCAGTCGGGAGACCAGGATGGTGGTCTGCCTCCCTGGTGCCAAGGTCTCGGACGTGTCTCAACGTGTCCAAGATATACTCAAATCAGAGGGAGAGGAGCCTGAGGTCGTGGTACATATAGGTACCAATGACATAGGTAAAAAAAGGGAAGAGGTCCTGAAGGGAGGATTTAAGGACTTGGGAGGAGAGTTGAGGAAAAGGACCAAAAAGGTAACAATCTCAGGATTACTGCCTGTGCCACACGACAGTGAGGGTAGAAATGGAGGAAGGTGGAGGATAAATGCTTGGCTGAAAGACTGGTGCAGAGGGCAGGGATTCAAGTTTCTGGATCATTGTGACTTCTTTTGGGGTAGGTGGGACCTGTACAGAAAAGATGGGTTGCACTTGAACCCGAGGGGGACCAAAGAGATGGGGGGTTTCTTAAATGTGCATGTTTTAATGCTAGGAACATGGTAAGAAAGGTGGATGACCTTAGAGTCTGGATAGACACCTGGAAGTATGATGTTGTGGCGATCAGTGAAACATGGTTACCAGAGGGCTGTGATTGGAAACTAAATATTCCAGGATTTCGTTGCTTCAGGTGTGATAGAATTGGAGGGGCAAGAGGTGGAGGTGTTGCATTGCTAGTCAGGGAAGATATTACAGAGTGCTTTGGCAGAATAGATTGGAGGGCTCATCTAGGGAGGCTATTTGGGTGGAACTGAGAAGTGGGAAAGGTGTAGCAACACTTATAGGGGTACATTATGGACCGCCAAATGGGGAACAAGAATTGGAAGAGCAAATATGTAAAGAGATAGCAGATATTAATAGAAAGCACAAGGTAGTGATTGTGGGAGATTTCAACTTTCCACACATAGACTGGGAAACACATTCTGTAAATGGGCTGGATGGTTTGGAGTTTGTAATATGTGTGCAGGATAGTTTTTTGCAGCAATACATAGAGGTGCCTACTAGAGGAGGGGCAGTGCTGGACCTCCTGTTAGGAAATGAGACGGGACAGGTGGCGAAGGTATGCGTTGGGGAGCACTTCGGGTCCAGTGATCACAATACCATTAGTTTCAATATAATTATGGAGAAGGACAGAACTGGGCCTAGGGTTGAGATTTTTGATGGGAGAAAGGCTAACTTTAACGAGATGCGAGATGATTTAAAAGGAGTGAACTGGGACATTTTGTTTTATGGGAAAGATGTAGAAGAGAAATGGAGGACATTTAAAGGGGAAATTTTAAGAGTACAGAATCTTTATGTTCCTGTTCGGTTGAAAGGAACCAGTAAAAATTGGAAAAAGCCCTGGTTTTAAAGGGAAATTGGACATCTTGTTCGGAAAAAGAGGGAGATCTACAATAATTATAGGCAGCATGAAGTAAATGAGGTGCTTGAGGAGTATAAGGAATGTAAAATGAATCTTAAGAAAGAAATTAGAAAAGCTAAAAGAAGATATGAGGTTGCTTTGGCAAGTAAGGTGAAAGTAAATCCAAAGGGTTTCTACAGCTATATTAATAGCAAAAGGATAACAAGGGATAAGATTGGTCCATTGGAGAGACCAAGTGGACAGCTATCTGCAGAGCCAAAAGAGATGGGGGAGATATTAAACAATTTATTTTCTTCGGTATTCACCAAGGAGAAGGATATTGAATTATGTGAGGTAAGGGAAACTAGTAGAGTAGCTATGGATACTATGAGTTTCATAGTAAAAGAAGTACTGACACTTTTGAAAAATATAAAAGTGGATAAGTCTCCAGGACCTGACAGGATATTCCCTAGGACATTGAGGGAAGTTAGTGTAGAAATAGCCGGGGCTATGACAGAAATATTTCAAATGTCATTAGAAACGGGAATTGTCCCCGAGGATTGGCGTACTGCGCATGTTGTTCCATTGTTTAAAAAGGGTTCTAAGAGTAAACCTAGCAATTATAGACCGGTTAGTTTGACTTCAGTGGTGGGCAAATTAATGGAAAAGATACTTAGAGATAATATATATAAGCATCTGGATAAAAAGGGTCTAATTAGGAACAGTCAACATGGATTTATGCCTGGAAGGTCATGTTTGACTAATCTTCTTGAATTTTTTGAAGAGGTTACTAGGGAAATTGACGAGGGTAAAGCAGTGGATGTTGTCTATATGGACTTTAGATAAATCCAATCCATTTATCACCAAACTGAATTTTTAAAAAATATGAAGGTTGCCCAGCTGCTGACCTTACAATGCCTTTCCTCGTGCCTCCCTCCCCCCCCCCCCCCCCCGCTGCTTCTCTGGATTAATGCAGCTGTTGTCAATGCGCATGTTGTTTTCTACGAGGTACGTTAGCCCACCCACGCCGCCGTTCTTCAAAAGATGCAGAAAGATCGAGAACGTTCTGCAGCAAAGACCCTACAGCTCTGCTCCGCTATAGAACCTTTTTTCTGCAGATCACCAGGCCAAAGGCGCCTCACGTGCTAAAGAGGTTTTCTCCTCACTGTTGGCGCAGCTCGTGAAGCCATGCCCCTCCCATCCTCAGCCTGCCCGCTGATTCCAGGGGACGACCTCCTCTCTGGGGAGGCCCGATCATCTGTACCCCCCCACCCCCCCCCCCCGATCTGCCCGGCTCTGTCACACTGGCGGAAGCCACGATCGGCTGGTCCCCCCACTGCTTTTCACCTCAGATCACTCCATGCCCCGCCCTTCTCCTCTCTCTCTCTCTCTCTCTCTCTCTCTCTCTCTCCCCCCACTCTCTCTCTCTCTTTCTCTCTCTCTCTCTCTCTCTCTCTCTCTCTGTCCCCCTCTCTCTCTCTCTCTCTTGCTCACTCTCTCCCCGCTCTCTCTTCCCCTCTCCCCCTCTCTCTCCCCCTCTCCCCCTCTCTCTCCCCCTCTCTCTCCCCCTCTCTCTCCCCCTCTCTCTCCCCCTCTCTCTCCCCCTCTCTCTCCCCCTCTCTGTCCCCCTCTCTCTCCCCCCCTCTCTCCCCCCCTCTCCCCCCTGTCTCTCTCCTCTCTCTCTCTCTCTCTCCCTCTCTCCCCCCTGTCTCTCTCCCCTCTCTCTCTCTCCCTCTCCCCTCTCTCTCCCCTCCCCCTCTCTCTCCCCCCCTCCCCATCTGTCTCTCCTCTCTCTCTCTCCCTCCCTCTCTCTCCCCTCCCTCTCTCTCTCCCCTCCCCTCCCTCTCTCTCTCCCCCTTCCTCTCCCCCAACTCCATACCCTCCCCCACCCTCACTCCCCTAAACGTCCTCCACCCCCTCCCCCCACCTCTCCCTTCCTACCCCCCCCTTCCCATCCCCCCCTCTCAGCCGCCCTCTCTCAGCTCCCCTCTCTCTCCACCCATCTCTCTCTCCCCTCCACCCCCATCTCCCTCTGTCTCTTGCCCTTCTGTCTCTGCCTCTCTCTCTGTCTCTCCCCATTCTCCCTCTGCCCTCACTCTTTACCTCCCCCCTCCCCCCCCCCCCCCAGACACGCCTCCGAGTTGGGGGCTATGCGTCACTGGATAGGGCTGTTACTGGGTAAAAGGAGCAAATTAATATTATTAATATAATATCAAGGGAGGTAGTTAGTGTGTTTGTGGGGGTGGTTAGTGTGTGTGATGCCACATGCTGCCCTGCGCCTCCCCCCCCTCGCAAATATGCGTTGAGGGAACAGACCCAACGGGTCTAGCTAAGTATAAAAGTCAGGAAGACATGGTACAGCTGTATAAAGGATTGGCCAGGTGGCATTTGGAGTATTGTGTGCAGTTTTGTTCACTGCATTGCAGAATGTATGTAAAATCGTGGGAGAGGGTGCTGAAGGTTCACCAAGATTTTGTCTGTATTGGATTGTATTAGCTAAAAGGAGATGTTGGACAAACTAGCATAGTTTTCCCTGGATTGTCGAAGGCTGAGGGGAGACCTCATAGAAGTATATAAAATTATGTGAAGCATTGACAGGGTACGGTTGGTTTTATCCCAGGATGAAAATGGCAAATACTCAAGGCCATAGCTTTAGAATGTGAGGAGAATATTTGAAGGATATTTACAAAGCAAGTTTTTTTTACAGAGAATAGTATCTAGTCATTGGAGCTGTGCTACTGCACCGCTCTTATGCCTGTGAGGGAAAGTCAATATTGTCACTTTGCATCTGATCAAATAAAAAATCTTGTGAGTCGCTGTGTAATTTATTCCAACAGTTGCATAGTTGGATTAACAAAACTCTTAATGATCTTAATTACTTTGCCAACTAATTGAAAAACATTTGTCATTTTTACAGCTCTGCTTCAATGACTAGATTTTTTTAATGCAACTGCTTTTGAGATCACGTTGTCCTGGGTCATGTATTTTAAGATAAGGTAACAAATTAGAATAAAAATCGGTTTCTCCTTTTTTAATTAAATATGGGAACATGTCCTTTCCATGATCCTATTGGAAACACAGAGGTGTGAACATTTGCAGAAGTTGGACCAAAATGGACCTACTCTCAGATGAATAGCCTTCAAATGCATTTTGCCAAAGTCCAAACGTGAAGAAACGTGGCTAGGACAGGTTTAAAGGGATATGGGCCAAACGCAGGCAGGTGGGACTTGTATAGATGGGATATGTTGGCCGGTTTGGGCAATTAGGGCTAAAGGGCTTGTTTCCACATACTAAGACTGTGACTCTCTTGCTCTAAATGGCCAGAAGCAGGAGGGTGATTTTGCGCCAGTACTAGATAGAAACTCACAAGAATCGAAAGATCTTCAAATGTTGGAAATCTGAATAAAAATAGGAAATAATGAAACACTCAGCAGGCCAGAATGCATCTGTGGAAGAAGAAACAGTCATAATCTGACAAAGGGTATCTGACCTGCAACATTAACCCTGCTCCTCTTCCCACAGATAGCAACTTAAGTTGACTGCTTCTAGGAAAGGAGGGGTACATTAGAACCAGGAGAAAATTTATAAATTAGGTTGATTAGTTCTTCTTCTGAATGTTGAGACAGGCAGATGTGCATGAATTAGTTTGGTAGGCAGGGAGAAGGCAGAGTATCAGTATCTGAGCTTTGGGAACCCGTGCAGTGTCTTGGGTTTTATCTTACATTTTCAATCTGAGAATGTATCCAGTCCCAGAATGTGGAATTCCACCAGTTATCGTCTAGCCTGTTCAGATGCCTGGTAAAGACAATCAATGTCCTCGTCCTTCCACTTAGGGGCTATGGTTCAGTTACTTTCAGTTCCGTATTCCTGATGAGACCTGGAACCCACACTGAATGTGCACAGGATGGTGACAAATGCCTAAACAATTACACAACACATTTCTGATCATCTACAATCTAATTTCTGTGAGAAAACAAGTGCAATTAAAAAGTTGATGGTTTGTTTCAGTGGCACATAGTCTCTGCTTTGCACTGTGGCTTTTCCATCCATATGCTGTACAAACACATGGAAACCATGGATGTGTGGACTTCTGTTTGAATCTCACTTCTGTCGTTTTCATCAGCAGAATGTGACCCCTGCTGTTCACATGCTGCTCATGCAGAAACACCAATACATGGCATCTGTATACCCTGCTTTAGAGTATTTCTGGAAAATGATGAGAGGGGGTAATTGCCCTATCTCGAGAGATTAAGCATTTTGGGCCCAAACCTTCAAGAGTTTAGACGAGTGAGAGATTATCTAATTGAAAATAAATAATCGCAATAATTTTTATAAATAGGCCATTTTAGCACTGCGTATCTCTGACCATTGGAGTGCTGGCGGTGCTGGCTCGAAAGGGTCGAATCTGGCCTGCTCCTGCACCTATTGTCTATTGTCTAGAGGAATCTGTGCTCATGTCACAATCTATACTAATTTTAATCAAGGATCAATGTACAAGTCCAAGTTTGTTGCTGTTACAAAGCTGGGCTGTGGTGTGCCTTTAGCAGAAGGTGAAGAGCATCAGTGAGAGATGTAGGCATGTTAATTAATTCATCAAGGAAATGGCAGGCGGAAGATGACGCAGAGAAATGCAAGGTTATCCACTTCAATAAAAAGGTTCATTTTTGAATGATGAGAGATTGAGAGTGGTTGGTATTTAGAAGGTTGGGGTAAACACAGTTAAATGCAGGTGAGTCATGGTCATACATCACAGACACGTGCCCTTCATCCCAAATCGTCCATGTCAACCATGATGCCGATTCTACACTAATCCCTTTTGCCCACATTATGCCCATATCCCTCTGCTCCTTTCCCATCCATGTCCCTATCCAATTGTCTTTTCAATGTTCTCATTAAATCTGCCTCTCCACTTCTTCTGGCAGCTCATTCGATATACCCACCACACTCTGTGTGGAAAACTAGCCCCTCAGATATACCTTGAATTTCTCCCCTCTCACCTTACACCGTACGTACTAGTCTTAAACTCTATGATCATAGGAAAGAGACTGACCATCAACTTTATCCATGCCCCTCATTAAAAGTATAAACCTCCATTAGATCACCCCTTGGTCTCCTGGGTTTGTGAGCAATTTGGAAGGCAAATAATATGCTGACATTTATTGCCAGAGGATCTGAGTACAGAAATAGAGATATCTTGTTTTAATTATATATAGAGCCACACGTGATATTGTGTGAAGGTCTGGTCTCCCTACTATGGAGGGAGTGAAAACATAAATTCATCAGAATAATTTACCGCAGTGCAGAGCGTTGCATGAAAAGTGATGATGCAGACTAGGTTGTACACACTTGAGATCAGAATGACAAGAAGCAAAGTCACAAAATACATGAGGGATTTGATAGGGTTAGAGTTAATTATTTCCCAAGATGGATTGTTCTAGAACTAAGGATCATGGTTTCAAAATTAAGGCTTGTCAATCCAAGACAGAGATGAGGAAAACGTCTGAAGAAGGGTTCCAACCTGAAACATCACCTATTCATTTTAACCAGGAATTCTGCTTGATCTGTTGAGTTTGTGTTTTGCATTTTGTGTCTTTCTTTGGTATAAACCAGCATTTGCAGTTCCTTGTCATTACATGAGGAAACCGTTCTTCACTGAGATGGTATGAGTCTTCGTCATTGCTGAGTCAAGATGGCTGTGGAGACTTGTTCGCTAAAAATGTTCAAGATAGATTGCTACAGTTCAGTGAATATAGGGTTATAGGGTAATTAGGGATATGAAGGGAATCGACGGAAAGTGTAGGAAAATGGTGCAGAGGTCAAATGTTAGCCAAGATCTTGTATGATAAAGCATGCACGATGGGCCAAACAGACTGCTATTTCTTATGTAAGTTGTTATGAAACACAAAATGCTTATGGGGCAGGATGATATTTCCCATGGCAGGAGTGTCTAGGTCCAAGGATCACATTCTTTGAATAAAGCCATTCAGGGCTCAGATGAGAAGAAATGTCTTCACCCACAGAATGCAAAAGCTTTATAATTCTCTACCCAAGTACCAGTGAGTATACTTTTGGAACTTAATGGATTCAGTGAATATAGGGTTATTGCAGGAGTGTTATGCTGGGGTAAAAGATTAGCCCAGTGCACAGCTTCTGTTCTTATTGACGAGAAGCTGAATCTGCTGGTACCAAGTCTGCGATGGGTCTTGGTTAAGTATGTAACTAATTTTCTTCTGGAAGTTCAGAAATTATTTCCGTGGGGCATGGTTCACCAAGCTAATCAAACTGAAATCTCACGGGAAGCAAATTAAGCTGAAAAGGACATGAGACCCATAAAATCTTAGAGAGTCTCGGATCAGAAAGAAAGCAATAAAGTACATATTAGTCAGTAAAATCTTCAAATCGTTACCCATATTTTGCTGACGTGGATCCCTTGATATTTAGTGAGCTGGTGAACCGTGCAGGCAAGGATGCAACTATTTACAGATCTTCCTCTGTAATTAGCTGCCTCAACCAGGGCATATTTACATCCATCATTGGACTCTAAGCTTGAGAGAAGACGATCAATGATCTTTCTCATCAGTGTCTCGAACCGAAACGTCACCAATTCCTTCTATCCAGAGATGCAGCCTCTCCTTCTGTGTTACTCCAGCATTTTTGTCTATCTTTAGTGTAAACCAGCATCTGCAGTTACTTCCTACACATTTCTTATCAGGTGACCAGTCTGATGAAGTTTCCCAACCCGAAACATCACCTATCCATATTCTCCAGGGAAGCTGCCTCATCCATTGAGTTACTCAAGAATTTTGTATCTTTCCTTTGTAAACCAGCATCTGCACTTCCTTGTTTCTACAATGATCTTTCTCACATTGGCATGAATTAGAGTTCAGTAGATTTGAATTAGTGGTGTCACTTCTGCAGTTGAATAGCCCGACTGTACTTGGGAAAGAATATACTGTTTAGATCTTCCCTATAATTTTTTTAACTACTTTCGATTTAAAATTAGATCTTGTAAATTTTGCATGTAGTGCATCCTTTGCTGATGCCTTGTTTGTTGATAGTGAGTAGATTAAAAGGCCATGATCGGTAAATTTATATTCCTTTTGTGGAAAGGAATTAGCTGACAAGTCTTCCATGATATTTGATAGAGACAAATGTCCTAATTGTACATCAGATTGCCTATGAATTTGCCTCCAATCAGTCAGAATTCTGTGCTACAGGTAGCACTTTATTATAATGCACCAACGTTACAATGTCCATCATCGGCTCTGACCTTCCTTCCATCGAGGGGATTTATCACAGTCGCTGCCTCAAAAAGGCTGGCAGCATCATCAAGGACCCACACCACCCTAGCCACACACTCATCTCCCTACTACCTTTGGGTAGAAGGTACAGGAGCCTGAAGACTGCAACAACCCGGTTTAGGAATAGCTACTTCCCCACAGCCATCAGGCTATTAAACCTGGCTCGGAACTCTGAACATTAATATCCCTCCATCTGTTATTTACACTTTATTAATTTATTAAGTCATGGGTGTATTTATGTATAGAATTGTAGTCAATGCCTTCTATGTTCTGTTGTGCAATGCAAAGAAAGATTTTCATTGTCCTGTCAGGGACACATGACAATAAACTCTTGACTTTTTTGACTTTTGACTTTTTTTCATTGCAGTTAGCCATTTCTGGACATCGTGTGGAGCAAAACAAATTGTATATTAGGATTTTTGGGAGTAGTTGAAAAATGAATTACTTTATTTTGGTTGGAAACTCTTTTAAATAATTCAGCAGAGTCTGGTTCTAGGTCCTTTATTTTTTTAACAGTTTCCTAACTTCATCCATTCATCCACCAGTTATGTTTGCCTTGTGCAAAAGAAGAACTGGAAACTAGGTGTGACTATTTTTCATACCAGATAACATTCAGACAGAGTAATGGATATTAAATCAATCTAATTTTTGTCACTCACTTGATAAATGTGACGACAAATATTCTCTGGGTGCCTGGCAAGAGAGTATCATTGCATTACAACTTTCCTTGTTCAGAAAGAGTAGTTCACAGTCCAGATGTAACCTATATATTACAGTCTGCCCTGTGGCATAGAAGCAATGTTTAGATTTTTCTAATAGTCCAGAGACAATTAGAAAAATCTCTTCGGAAAAAATGATAACTAGTGACAAACTTCACATCTCAATGGAAAACCCATAAAATTAGGAGCAGTACAATAAAGATTGATCTCATCATGGCTTCAGCTACAATTTCTTGCCTGTAACCCACAGAAGGCTGTGGAGGCCAAGTCAATGGATATTTTTAAGATGGTGATTGATTGGTTCTTGATTAGTAAGAGTGGAGTTATGGAGAAAATGCAGGAGAATGGGGTTGAGAGTGAAAAATAGATTAGCCATGATTGAATGTCGAAGTAGACTTGTTGGGCCAAATGGCCTAATTCTGCTCCTACAACTTATGAACATGAACTTATCATTAACTCCTGCAGTCCAACTATTTGTCCATCGCAGCCTTCAGTGACTCAGATACCACAGATGGAGACATTAAAGATTACAGATGCTGGAATTTGGACCAAAAAGAATCTGCCTGAGCAACACAGTCTGGAGGTCAGGCAGCATCTGTGGAGAGATATGGACAGGTGTTACGACTCCCAAAGGCTGGTTCCTCAGAGTCGCGTAACAAATCAAAACCAGGGTCAAGTTTATATAAAAAAAGTCTTTAATTGTAACACTAAACAAAACCCGAGCCTGATTTTTAAAGAACATGGTCAGGGACCAGAATTGGCTATAAAATAATATATAATGGTGCTCCAGCCAGCCCTTGATGGACCGTCGGTCTGAAGACTCTAAACTGCCTATATAGCCCTAACTCTACAACCAAAAATACCCGAAAACTCTCAGGTCATCCCTTCCGTCCCAATAGAACATTAATTTACAAAAGTATGTCACAAATATACGAAGTGCAGTGCCATGCGGCCAGGCCTCATGCAGCTCAGTCCGGCACCTCTTCCTCCAGAGAGCTATCTTGAAGAGAGAGAGAATTCTGGGAGCTTCTGCCTTTTAAAGCTCCCGATGAGTCACCTGACGTAGCTGGGCCAATCGGGTATAGAAGCTGTTAACCCCTTGATTCCTGGCTCTCAGCCACGGCCTGCAGAGAAACAGAAAGGTAAGTACAGTATTCAACAGGAGGGGGATGTGGGGGGGGAAGTACCTAACAACAGGCAATGTTTCAGGTCGACTGGTGATCAGGTAAAAGTAAAAAATGTTAACCCACCAACAAAAGGATGAGAGATGTTTTGCAGGAAGCTGTAAGAATGCATTTACTTGGATTCTGTAACATTCATTATTTTCTTAACAATATCTTCAATAATGACTTGCACAGGAATATTTGGAACTATAAAGGTTACAGACTTATTGTGGACCATGTTTTGGACAAACTTGGATGGTTTTCTTTGAAACATCAAAGGTTGACAGGGGACCTGATAGTAGTATATAAAATTACGCGAGGCTGAGCATATTTCCCAGGGTGGAAATGTCAAAGACAAGAGAGTTTAATTCTAAGATGAGATTAACAAAGTTTAAAGAAGATGTACAGGACAAGTATTTTCACACAGAGAATGGAGGGTGCCTGGAACATAGTGCCAGGGTGGTGGTAGAAGCAGATATGATAATGGCATTCAAAATGCATTTAGGGAGGCACTTGGATATATAGGGAATGGGGGTATATGGATCACGTGCAGGCAGAGGAGATAAGTTTAACTTGGCATTGTGACTTGGCAATATTCCAACGGATACTATGGGCGAAAAGGCCTGTTTCTGGGGTGTACTGCATTATGTTCTCTATGCAGGTTAACATTTAATTTGTTTAGTAATAAGTGCTCTCATACTAAAATTGGCTATCTGCAAAATCTCAAAATACACAGAACATTAACTGATGGAATGAGCCTTCCGCAATTTTATACAGATAAATTAATAATGACTAGATAGCGAGTATTCATTATTTATAATCTAAAGTATTTTGATATAAATTATTTATCTTGTAATGAATGTGCCATATTGTCAACATTGCTACCTGATAGCCTTAAAGAAAAACATTCAAACAGGTAATAGGGTGGGATCTCACCCACATCCCGTACTGGTCCAAAGTTTTGGCTCAAAATGTTGACCATTCCTTTACCTACTCAGTGTGTTGGACAATATTCTAGTCTCTGGGTGAGCCTGGGAGATTCTGATATAGAGCAAATAAAAAATAGTGAATCTTGAAAACGCTGAGGTAAATTGTGTCTTTAAAGAGAAGAAGATGAATTGAAGTTTAGATGTGTCAGTTAGTAGGTGATAGCGGCCTGAGGCTTTAAAATTATTTAATTTTAAATAAGAGGAGAGAGACATGTGGGTCACACTAAGGAAGGGCAAGGGGCAGAGGCATGAACAAGTGAGTACTCCAATGTCAGTACACCTGGCAAATAAGTACTCCTGTTTGAGTACGGATGGGGGTGACAGCCTACCCGGGGGTAGCGACAGCGGACGGGCCTTCAGCACAGAGACCGCCCCTGTTACTCCGAAAGGTAGGGAAAAAAAGAGGAGGGCAATAGTAATTGGGGACTCTATTGTTAGGGGGTCGGATAGGCGATTCTGTGGATGCAGTCGGGAGACCAGGATGGTGGTCTGCCTCCCTGGAGCCAAGGTTTTGGACGTGTCTAAACGTGTCCAAGATATCCTCAAATCAGAGGGAGAGGAGCCTGAGGTCGTGGTACATATAGGTACCAATGACATAGGTAAAAAAAGAAAAGAGGTCCTGAAGGGAGGATTTAAGGACTTGGGAGGAGAGTTGAGGAAAAGGACCAAAAAGGTAACAATCTCAGGATTACTGCCTGTGCCACGTGACAGTGAGAGTAGAAATGAAGCAAGGTGGAGGATAAATGCTTGGCTGAAAGACTGGTGCAGAGGGCAGGGATTCAAGTTTCTGGATCATTGGGACTTCTTTTGGGGTAGGTGGGACCTGTACAGAAAGGATGGGTTGCACTTGAACCCGAGGGGGACCAATATCCTGGTGGGGAAATTTGCAAAGGCCACTGGGGAGACTTTAAACTAGAATGGTTGGGGCGAGGGATGCAAATAGCTAGTAGACAGAATGGGAGGCAGGAAGCAGAAAAGGGAAGCACTCGGACACAAGAGGAGAAAGAAAAAAAAGGAAATAAACAGAGAATAAGAGATGGGGGGTTTCTTAAATGTGCATATTTTAATGCTAGGAGCATTGTAAGAAAGGTGGATGAGCTTAGAGTCTGGATAGACACCTGGAAGTATGATGTTGTGGCGATCAGTGAAACATGGTTGCAGGAGGGCTGTGATGGGAAACTAAATATTCCAGGATTTCGTTGCTTCAGGTGTGATAGAATTGGAGGGGCAAGAGGTGGAGGTGTTGCATTGCTAGTCAGGGAAGATATTACAGCAGTGCTTTGGCAGGATAGATTGGAGGGCTCATCTAGGGAGGCTATTTGGGTGGAACTTAGAAGTGGGAAAGGTGTAGCAACACTTATAGGGGTATATTATAGACCGCCAAATGGGGAACGAGAATTGGAAGAGCAAATATGTAAAGAGATAGCAGATATTAGTAGTAAGCACAAGGTAGTGATTGTGGGAGATTTCAACTTTCCACACATAGACTGGGAAACACATTCTGTAAATGGGCTGGATGGTTTGGAGTTTGTAAAATGTGTGCAGGATAGTTTTTTGCAGCAATACATAGAGGTGCCTACTAGAGGAGGGGCAGTGCTGGACCTCCTGTTAGGAAATGAGACGGGACAGGTGGTGGAGGTATGCGTAGGGGAGCACTTCGGGTCCAGTGATCACAATACCATTAGTTTCAATATAATTATGGAGAAGGACAGAACTGGGCCTAGGGTTGAGATTTTTGATGGGAGAAAGGCTAACTTTAACGAGATGCGAGATGATTTAAAAGGAGTGAACTGGGACATTTTGTTTTATGGGAAAGATGTAGAGGAGAAATGGAGGACATTTAAAGGGGAAATTTTAAGAGTACAAAATCTTTATGTTCCTGTTCGGTTGAAAGGAACCAGTAAAAATTGGAAAGAGCCCTGGTTTTCAAGGGAAATTGGACATCTTGTTCGGAAAAAGAGGGAGATCTACAATAATTATAGGCAGCATGAAGTAAATGATGTGCTTGAGGAGTATAAGGAATGTAAAAAGAATCTAAAGAAAGAAATTAGAAAAGCTAAAAGAAGATATGAGGTTGCTTTGGCAAGTAAGGTGAAAGTAAATCCAAAGGGTTTCTACAGCTATGTTAATAGCAAAAGGATAACAAGGGATAAAATTGGTCCATTGGAGAGACCGAGTGGACAGCTATCTGCAGAGCCAAAAGAGATGGGGGAGATATTGAACAATTTCTTTTCTTCGGTATTCACCAAGGAGAAGGATATTGAATTATGTGAGGTAAGGGAAACTAGTAGAGTAGCTATGGATACTATGAGTTTCAAAGTAAAAGAAGTACTGGCACTTTTGAAAAATATAAAAGTGGATAAGTCTCCAGGTCCTGACAGGATATTCCCTAGGACATTGAGGGAAGTTAGTGTAGAAATAGCCGGGGTTATGACAGAAATATTTCAAATGTCATTAGAAACTGGAATAGTCCCCGAGGATTGGCGTACTGCGCATGTTGTTCCATTGTTTAAAAAGGGTTCTAAAAGTAAACCTAGCAATTATAGACCGGTTAGTTTGACTTCAGTGGTGGGCAAATTAATGGAAAAGATACTTAGAGATAATATATATAAGTATCTGGATAAAGAGGGTCTAATTAGGAACAGTCAACATGGATTTATGCCTGGAAGGTCATGTTTGACTAATCTTCTTGAATTTTTTGCAGAGGTTACTAGGGAAATTGACGAGGGTAAAGCAGTGGATGTTGTCTATATGGACTTCAGTAAGGCCTTTGACAAGGTTCCTCATGGAAGGTTGGTTAAGAAGGTTCAACTGTTGGGTATAAATGCAGGAATAGCAAGATGGATTCAACAGTGGCTGAATGGGAGAAGCCAGAGGGTAATGGTGGATGGCTGTTTGTCGGGTTGGAGGCAGGTGACTAGTGGGGTGCCTCAGGGATCTGTGTTGGGTCCTTTGTTGTTTGTCATGTACATCAATGATCTGGATGAAGGGGTGGTAAATTGGATTAGTAAGTATGCAGATGATACCAAGATAGGGGGTGTTGTGGATAATGAAGAGGATTTCCAAAGTCTACAGAGTGATTTAGGCCAGTTGGAAAAATGGGCTGAAAGATGGCAGATGGAGTTTAATGCTGATAAATGTGAGGTGCTACACCTTGGCAGGACAAATCAAAATAGGACGTACATGGTAAACGGTAGGGAATTGAAGAATACAGTTGAACAGAGGGATCTGGGAATAACCGTGCATAGTTCCTTGAAGGTAGAGTCTCATATAGATAGGGTGGTAAAGAAAGCTTTTGGTATGCTAACCTTTATAAATCAGAGCATTGAGTATAGAAGCTGGGATGTAATGTTAAAATTGTACAAGACGTTGGTGAGACCAAATCTGGAGTATGGTGTACAATTTTGGTCGCCCAATTATAGGAAGGATGTCAACAAAATAGAGAGGGTACAGAGGAGATTTACTAGAATGTTGCCTGGGTTTCAACAGCTAAGTTACAGAGATAGGTTGAATAAGTTAGGTCTTTATTCTCTGGAGCGCAGAAGGTTAAGGGGTGACTTGATAGAGGTCTTTAAAATGATGAGAGGGATAGACAGAGTTAATGTGGACAAGCTTTTCCCTTTGAGAATAGGGAAGATTCAAACAAGAGGACATGACTTTAGAATTAAGGGACAGAGGTTTAGGGGTAACATGAGGGGGAACTTCTTTACTCAGAGAGTGGTAGCGGTGTGGAATGAGCTTCCAGTGGAAGTGGTGGCGGCAGGTTCGTTGGTATCATTTAAAAATAAATTGGATAGGCATATGGATGAGAAGGGTATGGAGGGTTATGGTATGAGTGCAGGCAGGTGGGACTAAGGGAAAAAAGTTGTTCGGCACGGACTTGAAGGGCCGAGATGGCCTGTTTCCGTGCTGTAATTGTTATATGGTTAAATTGGCCAAACCACGCATGATGACAAAATTATACAGTCCACCATCTGAGGGACACAGGAGGCAGAATCTACAGAATTCATACTAAATCACAAAAGGGCATAGGATTCTGCTCGCTCCAGGCACACGTATTCATGGCAGATGTGGGACATGTACACCAATCATCCAGTTTACAGAAAGTAGGTGTTCCAGGTCTAAATCAGTTCTTTAACCAGCAAGCTTTTTGTTCCCAGTGTCTTTTCAATACATTCTCTGTCCGTAACTGTTTATGTTGTGTGTTCCCTCTTTTTCTGCTGCTGTGAATCAATTGAATTAATCTGGTCAGTAATTTGGTTGTGGTAAAAGATCTAATGATTTTCCGCCTCTGGATTGACTGCCGATTTAATGAGCATCCTCTTTAATTGTTTTACAAGAATACATTAAGCTAATAAAGCAGATAAAAGTACATGTGGTGAATCTTTGGAAACAAGATCAGCCTGAAGAAACTGTTGCCATGAGTTGAAAAATATTGAGTCTTATCTTCCTGTTGCTGATTTGTTACACAGAATTTCATTTTCTTGTGAGATTTAAACTCAAAGTGTGATATTTAATCATTCCATTTGTCAAAATAAGACAATGATAATTAAAGAAGATATTAATTGGATAATTTGAGCCATATTAGTTAGAACAAGAGCACTTTGGCCTATACATTGAAAAGCAAGCAACTGGGTATGCAGATAATTTGAGGGAGGTGGATAATAAGCAAGCAGAGGAGATTAATTTAATTTGGCATGATGTTTCATGTGGACATTGTGGGCCAAAGAGCCTGTTCCTGTTCTGCACTGTTTTATGTTTTAACTGCATATGCTGGAAATCTGAATTTAAAAAAAAAAATAACATTTAAAATGTAAAAGATATTTGGATAGGTAAATGGATAGGATAGGTTCAGATGGGTATGGGCCAAATGCAAGCAGGTGGGACTAGTGTTGATGGGGCATATTGGTTGGCATGGACAAGTTGGGCTGAAGGGCCTGTTTCCACACTGTATGACTCGAAAATCATGGTCACACTGTACCTGTGGAGGGAAATACAGAGTTAATGTATCAACAGCTTTCATCAGAACCAGAAACAAGCCCAGAAATTGTCCTGTATTAGAAAATGTGAATTAAATTACATTGGGCCATGTTTTGCATTCTTGACATGCTACAAAAATGTAATTGCACATGAAACTCAAGGTAATGCTCACAATCGAGCAATTACGCTATATGTACACAGAGAAGATTTTCCACCACCCACTCCACAATGGCAGCGATCAGGGGAGATCGTTTCACAGTGCAATTTAGGGCGAGTGGAGGAAGAAACACGAGGACCTCAGGATGAATGAAAGATGGAAGTTGTAGTCATGATCACTTGAGTAGGAGGGATTTCAGAATCATGACTGAAAGACCTAATAGTCAAATCTAATATAGTTTACAAAATTGAGTCATTCTTCTACAAATGCATGGTCACGTAGAACAAATGAATGACTCGGTGCCAAGTCTGAATAACTTTGTAAATTATATGGAACACAATATTTAGGACAGGTTGTCCTTTTAATTAAGACATTAAGATGGAAACCTGCGTAATAACTTGTGCTCTTTCAAGGCCATAAAGAAGCCAAGACTGAAGAAAATAGTTGATTATCCAGAGATAAGTAATAACTTGTTATTGGATGAGCTTGATTTGGACTCAGATTTTCCTATATTCTGAAAGGCTATAGAATCTTTCAGTCATGCCATTTTCAGACTTGGTAGGAGTGTTTTACTGATAAGAAAAATGTATAATTGTGCTAACTTTCCTTTGTTTCGTGAGTGGAGCCTAAGAAGCACTGAGCAACACTTGTGCTCATTGTATATCTGGCCACTTCCGTCTGACGAATCAATTAAAGATTGCCATGGTTTACCTTTAACAATTTTGATGCTACCTGCTTTTTAAGAGATGAACTTTGACAATGATGAGGATGGTTGATTGTAGATTGAGGACCTAAAGGAGCTTGTCTGACAGGCAGTCTAAACACCAGATTCTGTAGTTTAAACTGGTTGGGTCGGACCCTTGTAATTATGCCCATCAACAGGCCTTTAATTCATTTTAAAGCCCTATTTTGGCATTAGATCACGCTGATGACAAACTATATGCACATAAATTGGTTTCACAGAAGTGGCATCTAAACATGTTTTACACTGTCAAATGTCATTTATATGTTTAAGTATCCCTTGGGTATAATGAGCATCAGAAGTAATTTGCTGCCTTTTAAAATATGTAGGAAGCTTTTTCATTTCAAAAATATGTTATTCATTATATCATAGGAAATGCACTAGATACTCATCTTTCTCTACATTGATTATTTCATAAAATTAATATATTCTCTTAGAATGCATCACGTTTTCCCATATGCAATAAGTACTTGTTTACAATAACATTCTGTCAGAGACACGTTCAATTATTGTGCTGCACATTGGAATTTCTTTAATTTATTCCTTGCTATTTTAATATTTAGAATACTAGATATAGTTCTTGATATTAATCTCCTTGGTTGCTCTTTATCATATTCCATAAATTAATACAACAGGATACTTTGGTGTAATTCCTCATAATTTTATGATATTACAACATTATAAATGATCCATGTGCAATCTAATCAAATAATCTTCTGTCCAAATGCTGCTTGTTTGTTACATAATTGTATTCATGCCCAAGGCTGTCTACTATCAGAAATGTTAACATGGGTAACATCTGGTCTAATTTCATGATTGGCACAATTTTACCTGCCTTCATCGATGGGATGGCAATGGTGAGAACCAACGCTTTCAAGTTCCTGGGCGGGCATATCTCCAAAGACCTATCCTGGGTCCAGCACTTTGAGGCAATCACAAAAAAAACTCATCAACGCATCTCAACTCATCAACGCATGTTGCCGAATACTCCATCAACTTCAACAGGTGTTTGGTAGAGAGCACACTGACTGGATGCAACATCGCCTGGTTTGTTAATTAGAACATCCAGGAACAAAGGAGGCTAGAAAAAGTCTATCATGCATACTGAGCTCCCCACCATTAAAGGGATCTACAGGCGATGCTGCCTCAAAAAGGAAGGTAATATCGTCAATGAACCACGCCATTATGGCCACCCTCTCATCTTACTGCACCATCGGGAATGAGGTAGAGGAACCCGATCTTCAGATTCAAGACAGCTTCTTCTCAGCAACCACTAGGCTCTTGAACCCCACTGCACAACCTTATTTGCAGCCCTACCTCAGCAGTAATCTATTTTGGACTTTAAATTTGTCTGCACCATGTACTTTGGTTTTGTGCTATCGTGGTCTGGTTACTGAGTATTACTGCTTGTAAATCTATTGGTATTATTGATAATTATATATTTATTTGTTGTGTTACTATATTAAGGGCCTATAAAGCTGCAGCAAGTAACAGTGTCATTGCTCTGTTCCTGCTGCATATTACAATTAAACACTCTTGACTCTTGAATTAAGCCCCAGCCCAAATTGCTCTGACTACAATATATTTCAGATTTGTAATGGTGAAAAAGTGGCAGGTCATTTTATTTCTCAGCTAATGTCTTTTAATTAATCATGAAATGATTTTATTTTTGTCACTAATTGGAAGGTGATAACTATTTTTTCATTTCGTAAGGGGGCGTAGACAAAATCAGATCCTCTTTAATTCTTGTGGAAGGCAATAATCATTTGCTTAACTTTTTAAACACCCACTCATTCATTCCAGGCATATTATGAAACCTAATGAGACCAACTTGTTGTAATGACTTCTTATTTGTTATTACCGGATGATGTCAAAGAAAATGTAAATTAATATTTACAATGTTAACAATGACCCGAGGGATGGAGCTGACTTCCGCCGTAGTTTGATCGAAGACAGTTTATTGTCACATTTCCTTCTTAAAAGCTCAGTAAAGCTGACTATTCATCTGTTGAAACATAACACATAAAGAGCCAATATTTATCCTTTTCGTCATCAGCAAATTCGTCATCTTTAATTGTAATTATTGAAAACATAATGGTCTAGCTTACATAAACATTTAGTAAAGATACTGACAAAACAAAGTTATTTGTTACCAATTTACCGTAGAAGTCAGCTCCATCCCTCTTACCATTGACATTGTTATAATAAAATAGCAAATCTGCATCAAAGAAACAGGTTCTCCGAGCCGCAATGACTATACCGAACATAAGACATAGCAGCTGAAGCAGGTCATTTTGCACATTGATTTTGCTCTGCCATTCGATCATGACTGATCTAATTTTCCCTTGCAACTCATTCCCCTGCCTTTTCCCTGTAACCTTTGACACCCTTCCTAATCAAGAACCTACCAGTCTCCACATATAACCATATAACAATTACAGCACGGAAACAGGCCTTCTCGGCCTTTCCAGTCCGTGCCGACCATTTATTTTCCCCGAGTCCCATCTACCTGCACTCAGACCATACCCCTCCATTCCCTTCCCGTCCATATACTTATCCACTTTACTTTTAAATGTTAAAATCGATCCTGCCTCCACCACTTCTGCAGGAAGATCATTCCACACAGCCACCACCCTCTGAGTAAAGAAGTTTCCCCTCATGTTACCCCTAAACTTCTGTCCCTTAATTCTCATGTCATGCTCTCTTGTTTGAATCTTTCCTACCCTGAATGGGAAAAGCTTATCCACGTCAACTCTGTCTATCCCTTTCATCATTTTAAAGACCTCAATCAAGTCCCCCCTTAACCTTCTGCGCTCCAAAGAATAAAGACCCAACTTGTTCAACCTTTCTCTGTAACTTAGTTGCTGGAACCCAGGCAACATTCTAGTAAATCTCCTCTGTACCCTCTCTATTTTGTTGACATCCTACCTATAATTAGGCGACCAAAATTGTACACCATACTCCAGAATTGGTCTTACCAATGCCTTGTCCAATTTTAACCTTACTTCCCTACTCCTATATTCAATGCTCTGATTTATAAAGGCCAGCACACCAAATGCTTTCTTTACCACCCTATCTACATGCGATTCCACCATCAAGGAACTATGCACAGTTATTCCTAGATCCCTCTGTTCCACAGCATTCCTCAATTCCCTACCATTTACCATGTACGTCCTATTTTGATTTGTCCTGCCAAGATGTAGCACCTCACACTTATCAGCATTAAACTCCATCTGCCATCTTTCAGCCCACTCTTCCAAATGGCCCAAATCTCTCTGTAGACTTTGAAAATCTACTTCATTACCCACAGCACCCCCTACCTTAGTATCATCTGCATACTTACTTATCCGATTTTCCACCCCATCATCTAGATCATTGATGTACATGACAAACAATAGTGGACCCAACATAGATCCCTGAGGCACCCCACTGGTCACCAGCTTCCAACCTGACAAACAGCCATCCACCATTACTTTCTGGCATCTCCCATTCAGCCACTGTTGAATCCATCTTGCTACTCCGCCATTAAAACCCAAAGATTGAACCTTCTTAACCAACCTTCCATGGGGAACCTTGTCAAAGGCCTTACTGAAATCCATATAGACAACATCCACTGCTTTACCCTCATCAATTTCCCTAGTAACCTCTTCAAAAAATTCAAGAAGGTTTGTCAATCATGACCTTCCAGGCACAAATCCATGTTGACTGTTCTTGACCACACCCTGTTTATCCAGATGCTTATATATATTATCTCTAAGTATCCTTTCCATTAATTTGCTCACCACAAACTAACAGGTCTATAATTGCTAGGTTTATTCTTTGAACCCTTTTTAAACAATGGAATAACATGCGCAGTACGCCAATCCTGCGGCACTATTCCCGTTTCTAATGACATTTGAAATATTTCTGTCATAGCCCCTGCTATTTCTACACTAACTTCCCTCAATGTCCTAGGGAATATCCTGTCAGGACCTGGAGACTTATCCACTTTTATATTTTTCAAAAGTGTCAGTACTTCCTCCTCTTTTAATCTCATAGTTTCCATAGCTACTCTACCTTTTTCCCTTATCTCACAGAATCCAATATCCTTCTCCTTGGTGAATACCGAAGAAAATACATTGTTCAATACCTCCCCCATCTCTTTTGGCTCTGCAGATAGCTGTTCATTCTGGCTCTCTAATGGTCCAATTTTATCCCTCATTATCCTTTTGCTATTAATACAGCTGTAGAAACCCTTTGGATTTACTTTCACCTTTCTTGCCAAATCAACCTCATATCTTCTTTTAGCTTTTCTTATTTCTATCTTAAGATTCTTTTTACATTATTTACACTCATCTAGCACCTCATTTACTCCATGCCTCCTATAATGATTGTAGATATCTCTCTTTTTTCGAACCAAGTGTCCATTTTCCCTTGAAAATCATGGCTCTTTCTGATTTTTACTATTTCCTTTCAACCAAACAGGGACATAAAGATTCTGTACTCTTACAATTTCCCCTTTAAATGTCCTCCATTTCTCTTCTACATCCTTCCCATAAAACAAAATGTCCCACTTCACTCCTTTTAAATCATTACGCATTCCCTCAAAGTTAGCATTTCTCCAATCAAAAATCTCAACCCTAGGTCCAGTTCTGACTCTCTCCATAACTATATTGAAACTAATGGTATTGTGATCACTGGTCCCGAAGTGCTCACCAACGCATACCTCCGTCACCTGATCAGCCTCATTTCCTAACAGGAGGTCCAGCACTGCCCCTTCTCTGGTCGATACCACTATGTATTGCTGCAAAAAGCTATCCTGCACACATTTAACAAACTCCAAACCATCCAGCCCACTTACAGAATGTGTTTCCCAGTCTATTTTTGGAAAATTGAAATCTCCCACAATCACTACCTTGTGCTTACTACTAATTTCTGCTATCTCCTTACATATTAGCTCTTCCAATTCTCGCTCCCCATTTGGCAGTCTATAATACAACCCTAAAAGTGTTGCTACACCGTTCCCACTTCTCAGTTCCACCCAAATAGCCTCCCTAGATGAGCCCTCTAATCTATCCTGCCAAAGCACTGCTGTAATATCTTCTCTGACAAGCAATGCAACCCCTCCACCTCTGGTCCCTCCAATTCTATCACACCTGAAGCAACAAAATCCTGGAATATTTAGTTTCCAATCACAACCCTCCTGCAACCATGTTTCACTGATTGGCACAACATCATATTTCCAGGTGTCAATCCAGGCTCTAAGTTCATCCACCTTTCTTACAATGCTCCTAGCATTAAAATATATACATTTTAGAAACCCACCATTCCTTATTCTCTGTTTATTATCTTTTTCCTCTTTCTCGCCTACGTTTTGGGTCCGAGTGCTTCTCTTCTCTGCCTCTTGCCCCTCACCCTGTCCCCTAGCCCCCTCTAACCGAGTCCCTCCCCCCAGCCTTTCTAGTTTAATGTCTCCTTTGCAAATCTCCCCGCCAGGATATTGGTTCCCCTCGGGTTCAAGTGCAACCTGTCCTTTTTATACAGATCATGCCTTCCCCAAAAGACGTCCCAGTGAGCAAGAAACTGTACCTGCCCACTGCACCTCAGCCACGCATTTATCCTCCACCTCACATTTCTACTCTCACTGTCATGTGGCACAGGCAGTAATCCTGAAATTGTTACTCTTTTGGTCCTTCTCCTTAACTTTCCCCCCAACTCCCTAAATTCTCCTTTCAGGACCTCTTCTCATTTTCTGCCTATGTCATTGGTACCAATGAGTACCACAACATCAGGCTCCTCTCCCTCCCTTTTCAGAATCTTTTCAACAAGTTCCGACACATCCGAGACACTGGCACCAGGGAGGCAAACTACCATCCAGGTCTCCCGACTGCGTCCACCGAATCGCCAATCTGACCCCCTAACTATGGAGTCGCCTATTACAATTGCCCTCCTCTTTTTGCTACCCTTCTGAGCATCAGGGCCGTTCTCTGTGCCGGAGGCCCAGCCGCTGTTGCTGCCCCCAGGAAGGCTGTCCGCTCCAATTGAACTCAAACATGGGTACCTATTTTGCAGGTGTACAGCCACCGGGGTACTCTCCAGTCCCTGCCTCTGCCCCTTGCCCTTCCTAACAGTGACCCACTTGTCTGTCTCCCATGGTCCGGGAGTGACCACCTCCCTGTAACTCCTGTCTATGACCTCCTCACTCTCCCTGACCAGATGGAGGTCCTCGAGCTGTTGCTCCAGGTTCCTAACACAGTCCTTTAGGAGCCCCATCTCGACACACCTGGCGCAGATGTGGACGTCTGGTGGGCTATCAGCTTCCCTGACCTCCCACATCTGACATCTGCAACAGTACACTGCCCTGGCCTTCATACTCGCCCCTTACACAGGACACAATCTCAACACAAAATACACTACAAACAGCTGGAATCTGACGGCCAATCAGCTGCTTACCCTAGTCCCCTTCCCACCAATCAGCAGCTTCCTTAAAAAACCCCCCAAAAAATCCACTTCTCCGAATGGAAAGTTATGGATTTTGGTAAACAAGCCCCGCGCTGGATTTTTATCCTTACCGGTCGGGTGTCGCTCCTCCCCCTCCTTCTCTTCCAATGGCTCCTGTGGGCCTCTGAAAAATCAAGCCCCGCGCTGGATTTTTATCCTTACCGGTCGGGTGTTGCTCCTCCCCCTCCTCTCTTCCAACGGCTCCTGCACTTTAAAATCACCCAATGATTTAGCCTCCACCACTGTATATGACAATGAATTCCATTGATTTACCAGCCTCTGGCTAAATAAATTCCTCCCCATCTCCACTCTAAAGGTGCATGCTTTTATTCTGAGGCTGTGCCCTGCAGTCCTATACTCTCCCACTACTGAAAACATCTTCCAGACATCCGCTCCATCTGGGCCTTTCATGATTTGTAAAGTTAAACTATTTTGCATGCAATGATCCATATCTTTTCATTCCCTGCCTATCCTTGTGCCTACCTAAAAGCATCTTAAAAGCCAATATCGTATCTGCCTCCATCACCACCCCAGGCATGCACTATCCTCAGTGTAAAATAAAAACTCACCCCATACAGCTCCTTTAAATTAGTCCTTTAATTAGATAGACTTTTCTCAAACATGACAACACTAGTGAATACAAATAAGAAGAAATCATTGGTACCACTGAGAATACTGCAGAACTGAAAGCTTGGGGATAGGGAGAGAAGGCTGGGTTGATGACCTGCCAACCTGGACAGGCAATGGCAGAGAGAGCCTGTACCAAAGAAAGAGCAGCTGGGAGACCCGAAGCCTGATGACTTGAGGCAAGACTCAAAGAGCAGCACGGTGGCGCAGAGGTAGAATTGCTGCTTTACCGCGCCAGAGACTACGGGTGCTTGTTTATACCAAATCCATACATTCTCCTCATGACCTGCATGCATTTCTCCGGGACTCCAAAGGCGGACAGGTTTGTAAGCTAATTGGCTTGGTATAATTGTAAAAATTGTCCCTTGTGTGTGGGATAGTGCTAGTGGTCAGCTTGGACTTGGTGGGCGAAGGGGCCTCTTTAGCAGCCTGCAAAATAATTGTTCCCAGGGCAAACCTACAACACACTCCACAATCCAAGTATTACCAGCAGTATAATGCACTGTTAATCAGAGAGAAGAGACCACATGATGCATGGCATTATGTTGCATCCTGTTGTGCTACTCCACTTCAAAAAGTAAACCCCTGATCAAATTGCATAAGCCGTTCCCTCCAATATCTCCATCTTTCTCGCCATAACAGAATCTGACCTCCCCACAAAATACTCCTTTCATTGGAAAATTTCCACTCCGCTACTGTAACCAGTTGCTAAAAAATCGAACACTTTAGATCAGGGGTGGGGAACCTGCGGCCTTAAGGCCACATGCAGTCTTCTTGGCCATTAAGTGTGGCCTTTTGAATTAATCCAAATTTTGTAGAACAAATCCTTTTATTTTTATTAATATGTTTTTAATTCGTCTTTTATTTTTTTTATTTTAATCTTAAAATGAACGTATTTTAAATACTGAAGAGTAAAAGAAGATTCAACAAAATAATCCTCCCCGACTGACGGCTACAATTAAAACATTAGTAAGTCATGAGGGCTATTTTAACACCTGTTGACACTCATGATTTAGTTCTAATGCTACTCTAGACTCCAGAAAGCAGGCACAACAAAGTCATTAAAAGGTTAGTTAACTTTAGAATTAACTAAATTGTTTTCATTTTCTTGAAGTTAGTATGTAGTAGTTTGATTTTTAGATAGTACATAGTAGTTAGATTTTTACAAAATAATGTACATTTTGAAGTATATCTAATTGAAGTTTTTTGGATGTGGCCTTATTAGATTATAGCTAACTTAATGCGGCATTCCAACATGAAAAGGTTCCCCACCCCTGATTAGATGGTCGTTCACCGTTTGTGGTCGCTGTCACCAATGTAACCCGTGCCGCCAAGGGTACCACATAACACAAGTATTCTTACAAAGGGTAGAAATGAGAAATCCTCCATGTAACTCCGGATGAGGTTCATTACAAGGCATGTTACTAGACAATCATGTCTCATACATTAGGTGATCATATCTTAGGTGACAAAGGTGATTATTTCAAGGTACACAATGGGAAAGGATGGATGGAGGCACTGAACTCACAACAACCGGCTGTGACCAAAGTTTCTGAGATGGTATCTATACATTGTAAATGGCTCGATTGTAAACATGTATGCACGCAACAAAAGCTTTTCACTGTACCTCGGTACTCGTGACAATAAACTGTACAGTACTGAACTGGCTCGGTATGACATTGGGTGCAATGAGGCACAGTGCTAATCATCAACAATGTGTCTCACAACCCCAAGTCTTACATCTCCCCACCCTCTTCCCCCATCCACAAATCCTCTGCTGCCTCCAGTCTTACCTCTCAGCTCTACACCTTCTTGTTTCCCTCCTGCTCTGTTTCCTGGTGAGGGGTGACCAGGCCACCTCTTCTCCTATCCAGTCCCCAAACTGCCCCCATGAAAATGCAGCAGCACCCATGGGATGTCTCCACTCAGGATGGTAACACTTTAAAATTCTCAGCACCATAAGTCTGTGGAACCTCTGTCATTGATTCCATTCTAAACAAATCAATGAATTTCTGAATGCTAAGGGATTAAAGGGCTTGGAGATAATGCATGAACACAGAGCTCAGGTGGCTGATCAGCCATGACCTTGATAAACAGTGGAGCAAATCTTAAAGGCAAAGATGGTCTCTTGTTGCTTCTTATGTTTACAGTAAAATTGTGTTTTATATTTTCATGTGACGAGGGTGTGTGCAATAGATGAAATCAGCACATTACATTAAACAGTGGAACAATACTAAAGGTAATTTGTTGTTTTAAAAGGAGGACTTTAGGAATATGATGAAAATGATGAAAATATTGGGTAGCCTGTACTTGAATTCCTGGAGCATAGGAGACTTGAGGGTTTACCTGCTCAAAGTGTGTGGATTATGAGAGGCAAAAATACGATAGATGATCAAAATCTTTTTTTCTCAAGGTGGGGTATCAAAAACAGGAGGGCATATATTTAAGGTGAGAGATAGCGGATTGAAAGGGGATCTTATGTAGAAGTGTTAATATTTGGAGAGTGGTTGTATTCTGGGATGTGCTGCCCAAGTAGGTGATGGAATCAAATACAATTACTATGTTTAAGAGACATTTAGTTGAATAGACAAGGCTTAGAAGGCTGAATGTGAGCAGATGGGATTAATGTATCCGAGCAAAAAGATTGGCATGGACAAGATGGCCCAAAGGGCCAGTTTCTGTGTTGTGGAGCTCTGTGATTTATGACTGGCCAATTGCATCAGGTATTGCATTTGCTCAGGAAATATAGTTGGCAGAGACAATGTAATGAGATAAATTGCAAAAATGTCAGCATTAAAAGAACCCTAGTTCTCATGTTGATAACAAACATTTCAGGATATATTTTTGATCAGTGAATGGAGCATCTCTGAAAAGTGATTGAGCTTGGGGATTGGCAAACTTTGCCCCGTTCTAATCCATTACTTCTTATTAGTGATAACAATTTGGGATTTAAAGGAGATCCAGCAGAATGATTGCTAGTTGATGAATTATTCTGATACTTGGGAGAGTAAGTGTTTTCAGTCCAAGAAATTATTTAGCTCAGGGTATTTTACCATGCTGAATGAACTGGGTTGCAACAATATGGATAACTTACTTGTGGGTGGGTTCAGAAGAGAAGTGGCCTTAAGTTGTGTGAGCAAAGATCAGAGGTTACAGGGTTTGTCAATAACCATAACTAATTGCACTTTCCAGGCTTAAATCTGGATTTGTTTCAATGTTCAAGAAAGAGCGGAATAGATTTCTCAAGGATGCTAAAAAACAATGTAGACAAGGTTATGTGAGATTTGTGTTTGTGTCTGGTCTTTTGTCTGGTTTCTGATCTGTTTGAGACTGAGAGCAGTATCCCTAATTTTATTTTTCCTGAACTGTGGTAGCAATTTATTTTAGTGTGTTTGTTTTATTATTCCCAGGAGACTACACAACTATTACTTGGAATGAACACTAATAGTTATGATATTAATGTGTCATTAATGTTTTGTTCAAGCTCAATGGACCAGCAGGCTTTCTCCTGCCCAGCAGTTTACATGGGCCTCCAATGTTTTGTAATGCAATGAAGTTGCAGAAGAACTTGGCTTAAAAGTCCTTGACCATTGTGGGCACCAACTTTCCTTGATCATCGTAACTTTTTTTGCATATTTTTCATTCATTTGCTCTATATCTCTCTATATCACCGTCTTTATCTCTGTTTTCCATTTCCCCAAACTCTCAGTCTGAAGAAGGGTCTAGACCCAAAGCATCACCTATTCCTATTCTCCAGGAATGCTGTCTGACCCGTTGAGCATTTTTTGTCCATCTTCCCTATCACCATATTTTGAGATGGACTACTGGAAAAAAGATATAAAAGGCAGTTCTGTTCAATGCGAATGAGCATGAAGCTGGGTATTTGTTGACAAATCCAGAAACAGCAATAAACTCGGTTATACCCCCATTAGATCACCTTATCCTGAATTAGGCTTTCACAGAGAAACAAGCAACAAACTTCAATGCAAGAACCTTTTGCTAGATTGTGAAGATAAAATACCAATTTGCAGAATTAACCAGTTCCTGACCAGTGCTGCATTCTGCCTGCACCTCATAGTTGTCCCTCCATCCAACTAGCCATACTAGTACAATCTCTGGAAAATCAAGTGGAGGACCTCAGGTCAAGGCTGCTTTACCAAAGGGAGTTGAGAGAATGCTCTGTGTTCTGTTTCACAGAGACATGACTCACCCCCAGCTCTCCAGACTCAGCTGTCCAGCCTGAAAGGTTCTCCATCCATCGCATGGATCGTACGCAGGCATCTGGGAAAGGGAGAGGAGGCGGCGTCTGCCTCATGGTCAACTCTTTGTGGTTCTCAGACATGGCAGTCCTGTCAAACTCCTGCTCTCCGCACCTGGAACATCTGGCGGTGAAGTGCCGCCCCTTCTGCCTACCGAGGGAATTCACCTTTATCATTCTGACCGCGGTCTACATCCCACCCCAAGCAGACGTCCATCTGGCACTGGAGGAGCTGCACGCCATGGTCAACAAGCACCAGACAGCCTACCCCGAGGCGTTTACCACCATAGCCGGGGACTTCAACAAAGACAACCTGAAAAAATCACTCCCAAACTACCATTAACATGTCTCCTGCAACACCAGAGGATCAAACACCCTTGACCACTGCGATACCGTCTTCTGTTATTGTAATGTTATGTTGAATGTATGTATTTTTGGGTCCTGTCTTGATGTCTTAATGCTTGTCTTCTCTCGTTTCTTTTGTCTTTTCTGTGATGCTGTAAATGGAGTTGCTGCGATGCAAACCAAATTTCTGACTTGCTTTGACAATTAAGTAATATCGTATCGTATACGACCATCAAGAATGCCTATCGCTCTATCTCTCGCCGTCACTTCGTGAAATCCGATCATTCATCGGTGCTGCTTCTTCCTACATACAGGCAGCAACTGAAGAGCCCAGAGGTGAGGACTGCGCAGAGCTGGTCGGGGGAGGTAGAGGAACAACTACAAGACTGCTTGGAGTTCGTAGACTAGGCAATGTTCCACAGGCAATTTGCCACAGTCGTTACAGAATTCATACGGAAATGTGTGGAGGACTGTGTTACAACAAAAACCTTCCGTGTGTTTCCTAACCAGAAGCCTTGGATGAACCACGAGATCTGCAGTCTTCTGAAGACTGGGCATTCTGGTCTGGTGACACAGAGGTCTATAAGAAGTCCAGATACGACCTTGTCAAGGCCATCAAAAAGGGACTTCTGCTCTAAGCTGGAGGATGAGGCCATTGTTTGGCAACTGTGGCAGGGCTTCACTGCCATCACCTCCTACAAGGATAAATCAGGAGGCAGTTCAAACGACAGTGAAGCATCACTCCCTGACGAGCTCAATGCGTTCTACGCACGCTTTGATAGGAAGAACACAGATGTGCCTTCCTGAGCCCCCATCTCCACTCCGCATTGGACCACTTGGACAATAAAAGCACTACGTCAGGCTGTTGTTTATAGAATACAGCTCGGCGTTCAATATCATCATCCCCTCCAAGCTGGTCACCAAGCTCACAGAACTGGGTCTCTACGCATCCCTCTGCAATTGGATCCTCGACTTCCACATTCACAGACCACAATCAGTTTCAATTGGCAGAAACACTTCATCCTCAGTAACAATCAGTACGGGAGCACCTCAAGGTTTCGTGCTCTGCCCCCTGCTGTACTCACTCTATACCCATGACTTTGTAGCAGGACATAGTGCGAACTCCATCCAAGTTCACCGACGACACCACTGTTGTTGGTCGAATCACAGATGGTGATGAGTCAGAGAATAGAAGTGAGATTCACCGATTGACCAAATTTTTCCAACACAACAACCTGGCTCTCAACATCAGTAAAACCAAGGAACTGATTGTGGACTTTGGTAGGGAAAGGATGAGGGCCCACAATCCTGTTCACATGGTGGAGAGGGTCAAAGACTTAAAATTCCCGGGCGTGCATATTTCCGAAGATATTATAAAGAAGGCATATCAGTGACTCTACTTGCTGAGAAGATTGCAGAGGTTCGGCATGTCAAAGAGGATTCTCCTGAACTTCTACAGCTGCGCAGTAGAGAGCATACTGACTGGTTGCATCGTGGCCTGGTTCGGCAAGATGAATGTTCAGGAGTGTAAAAGACTGCAAAAAGTTGTGAGATGGACTGATACTGATGGACTGCCCAGTCCATCACTGGCTCTCACCTCCCACCATCGAAGGGATCTATCGAAGTCGCTGCCTCAAAAAGGCAGCCAATATCATCAAAGACCCACACCATCCTGCTCAAACACTCATTTCACCATTGCCATCGGGAAGAAGGCACAGGAGCCTGAAAACTGCAATGTCCAGGTTCAGGAAGAGCTTCTTCCCTACAGCCATCAGGCTATGAAACACGACAACAAATAAGCTCTGAGCTGCAACGGACTATCATTATTATTGCACTATATTCGTATTTTATTGAAATTGAGTATGTGTGCATATGTATACACACACTGCACTTTTTTTTCTTTTCCCATTATGTACTATGTTTACATATTCTGTTGTGCTGCAGCAAGCAAGAATTTCATTGTCCTATCTGGGACATATGTCAATAAAACACTCTTGACTCTTGCTTCATTGCCTTATAAAGCACTTTAAATCACTAGCCCTGATGTTGACAGCTTATTGCATTCCTCTTTCAATTCACTCAGCACTTAGCATTCAAATATCCTGATGAACAAAAATTCAGAACTGAAATGCTGAAACTGTTGAATTTGTATGTCAGTACTTTGTTCCGAAATATTTAATTGAATGCACAGTGACATTGCAGTGCAAAAACCAACTGTTACTATGAAGATACCATCTGGTTACAGATATTTGCATAGATTTACATTGAATTTAAAGCTGAGGAACAAGCCACTAGATTCAGAAGTTGGTCCCGTTTTATTCTCAACATGAACTTTCCCCCACTTTCCTTCATCTCAACCTTTCATTATATTTGTTTATTTTCCTTCCTGATACAATGAGCCAACTTTCTCCCACCCAAGGCAATGTTTTTCACCTCTACTATTCCACACTGCTGTAAATCCCACATAGTAATGACAATCTGTGTGACAAACATTCTCTCATAGACCATAAGTGTTAAGGCTCCTAGTTTTGGAATACTTTTTTTTTGTGCTGTAATCCAGCTTTTGAGCAGTATCAGCTCCCTACACAATTATTCAAAGCAATCTCTCTCCTGACAGGAACACAAGTAGAAAGGAGCACACTGAGTTCTTCTTGAGCATAAATCCGATCTTATTCAGACACCATCGGGAAAACAGAACGAATAAACACATTTACCTTCTATTAGCGCAGATGTATTCATAACTTTTTGAATGGGTGGGAGATAACATGCTGTTACATAAAATAATGGATTTTATTGTACAAGGCCATAGGTATGTGGAATGCATGAAATATGCCAGCAAACAATCTTGAAAAAGATTAATTCCAAGAGCCAAAGTCAAAGAAGCAATTCACTGAAACTGCAATATATGACACTGTCTTTGACACCAGGTTATCCCATGAATAATCTCTAAGTATTTATTCATAACTGACTGCAAGAACATCGACTATCCCCATGAATTCAATCCCCACTCAACATCATTCCATTTACTAGTGAGGAAATCAGAGAAAAATCTTTTTGTGAGACAATTAATTAAATTGTCCTTGCTAAATGTTCTCTCTTTTGCAATTGTCTCCTGAAGAAATAAAATGTCTAATGAGTTCCAGTTCCACAAGTGTGCAAACTAAATGTCCACATTTCTCATGTGCCAAGAAAAGTAAGCTCTTGCACAAAGGCACCAAACATTAACTGCCTTTGCAGAAGATAATCAAGAAATATTGGTCAGGCAGGCTCATTGTGATGTTCCTGCCCGAATGGTTTTACTTTCAATTGATCCTGGGAAACACAACAGTCCAAGCTTCAATTATTACTGACTCATTCAAGTGTGTTCCAGTATGGCAGTGACCAATTGCCTTTACTGAAGAGAAGAGGCAGCAGACATGTTGGAACACAATCACCAGGAGCACTGCTAATTCTGTGTGCAAACCCAGGAACCTGCTCAGAATATTAACACTCAGAGCTTTAAAAATAGCAATAATCCTTTAAATGAGCTTCCTCCCCTATGGTTCTGCAACTGATGTCCACCTGTAACTTGTCCCTGTCATACTCGCTTGATGTAATGGGCTCAGTAATAAAGGTGGTGATATTGTTGAGAGTTTCCACTCCCCCCCCCCCCCCCAACTCTCTCCACCCCACCAGTTCCTCCTTTGACCTTCCCTATCAACTGTACTCCCCTCTCCCTCACTCCACTCTTTCCGATCTAACAGCCCCATTTCTCTCCCTTCCCCCTCACCCTCCCCCCCTCCCCCACACTCACAAACTCTTCTCCATCCTTACCACCCCTGACTTTCCAGCCACTGCCATTCCGGGGATAACTCTACTCTCTGACCATCAATAGTTCTCCCACTGCTCCCAACATCTGTACAACAGAGGCCCACCAGCTTGGTAAGAATGGCTGTGAGACCCAATCCCTTGCCCCCTTCCAATTGCAGGAATTCATTAAAAAATGCCTAATGTTGCCAAGCCACAGCCACCCAGTCCTCTGTGAGTTGATAACTTGCTCATCCATGTGTTTTGATCAGGATGGCTTAAATCTATAGAGTTGGGAGCATGGCACTACTGTTCTCGCTCAGCCACCTCCATCTTCATTTTCTGTGTATATGTACTCCTGCACTTAAAGTTGTGTTGTGGCATAGTAATGAGCTCTACAACCCTGAAGCATAACACAAAGTAATGGAGGAACTCAATGGATTAGGCAGCATCTGTGAAGGGAATGGACAGACAACGTTTTGGGTCGGGATTCTTCTTCAGGTACTGCCAGACTCGCTGCGTTCCTCTAGCACCTCATGTCTTGCTCAGCATTCTAGCATCTGCAGACTGTTGTGTTTACAAACCTCAACTATGTTTGTTTTCTGCTCCCAAAACAGAGAAAAATAAGGCCTATTCAAGATTTTGATGCAATCTAGATGTGAAAATGATCTCGAGCTAGAAGAGGCAGCAAGCAATATAAATTGAAACAGTGCTGGTTTAATATAGATAAGTGTAAATTAAGGACTAAATTCAAATTATTAGTGTTTGCGATCCTTGAGATATGTCAAGATTGCAAAAGAGGAAACACTAAAAAAGATCTAAGGTTCTCGGGTAGAGGGGGCTAGGGGCTCGGGTAGAGGGAGCTAGAGGACGGGGTGAGGGGCAAGAGGCAGAGAAGGGAAGCACTCAGACCCAAAATGTAGGTGAGAAAGAGGAAAAAGATAATAAACGGAGAATAAGGGATGGTGGGTTTCTAAAATGTGTATATTTTAATGCTAGGAGCATTGTAAGAAAGGTGGATGAACTTAGAGCCTGGATTGACACCTGGAAATATGATGTTGTGCCAATCAGTGAAACATGGTTGTGGGAGGGTTGTGATTGGAAACAAAATATTCCAGGATTTCGTTGCTTCATGTGTGATAGAATTCGAGGGACCAGAGGTGGAGGGGTTGCATTGCTTGTCAGAGAAGATATTACAGCAGTGCTTTGGCAGGATAGATTAGAGGGCTCATCTAGGGAGGCTATTTGGGTGGAACTGAGAAGTGGGAACGATGTAGCAACACTTTTATGGGTGTATTATAGACTGCCAAATGGGGAGCGAGAATTGGAAGAGCTAATATGTAAAGAGATAGCAGATATTAGTAGTAAGCACAAGGTAGTGATTGTGGGATATTTCAATTTTCCAAAAATAGACTGGGAAACACATTCTGTAAATGGGCTGGATGGTTTGGAGTTTGTTAAATGTGTGCAGGATAGTTTTTTGCAGCAATACATAGAGGTATCAACCAGAGAAGGGGCAGTGCTGGACCTCCTGTTAGGAAATGAGGCAGGTCAGGTGACGGAGGTATGCATTGGTGAGCACTTCGGGACGAGTGATCACAATACCATTAGTTTCAATATAATTATGGAGAGAGTCAGAACTGGACCTAGGGTTGAGATTTTTGATTGGAGAAATGCTAACTTTGAGGGAATGCGTAATGCTTTAAGAGGAGTTAATTGGGACATTTTGTTTCATGGGAAGGATGTAGAAGAGAAATGGAGGACATTTAAAGGGGAAATTGTAAGAGTACAGAATCTTTATGTCCCTGTTCGGTTGAAAGAAATGGTAGAAATCGGAAAGGGCCATGGTTTTCAAGGGAAATTGGACACTTGGTTCGAAAAAAGAGAGATATCTACAATAATTATAGGAGGCATGGAGTAAATGAGGTGCTAGATGAGTATAAAGAATGTAAAAAGAATCTTAAGAAAGAAATAAGAAAAGCTAAAAGATATGACGTTGCTTTGGCAAGAAAGGTGAAAGTAAATCCAAAGGGTTTCTACAGCTATATTAATAGCAAAAGGATAATGAGGGATACAATTGGACCATTAGAGAGCCAGAATGAACAGCTATCTGCAGAGCCAAAAGAGATGGGGGAGATATTGAACAATTTATTTTCTTCGGTATTCACCAAGGAGAAGGATATTGAACTTTGTGAAGTAAGGGAAAAAAAGTAGAGTGGCTATGGAAGCTATGAGATTCAAAGACGAGGAAGTACTGACACTTTTGAAAAATATAAAAGTGGATAAGTCTCCAGGTCCTGACAGGATATTCCCTAGGTCATTGATGGAAGTTAGTGTAGAAATAGCAGGGGCTATGACAGAAATATTTCAAATGTCATTAGAGGATTGGTGTACTGCGCATGTTGTTCCATTGTTTAAAAAGGGTTCAAAGAATAAACCTAGCAATTATAGACCTGTTAGTTTGACGTCAGTGGTGGGCAAATTAATGGAAAGGATACTTAGAGATAATATATATAAGCACCTGGATAAACAGGGTCTGATCAAGAACAGTCAACATGGATTTGTGCCTGGAAGGTCATGTTTGACAAACCTTCTTGAATTTTTTGAAGAGGTTACTAGGGAAATTAATGAGGGTAAAGCAGTGGATGTTGTCTATATGGATTTCACTAAGTCCTTTGACAAGGTTCCCCATGGAAGGTTTGTTAAGAAGGTTCAATCTTTGGGTGTTAATGGCAGAGTAGCAAGATTGTTTTAACAGTGGCTGAATGGGAGATGCCAGAGTAATGGTGGATGGCTGTTTTTCTGGTTGGAAGCCGGTGACCAGTGGGGGTGCCTCAGGGATCTGTGTTGGGTCCACTGTTGTTTGTCATGTACATCAATGATCTAGATGATGGGGTGGAAAATTGGATAAGTAAGTATGCAGATGATACTAAGATAGGGGGTGCTGTGGATAATGAAGTACATTTTCAAAGTCTACAGAGAGATTTGGGCCATTTGGAAGAGTGGGCTGAAAGATGGAGATGGCAGATGGAGTTTAATGCTGATAAGTGTGAGGTGCTACATCTTGGCAGGACAAATCAAAATAGGACGTACATGGTAAATGGTAGGGAATTGAGGAATGCTGTGGAACAGAGGGATCTAGGAATAACTGTGCATAGTTCCCTGAAGGTGGAATCGCATATAGATAGGGTGATAAAGAAAGCTTTTAGTGAGCTGGCCTTTATACATCAGAGCATTGAATATAGGAGTAGGGAAGTAATGTTAAAACTGTACAAGGCATTGGTAAGACCAATTCTGGAGTATGGTGTACAATTTTGGTTGCCAAATTATAGGAAGGATGTCAACAAAATAGAGAAAGTACAGAGGAGATTTACTAGAATGTTGCCTGGGTTCCAGCAACTAAGTTACAGAGAAAGGTTGAACAAGTTAGGTCTTTATTATTTGCAGCGCAGAAGGTTAAGGGGGGCTTGATTGAGGTCTTTAAAATGATGAAAGGGATAGACAGAGTTGACGTGGATAAGCTTTTCCCATTGAGGGTAGGAAAGATTCAAACAAGAGGGCATGACATGAGAATTAAGGAACAGAAGTTTAGGGGTAACATGAGGGGGAACTTCTTTACTCAGAGAGTGGTGGCTGTGTGGAATGATCTTCCTGCAGAATTGGTGGAGGCAGGATCGATTTTAACATTTAAAAGTAAAGTGGATAAGTATTTGGACCGGAAGGGAATGGAGGGGTATGGTCTGATTGCAGGTAGATGGGACTAGGGAAAAATAAATGGTCGCCACGGACTGGAAGGGCCGAGAAGGCCTGTTTCCGTGCTGTAATTGTTATGTGGTTATATGGTTCTTTGTGAACTTGACACTCAAATGTGCTTGTACTTTAGAGCAGCAATCAACAAAACAAATAAAATAAAACCTGGAAATACTCTGCATTTCCTGACCTTGATTCAGATTTCCAGCAGTATCTCTGAAAGTAAATGCAAAATAGTGCCGGTGCTGCAACTCTGACATAAACACAAATGCTGGAGAGGTTCAGCAGGTCAGGCGGCATCTGTAGAGATTTAACATTTCAGCTCAATGACTTTCAATCAAGAATATAACCATATAACCATATAACAATTACAGCACGGAAACAGGCCATCTCGGCCTTTCAAGTCCGTCCCGAACAACTTTTTCCCTTAGTCCCACTTGCCTGCACTCATACCATAACCCTCCATACCCTACTCATCCATATGCCTATCCAATTTATTTTTAAATGATACCAACGAACCTGCCGCCACCACTTCCACTGGAAGCTCATTCCACACCGCTACCACTCTCTGAGTAAAGAGGTTCCCCCTCATGTTACCCCTAAACTTCTGTCCCTTAATTCTAAAGTCATGTCCTCTTGTTTGTTGTCATGAATGTTGTCATGTTTGAAACAAATGTAGAAGCAAGTCTGGGGTGAAACTCTATATCATACCAGTTAATGCATGTTTTCAATACAGTAAAATATTGGAAAATTTCCAGCAATCAGCTGCAGCCTATTCTCCAATGTCTGCTTTCTGGAGAATAGGGAAAGCTCTGAGATCTATGATAATAAATCCAGGAACTAAGACTAGGCCAAGGAACGTATGGTTAAACCCAGACAAATTACTTTGAAGAAAAATTACAGAGCGCTGACCTAAAATGTCTAGGGCTCTTCTTTGAAACATAGAAACATAGAAAATAGGTGCAGGAGTAGGCCATTCGGTACTTCAAGCCTGCACTGCCATTCAATACGATCATGGCTGATCATCCACCTCAGTATCCTGTACCTGCCTTCTCCCCATACCCCCTGATCCCTTTAGCCACAAGGGCCACATCTAACTCCCTCTTAAATATAGCCAATGAACTGGCCTCAACTACCTTCTGTGGCAGAGAATTCCAGAGATTCACTACTCTCTGTGTGAAATTTTTTTTTCTCATCTCGGTCCTAAAAAATTTCCCCCTTATCCTTAAACTGTGACCCCTTGTTGGACTTCCAACTTGGACTTCCCCAACATCAGAAACAATCTTCCTGCATCTAGCCTGTCCAATCCCTTAAGAATTTTGTAAGTTTCTATAAGAACCCCCCTCAATCTTCTAAATTCTAGCGAGTACAAGCCGAGTCTATCCAATCTTTCCTCATATGAAAGTCCTGACATCCCAGGAATCAGTCTGGTGAACCTTCTCTGTACTCCCTCTATGGCAAGAATGTATTTCCTCAGATTTGGAGACCAAAACTGCATGCAATACTCCAGGTGCGATCTCATCAAGACCCTGTACAACTGCAGTAGAACCTCCCTGCTCCAATACTCAAATCCTTTAGCTATGAATGCTCACATACCATTCGCTTTCTTCAATGCCTGCTGCATCTGCATGTCTACTTTCAATGACTGGTGTACCATGACACCCAGGTCTCATTGCATCTCCCCTTTTCCTAATTGGCCACCATTCAGATAATAGTCTACTTTCCTGTTTTTGCCACCAAAGTGGATAACCTCACATTTATCCACATTATACTGCATCTGCCATGCATTTTCTCACTCACGCAGCCTATCCACTCATCCACCTTGCAGCCTCCTAGCATCCTCCACACAGCTGACACTGCCCCCCAGCTTCGTGTCATCCGCAAACTTGGAGATGTTGCATTCAATTACCGCGTCCAAATCATTAATATATACTGTAAATAGCTGGGGTCCCAGCACTGAGCCTTGCAGTACCCCACTAGTTACTGCCTGCCATTCTGAAAAGGACCCGTGTACTCCTACTCTTTGCTTCCTGTCTGCCAGCTAGTTCTCTATTCACATCAATACTGAACCGCCAATACCATGTGCTTTAAGTCTGTATATTAATCTCTTGTGTGGAACCTTGTCGAAAGCCTTCTGAAAGTCCAGATATAACACATCCACTGCTTCTCCCTTATCCACTCTACTAGTTACATCCTCGAAAAATTCTATAAGATTCGTCAGACATGATTTACCTTAAGTAAATCCATGCTGACTTTGTCCAATGATTTCACCACTTTCCAAATGTGCTGCTATCCCATCTTTAATAACTGATTCGCAGTTTCCCCACTACCGATGTTAGACTAACTGGTCTGTAATTCCCCGTTTTCTCACTCCCCTCCTTTTTAAAAAGTGGGGTTACATTAGCTACCCTCCAATCCTCAGGAACTACTCCAGAATCTAAAGAGTTTTGAAAAATTATCACTAATGCATCCACTATTTCTGGGGCTACTTCCTTAAGTACTCTCGGATGCAGCCTATCTGGCCCTGTGGATTTATTGGCCTTTAATCCATTCAATTTACCTAACACCACTTCCCGGCTAACCTGGATTTCACTCAGTTCCTCCATCTCATTTGACCCCCGGTCCCCTGCTATTTCCGGCAGATTATTTATGTCTTCCTTAGTGAAGACAGAACCAAAGTAGTTATTCAATTGGTCTGCCATGTCCTTGTTCCCCGTGATCAATTCACCCGTTTCTGACTGCAAGAGACCTACATTTGTTCTAACTAGTCTCTTTCTCTTCACTTATCTATAAAAAACTTTTGCAGTCAGTTTTTATGTTCCCTGCCAATTTTCTTTCATAATCTATTTTCCCTTTCCTAATTAAGCCCTTTGTCCTCCTCTGCTGGACTCTGAATTTCTCCCAGTCCTCTGGTAGGCTGCTTTATCTGGCTAATTTGTATGCTCCATCTTTTGTTTTGATACTATCCCTGATTTCCCTTGTTATCCACGGATGCACTACCTTCCCTGATTTATTCTTTTGCCAAACTGGGATGAATAATTGTTGTAGTTCATCCATGCAGTCTTTAAATGCCTTCCATTGCACATCCACCGTCAACCCTTTAAGAATCAATTGCCAGTCTATCTTGGCCAATTAACGTCTCATACCCTCAAAGTTACCTTTCTTTAAGTTCAGAAACCTTGTTTCTGAATTAATTATGTCACTCTCCATCCTAATGAAGAACTCAACCGTATTATAGTCGCTCTTGCCCTAGGGGCCACGCACAGCAAGACTACTAACTAACCTTTCCTCATTACTCAATACCCAGTCTAGAATAGCCTGCTCTCTCGTTGGTTCCTCTACATGTTGGTTTAGAAAACTATCCTGCATACATTCCAAGAAATCCTCTTCCTCTGCACCCCTGCCAATTTGATTCCCCCAATCTATATGTAGATTGAAGTCACCCATTATAACAGTTTTACCTTTGTTGCACGCATTTCTAATTTCCTGTTTGATGCCATTCCCAACTCCACTACTACTGTTAGGTGGCCTGTACACAACTCCCACTAGCGTCTTCTGCCCCTTAGTGTTTCGCAGCTCTACCCATATGGATTCCACATCCTTCAAGCTAATGTCCTTAATTTCTATTGCGTTAATCACCTTTCTAACCAGCAACTCTACTCCACCTCTTTCACCTTTCTGTCTATCCCTCCTGAATATTGAATATCCCTGGATGTTCAGCTCCCAGCCTTAGTCACCCTGGAGCCATGTCTCCATGATCACAACTATATCATTGTCATTAATAGCTATCTGCACATTCAACCCGTCCACCTTATTACGAATGCTCCTTGCATTGAGACACAAAGCCTCAGGCTTAATTTTACAACACTCTTACCCCTTATACAATTATGTTGAAAAGTGGCCTTTTTTGTTTTTTGCCCTGCATTTGTCTGCCTGCCACTTTTACTTCACCTTGCTACCTATTGCTTCTACCCTCATTTTACATCCCTCTGTCTCTCTGCTCACACATTTAAGAAACCCACCTCCTCTTATTCTCTGTTTATTATTTTTTTCTTCTTTCCCCCCTACTTGTTGGGTCTGAATGCATCCCTTTTCTGCCTCCTGTCTGTCAAACATTTGTTCAAATGAAGTCAAACACTTTGACTTGTATCCGGCATCGGTGTCCCAGGGATTAGTCTTTTTGTGTCCATAAAATTAATGTTTTTCTTGTTTCTTGGAGGCAAAAGACTGTGTTGCTGCATCTACACAAGCCATCACAAGTTCCAATCTGCATTCATTTCAATTTATACTCTCTCATTCCCTTAAACATCATCCACCTCACCGATGTTCCTGCCATGCACCTGCGGTCAGGCCAAATTACAGTTACAATCAAATTACCAGTTGGCACATCCTTGGTATGTTGGTCGAAGCCAGGACAAAGTGCGGGATACCCCCATGGTAATGTGTGAGTACATCTCCAACCAGCCATTTAGTTTGTTTGCCACTCTCCATTGGCAACACAACATTTTCTTACAATAACTGAACCTCATTTATCTCCTTTTGTGCCATTATTTAAAAACCATTCAGCCTGGCTTTGAGGGGGACGAAAGTGGGAACAATCAATGATTTAAGAAATAAATTAAAGAGGCAGTTGACGGAAGTAAACTCCCAGGGTTAGATGGAAAGAACCGGAAATGGAATTGACTGTTTGGTTTTCCATAGAGTTGAAACTTGATTAGCTGGATGCTGATTTTGTGTGATGTCAGGACTCTATAGAATCTGCTTACATTAAGTTTCATTTGTAATTGTTTATTTAATTTTAAATCCTAAAACTCATATTTCTTGTTTGTGAGCACAATTCTTGTTAATTTGACAATCTTGTTGGCTCATAACTCATGGGCTTTCATGGACATTATTTTACTTATCACAGTGCCCACGCACTATGCTGAGAAATACATTTAAAGCTTCTCAGCTGAATAATCTGCCGGAAATAGCAGTGGAACGGGGGTCAAATAAGATGGAGGAACTGAGTGAAATCCAGGTTAGCCGGGAGGTGGTGTTGGGTAAATTGAACAGATTGAAGGCCGATAAATCCTCAGGGCCAGATAGTCTGCATCCCAGAGTACTCAAGGAGGTAGCCACAGAAATAGTGGATGCATTAGTGATAATTTTTCAAAATTCCTTAGATTCTGGAGTAGTTCCTGAGGATTGGAGGGTAGCTAATGTAACCCCACTTTTTAAAAAAGGAGGGAGAGAGGAAGCGGGGAATTACAGACCAGTTAGTCTAACATCGGTAGTGGGGAAACTGCTAGAGTCAGTTATTAAAGACGGGATAGCAGCGCATTTGGAAAGTGGTGAAATCATTGGACAAAGTCAGCATGGATTTACGAAAGGTAAATCATGTCTGACAAATCTGATAGAATTTTTCGAGGATGTAACTAGTAGAGTGGATAAGGGAGAACCAGTGGATGTGTTATATCTAGACTTTCAGAAGGCTTTCAACAAGATCCCGCATAAGAGATTAGCATACAAACTTAAAGCACACGGTATTGGGGGTTCAGTATTGATGTGGATAGAGAACTGGCTAGCAGACAGGAGGCAAAGGGTAGGAGTAAACGGGTCCTTTTCAGAATGGCAAGCAGTGACTAGTGGGGTGCCGCAAGGCTCAGTGCTGGGACCCCAGCTATTTACAATATATATTAATGATTTGGACGAGGGAATTCAATGCAACATCTCCAAATTTGCAGATGATACCAAGCTGGGGGGTATAGTTAGGTGTGAGGAGGATGTTGGAGGCTGCAGGGTGATTTGGATAGGCTGAGTGAATGGGCAGATGCATGGCAGATGCAGTATAATGTGGATAAATGTGAGGTTATCCACTTTGGTGGCAAAAACATGAGGGTAGACTATTATCTGAATGGTGACAGATTAGGAAAGGGGGAGATGCAACGAGACCTGGGTGTCATGGTACACCAGTCATTGAAAGTAGGCATGCAGGTGCAGCAGGCAGTGAAGAAAGCAAATGGTATGTTAGCATTCATAGCGAAAGGATTTGAGTATAGGAGCAGGGAGGTTCTACTGCAGTTGTACAGGGTTTTGGTGAGGTCACACCTGGAGTATTGCGTACAGTTTTGGTCTCCAAATCTGAGGAAAGACATCCTTGCCATAGAGGGGGTACAGAGAAGATTCACCAGACTGATTCCTGGGATGTCAGGACTTTCATATGAGGAAAGATTGGATAGACTCGGTTTGTACTCGCTGGAATTTAGAAGATTGAGGGGGGATCTTATAGAAACTTACAAAATTCTTAAGGGGTTGGACAAGCTAGATGCTGGAAGATTGTTCCCGATGTTGGGGGAGTCCAGAACAAGGGGTCACAGTCTAAGGATAAGGGGGAATTCCTTTAGGACCGAAATGAGGAAAACATTCTTTACACAGAGAGTGGTGAGTCTCTGGAATTCTCTGCCACAGAAGGTAGTTGAGGCCAGTTCATTGGCTATATTTAAGAGGGCGTTAGATGTGGCACTTGTGGCTAAAGGGATCAGGGGGTATGGAGAGAAGGCAGGTACGGGATACTGAGTTGGATGATCAGCCATGATCACATTGAATGGCGGTGCAGGCTCGAAGGGCCGAATGGCCTACTCCTGCACTTATTTTCTATGTTTCTATGTTTCTATGACAAGGCAGCTACAGCATTGTACTGTGTTAAATTGATTCCGCTCTCTCTCTGTTCATTCAGTTATCCCTGAGTTTATGCAATTGTTTTTCTCTTTAATTACATCTGAATTGGGGAACATTGGAAATGTTTTAACTTGGACCCCATTTTTGATCAATGAGCCATCAGTCATTCTCAACATAGCCTTTGTATGGAAAGTTTTAGCTTTCAAGAGGGTCTCTCACTGATTTGATTCCTGACATCTGCAGTCTCTTTAAATCGTAGGTTCTCGCTGTCAATCAAGTTTCAATGAGAGAGAAATAGTGTCTTTGCATTCACCCAAGGTTTTTTTTTGCTTCTCTTGAGCAAAGTTTCAAAAATCCACATTGTATGGGGTTCCTGAAATATAAATACTATTGTGCTCCATGGACCCCACTCAACATCTCCATTCACTATGAAGTTGTTGTTTGCCATGTCTTTATTCATTCCCAGGATTTACTCTGAATTTTTAGTTTTGAGTTTTACAAGGAACTTTCCCATTGTTCTCAAAGATTGTCAAATTCAGCTTACGCCAATGTACTAAGAATGTGATATTCTCAAACCTGTAAAGAAAATCATATTAAGAGGTCTCTCCTCTCCTGAATTCTTGTTGATATCAGATATTTATTTGATGGGTAGGATCTGCAACAACACTTAAGTGCTGTGTTTTGTGCAAAAGTTGATATTTTATATAAATAAGTATTTTGTGCAAGAATTCGGTTAATTCCGAAAAATGATCTACCCTATTAAACTGTGGTTGAAACGCCTGAATAAATTTGGAAAGTAATAAACATTGGATTAGTTGCATGAGATGACAACCCATTTGGCCAGATTTGGTATTGGCATGAATTTGAAAATTGTATTGTCCTGTTTAAATATTTAAAAACACTGTCCTTGGGCCATCTGTATTATTTATAGTTCATTTGAAAGTGTGGAATTTTTAATTTTATAAAAATGCTTTAATATTCAGATGTTTACTCAGATTTTCTACATTAGGTATTCCTCAGAAATGGAGAGCAAAATCAGAAATCATACTCTGGTATCATTTTTAATGTTGAAATCTTCCTTGCCTAATTCTGTTTCAACGTTTAGAGTAACAGAGCATCATGAGAACACAAGTGAGAATTTTAGTTACCCAAGCCCAATCTGTCATTTAATATTTGATCTATCACATGGGTTTTCAGAATGTTTTACATATTATTTAATATGTTGTGTTTAAATATTTAAAACTGACAGAGCAGCAAGCGGCGTCCAAATATCCACCATCCCCAAGGTGTGGAATTATAGACTGTTTTCCTGGATCATAACTTCTAAACTTTCAGTCTGCAAAGCCCCTCATTGTAATTTAACTGTGAGACACCAGATATAATTCTGATAAATTGATGTCCCATTTAAAGCCAATTATTCATTCAATTGATGTACTGCTCAGAGTAGTTTAGTTTAGTTTAAAGATACAGCACGGAAACAGGCCCTTCGGCCCACCAAGTCCGCGTCAACCAGTGATCCCTGCACATTAATACTATCCTACACACTTGGGACAATTTACATTTATACCAAGCCAATTAGCCTACAATCCTTTGGAATGTGGGAGGAAACCGAAGATCTCTGAGAAAACCCACGCAGTCACGGGGAGAACGTACAAACTCTGTAAAGACAGTCCCTGTAGTCAGGATTGTACCCAGATCTCTGGTGCTGAATGCACTGTGAAGCAGCAACTCTTCCTCTGCTGCCACTGTGCCGCCCTTATTATGCAGGTGGTGACTCAGCCAGAGCGCTGTATGCCTCTTTCAAAATGTATAACAATTTCCTGCTGTGAAAAAATGAAGTGTGATCACCTTTAACCTGTGCATGCCCATGAACTTATAGGGATATTTGCACTTAGCTCGCAGTAATTCATGCTTTGGCATGTTGAAGTGGAGGCTCCAATATTGACCCTCAGCTGAGACCCTAAGCACTGTGTGGTTGGATTTTTTCCAGGAGTTCTTGCCTCTATTCAGATCATGGTGCAAGCACATTGGGGTGAAAATATCCCATGCAATTGATTTGGAGACATTAGGATACTTGCTTTTCTTAGCTAGGACACAGAGTAGTGTGTTCAGTTTTGGTCACACTGCAATAAGAAAGATGTCATTAAGCTGATAGGAATACACAGATTTACAAGAATGTCGACAGGACTCAAGGGCCTGAGCTCTCTGTGAAACCACCTATTTGTGTCTAATCTCCGAATTTATTAATCATGTCTTGCACATTCTCATCCATATCATTGATATAACCCACAAACAGCAATGGGCACGGCACCAATCTTTGAGGCACACCACTCATCACTGTCCTCATGTACAAAATTATCCTTCCACCACCACCCTCTGTTTCCTACCGTGAAGCCAATTCTGTATCCAGTTAGCTATCCATGGATGCCTTGCGATCTAACCTTCCAGAACAGCCTATCTACCATGCAGAACATTACAAGTCTTGCTGAAGTCCACATCGACTATGTCTACGGTCTTGGCCTCATCAATCTTCATGATTACTTCATAAAATCAATCAAATTCGCAGACTCGACCTGTGTAGAAAAGCATGCTGATTATCCCTAATCAATCTCTGTTTTTCCAAGTGCATGTGTATCTAATGCCTCTGAATCTTCTCCAGTAACTTGCCTACCACAGATGTTAGGCTTACTGCCCTTTAGTTTCCAGGTTTTTCTTTGCAGCCCTTCTTAAACAGAAGCATAACATTATCTACCTTCCAGTCTTCTGGCACCTCACCATAGCCAGGAAGTCGACAATTTCTTCTCCAGTTTTTCAATATGTCCACTGATCGAGCCCAAGAGATTTATCTACCTTCCTCCATTTTAGGGCAACCAAGCCTCCTTGGTTGCAGTATATACTGTCCTCAAGACATCACCATTAACGTTCCCATGTTTTCCCATCTTCCTCCTCCCTAGTTAATTTACCAGTTCCACAGTTCTCATTGCTTCTCTTGAGATCCCATTTCCAACAAAGGACCTACCAGGCAATGTCCTGCCTGAGGTCATTTGCGGCTGGCCCTGATTAGTCCTTGTCTTTCCTCGGCTCCAGCTCTTCAATTTGCCAGTTGGATTGGTAGTAAGGAAGGCAAACGCAATGCTAGCATGTATTTCAAGAGGACTAGAATACAAACGCAGGGCTGTAATGCTGAGGCTCAGGCCGCATTTGGAGTATTGTGAGCAATTTTGAGCCCCATATCTGAGGAAGGATGTGTTGGTTCTGGAGGAGGTTAACAAGAATTATCCCAGGAATGAGTGGGTTTACATATGAAGAAAGTTTGACAACACTGGGGCTCACTGGAGTTTAGAAGGATGATTGGGTACCTCATTGAAACTTACCGAATAGTGAAAGGCTTGGATAGAATGCATATGGAGAGGATGTTTCCACTAGTGGGAGAATCTAGGACCAGGGATCATAGCCTCAGAATTAAAGGACATTCTATTTGGAAGGAGATAAGGACGAATTTCTTTAGACAGAAGGTGGCGAATCTCGAATTAATTGCCACAGAAGGCTGTGGAGACCAAGTCAATGGATATTTTTAAGATTCTTGATTAGTAAATGGGTGTCAGGGTTAATGGGGAGAAGGCACGAGAATGGGGTTGAGGGGGAGATAGATCAGCCATGATTGAGTGGCAGAGTAGATTTAATGGCCTGAATGGCTAATTCTGCTCCTATCACTTATGACCTTATGGGCTTATGACCTGCAACCTGGAACATTAAGATGCCAGTGCTGTCCCACACTTATCCATATTTCTGTTATGGCTGTAAGGCCTCAGTCGCATGTACTTATCAACGCCATGAGTTCATCCACCTTACCTGTCAGGCCTTTTGCAATGAAATCTAAAAGTAATGTAATCCCTTTTCCTCTCTCATCACAGTTAGACTTTGTAAACTCAAGTCACAGCAAACCATTAATAAATCATGATTCCCTTAAAAATCTGATGTCTTCACAGCAGCACTGAATAATTCACTCTTTTCTCTTACATTCATTATTCCAAGGCGTGGTCGTACGAGGGAAAAGAAACACTGCGCAATGTTTGCTTTATTCATCAGCAAAAAAGTCATGGAAGAAGAAGAAATTTACAACCAATACAATGGAAGGCTCACAGAATTCTGTTGGCAAGAGATGCCCTAAAAATATTGGGAAACCCTCAAGACAAAACCAAGGAAGGCAGAAAGCAGGATATCATAACATAGCAGAGTAAAGTGCAGATGGATATTTAGCATCACAAGGATAGACCCACAAATCTAGAGTGACTCAACAGGACAGGCAGCATCTCTGGAGAAAAGGAATAGGTGACATTTCCCGTTGAGAGCCTTCTTCAGATTGTGAGTCATGGGAGATGGAAACCAGAGATATAGATGATGATTATAGAGAGATACAGAACAAATTAATGAACGTAAGGCTTTTGACAAGGTCCCACATGGTAGACCAGTCAGGATGATTTGGTCACATGAAATCCAAGGTGGGCTGGCCAATTGGATTCAAAATCAGCTTGAAAAAGGAGCCAATGGTACTGTGGAGCGTTGCTTTACTGATTGGTGGTCTGTAACCAGTGGAGTTCCACAGGGGTTAGTGTTAGGTCCGCTGCTGTTTGTTATAAACGTTAACAGTTTGGATGGCAATGTTATTAACCTTGTTAGTAAGTTTACAGATGACAACAAAATAGGTGCTATACTTCAAAAATCTTGCAATATGAAGTATATTGTAATCCGTGTACATCATTATATAAAAACAAACACACCGGTGAGGTAGAGGCGAGGTAACTGGGTGTCCTGCATCACATAGTGAGAAAGGATATCTAAGTTTACAACAACATCATACTCATTTGGGAAGGTGGCCAAAGAATGAAAAATGGAATTTAACTCTGACAAGGGCTGGACATGTCCAGTAAATTATAGAGTCTTAGAAAGTGTTGCAGAACAGAAAGATCAGGGAGTACAGGAGTATCATTCCTAAAGGTGTTGAGCCAGGTGGACAATGTGGTAAAGGAGGGGATTGGCATACTTTCCTTCACTGGGAAGAATAGTGAGGGCAAAAACAGGACATCATGATGCAGCTGCACATGTCATTGGTGAAACCACACTTAGAGTGTGGTCCAAGGGTCTATTTCTGTGCTGCGCATCTCTATCACACTTCAAATTATAACTCTCTCTCTTTCCCATTGCCGATGAACAGCCTTTGTTATTTTTACACAGAGTGGTGTGTGTCTGGAATGTGTTGCTGTGGAATGTGGTGGTAAGCCAGATACAATGGCGTTTAACATACGTTTAGATAGGCACATGGAAATGCAAGGGATGGTGGGATAGGAATCATGTACAGGCTGAGGAATTTAACTTGCCATTATAGAAACATAGAAACATAGAAAATAGGTGCAGGAGTAGGCCATTCGGCCCTTCGAGCCTGCACCGCCACTCAATGTGATCATGGCTGATCATCCAACTCAGTATCCCGTACCTGCCTTCTCTCCATACCCCCTGATCCCTTTAGCCACAAGTGCCACATCTAACGCCCTCTTAAATATAGCCAATGAACTGGCCTCAACTACCTTCTGTGGCAGAGAATTCCAGAGACTCACCACTCTCTGTGTAAAGAATGTTTTCCTCATTTCGGTCCTAAAGGAATTCCCCCTTATCCTTAGACTGTGACCCCTTCTTCTGGACTCCCCCAACATCGGGAACAATCTTCCAGCATCTAGCTTGTCCAACCCATTAAGAATTTTGTAGGTTTCTATAAGATTATGTTCAGCATAGACATTGTGGTCCAAAGGGTCTATTTCTGTGCTGGACGGCACAGTGGTACGCTGATAGACTTATCGCCGTACAGCACAAGAGACCCAGGTTTGATCCTGACTAAGGGTACTGTTTGTATGGAATTTATATGCTCTCCCTGTCACTGCATGGATTTTCTCCATGTGTTCCGATTTACTCCAAAGATATACAGATTTGTAGGTCAATTAGGCTTCGATAACAAATGTACATTGTCCCTAGTGTACAGGTTGTGCTTAAGTATGGGTGATTGCTGGTCGGCGTGGACTCAGTGGGCTGAAAGGTCTGTTTCTGCACTGTATCTCTAAAATCTAAAGTAAAGTCTAAAGTCTTAATAAATGCTTATATATATATGTTTTGTTGGTAAAGCTCAATAGACACCATATACCACCTCACATCTTCTGGTAACCTTACATTTAAAGGTTGTGGCTGGAACAATGAAAGGTAAATGTCATCATTTTGTAATGAGCAATATTGTTTTCAAAGTTAACTTCCATCTTTAGAATTTAATTGGGGTAATTAAAATTGTAATTATGCATATTTCTACGATTCATTTAATGCTTATCCCTAACACAACACCTATCTGCCTAACATTACCAGGTAGTTTGGCATTTTTACATGTTAGTGAATGTGGTACCAACTTTGTTTTTTTTTGTTCTTGCAGCCGGATCCTGCTGGAAGAGATTTTGCAATCCGCCCATTGCTGGAACACTGTGAAAATACCAACATGAGTATCTGGCTGGGCATTGTATATGCATATAAAGGGCTGCTTATGGTATGAACTACATTGCTTATAATTTCAAGTTCAAGTTCACATTTATTGTCACATGCACCAATCGGTACAGTGAAATTTGAGTTACCATAGAGCCAAACGAATAAAAAGAACGCAATACACAATAGAATTTAACATAAACGTCCACCACAGTGGAATCAACGGATGGCCCTCTCATCGGGATGATCGAAACTCCGGCGTCGGAACGGATCGGAACACACTTAGCATGGTTTTGAGGGAATCACTTTTATTGTATTGTCCTATCAAAATACTACTTTGTATTTTCTTTGATGTTCCTCACTGTTTTTGTTCAAAATTATTTGTTCAGTTTATGTCAGAGCCATTGATCCTGCAGCTTGATACTGCCTACATTCACCCCACCACATCCAGAGTTGGTGGAGTCAACTAGAAGGTCAGAGACTAATCAATATCCCCACTGCCAGAAGTATATCACTGGCGTGTCCCTTCCACCTGCTTTCAGAAGACCCAACAACTCCCCACCTTTGAAATTGGAGATGAATAACCAAAAGTGTTCTTCCTGTTGGAATCCCGCTCCCACAAAATTCACAATTTTGTCGCCCACAGTCAGCCATAAAGGAGTTCAATTGAGAATTTGCTTTAATTGTCAAGAAGAACAACCTCTCATGTTCTGTCTCTACTCCATAACAGTGAATTTTCCCATTTCAGGTATCCCTTATTTCCTCCATTGCCACCCCACCACCTCCCTTCGCACTTTCTAATCCAGTCCTTGCATTTGTGTTCCCTTTCCCGTTCATCCCCTTCAACCTCCTTTACCATCATACCCCCTTCCAGTTTCATTTATTTCACCTACTGGATCCCCTCCTCCGCCAGGTTCGATCTGCCCTTTCTTTTTAATCACATTGCTTGTATATTTGTGTCCTCATTTGTGTGTTCTCCATCAACTGTCTCCACCTTCACTTACCCCACCTGACTCCCTCTACCTTTTTTCTGAGAAGGTAGACTTTCTAGCAGTATGATGAGAATAAGCACCAGGGTAGTCTGTTTCCATTCTCCCTTTCCTCTTCCTCCTTCCACGCTCTCTCCCCCTCGCCTCTGCCACCTTCCCCCTCTCCCTCCCCCCTGCCTCTCTCCCCTCATCTTCTCTCATTCAAAATTATTTCTTTGTGTGCATGGTTATTATAGGGCGGGATTAAGACCTATCAAAATTAAAGCCTTTTCTGTTACTCTGTAGAGCTTCTATCCACATAATTTAAATGAATTCACTCACTATGTTAAATCAACAAATTGAGCTAACAGTACAATCTGCAATTTTTAAGTTTATGTTAACACTGAATTAACTTTCCTTTTTCCTCAGTTATTTGGATGTTTTCTTGCGTGGGAAACTCGGAATGTGAGCATCCCCGCCCTGAACGACAGCAAGTACATTGGCATGAGTGTGTATAACGTGGGAATCATGTGCATCATAGGAGCTGCTGTTTCCTTCCTAACTCGAGACCAGCCCAATGTCCAGTTCTGCATTGTGGCACTGGTTATCATCTTCTGCAGCACCATCACCCTCTGCCTGGTGTTTGTGCCAAAGGTAGGTAGAATAGCTTGCTTAAGCAAGTTAATATTGTATTTCAGGGTTAACAGGATATTGAGGTGAACCAGTTACAAACTCCCAAATGCCCATATATAATGTTGAGGGGATACTTTGATGGCAGAGTCTTACTTATTAGGGCACATTTAAATATGAATGCTGGAGAGATGAAAATAGGCACACCAGCAAATTCTCCATGCATGAAGATATAGAAGGCAATAATAGGTAGCTGAATTGTGTTGATGAATGCAGAGTTCACCAATAACATAGAACATAGAACATAATGCTTTCTAATTGTTGGTCTTGCTTTAGGAGCATATTTATTTTTGCAACCCTTCGCACTATTTTCAAGGTGAGGTAGCAGTGAGATCAAGTTAGCTCCTTAAATGTATTCATGAATTTGTCTCCTCCTGTACTCCGGGCATACCTGAATCAATCATAAAATAGTTTTTCCCTCTACCAATACTCTCCTCCGCCAAGCCGAGTTGGTCCTTACTCAACAGCTTCTCCTTCGAATCCTCACACTTCTCCAGATCCAAGGCGTAGCTATGGGTACTCGTGAGAGCCCCAGCTATGCCTGCCTCTTTACAGGGTACGTCGAGCAGTCCATGTTCCAGGCGTACCCTGGCCCTATCCCTGAACTCTATCCCTGCTACATTGACGCCTGCATCTCCAGCACCCATGCAGAATTCACTGACTTCATTAGCTTCACTACTAATTTCCATCGTGCCATCAAATTCACTTCGACCATCTCAGACATTTCTCTACTGTTTCTTGATCTCTTCATCTCCATCACAAGAGATAGACTATCAACTGACATCTATTATAAACCTACTGACTCCCACAGCTACCTAGACTACCTCCCTCGACTCTGTCCAAGGACCCCAACAGTCCTTTCAGGTTAGGCAGATGTTCACCTGTTTTGCAGAAATGTTGCTGCTGACTAGTTTTCTGGTTGGATTAGACATATTTCTACCCAAGTTATATGAAAGAGCACACAGATTTTTGGAACAATAATTCAATATATTGCATTAAACTCAGTCTTTCTGATTCTCTTCCACCAGCTGATTACATTAAGAACAAACCCAGATGCAGCCACACAAAACAGGCGATTACAATTCACCCAGAATCAGAAGAAAGAAGATTCAAAAACGTCCACGTCTGTAACAAGTGTAAACCAGGCAAATACTTCTCGACTGGAGGGATTTCAGACAGATAATCATCGTCTGCGGATGAAAATCACAGAGGTGCTTACTTTGCTCTCAAACATTTTGGCTTTATATCCTCTTTTCTTTCCAACAAACTCTCCAAGCAGTTTCAAATCTAGGTTGTTATGAAATTTTAGACATATCTTTAATGTTTCAAAACTGACAGCAAAATTATTATGAAGATTCATGTAATAGAAAAGGCAGGGGTGCAGACTGCCCAAGTGAAATATGAGGTGCTGCTCCTCCAATTTACGGTGGTCCTCGCTCTGGCCATGGAGGAAGCCCAGGACAGAAAGGTCGGATTCGGAATGGAAGGGGTGTTGAAGTGCTGAGCCATCGGGAGATCAGGTTGGTTATTGCGAACCGAGCGGAGGTATTCGGCAAAGCAATCGTCAAGCCAATGCTTGGTCTACCGATGTAGAGCAATTGACATCTAGAGCAGCGGATGCAATAGTTGAGGTTGGAGGAGGTGCAGGTGAACCTCTGCCGCAGCTGGGTTCTTGAATGGAGTCAAGGGGGGAGGTAAAGCGAGGTTCGTCCCTTCCCACCCGAACCACCCCTTCTCCGGGCACTTTTCCTTACAAGAACAAGAAATGCTACACCTGTCGCTTTACGTCCCCCCTTGACTCCATTTGGGACATTAACTTACTTACTGAGGCAAGAGGTGATCTCTCTAACACTTCTTTCCACCTCCTCATAGATCACTATTTCACCACTGAACATCAAGACATCTTTTTCCAAACTGTGGTCAATCTACAAAGATGTTCCCTCTTAATCACAGTCCATTTTTATTACGAGCTATGATCTGCAGAGTCTAATTGTAGGGCCATCCACAAAATTTGCTCAATGGAATTATTCTGCCCCAATCTAATTTGTGTGTTCTGCCCTTATTTTTCAATTTTAATCTAATCCATAGGTTTTCCATTGCCCTCCATTTCTTTAACTGTTTCCTTTTCCCATTTGTATCCTCTTCACCATGGCTACTAATTTTCCATCACCTCCCTCCATCCACTTTTTCCTTGAAGAAGCACAGCCGGTTTTCATGCACTGTCACCCTTCCCTGCCTGTCTGTATGTATTCTCATGCTCAACGACTTCTCCTTCAACTTCCAACAAATAAAAGGTGCTGTTATGGAAACGCAAGTGGACCCCAAGTAAATCTGCCTTTTCCGGGATGTGTGGAAATGTCTTCATTTCTGTCCTTCTAGGACCTTCATCTCTTCCTATGTCCTTCTAGTTTTGGTTTGTTATTGTCACATACTGAGATGCAATGAAAAGCTTTGCATGCTACTCAATGAAATCAGATGAACTTTACACAAATTCTATCAAGCCATAGACAAGTACAACTGGTAGAGTGAAGAGAAAAATACCAGTCTACAGAGTATAGTTTTTCATCAATGTAGCATAGCAGTTCTAGAGTACGAGCCAAATGTCCACAATGAGGAAGGTTGGAAGAACAGCACTGAACCCTAATTTATGGAAGGACTATTTGGAAGTCTGATAGCAGAGGGGAAGAAGCTGTTCCTGAGTTTGGTGGTACATGCTTTTATATCTTCAGGGTGATGGCATCGGGGACAAGAGGGAATGATTGGGCTGGAAATGGTCGCGAGTACCAAAAATCATATATATATGATATATATGATAGTGTGTATATATATATATATATATATGTATATATATATATATATATATATATATATATACACACACATATATATATATACACACACATATATATATGAGTGTGAGTGTGTATATAAATATATATATGCTTTCCATCACTCTGCATCCCTCCCCCTTTCCAGTTCTCTGACCAATCTGACTCTCCGGCTATATTTTATCTATATTAGCTTTGTTGTTGCCTTCTCCCAGCTAACAATGATCTATTTTACATTTTCCATGATCTCCATTTCCTTTGTCCTTTCGCACCTTACACTTCCTCATCAATGTAACTCCCTCTCCCCTGACATCAGTCTGAAGAAGGGTCTCGACGCAAAACATCACCCATTCCTTCTTGTCAGAGATGCTGCCTATCCCGCTGAGTTACTCCAGCATTTTGTGTCTGTCTTGTGGATCTAGCACAGATCCCTGCGGAACTCCACTGGTCACAGTCCTGCAGACTGAATATTTCCCTTCCACCACAACCCTGTGCCTTCTCTCAGTAAGCCAGTTATGAATTCATACGACCATGAATCTTAATCTGATGGATCAGTTGACAACTTTATCAAATGCGTTAGTAAAATCCATGTTGACACCATGTACTACCTTTTATATATATAGAAACATAGAAAATAGGTGCAAAAGGAGGCCAGTCGGCCCTTCGAGCCAGCACCACCATTCATTGTGATCATGGCTGTTCGTCCCCCAATTATAAACCCGTGCCTGCCTTCTCCCCATATCCCTCGACCCCACTAGCCCCTAGAGCTCTAACTCTCACTTAAATATATTTGTGGAACATGGATATTCTTTCAGAATAAATTATTTTCAGGCATTAGTTTTTTTGCCAGTTTATTTAAAGTAGTTCTGTTGCAATTTGCGTTCATTAGAATTGGTTCAATAAACGTGGCTACTTAATTGACTTAAGCTATAATACAGACCAAAATAAGAATCTATGTGTGGAATTCATGAATTTACGATGGGCTCTGAAAAATGGAAAATGCCAACTCTTTTCAAAAGATGGACACAGCAGAAGCTGTAATTAAATTTCTTGAAACATCCATTGCATGGCAGCCCTTCTATGTTCCCAATAAAGGAAATGTCACTGAATTTCACACAGGCATAATTGAGTTTAAAGAATATTCACTGAAGATGCACCACTTCCCTTTACAGCTTGACAAGGAGCTTGAGGAGGTTACCATGCAATTACAGGATACGCCTGAAAAAGCACAGTACGTTAAGCAAAATCATATTCAGGAGCTCAATAATATCCTGAGCATACGGAACTTCACAGATGGAAAAGGTAAGCCCATCTTTCTTTAATACCCTTCGAAAAATTAGCGGCACATCAAAAGAGATGGAGTAAATGGGCTTTTAAGATTGTTTAATAGTTTCTCATGTACTATGGAAAACAATGGGCGTTAGCTTATATTTGCCGCAAGTGATGATATTTAATCCAATTTACCTGAAAGGCTCTTTACTGAAGTTAACGTTAGAAATTTCAAATCCAAAATGTAGGACATTGGATATATTATCTGAAGCATTTCAGTCCATTATAGATTAATTGCATTCTGAGTCTGGTTGATCACAAGTATTACAGGATAGCAAATGAAGCATAAAAGAATTGAAGACGTCAACATATTTTCCTAATGTTTGTCTTCTGTACTGTTGCATTACTGAGGAATTGTAATAGTATTGAGATGCAAGGAGTTATGAATCAGAATTCACCAAATAGGAAAATATTCAGTTGGTATAAGAAGAGTAAAAGAGGATCTGTTATTACCTTCCCTTATTCTGCTTTCTTCAGATTCAGATTCAGATTCAATTTTAATTGTCATTGTCAGTGTACAGTACAGAGACAACGAAATGCATTTAGCATCTCCCTGGAAGAGCGACACAGCAAATTATTTGAATAAATAACAATAAGTGTCCGGGGGGGGGGTGATTGGCAGTCACCGAGGTATGTTGTTGAGTAGCGTGACAGCCGCCGGAAAGAAGCTGTTCCTGGACCTGCTGGTTCGGCAACGGAGAGACCTGTAGCGCCTCCCGGATGGTAGGAGGGTAAACAGTCCATGGTTGGGGTGAGAGAGGTCCTTGGCGATGCTGAGCGCCCTCCGCAGACAACGCTTGCTTTGGACAGACTCAATGGAGGGGAGCGAGGAACCGGTGATGCGTTGGGCAATTTTCACCACCCTCTGCAATGCCTTCCGGTCGGAGACAGAGCAGTTGCCATACCAAACTGTGATGCAGTTGGTAAGGATGCTCTCGATGGTGCAGCGGTAGAAGTTCACTAGGATCTGAGGAGACAGATGGACCTTCTTCAGTCTCCTCAGGAAGAAGAGACGCTGGTGAGCCTTCTTGATCAGAGTTGAGGTATTGTGGGTCCAAGAGAGGTCGTCGGAGAGGTTGACTCCCAAGAACCTGAAGCTAGAAACACGTTCCACCTCCATACCGTTAATGTGGATGGGGGTGTGCGTGCCGCCCCTGGACTTCCTGAAGTCTACAATGAGCTCCTTGGTCTTCTTGGAGTTAAGGGCCAGGTTGTTGTCAGCGCACCATGCTGCTAAGTGCTGGACCTCCTCCCTGTAGGCCGACTCATCGTTGTTGCTGATGAGGCCAATCACCGTTGTATCATCTGCATACTTGATGATGGTGTTAGTACTATGTACAGGTGTGCAGTCATAGGTGAAGAGGGAGTAGAGGAGGGGGCTCAGCACACAGCCCTGTGGAACGCCGGTGTTCAGGGTGAGGGTTGAAGAGGTGTGCTTGTCTAACCTAACAGACTGGGGTCTGTTGGTTAGAAAGTCCAGTATCCAGTTGCAGAGGGAAGGAGCGATGCACAGATTACCGAGTTTGGCGATCAATTTTGATGGTATAATGGTGTTGAATGCTGAGCTGTAATCGATGAACAGCATTCTTACGTAAGTGTCTCTGTTGTCGAGGTGGGAGAGGGCGGAGTGAAGTGCTGTTGAGATGGCATCCTCCGTACTCCTGTTCTTAATATGATCACCAAGATATTTCCACTGAGGAAATTAAATATATTTTCTAACACTTTAACTAGTGTACATCCTGATTTAGTTGTCATTCATTCTACTTTCGTTATTAAGATTGCTCTTTGAACTCTTTCTAATCACCAAAATGGTGGTTAGAAAGCTTCCAAAGAGGAAGTAAGATGAGAGCAAACCTACTTGATTAAAATATTTTTTTTAAAGGCACAGAGGCAGATATTTCATTTCACCATAGCAAAGACTGAAAACAATTGTGTAGTATCTTGTTAGATTTGAGCTTCAACAAGGTTTATTTCACTTATTCCCTTTTTACTGCCTAACTATTGTTAGGTTTAATTGCCAAAGGCAACAACTCCACTGTTGCGTGAGACAATCGTTTTCAAATTATTCTTGTGCTTGGAGAGGGGGAGCAGAATGACATTTCCAGAGTATTCCTCAAAGCTGTTTGCCTGTACATGAAGGTAGGCAAGACATGTAGGCGGATCGCAAGCCCTGCTGGATCTCCTGTCAACGGAAGTGTACCTCCAGTTAACCTGCAAAAAACTATTCTGCCATTTGCAATTGTACCACCAAAGCAGCATCTTTTATTCCAGTGGCCGTAAGTTAAAACAATGTGTCCAGAATCTGACTGTCTGTGACTGGGGAAGCTGCTGTCAGCTTATTCTTAATGCAGTTATGGTTTAAAGGGTGCACTTGTGGCATGACTATCACATCTACATTTCATCTTGAAGGGGCATGGGGTGGCAGGAGGGGGTTGATGCACAATAAGGATGTGTGATGGCTTGCCATGGTTGAGTAGGCAGAGTGGGCTGCATGGTTGAGGAACACACAGGAATATTTACAGACAGTGGTTTTGTTGGTCGGTGACTCTCAAATTGCAGCAGGCATAGTTCCTTCACCATGTTCCGATAGGAGCCACTTTCTTTTCTGTCTGTTTCCTGGTATTGCAAAAGGGAGGAGTGGACAGGGGGCATACCCTAAATGCAAGTTAGGATATTCTTTACAACTGTTTTCATTTTGCTAATGGGAATGGGAAATGGGAATTACATGGACCACATGAAATTGCTTGGTAAGATCTATCGATGTTATAATAACCATTTGAAGCACGGACTTGAAGGGCCGAGATGGCCTGTTTCCGTGCTGTAATTGTTATATGGTTATATGGTTATATGGAAATTAGCTTCTCATCTATTTGTCCTTTTGATTTTTGGTATAAGAGGTTTTGGTATATATCGATCATGCTTAATGGCTGCATCATCTAAAAGTAAATTATAGAAAAGAAAAGACTAAAAATTCAGAACAGAAAGTTGCCAAACAAGAGAGTGAAGATAAAGCATTATCATTCTCTCGGCAATACAGTGATCCATGTTCAAGTCAAGCGAGGTTGTCCTCCAGCACAAAGTTTGATAAAATTTACCTTGTAATTCCAGGTTACCATCACGCCTCCCCTCTCTCACTGATTTCATTTCCCCAACATTCCTTAACCATGCTGCATCTCTTAATAACTCTAGATTGAGATTAGAAATTTAAGTCATGATTAAAAAAGATTGAAGGGATAATAGGATGCTGGGACTGCGAGTGCGAGATGTCGGAATGCTCGAGTAGGCGAAGTGGGCCGCTGGAGGCCCTGAAGCAGCATGGGGCTCCAGTAGAACAGGTGCCGCTCCAAATGGCAGAGTGAGTAGAACAGATGCGGCCTGCAACAGCACGGAGTGGCAGAGCCACTGGGAGGACATCCACACATCGCCTGGCCAGTCAACTCCTGCACCTCTGAATTAGTACCACTACCAATGCAATGGGCCATCATAGCCAAGTTAAGACTAACATTGTTTGAAAATTCGAACTTGCAGAGTACAAAATTCTTGTGTGCTGACTCAGTGTGGTCTACTATTTTACGCTCTTTTACTTAATATGGTTGTGCCTGATGTATAGTAGGATTATCACAGAACTGTATGCAAACAAGAACTTAACAGTACTTAGCTACATATGACAACAAATTACTGTTGAACCATTGTAAGAGAATTGGCAAAAGTATTGTGTTTCAGGAGCAGGTGGTGGATAGATGATCCTTTAGGAAAAGATCTTGAAGCCTAGAAGGTAACAAGTGATTTAGAAATAATTTAAAATAACACATTTATTTGAAAATACAGTGGAATTAGGTAGGTAAATGGGAGTAGGGATCTATGGTGAAACTGTACAAAATGTTTCTGTGTAAATGACAGGAAGCAGAACACATTCAGAAAAATGCTACAAATTGAAATGTTAAAAAAAGTACGAAGGAGCACAGACTGAAACTGCAAAGGACATATTTAGTAATTATATCAACACAAGAATAGATTGCAGAACATAGGATTTAAAGAGGCAGAAAATTAACAGCATAACGTGCCCAGTCCTATATTCAGATAGCTCATATCAATATATTTCTATCATTTTCTGCTGTTGCAACCGCTAAAAGGGCACTAAGTGGCAATGAAAATTTCCAGTGGCAGGAACCCAGCTGGTTCCACTGCAAATCTATCCAGCAGCTCAGGCTGCTGGTGGTGATAGTGGGAATGCTGTTGCTGTGAACCTGGGTGCAGAAGGTTGTAAAGTTTTCCATTGCCTTTGACTTGTCCCAATCGGCCTAAACTTGCAATAGCCAGCATTGATTATTACCTTAATTTAGACTTGGCAGTAATTGAACTCTTTATCAGGAAGCATTAATTTGATGATGTGGATATTTTTAGTTAGAACTGGAATATTGGCTTACTACTGATATTAATTAATACTTTTGTTTCTGATCGTGAATGTAGGTTTATTAATGCAATCAATTCTAAGGCTGGAATTTAGCCACAGAGGTCACAGGTGTGACACCTATTGTGTCCTTTGCTAACAGCTATGATTTTTATTGATCTCCATGAACTTTAAAACTGTGAGAAAAAAAATCTTAAAATATAAATCAATTTGCTAGACGAACTCAGTATGTCAGGCAGCATCCATAGAGGGAAGGGAACAGTCAATAATTTGTCAAAGAAAACACAGAAAAATAGGTGCAAGAGAGTCCATTTGGCCCTTCGAGCCAACACTGCCATTCAATAAGATCATGGCTGATCATCTAAAATCAGTACCCCATTCCTGCCTTTTCCCCATTTCCCTTGATTCCGTTTGCCCTAACAGATAAATCTCTCTCTTGAAACCATCCAGTGTATTGGCCTCCACTGCCATCTGTGGCAGAGAATATTAAGATTAAATGAGAACTTACCAGTTTGAAGTTTGATCTTTATTTTATGAGGAGTTACGATGAGCGATTACGTGAAGAAGGCCGTCAGCCCGCAAACCTTCAAAGCAGCAGCATGAAATCACAGAATAACAGTTGTTGAACTGACTATATAGTAAGATACAAGAGACTTGAAATACCAGCTTTTTCCATGATCTTTTATGAGGGTTGGGAGCGGTGGGCACGTAATCGCTCATCATACTCCTCATAAAATAAAGATCAAACTTCAAACTGGTAAGTACTCGTTTAATCTTACTATTTTACTTCGGAGTCACGTGAGTGACTATGTGAAGACTCTGAAGCTCCGTGATTTCATGCGATGGACGCAAGTCCAGGCCACACACTGTCTTGGTTGACCAAGGATGAGAGATAAATGCAATCAGACATGACAATTTTTAAAAACATGCTGATGCTTTTAAAGGACAAATTATAATAACAGTAGATCCTCTTATCCAGGGATATTACATAACAGAACTTAAAACGGTGTCGGCAAAAGCCCCTTGTCTGACGACAGGTTTATGATAGAATGTCTGAGATGTGCATTCTTTAGACCATCCTGCAGTTGCTAGGATCTGGTCTAGCGGGACGTCCATAGTCCTCGCTACTGATGTGGATGCAGCCCTGGTGGAGTGAGATTTAAAATAATCAGTATTTACTCCTGCATATGTCAGTACCTGTTTCAGCCACCTCAAAATGGTCTGAACTGAGACCTTTTTGTGTGTTTTTTTAAAACTAACAAATACTGCGAGTTCCGATCCCCTGAGGCTCTTAGTGACCTTTATATATAGCTGGAGGTGTGTTACCACACATAGCCAAAGGTCCAAGGGGTAAGCCGCAAAATGAAATTTTAGGCCGAATGTACCTGGTCTGCTTTGCTTGACTAGGTCATACTCGTAAAACGTGATACTATTGGCAGACATGGCCATGCTATCCAGTCGAAGTTTGTGTAAAGACTGGGCCCGTTGAGCTGACACCAGCGCCATTAGCATCACTACTTTGTACGTGAGTTGGACCAGGAACAGGGATGTTGCCGGTGCCCACTGGCGGAGCAGAATTAACACTGTGCCTACATCCCATATTTCCGTATATCTGGGCCAGGGAGGGTTCGTGTTGAAGATGCCCTTCATGAGCCTGGACACTAGAGGGTGAAACCCAACATGGTGGTGTCCAGATCCCTGCCACAAATATGCGGATAGTGCACTTCTGGCACAATTGATAGCACTATAACTCAGCTTCTCATCAAGGAATAGACTTGAGAGAAACTCTAACACATCAGTTATCTGTGCTGAGTCATATGATATATTGGCTTGTGAACAGTCCACTTCCCACTTCCTAATGTAGGAGATGTATTGTTTCTTTGCACTGTCTCTCCAGCCTGCAGCAAGTACATCCATCGAGCGATCAGACAATCTGAGTCCCAGGAAAGGTCTTCTCAGACTCTGTGAACCAACAAATTAATGTTGTCATGGAGAGGATGTTTTCCTCCCCCCCCTTAGATCAGGGCGGATTGCAGATGCTGCCTTGGGAATGGCCATAAAGGCTGATCATCCCCAGTGAGATATGCAAATCAGGCCAAACTGGTATAACCAGGAACCTGTGGCAGAGTCTAGCTTGATCTTCAGCAAACATAGACCTATGAGGCAGAGTGGGGGAAATGCATAAAGCACATCCTTCCGCACTGTAGCGGGAATACATCCACCACCATTGCCTATTGGCCTTGTTCTTATGCAACACACTTTGGTGACTGGTGATTTGTCTGCATGCAGAAAAATTGATATCCAGTGTTCCATATCGGTCGATAAAGTCATAAAACATGATATGATTACATCCGTTCTGTGTCCGCCACCAAGTGCCAACTGAGTTAGCCATTTATCACAGAATACAGGCTTGATTCCACCCATGTGATTAACGTATGCCACCGCTGTGGTGTTGTGATTTTAAAGTTGAATATGCAAATTATGCATATTCCCGCAATAAGCCTTAACCCATAGAGTGCACCCATCAACTCCGAGTGGTTAGTACTTGAGCATAGTGTCACCACAACAGTCGTGATACCCCTGGGGAATGCTAAATCCAGAATGTCCACCATGTAACTCAAAATGGCTTCTGTTGGCAAATGCATAGGTCTATGACAGGACCTGCAACGGGTATTTTGGTATCTGCTCTATAGGTAATTTCGCAGAGTAGCCTATATGGACAGTCGATACTGCACAACAATTTAGGTTGTCAAGAATGGTTTGATTATTCATTACTGAATTTGGCTTGAATACCGAAACTCTTGATGCATGATGGACCAGGTGTATGCCGTGAGGGTGGATACTGAGCCAGACTAGGATTTTAATTTGGAATTGACGTAGTTGTGCAGTATAAACAAATCTGATGTTAATTCACAAACCAACGTAAATTCTCCCCAACTAGTGAGTGATGCACACCAGATCCTACCTTCATGGTTACTGGTGCCTTCATGGCATGTATCTCTGCCCCCGAGGTTTGGGGGGTAGAGCTGCTGGAGTGTGCAAGGTACGCATTTTGGAGGATGGCCGGCCACGGCCATGCCCTAAAAAAGACTGTTGTCTATAATGTTCGGCCTTCATATTGGTACCAGATTTGAGAAGACGATTGCTGCTGGTAGAGGCGTAGGGGTGTTGCCGCCGGATGGCTGAAGCTCTGCTTGTTGACGGAACCTGGATTAACCCCACGGCTTTCGTCTCGTTATCCAGATCTTTGACCTGTTTGGGTAGATCTTCTCCAAACAGGTAGTTTGGTGGCTGCACATTGACTTTACACAACCCTGCAAACTTTGGATTCAGGGAGGGGCGGATGGCATTCTTGCGATAACAATTGATCTCAAAGTGCGCGATGCATAATAATGCCAGTGCATCTTTTGGCCATCCGACAAAGGGACTCCGTCCACTGATCTGGTGAAGGCTGTGATGCCTGAAGCCAGCAGGCTCAGCATTTTCTGGAGTTTTACCTCCTGGCTCCTGATGCCTCCCCCGATGTGGTTCCATATTGAGCTGTTTACAGCCGGCACACTTAAAGTCGCACAGTTGCTAGGTGTGTGGTGCCTCATGGTTGTACCTACCATCACTTGCTCCCGGACCTGATGTGAAGCCAAGTAGTTTATGTTGGCTGCCAATTCTGCCTCGAGCGGCTCCCCAATTTGCGATGACATCGCAAATTTTGATGCTATGGCGGGTATGTCTGTATCTCCGCCCCCGTGCATCATAGTATGTTCCTCAGACATACTGCCGAACTCTGAACCAGCCCAAAACTGGCTTCGGATGCTCCCCTCCTCAGAGAGGGAGACATCATGCAGCCCTGAATGAGGTGCTGCCGCAGGCTCTCTCGGAGAACCGCGCTGGTATGACTCTGATCCGAGGAGTGTGTCATGGTGGAGCATCCTCTCTATGAGTTGCTCCATGCGGGACAGGCGTCCAGCGACACTATCCATAGTGGGAGGTGCACCCTCCTGGCCTGACTCATCCGAGTCTATAGGCCCCACAGACTTTTGCTTGGCTTTTCCCTTTTTTGGGGTAGCCACAGTGCTCTGCAGAGTCACCAAGTCTGGAGTCACTGGAATTATCATCAGCGACTTTGGTGGTGAAGTTGACGGCTGCCTGCTACCCGCGATCTCGCGGTCTACAGCAGTGGGTATCCCCGTGGCCCATCTCCCCTTCACTTTTTTGTTCTTTTCCCATTTTCAAGGCTTGAAGCAATTCTGCAAACAAGGTTTGAACGATCATACGACCTCAGATTAAGTCCAAAAACGTACCTGTGGGTCTTTTAAACTTACCGCTGGAGAAGCGACGTGCCTACCAGCCAGTCGCGCCATGCAGTTGACATAATTGACGCGCATACGGGCTGACGGCCTTCTTCACGTAGTCACTTACGTGACTCCGAAGTAAAATTCCACAGATTCACAACTCTCTGGGTGAAGACGTTTTTCCTCATCTCAGTCCTAAAAGGCCTAACCCTTATTCTTAGACTGTGACCCCTGGTTCTGGACTCCCCCAACATCGGGAACATTTTTCCTGCATCTAACCTGTGTAATCCTTTGAAGAATGTTATATGTTTCTATAACATCCACTTTCATCCTAAATTCCAGTGAATACAAGCCCAGTCAACCCCTTCTTTCATCATATGTCAGTACCGCCATCCCGGGATGAACCTGGTGAACCTACCCTGCACTCCCTCAATAGCAAAAATGGACTTCCTCAAATTAGGAGACAAAATTTGCACACAATACTCCAGGTGCAGTCTCATCAGGATCCTCTACAACTGCAGTAGGACCTTCTTGCTCCTAAACTCAAACCCCCTCGCAATGAAGGCCAACATGCCATTAGCTTTCTTCACTGCCTATGTGCATGCTTACTTTCAGCGACTGATGTACAAGCACACCCAGGTCTCGTTGTACCTCCACTTTTCATAATTTGACACCATTCAGGTAATAATCTGCCTTCTTGTTCTTGCCACCAAAGTGGATAACTTCACATTTATCCACATTATACCGCATTTGCCATGCATCTGCCCACTCACCCAACCTATCCAAGTCACCCTGAAGCCTCATAGCATCCTCATCACAGCTCACATTGCCACCCAGCTTTGTGTCATCCACAAACTTGAAAATGTCACATTTAATTCCCTCGTCTAAATCGTTAATATATATTGTAAATAACTGGGGTCCCAGCACCGAGCCTAGTGGCACCTCACTATTCACTGCCTGCCTGCTTGTAATGGACCCGTTAATTCCTACTCTTTGCTTCCTGTCTGCCAACCAGTTCTCTATCCATGTCAATACCCTACCCCCATACCATGTGCTCTAATTTTGCACAATAATCTCATGTGGGACCTTGTCAAAGGCTTTTTGAAAGTCCAGGTACACCACATCCACTGGCTTTTCCTTATCCATTTTACTTGTTACATCCTCAAAAAAATTCCAGAGCATTAGTCAAGCATGATTTTCATAAATCCATGCTTAATTTTATCGATCCTGTCACTGCTTTCCAAATGTGCTGCTTTAACATCTTTCACAATCGACTCAAGCATCTTCCCCACTACCGATGTGCTGGTCTATAATTCCCCATCTTCTCTCTCCCTCCTTTCTTAAAAAGTGGGTTTACATTGGCTACCCTCCATTCCACATGAACTGATCCAGAGTCGAGAGAACATTGTAAAATGATCACCAATGCATCCACGATTTTCTCAGGCCACCTCCTTGAATACTGTGGGATGCAGACCATCTGGCCCTGGGGATTCATCTGCCTTCAGTCCCAACAGTTTACCTAACACCATTTCCTGACTAATGTAGATTTCCTTCAGCTCCTCCCTCCCACTGGATCCTTGATCCCCCAGTATTTTTGGAAGATTGTGTCTCCCTTAGTGAACTTAGTACTCCCTAAATACTCGTTTAACTGTTCTGCCATTTCTTTGTTTTCCACTATAAATTCACCTGTTTCTGATTGTAAGGGACCTACATTTGTCTTCACTAATCTTTTCCTTTTTACATATCTAAAGATATTTTAGAATCAGATGTTATATTCCCTGCAAGCGTTCTTTCATGCTCTTTTTTTCCCCCCTATTAAGTAACCCCTTTATCCTTCTCTGTTGAGTTCTAAATTTCTCCCAGTCCTCCAGTTTACTGCTTCCTCTGGCCTATTTATATGCCTTTTCCTTGGATTTAACACTATCCTTGATTTCTCTCGTTAGCAACGGTTGAGCCGCCTTCCCCATTTTATTTTTCACCTGACATGGGGTAAATAATTTTTGGAGTTCATCCATGCAGTCATTAAATCTTTGCCATTGCATCTCCACCACCAACCCTTTAAGTATCATTTGCCAGTTTATCCTAGCCAATTCCCATCTCATACCTTCAAAGTCTCCTTTCTTTAAGGTCAGGACCCTAGTCTCTGAATTAGCCGTGTCACTTTCCATCCTAATGTAGAATTCCACCATATTATGGTCTCCAAGGGGCTTTGTACAACAAGATTGTGAACTAATCCTTCCTCATTACACAATACCCAGTCTGTCCTCTAATCGGTTCTTCTACATATTGGTTTTTTTTTAAACTATCCCGTATACATACCAGAAAATTATCCTCCTCAGCGCTGCTACCAATTTGGTTAGCCCAATCTATATGTAGATTAAAGTCACCCATGATAACCGCTGTATCTTTGCTACACACATACCTAATTTCCTGCTTGGTGCTATCCCTAACCTCCCCACTGCTGTTTGGGGGTCTGTATACAACTCCATATAACCATATAACAATTACAGCACAGAAACAGGCCATCTCGGCCCTTCAAGTCTGTGCCGAACAACTTTTGTCCCTTAGTCCCACCTGCCTGCACTCATACCATAACCCTCCATACCCTTCTCATCCATATGCCTATCCAATTTATTTTTAAATGATACCAACAAACCTGCCACCACCACTTCCACTGGAAGCTCATTCCACACCTCTATCAAGTGTTTTCTGCCCTTGGCTATTTCACAGTTCTACCCATACCGATTTTACAGCATCCAAGCTAATGTTTCTCCTTGCTATTGTATTAACCGCATCTTTAACCAGCAATGCCACCCTACCTCCTCTTCCTCTGCCAGTATTGGTTAGGGTTACAGTATTAGCTTTCATCACTGCAGCGATTTTGTTGATTGTGTTTTGTTGGGGGTGATGGGAAAGGGGAGACAAAGGTGAAATAGTGGCATTGCAAACTGCTATCCTGACTCAACACTGCACAGAAACGTCTGTCCCTCAAGACATGGATGGGTGATGTTTTGAATTGGGACCAAAACGGCACAGTGGCTAGGCGGTAGAGTTGCTGTCTTACAGCATCAGAGACCCGGGTTCAAACCTGACCATGGGTGCAGTCTGTGTGGAGTTTGTACGTTCTTCCCCAGACCAGATTTTTCTCTGAGATCTTTGGTTTATTTCCCCACTCCGAAGACATGCAGGTCTGTAGGTTAATTGGCTTGGTGTAAATGTAAATTGTCGCTGGTGTGTGTAGAATAATGTTAACGTGCGGGGATTGCTGCTCAGTGTGGACTCGGTGGGTCAAAGGGCCTGTTTACTCGCTGTGTCTCTAAACTAAAAACTAATCTTGCTGACAGCTATAAAACTAACTTTATCAACCATTATTTCTCCTCTGCCATCTAATTGTTTAGCTATTTTGTCTTGCTCTGAAAGCTGTAATGCTATGATTTTGATTTTACAATCTCTTTGGATCACTGGTCCATCCACATGATGGGTGGGCTAGACACACCTCCACATCAGCAGCAACACACAGTCCTGTATCACACCATCTGCTTTAATCCCTGGCCTTTTGTACCAACCATCTACCTATCAAAACACCCCCTCGCCTGTGTCCATCTGTACCTTTCCCTCCACTCATCCAACTCTCCCCACCACCCCCTCCCCCCCCAATAAGTCTGAAGAAGGACCCCGACACAAAACGTCAACTATCCATGTTCTCCGGAGAAACTGCCTGACTCATTGAGTAACTCCAGCCCTTTCTGTCCTTTATGAACAAACAGTAAACTGGGTAGGTGCCATCCAACTTTGCGTTGTCTGCTCAGGGGCTTCTCCTCTTGGTCTGACGGCCTTGGAAGGAACAACTTAATTGTGAAATGTTGTAAACATCAGTGCACTAGATTCAAACAGTCATATTCTGTGGAGGGTGTGTACAAGGTTTAACCTTTGGCCTTCATCAACTTGCTCCCTGATTTTCTATACTCTCCTCCCTGTGATTTAAAAAATCCCTGAGGCAGTGTTATTATTGTGTTTTCAGGATCTAGGTGGCGCTGGCAAGGCCAGTATTGCCTGTTCGCAGTTGCCCTTCATAAGTGATGACAATCCACAACCTTGAGTCGTGGCAATCCTTCTATTCCTCTAATTCTGTCGGGCTATGACTTCCCAGAGTTAAATTTGTCAATGACAATAGACAATAGGTGCAGTAGTAGGCCATTCAGCCCTTCGAGCCAGCACCGCCATTCAATTTGATCCTGGCTGATCATCCCCAATCAGTACCCTATTCCTGCCTTCTCCCCATATCCCGTGACTCCGCTATTTTTAAGAGCCCTATCTAGCTCTCTCTTGAAAGTATCCAGAGAACCGGCCTCCAGCGCCCTCTGAGGCAGAGAATTTCGCAGACAACTCTCTGTGAGAAAAAGTGTTTCCTCATCTCCGTTCTTACTGGCTTCCCCTTATTCTTAAACTGTGGCCCCTGGTTCTGGACTCCCCCAACATCGGGAACATGTTTCCTGCCTCTAGCGTGTCCAAACCCTTAACAATCATATGTTTCAATAAGATACCTCATCCTTCTAGACTCCAGAGTGTACAAGCCCAGCCTCTCCATTCTCTCAGCATGACAGTCCCGCCATCCGGGAATTAACCTTGTAAACCTACGCCGCACTCCCTCAGTAGCATAGACCATAGAACAGTTCATCGCAGAAACAGCTTATTTGGCAATGTCCATGACAAACATGATGCCAAGTTAAAATAATCTCCTCTGCCTGCACAGTATCCATATCCCGCCATTCCCTGTGTATCCATGTGCCTATCTAAAGCCTCTTAATCCCGAGTATCATATCTGCCCACCACCACACCTGGAAGTGCATTCCAGGCACTCACCACCCTCTAGGTGATTAAAAAAAAACACTCCTGCACATCCCCTTTCAACATTGCTACTCTCATCTTAAAGCTGTGCCCCCTAGTCTGTGACATTTATATCCGTGGAAAATGGTTCTAACTGTTCACACCATCTGTGCTTCTCATAATTGTATATACTGTGATCAGGGCTCCCCGCAGCCTCAACCTGAAGAAGAATGGCAATGTAAATCAAGGGTGGTGTGCATCTTGGAACACTACCTGCAGTTGGTGCCCTTACCCTCTCGGTAGCAAAGGTTACGTGTACCTCCAATGAATGCAGTGCATTTGATGAGAGTGACGATGAGACATGCATCACTAGTGGAATAGACCTGTACTAATGTACTGATCATGTAATTCCCAGGTGTATACTGAGAATCAGAGAAATTGAATGCACTGGTTTCAAATTGTGATTATCAGGGTCATGATAATTTAATTAGCCTGTGTGTAAATTCCTTTCTTAAAGAGAAACAGTTAAAAGAACAGAAGAACAACAAGTGATGGAGTAACTCGACAGATCAGGCAGCATCTCTGGAGAATATGGATAGGTGACCATTTGGATCGGGATTCTTCAGTCTTTGACGCAAAACGTCAAATATCCAAGTTTTCCAGAGATGCAGTGTGACCCGCTGAGTTACTCCAGGACTGTGCCCTTTTGTGTAGACCAGCATCTGCAGTTCCTTGTTGCTACAGTAAAAACAGCAGCATGGTTCACAGACCCGCCAATTGCTGTGATCTCCATGTTACCATTTTCACTGTGATTTTGTCGTCAATTTACTTGGCTGACATTCCCTTTGCTGTCATCGAAAGGTCAGAGAAACATGATGAATTTCATAAACTAGATATTACAAGCATTTAGTTTTCGGAATGATCTCAAACTATTTTCATCTCATTGAATTTTCTGAGAGTCCAAATCCTCAACCCTATTCAATGTAAATTGTTTACGAACTTACTAATGGTTCACTCTCATCCTCATTGATTGATCCATTCAGTTCCACTACATAAGTGTTTCAATCTTCTTCCTGCTGTGCTGAGCTTGTCTTTAAAACCTTCAGCATTGATTTGACAATCTTCTGTTAAACATTTTGAAACTGAGCTAATTTGGGGTTATTTAATGCTACAAATTAGTTCCCTGAGCACGGTTTATCTTGTTCATGGGGACTGATGGTGTCCTAATGCAGTAACAGAACATCAAACAGCTTTTATACAAAACATTAGGATGATGTAGTGTGCCGTGAATGCTTATTTTTCAAAAACACAAATTTAGTTGCAGAAGTAAGCCATTAATAATAAATGAAGATGAGGATATTAAAGTATTAGAATATGTATTTCAATAAATAACTGTTGGAAAAATAGGTTTTGCACGAGACTATTTATCATAGAATTGCAGGGTGGTTGCATTTCAGGGCGAGCCTATTTCGCTCATTACATTCACAACAGCTCTTCACTGGGACAATGCTCAAGTTCCACTACACAGGTTTTTCTCTGGCCTCCTGTACCATATGTTAGCCAATTCACTCTTGAAGGCCACAATAAACTATGCTACTCCTGAAGGCAATGTGTTCCAGATTCAATCTTACACCTCTTAAAAACAATAAATACTTCTTATGGATCATATTTTTTTCAAAATATTCCCATTGCCAAGGTTATACTTAATGTTCCGTAGTTACTGGCTCCTTGCTCCCTTTTTTTTAAGCAAGAAAGTAACATTGGCCCTATGATGCTTATCGGATGATGATGGTCAGCTCCCCCATGATTTCCTCCCTCCTGTGCTTCCTCAAAATCCCATTTTGTTTCATTTAGTTTAGAGATACGGTGTGGAAACAACCCCTTAGGCCCACCGAGTCCATGACAACCAATGATCCCCCATACACTAGTTCTATCCTACACACTAGGGACAATTTACCGAAGCCAACTAACCGCTAAACCTGTCGTATATACTGCCCTACTTTGATAAAAGGAAGCAACTGACAATTTTGTAAAAATTTAGTTATTGCTTGTTTTAGGGTATTTGAGATATGCTCTACACAATGGTGAACAAAATAAGTCCTTCTCTGAGTACAATTTGAAAATATTTATACCAGAGAAGTAGGAAATTCCATCAGAGAGCTGAAAGAAAAACACGTTTTCCTCATTTACAAGAAAACTCCTTTCTGTCAGTTGCTTCCTTTTGTCAAAGTACGGCAGTATAGAATGTGGACCTGATGAACACCTGAAGAAAGCCCACGCGGTCACAGGGAGAATGTGCAAAATCCGTACAGACAGCTCCCATTGTTAGGATCATACCTGGGTCTCTGGCACTTTAAGGCAGCAACTCTACTATTGTGGCACTGTTCCATCCAGTCCTGGCGACATACTAGCTTTAGTTTCTCTCAATTGTTCTCATACTTCCTTGCTATCACTTTTAACACATCTAGTGTCTCAATTATCAAGTGACCTCAGTATCCCCATAATACATCTGATTTGTGTCCCTCTGATGCACCTCTTCTCAATTTACCACAAGCATTTCCACAGAACGCTCTAGGATATCCATTTATGTTGGTAACTGATACTTTTATCATCCACTCTTTGCCCCTCATTTTAATTTTCACTTCCCCTCTGATTCTTTTGTTTCTTGCTAGTACATACATTTGTCATTCACTGGTTTTTTTTTACTTCATCTTCATCGGACTGCCTATTATTATTCAGGATACTATGGGTTTGTTTATTCTTCCTTCGCCCCTCATGAGAATGTGCTTTAACTAAATCTGAACTTTCGTTTCCTGAAAGCCCATTGTATTGTTACAGTTTCGTCTGTCAGCATTTGGCTCCAATTCACCTGGGTCTGTATTCCCTACAGTTAGAAGATTGAGAAGTAAAATATACAAAAAATCTACGGAGCTTGGCAAAATAGGCGCAGAGTTGGTGCTTTACCCGGTCGAGAACCAGTATAGAGGTTGAGATATTATGATACAGTTGTATAAGACGGTGAAGCCACATTTGGAGTATAATGTTCAGTTTTGAACACCCTGCTATAGGAAACATGTTGTTAAGCTGGAGAGAGTACAGAGATTTATGAGAACGTTGCTAGGACTTGAGGGCCTTACCTATAGGGAGAGGTTGAGTAGGCTAGGACTTTATTCCTTGGAGGGCAGGAGGATGAGGGGTTCAATTTATTTTATTGTCACATGTACCGAGGTATAATGAAAAGCTTTTTGTTGCGTGCTAACCAGTCAGCAGATAGTCAATACATGATTACAATCAATCCATTTACAGTGTATAGATACATCTAAGGGAATAACGTTTAGTGCAAGGTAAAGCCAACAAAGTCCAGTCAAGGACAGTCCGAGGGGCATCAGAGGTAGATAGTTGTTCAGCATTACCATATAACCATATAACCATATAACAATTACAGCACGGAAACAGGCCATCTCGGCCCTTCAAGTCCGTGCCGAAGAACTTTTTTCCCTTAGTCCCACCTGCCTGCACTCATACCATAACCCTCCATACCCTTCTCATCCATGTACCTATCCAATTTATTTTTAAACGATACCAACGAACCTGCCGCCACCACTTCCACTGGAAGCTCATTCCACACCGCTACCACTCTCTGAGTAAAGAAGTTCCCCCTCATGTTACCCCTAAACCTCTGTCCCTTAATTCTAAAGTCATGTCCTCTTGTTTGAATTTTCCCTATTCTCAAAGGGAAAAGCTTGTCGACATCAACTCTGTCTATCCCGAATATTGCTCTCTGATTGTGGTTGGATGATTCAGTTGCCTGATAACAGCTGGGAAGAAACTGTCCCTGAATCTGGTGGTGTGTGTTTTCGCACTTCTATTCCTTTTGTCTAATGGGAGAAGAGGGAGTGGTCAGGGTACGACTCATCCTTGTTTATACTGTTGTCCTTGCCGAAGCAGCTTGAGGTATAAATGGAATCAATAGAAGGGAGGTTGATTTGTGTGATGGCTTGGGCTGCATCCACAATTCGCTGCAATTTCTTACGGTCCTGGATGGAGCTGTTCCCAAACCAAGCTGTGATGTATCCCCATACAATGTTTTCTATGTTGCATCTGTAGACGTCGGTGAGAGTTGTAGCGATCTTACAGGTGTGTCACATCATGAATTAAATAGGGTTGATTCGTGGTCTTTTACCCGTAGTAGCAGAATCAAGAACCAGAGGGCATAGGCTTAAGGAGAGTGGGGAAATATTTAACTGGGACTTGGGGGCAACTTTTTCCGCACAGAGGATGGTGGATATATGGAATGACTGCCAGAGGGGGTACTATAACAACAATTAAACAAGTACACGGATAGGATAGGTTTGGTGGGATATGAGCCAAACACAAGCAGGTGGAACTAGTGTGGATGAGGTATCTTGGTTGGCATGGGCAAGTTGGGCCAAAGGGCCTGTTTCCATGCTGTATGACTCTAACTGAGCTACTTTATGACACAAATATAAATTCATTTATCTAGAGGGTAATGAATCTATGGAATTCATCATTCAGAAAGGAAGTGAAGGCTCAGTTATTGAATATATTCAGAACAGAATATTTGTAGATTTCTACATATTAAGGGAATCAAGGAATAAGGAATAAGTATATGGTGTTGAGTTAAAAGATCCACCTTGTTCTTTGTGAGTGGTGGAACGGAAAATGGGAACTGACTCAGCAATACCTAGTTCTTACTTTACAACCTGATTTTGCATCTCCAATCTTGTTGAAGGATCCTTATACATCATTGTTGACTGCAGCAGCTGGTCATTGGCTCAGTGCAGGACTGGATAACTTCCCAACCTCTCTGCTCCCGATACCCCATCATATTCTCCCAATGGCTGCTATCAAATGGAACTTGAATCTAACTTTAAAATGAGTTATGTAAAATATTTACATGCCAAATTGTTGCACAAGTGCAGAAAAAAATTGTAGCAGGAATAGGCCACCTTGCCCCTCAAGGGCCTGTCCCACTTGGACGACCTAATCCACGAGTTTAGTAGACCCTAGATGAGTTGTAAAAAATGTCAAGGTTGTGTTGACTCACCGAAGTAAAATGCCTCCTAGACCATGTCTACGACCTCCTACGACTATGTCTATGACCTCCTACAACCCCACTCGACCTCAGTCTTCCACACCTAAGACCAACTACGACTAGCTACAAGTGGAAAATTATCACATGATAAAATTATGTCATGTTTGCAATTTTTTGGGGGCCAGTCACCGACCTACGACTACCTACGACTACCATCATGACCTACCTACGAGTAAAAAGTGTTGATTTTTTCCATGCCGACTTTTTTTTGACACGTGGACATTTTTTAATCAGGCTGGAAAAAACACCGCAACCTACTTGAGGTCACTAGTAAGCGTAGACCACTCACGAGCATGAGGAAGAATAAAGGACCTGTCCCACTTTCACGACCTAATTCACGACCTTTTTTACTTGTGGACCTTTTTCATCAGGCTAGAAAAACTCCCCGACCTACTTGATGCCACGAGTACCTACGAATAGCATCACGACTTACCAACGACCTCCTACAATCTCGTGACGACCATGCTGCGAGTATGAGTCAAGGGCAAACACGGCAGAGGTCGTGAATTAGGTCATGAAAGTGGGACAGGGGCTTCAGTCATGTCCTACCATTCAATGACATTGTCCTGATGTGTCTCTGGTTTCAACTCTTCTCCTGTGCTAGTTTCACACAGACTTTAATTCCCTGATCTTTCAAAAATTAATCTCAAGCCTCTTTAAATGATAATCTAGCTTCCACAACTCCTCACAAATTTCCAGAGAATTCCATAGATTCTGTGAAAAGTTCCAATGCACTTCAGTTCTAAATAACTGCCCCTTTATCTGATAATTATGCCTTCATTCAAGACTCTCCCACCAACGGAAACAATGTCTGTCCTGTCACATCCTCTTAGGATCTTATGTTTCAGTAAGATCAACCCTCATTCTTCCAAACCTCAAAGAATATTGATCATTTGTAATAGGACCATCCTCTCATCCCAGGAAATAGCCAAGTAAAACACTTTTTGAATGCTTCCACTTGTGGTATATCCTTGATAAATAAGTGAAGCAAGACTGCACATAAAACACTAGGTGCAGCCCCATAACAATTAAAATTATATTTTGTTATTTTTAAACTCCATTCCCCCAGCAATGGAGGTTCAGCACTTCAATTCCCTGAGTCAACCAGGGAGATCAGGTTGGTTGAAGCGGACTGAGCAGAGGTGTTCGGCAAAACGATCACCGAGCCTGAGCTTGGTCTCACCGATGTAGATCAGCTGACATCTAGAGCAATGGATGCCCTGGTGCGGAACACCTCATCCTGGGAGCAGATGTGGCATAGACGGAGGAATTGGGAGTAGGGGATGGAGTCCTTACAGGAAGCAGGATGGGAAAAAGTGTAGTCTAGATACCCATGGGAGTCAGTGGGTTTATAGTGAATGTCGATTAAAAGTCTATCACCTGCGATGGAGATAGTGAGGTCAAAAATGGTAGGAAATGGTCCAGGTGTATTTGAGTGCAGTATGGAAAATTAGTGGCGAAGTTGATGAAGCTAGTGAGTTGCGTGTGGGTGCAGGAGGTAGCACCAATGCAATCGTCGATGTAGCGGAGGTAGAGGTGTTGGACATGCATGCTCTTTATATTTCAGGCTGCAAGGACATTAGTCCATATCTGTAATTTCTGATTTATTTGAGGGAATGATGGACACAAATTTGGTTTTATCTTTCCAAAGGGAAATTATTAAATGGGAAAATTGGAAAGGTTTACAAAAGGACAGAGGAATGCAACTGGTTGGATAGCTTTTTCCATAAACAGATATTGTTGAAAGGCCTCCTGCATCGCCACATTATTCTCTGATATACTCTGATGCATTTCAATGTACATGCATTTCCAATCTTTTTTCTATTACTTGTGTTCAGCAAGAAAATAGTAAGAGATCTTTTAAGGCCCAAAATTCATATTATCATTTATCTTTGTAGACAGCGATAAGCCTCCAATGAAAAACCACCACGATTCACGATCACAGGCACCTTGGGGCAGCACACTGGACCCTTCCAGACCAAACAAGGATGGCATAGAAGATATCAACTCTCCAGAACAGTAAGTAATGACACAAGAATATTCACAAAATTCAGATCCAACCTCAACCAATATTTCTGGAATTCTGCAGGCTAATATCAACACTGTCTCCTTGATAAAAATTTCCAACAATGTAAACTACTATTAAGTCCAGATTTTTTAAAGTTTCCTCAACTGCAAACACATTGTAATATTACACAGTATGTAATTCACCAGTAAATCCATCTTTTATGGTTTTGTGCTTTGACAGAAGCTGGAGTACCTTTCCAAAGGATCCATTTGATAATCAATTTTGTTATTGGTCTCTCCAAACCAGGATAAAATCAGAGGTTTATGTTAGGGTGGTGGGATATCATTATCATCGGAACTAACACTCTCAAACTCAGAAATTGTTCCTTTCCTGCACTTCTGAGAGACGGCATTCTGCGGGGTGATAATGTTCAAATCTCCCATAGTCAACTTTATATTCTGTTGCAATGCAAAGGGATGATGACCAGTCTGAAGAAAGGTCTTGACCCGAAACATTGGCCATTCCTTTTCTCCAGAGATGCTGCAACACCCTCTGAGTTACTGCATCATTTTATGTCTACCTTCGATTTAAACCAGCATCTGCAGTTCTTTCTTACACATGACTATATGCTTGTTCTCAGCTTGAGATTGTCCAGTATATGCTGGTTCTGATGTGGCTGTGCTGGACGACATCATGGTTTCCTGAATGAGAGTAGCATTCTGTGTGTTAGTAAAATGAGGAACACGATGTTCACCGTAACAATTGACAATTCTACTAGGTATGTTACAATACCTACCTTTAGCCGCGCTGCAGTTCTGCCGCTCCCCGTGTGCGCGACTTTGGCACCTTTCAGAGGGGGGGCGGGTTTAAAATGCCGATTTTTTTTCTAGGCAGTCCAAATCAATCCATGTCGGGCGATTATGTCGCTAAAGAGAAATCGCTCCGACATTTCATTCATAAAGGTATTTTTAAACTACGCTAGATTATTTATTAACTAGAGTAGTTTAAAAATCATCTTCTAAAGCTCTGAACGGTGACAGCGGAACGAACCTAAGGTAGGCGATAAAAGAAGCTACACAGTTTATTTTTACATAAAAACTTGGTTTTTAGGGAGGCTTTAATCATATTTTCATGTTGCGAAAAGGGGACAAAAAAAATGTATGAACCGGCTGTATTTTTCATACTGACTTCACTGCAAACCGCAACGTTCTAATCCACCGCATTCCACTAAAACCCACTCGCTAGTTGATTTAAATGGCCATTAATTTACAGGCATTAAACACTAAATTCCTTCCATTTGGCCTATAAATTCATGAAAATGAGATTCAAAAATTATGTTATATTGTGGATTATTGTGTGAATGTTATTTGGACACTTAGGCAATTAAAAAAAAGTTTATCTTTTGTTAAGAAATGGATAGATGTTTAGATCTATTCATTGAATTTTGTAATCAGCTACAATTAGATAACTAACTAATATGCTTTAATTTCAGGTCATCCAAGTAAGATTGTTTCATATTTGTTTCAGAATGCTTCAATCTATAATAACTGAAACTTTCATAGAGTTCTCTCAATTTATTTAAGAACGTTATGGACTTTTAACTGTTCCAAATCACAGCTTTTGAGTTAAGTCAATTGAAAGGCAATGGGGAACAAGATGCTAATTTCTGAGTATGAAAATGGTCATAACTTTGTTAATACTGAAGATATGAAAGTGAATTAGGTGTCAAATTAAACTTCTTTTGATGCTTTATCTGATGGGATAAATTGCAGACTTGATTTTTAAAATCTCAAAATTTTGTAACATTGCTAATTCTACCCATGGCCAAATGTTAGAAGACATAACATAGAGAAATTCACTTTTTTTCACTGCACACATTCAGAATTCAATGCACCCTGATATTATATTTTCCTATTTGCCCTTTATTTTTCTTGGGAAATTAAATTTCAGAGAACATTTTGACAGAATTGTTGCCAATGTATCCAGGCTCTTTATACCACCCTTTGCTACTTAAGTGGTTTGGCCTTAGACAAGTTAAAATAATCCCAAAAAGACACAAAATGCTAGAATAACATAAAATGCTGAGACAGGCAGCATCTCTGGGGAGGATTGGGTGAAGTTTTGGATCAAGACCCTTCTTCAGTGTTGTGAGATGTAGTTTTGGTGCTCACAATCACTATGCCAGAGACAAAGCCGTGGAAACAAGAAATGCTTTTATTTACGAGTCAGCAGAATCGGGTGCCTCTCCAAACCGAGACACACCGAGGTCAAGAAAATATCCCCCCCTTTATACCACACAATTACATTGAATCAACCTCCCTTTCTGGCTCCTTCCAATCGGAGCGCTGAAGTGCACACTCTTCCTGTACCGCCCAGGGTACCTCCCAGACCATACATTGCATGTTCATGGTAATAAGCAGTTTCTCAACCAGGGGCGTATAAGCCATATTCATTTACCTCATTAAGCAAGCGCAGTAGTTATTCACCTAACCTATTTAATCCCCTTTAGCCCAGTAGCCAGTTTCTTAAGGTTACAGCTGCCTGTGCAATCTCCTCCAGTCTTTGTGCACTGCATTATCAGTGCTGCTCAAGGACTGGTGGTTTACTCGTTCTGTCCTTCACAATGTGGTTTACCAATGTGGTAGATTGTGAGAGACAACTGTCTCTCACAATCTACCCTTTTTCTTTTGCTATGCATTCTTTGATTAAACCCAATTTAAACCCCCTTCTGTTCCAAATTGATGTAACATGCTCCTAATTTCCTCTCTCTGTGGATCCAGAACCTTCCCCGGTCGCATTATCATTATTTTCTGTACCTCCCCTTTTGTTCCAATGGGCACCTCTACAGCCTGCATCTGGCTTATGCTGCTGGTTATATTCCTTCACCAACTTTGACCCCGTCCCCCATTGCCTGGCTTTCCGTAAGCAATCTCTCTCCTCTGGGGCAGGTTCTATACATCCTTATTCCTGAGTACCACAAATTCTGCACTAAGTAATATTCTACCCCCCCCCCCCCCCCCCCCCCCTTACAACTGGTTCTGGTTCTATGAGTATAACAGGAGTCATGCACATAAGAATCAAACGTAAAAGACCTTCTGGTTTGTTTGCCATACCTGATGGGGTGGTAACATTTATCACAATCGTCCATACATTTACTTACAGTGACGACCATCATTAGCACAAGTGCCAAATACTGCATTTTAATCTTTTAGTTCAATCGCTCTTTCTCAAAGATCAAGGTCAGTGGTTTCTTTCCTTGTCTTACTGTACAGTCGTCCTCAGCCGGAGGTTCCACCGGTCCCTTTTTTCGCACTGCGTGTGTCCACCCTTTTACTTTCGTCCGCATTGCTGTTTCCGTGGTCAATAGTACCAAATACAGATCAGTCCAATGGGGTTGCAACTTTTCTTCCTTCCACGATTTTACAAGAACCCAGTCTCCCACTTTTGCAGAATAGATTGGAAAGTCGAGAGGGGGACTCTGTGCCAGCAGCCCCTTGGCTTTTAATTCTGTAAGAAAATGCGATACTGCCAGTAAATAGTTCCTTAAAAATACATCACTGCCCTCTATGGTGGGTATGCCTTCTATCTTTCCCAAATAAGGTAACCCAAACAATATTTCATAGGGGGATACTGCTATATCCTTTCCTGGAGTGGTTCAAATTCTAAGCAAGGCTATTGACAAGCACTTAGTCCAGGGCAGTCTAGTCTCCTCCATCAATTTGATAATTTGTGTCTTCAAGGTGGGATTCATCCTCTCCACCATTCCCGAGCTCTGTGGATGCCAGGGAGTATGCAACTTCCATTTTATCCCTAGGGTATCACAGATGAGCAAACGATTCTTTGAGGCAAAATGGGTTCCTCGATCTGAATCGAGAGACTCGATGATTTCAAAATGCGGAATTATTTGTTCCAATAGAATTTTGGCTACTATCTGAGAAATGGCATTTACTGTGGGGAACGCTTCCACCCAACGGGTAAAGTGGTCCACCACCACTATGTGTCATTTCCATCTCTGTATCCTGGGGAGTTTGGTAAAATCTGCCTGTATTCTCTGGAATGGCCTGATGGCTAACTGCTGCCCTCCTCCTGGCACTGCTCTCATCACTTTTTTTTATTTACCTTCTGAAAGATCACACAGCTTCAGACTGCTTGTTTAGCCAGAGTGTATATCCCTCTACTACAAGCATACGTACGTAAAAGAATATCACATAATGCCTGAGCCCCCCAGTGTGACTGGGAATGTAATCTTCCCAATAATTCTCTGATAACCTCCTTATTTAGCAATTGCTTCCCATCCGGTATCCACCATCGCCCATCTTCTGTCATTTTCGCTCCCACCTCGTTCATCCTATCTATCTTGAATTTGGAGAACACGGGTATCTTTTCTATCCCTTCCCTGAGAGGTATTAGAGACATCAGCTTTACCGTTCCCTGTAAAGCTACCCGTTTTGCCACCTTGTCCGCAGCTCTGTTTCCCCTGGCCTCTGGAGAATTTCCTTTCTGGTGTTCTGCCACATGTACTACGGCTATTTGCTCTGACTTTGTTACTGGTGGTCTGATGCTTGCAGTAATGGCGGTCGGAAGTGGTCCCAGCCTTGCAGCTATTGCCTCAGTCACACTGATTGATCCTCACATGACTCCGTATGCGAGGCCCACTCTACACAAAAGGCGCTCGGAAACCACTGCGATGAAGAACTGCCTTGGCACTCTCTAGGAGGAGCGAGCTCCAATCTTCAGCCGCAGCCCGACTCTTCTTGAACTGGCCGAGCAGCCATTCCTGTCTCAGCGTGGCCACCAGTAGGGTCTTGTCCCTCTGCAGCTGCCGCAACTGTCCGTTCAGCCGCTGCCTCCCCTGCTTGTGCTGCTCCTCCTGGAGCTTCCCGCAGGCTTCCAGCCACTCCTTGTTTTCGGCCACACACTCTGTGTCCATGCTGCTTTCACCCACAATTGGCAACACCATCACTCCATCCTTCCAGTTGCTTCTCCCACTCGCTCCCGGCCTCTCCCAGCCTGTCCTGGCCTAATCCGGCATGTCCTTGTCCAGTTGTTCCTGGGTGGTCTTCAGCATCTGCTGTAGTTTGCTGGCCGCCTGCGCCAAATCCTTGGTAATTTTCTTTTCCTTGTCAAGCCTTTCCTTTAGCTGAAGGAGGTCCTCACTATCGCCGCTCCTCGCTGCCCGCAACTTCTCCAGCTTTTCCTGCAGTTCTAGTGCAGATTGTTGGGCCTTTTCAAATTCTTCGGCCAGGTTCTGTCTCTGTGCTGCTCACAGTGTGCTTGTAAAGTGCTTTGGGTTTCTTCTGCTTCTCTTAATTTCAGTACTGCACCAGAGGGATCTGTGCACCTTTGGTTCAGAGACTCCGTAGCTTTCTGCCTGAACTCCTGCAGCTACTCACGGTGGGGCTGTGGTGAGGACAACTCTGAGAAGAGCTCCAGCAGCACCTCTATGGTTTGCGTGTGGGACTCCTGCAACTGCTGTTCTGTCTGCTCGATGTTCTTCTTCTTTTGGTGTTCAACGGTTTCTTTGAGCTGCAACATCTCCTGTTCCAGGATGGAAATGTGGGCATCTTTATCCTTAAGCCTGTTCTCCAGCTGTTCCACTTCCACATGTTGGGTGGCCTGGTCTCTCTCCGTCTCCTTGCTCTGGCTGGCCTCGAGCAGGGCGTCGATATAGCATATCCTCTCCTCCAATTGCTCTTTCTCCACACTGACCTACGACAGCCGACTGCCCAGCCACTCCACCTCCTCCGCTTTGCTCTTCAGCTCGGCCTCAGATGCTGTTAGTTTAGCCTGAAGATCGGCGCAAGTGCTGACAGCTGAGCGCTGCTCCTCCCTCTCTCTCTCTCCGTGTCCATCAGCAGTCTGTAAACGGACCTGGGGAACCCAACAACCTGCACCACCACTTTCCTCCAGATTAGAGGAAGTTTTTTTTTTAATTAACAAATGCATTCAGTGCCTTTGACACCTCTTCCTTTGTCTTTTTATGTGCCTTGGTCTGTTCATCTCCATATTTCTGTACTTCTCTAATTAATTATTGTAGTTTTCGTACAAGATCTAAATGGCTTCTGGCCAGTTTTTCCGTTGACAATTTTAAAACATCCCATACTGGTGCAAATGTTCCCAACTGACAGTTATTGCTTGTTGTTTTGACTAATGGACCTTGAATAAGTATCTTTTGTTGTGATACTCTCTCGTAGGAAGTCTGCCGAATCCTTTGTTGATATTTGACCATGTTTCATATTATGGTAAAGAACATCAAAGCCATTGCTCTTCTCTCCCAGGTCTGTCTTTACCAGTGCCTTTTGTTTCAGAAAACCTCTGTATCAAACTTTCAACTGTGGTATTCTCAATATTTTGCACTAACTCCTCATGTACTTGACCAATCTGTATATGAGTTTCTTCTATAGATTGTGTGAAACAACTCAATATTTCTTTCATGTGCTTAAGATGAGTTTCTTCAATTTCCTGAAATGTCTTTGAGGTTTCTGTCAATTTTTGTTCAAAATCTGTTCTGGCCACTGGCCATTTTTCCACATATAATTTATAGGTTTCTGTAGCTGTTTAGATTTGACAGTTGCCTTTTCTATTTCTTTCTGTGTTGCTCCTTCCTTTTTTAACTTTTCATACTCAAAACATTTGGCACTGTAATTTTCCTTAGATTTTTGCAATGTTTGAGTGATACTCTGAATATTCTGTACAGCATCCAAAGTGCCCAATCCTCATCGGAGCCCAGTCGTGGCCATCAGACTGAACTCCCCCTTATTGGTTCCTTTGGTTAATCAAAATAACAGAAGTTAATCATAGTCTCCTTATCTATACCCCCGGTGCTTCCTTCTCCCCAAGATTGCCATATTCGCCCCAATGGACTATCGGGCGGAATGTGAGGACCCTCTTCCCTCGGTCCACTTTTCTTAGCACCTTGTTTATCTCCAGGTTCATTATTCTTAACACATTGATTACCTGTCCTCCCTGTCTGACCTTCCACGTCAGACAGAACCCAATCGCCCGAGTAATGCTTAATAGTCGGTTTTCTTACCCGGGTCCTGTGCATAGGAATTGCTCGATTGATCCCTTCCTTACTCCAGATTCCCTCTTGTTTCCCGAGTCTCTTGTCCGATATCACTCGCTCAAACCACTGACGGCAAGCAAGGAGATCAGAGACTGCTGAAATCAGCAGGGTACACCTTCCCTTCCTTCCGTGCCTCCACCGAGCGGCCGAAGTGACGATCGCGGATGAGCCCCCAAGCTTGTGAGATGTAGTTTTGGTGCTCACAATCACTATACCAGACACAAAGCCATGGAAACAAGAAATGCTTTTATTTACGAGTCTGCAGAATCGGGTGCCTCTCCAAACCGAGACACACCGAGGTCAAGAAAATATCCCCCCCTTTATACCACACAATTACATTGAATCAGCCTCCCCTTCTGGCTCCTTCCAATCAGAGCGCTGAGGAGCACACTCTTCCTGTACCGCCCAGGGTACCTCCCATACCATACATCGCATATTCATGGTAATAAGCAGTTTCTCAACCGGGGCATATAAGCAATATTCATTTACCTCATTAAGCAAGCACAGTAGTTATTCACCTAACCTATTTAATCCCCTTTAGCCCAGTAGCCAGTTTCTAAAGGTTACAGCTGCCTATGCAATCTCTTCCTGTCTTTGTGCACTGTGTTATCAGTGCTGCTCATGGACGGGTGGTTTACTCGTTCTGTCCTTCACAATGTGGTTTAATCATTCTGTCTCTCACAAGTGTGAAGTTGGTGTAAACTAGCATCTGCCGTTTCTTCCTACACTTAAAATAATCCAATTTAGTTTCACAGAAATCTGCAGTTCTCTTTATTTATTTATTTATTTTTAAACATTTATATTTGTTAGAAGTAAGTACAGTGGTGTGGTACCAAAGTACCTAATACATACATACACATTACCATTCTTGCACCACTTCTTATTTTGAATTTAATAATAAAAGAACAGTGAAAGAAAAAGGGAAATAAAGGGTGTCGAAATAGATAGACAAGCGAGTAGAAACAGATAGCGAAAGAGATAGAGAGCAGAGATAAAATGCTAAGGAGATTGAGAGGAAAAGAGAAAGTAGAGAGAATAGAAATTAGGAGAGATTTACCTATTTCATACCTTTACCCATCCGTCACCTGGTTCTAAACCATGTAATTTCTAAGGTTATGTTATGTTGCACCATATGCTTGTGAAAAGTCGATAAAAGGAGACCAAGTCTTTAAGAATTGGTCTACTTTGCCTAGTAGAAGAAATCTCATTTCTTCAAGATGTAGCGTTTCCAACATATTTGAAATCCATTTTGAACGTTGGCATGGTTGCGTTTTTACAGAAACGCTATTTGAGTATAAGTTTTTTTGCTGTTATTAAACCATAATTAAGAAAAGCTTCTTGGAACGTAGAAATCTGCAGTTCTCTTACCACCAGGTTTAGCTCGATGGCAAGTTTAAAGGACTCACCTCCCACGTGGCAAAGGCGCCTGAACTTGGCTTTAGTTGAGAAGCATTTTTGTGGAGTTGTGTTGTCTCCGTTGACGCATGGTGCTCTGCTACCCTGGTGGATCATTATTCCTCAGTGGCAGTACAGTGGGCTCAAAGCAGGATCAGGCAACATTCTACCTCTCAGCTGCCGGGGGCACAATGCAGGACAAGACACATTCCCACCCTCTCAGCTCCTAAGGGCAAACTCCCACCCTCCCAACTCAGGTTAAACCCTAAAAGTGAGTGTGTGGTCAACCTGGTAAAGAGGTTAGACACTCTGACACCCATTTGTTCACAAAATGAAATAAGGTGCTGAAATAACTCAGCAGGTCAGGCAGCATCACTGGATAACATGAATAGGTAACATTTTCGGTTGGGGCCCAGTCTGAAGAAGGGTCACAATCTGAAATGTCATGTATCCATGTTCTCATTGCATACTGCTTGACCTGCTGAGTTACTCCAGCACTTTGTGTCTTTTTTTTGTTGTAAACCAGCATCTGTAATTTCTTGTTTTCCACATTTGGTCAAAATGCTCTCCTGAAATATCAGTTACAGAGATCGATGGTGAATGGGGAAAAAACATCAAGGAACCCTTGTGAGAAAGTGGTGCCCATCAGTAGGAGGCCACAATGTTGTCAGCAGCAAGCTATGGCACGGGGCGGGGGTTGGCGCCTAATATCCTCTCACTGCCAGTGAACAATACTCTCCACCCAGTCCTGCCAGCATCATTGTGTTATATATATAACTAGTTCATCATTTGTCGTCAGGCACGGGCACTGTTATAGATTTACGCTTCTAATGCCAGTGTTTCAGATTCCCTGTTCATTCCTTCCCTCTCCCTCTTTCTACATTTATTTCTCTTCCCCTCCTCCACAAAACATAAACAGCGAGCATGGGATTATCCAAACTCGCCTTAGCCACACTCCACTGACACTCTGTCAGAGCTTTAAAGGGCTTCAAAAGGGGCAAAAGTGGAAAAATAGGATTAACAATAAAAACGACAAAAGGATAAACAAATGGAATGAATCAAACAGATCTCACCTTTAGTACGCATGTCAGGGGTTATGAGGAGAAGGCAGGAGAATGTGGTCAGGAGGGGGAGATAGATCAGCCATGATTGAATGGTGAAGTAGACGTGATGAGCCGAATGGCCTAATTCTGCTCCTATCACTTATGATCTTATACATGGTGCATGGTTTATTTTTGTGAAATTTTGGCAAATGTCACTTATTAATGAGCTTTTGTTCTTTTTTTTTGCAGTATACAGCGCAGACTGTCTTTGCAGCTACCCATCCTTCATCACGCCTACTTGCCATCGATAGGTGGAGTTGATGCTAGTTGTGCTAGTCCGTGTGTTAGTCCAAGTGCCAGTCCGCGGCACAGACATGTGCAGCCATCATTTCGAGTCATGGTTTCCGGCCTGTAGAGAGGCTTTGTAGCCTGAACTGATGAGTACACAGCATTTGGATTGCGTACTCCACCTAGTTCTCTGCTACGTACACGACGCACGCTCTCCTTACCACAGAGGAATAGGCATTTGAAACAGACGCTACTGGGTTCCTGATCAAGTTTGTGTGGTCATGGAGAGATGTCCAGAATCTGACCTGTAGCCTTATCTGTGAAGTTTTTGTTTCTGCATAAACTGGATGTGCGTTTCCTTCCCAGAAAGAGTGACATGTTTTCTTAAGGATGCAGGGAGTGAAGTTTTATCAAAACTGAACTGTTTTTTAATGCCACAATCGTGAAGGGAGAATTATGAGCTGCTATGCAAAATTTGATATATACGAATGGTTCACACTTCAAACAAAATCTAACCATTAAATTGAAATTTTAATTGTTACATAAAATAATTGCCACTACTTCTGCACATGAATGCACAAACATCCTGTACTAGACCCCTTAATGAATTTTGATATGGAGAATGAAGCTTTATAATAATTATGTCTGATGTAGGAATGTGTTTCTAGCGTAAAAAACATATATCTGATTCCGGAAGACTCATTCAGAGGGCTTTTGAACATGGTAAGTCAACAGTGTCGAAATTATCTTTTTACTAATTTAATAAACTGAGATATATGAGCTAAAATATTATGCCCCAAATAGTTAAACATGATCCGGTTATCTCTTGCTTGCTGATTACTGATTTCTGGTTTTGGTGCTCATTTTTTAGTACTACTGACTGAAACCAGTGCGTGATCACCACATTGGAATCTCAATGGCACCAATAGGTATGAATGTAGTCATTTTCTGGTTGAACAAAAGTAAATAGTCAGCAAATGATTAGTTTTCTTACTCTGTGTACTGAAAGCAAGAGATAAACAGGTTTGATTGTATATATACTTATTATATCCGTGGACAAAATTGTACACATGACTGGTTGAAGGACTGTCACGTGAATAAATTGCCTTCATTATTTCCCCTTAACTTATTTCAGCAGCAAATCTATTGCAGTAAATACTGTAACATGACAAAAGAGAGTTTATTGTACAGTTGTCACAAAGTGCACGTTTCAGCAGTACAAAAAGAAATCTGCTTTGAAAGTGAACGAGGCCAAGGGTATAATAAGACAAAAATGCTGAGCGCGTATTGTGCTGGAGCATAACTCTAGACCTTTCTTTATGGTCAGCTGGCTGGCTGGCGTATGTTAAAATCTATCAGCATGCTTAAAACTTCCCAATTCAAAACACACGTCCACATAACTAGCTGTGTGCCTGAAACACAGAGCACATTCTCTCACCAGAATGGAGACACTGCATTCACCTAGAGTTTAAGAGCAGAAGCGCAATGGCCACAGTTTTGTGGCCTCCAAACTTGTGTCGGAGCAGTGCTGGCCTTTGACTGGGTAAGACTACGCAGCTTACCATCAGAGTATTGGCGAGCGTCTTGTTGTTCATCAAATTTGAACTATCTACCTGGTTGTAGTATTATCCGCAGGATCATCCAGCGACAGGTGTGAAGCATCCTGATGCCTGTGGCAGCTCTACCCCTCTGAGTTCCATTAGAGAGCCAAGAGCAATGATGAATCATTTACAGCATTTTATGGTACTATAGGCAACTGGCTCAGGAGTTGCGCACTGAATCTGTCCCAAAGGATTGACGCTAAGTTATACATTAACTTGGAGTCAAAATGGATCCCATTAAGATGCTTCCCAGGCCCAGGAGAGTTCCTGGTTGGTCATTATGACAGCTGATGAGTGCGGATTTGAGTCGCTGCTCACAGACCACTTCCAGCAGGATTCATATTGACTGGCACAGTGAAGTGTCCAAATAGGAGATCTGTGTTTCTCACAACTACCATTTGCAATTAATAGGTGTGTGTCATAACTTAGATTCTGATTGTGTCCAAAGGCCCCACTGATGCTTAGATATGCACTGTCCCAAGCCAGATTTGTATTCTGTCAAGGTTGCACAATCTCATGTTCATCAATGTCAAAGGAGCATGCTTAGTGCACTGATAAACCAGTCCTAATAAGCTTTTAGTTAACATTGTGAAGAAATGCTGTTTTCTGGTATTCTGAATGGTGACACTGGCTGTTAATGTATTTCCCTGCCTCCTTAATTCAACTTATAACCAGGTTTATTTTTGAAGACAGTTCATCATATGGAAGGAGGACTGAATACTGTATATAATGTATACACAAGTTCTCTGTAGAAATATTATTCTTAATCTAGCAGGAAACAAATTAAAGTATTGGGCTGTTGGAGGTGAGCGTGTATATCTGTGACTGTCTGTGAATACTGACTGTGTGCAGTTTATTAGGTTTAAACCATGCAGTACATTTTTGTCTTAATGATAAAGTAGTTCTTTCCCGTAAGGAAACATTTTTATTTACTGCTAATATCAAAGACCCACAAAGTAATATAGTTATTTAATGTTTCTGTTCTTTTATACAGCAGCAAAAAGGGTAAATTTATGGAAAGGTTGTGCCTCTAAAGGCATTCTCCAAATCATATTAGTGCACAAATGCTTAAGTAAGACTTGAACTGCCAGGACAACCTGTAAATGGTTTCTTGTACCCTTATACTGCATGAATCAATTTTTAATAAAATGTTGCAAATCTGTTTTTATGAATAAAACACAAATTACTGAATATTCCTTGTATTCTTCATTGCTGTGCTATAACATTACTCTGACAGATTTGAGACAGGTATGTGGTATTTTTCAAGGCATCTCCTGTTATATACCTGCCCCCAAACAGTCACAACAGAGGTTATTGTGACACTTAATGAAAATTTCACCAACAAAAACAGTTTAATTATTTCTATTAACTGATTAGTTTCAAATATATGAATACCTGTCTTTAACACGTGCAATATATCACTTTATCATCTTACCCAAGTTAAAATGTTTACTCAACTTAATACAATTATTTTAGGTGTAGAGATTACCTGTACCTGAAGGTCGGATAAGCTCATGCTCTGACAGAATCGGCTGCGTCTTATTTCCATCCAGCGGGTGAGGCACATAGAGCCTGCAGACAAAGACTAATGCAAGCCGTGGCCAAGTAATTTGCGACTGATTGGTGTGATATAAAGTTGGAGCAACATGAGAATATTTGAATGGGGAATGAGTGGAAAGAAGCAGCAGCCCATGCCCTTTGAACATGCCTTGAAAGAGGCACATGTGCCTCCGGCTGACTAAGTCAGGGGCTTGGTAAGTTACTTATCAACCCAAAGATGCGTGCCATGGTTTTTTTTTTCCACTACTATGCTGACACATCAGTGTAAATGTAAGGCTTTTGCCATTATTATTGGACTTACCATGGTCTGGCTGTCCAAAACCACAAGATGGTAAGCTCAGATAGATATGATTGGTGTATCTTGCTTTGAGTAGGGGTTGATGTCAGAGGGTTGGTGGAAGCAGCTGAATAGGTGGTGTTAACTTCCTAACGAACAAGCTCGTGAGCCTCTTGCCCCTGCTCATGGGGCTAAAAATTAATGGACAGTGAAGAGGACAAACAATCTTTGTTGATGAAGAAATGTGCAAGTAAATTAATTCACTTCAAATGACAAAACTAGAAAATGAAAAGTTTTCATCTGTGGCTAGTTGGATGCATTGCTGTAAGTTTCATTCCTAATACTCTTTTTTAACTGAGTAGAAGTTGCTTCCTCCTCTTTTCGCCCTTTCCTTCCAGTATCCTTCAGAGGCCCGGGACCGTTGGAGGAGGGTCAGGGGCGGTGAGTAGCTAAATACAGTGTGGGGCTTGTTTTTACAGAGGCCCGGGACCGTTGGAGCGAGTGGAGGAGGGTCAGGGGCTTGTTTTTACCGAAATCCGGAACATTCCATACTGAATAGGGAGGTTTCTGGTGGAAGTCGCTGATTGGTGGAAGCAGACTAGAGGAAGCACCTGATTGGGTGGAACCTCCGGTTATTACTTCTGCTTTCTGGTTAAAGGTACAGTGGGTTAGTAAAGGTACAGTGTTTTAGTAAAGGTACAGTGCTTTTGGTTTGTATAATAAAAGTGTAGTTTAAAGGTCAAGAGGGAGCAACTGTTTGAGTCAGATACCTGCTGATTTCTCACAGCAGTTTCTATTATATTATACTGGTATCGGATCCAGGGTAAGGCGAGAGAATGTCAGTCAGAGCAGTGTACTGTACTGCATGTCAGATGTGGGAGGTCATGGTGTTGGATGGCCCTCTTGACATCCACATCTGCACCAGGTGCAGAGAGATGGGGCTCCTAAGGGACCGTATTAGGATCCTGGAGCAGCAGCTCGATGACCTCTGTCTGGCCAGGGAGAGTGAAGAGGTGATGGGGGAGAGTTATAGGGAGGTGGTCACTCCAAAACCACAGGAGAGAGACATGTGGGTCACGCTAAGGAAGGGCAAGGGGCAGAGGCATGAACGAGTGAGTACTCCAATGTCAGTACACCTGGCAAATAAGTACTCCTGTTTGAGTACGGATGGGGGTGACAGCCTACCCGGGGGTAGCGACAGCGGACGGGCCTTCAGCACAGAGACCGGCCCTGTTGTTCCAAAAGGTAGGGAAAAAAAAGAGGAGGGCAATAGTAATTGGGGACTCTATTGTTAGGGGGTCGGATAGGCAATTCTGTGGACGCAGTCGGGAGACCAGGATGGTGGACTGCCTCCCTGGTGCCAAGGTCTCGGACGTGTCTCAACGTGTCCAAGATATCCTCAAATCAGAGGGAGAGGAGCCTGAGGTCGTGGTACATATAGGTACCAATGACATAGGTAAAAAAAGGGAAGAGGTCCTGAAGGGAGGATTTAAGGACATGGGAGGAGAGTTGAGGAAAAGGAGCAAAAAGGTAACAATCTCAGGATTACTGCCTGTGCCACGCGACAGTGAGAGTAGAAATGGAGCAAGGTGGAGGATAAATGCTTGGCTGAAAGACTGGTGCAGAGGGCAGGGTCAAGTTTCTGGATCATTGGGACTTCTTTTGGGGAAGGTGGGACCTGTACAGAAAGGATGGGTTGCACTTGAACCCAAGGGGGACCAATATCCTGGCAGGGAAATTTGCAAAGGCCACAGGGGAGACTTTAAACTAGAATGGTTGGGGTGAGGGATGCAAATAGCAAAAGCTAGTAGACAGAATGGGAGGCAGGAAGCAGAAAAGGGAAGCACTTGGACACAAGAGGAGAAAGAAAAAAAAGGAAATAAACAGAGAATAAGAGATGGGGGGTTTCTTAAATGTGCATATTTTAATGCTAGGAGCATTGTAAGAATGGTGGATGAGCTTAGAGTCTGGATAGACACCTGGAAGTATGATGTTGTGGCGATCAGTGAAACATGGTTGCAGGAGGGCTGTGATTGGAAACTAAATATTCCAGGATTTCAATGCTTCAGGTGTGATAGAATTGGAGGGGCAAGAGATGGAGGTGTTGCATTGCTAGTCAGGGAAGATATTGCAGCAGTACTTTGGCAGGATAGATTGGAGGGCTCATCTAGGGAGGCTATTTGGGTGGAACTGAGAAGTGGGAAAGGTGTAGCAACACTTATAGGGGTATATTATAGACCGCCAAATGGGGAACAAGAATTGGAAGAGCAAATATGTAAGGAGATAGCAGATATTAGTAGTAAGCACAAGGTAGTGATTGTGGGAGATTTCAACTTTCCACACATAGACTGGGAAACACATTCTGTAAATGGGCTGGATGGTTTGGAGTTTGTAAAATGTGTGCAGGATAGTTTTTTGCAGCAATACATAGAGGTGCCTACTAGAGGAGGGGCAGTGCGGGACCTCCTGTTAGGAAATGAGACGGGACAGGTGGCGGAGGTATGCGTTGGGGAGCACTTCGTGTCCAGTGATCACAATACCATTAGTTTCAATATAATTATGGAGAAGGACAGAACTGGGCCTAGGGTTGAGATGTTTGAGTGGAGAAAGGCTAACTTTAAAGAGATGCGAGATGATTTAAAAGGAGTGAACTGGGACATTTTGTTTTATGGGAAAGATGTAGAAATGGAGGACATTTAAAGGGGAAATTTTAAGAGTACAGAATCTTTATGTTCCTGTTCGGTTGAAAGGAACCAGTAAAAATTGGAAAGAGCCCTGGTTTTCAAGGGAAATTGGACATCTTGTTCAGAAAAAGAGGGAGATCTACAATAATTATAGGCAGCATGAAGTAAATGAGGTGCTTGAGGAGTATAAGGAATGTAAAAAGAATCTTAAGAAAGAAATTAGAAAAGCTAAAAGAAGATATGAGGTTGCTTTGGCAAGTAAGGTGAAAGTAAATCCAAAGGGTTTCTACAGCTATATTAATAGCAAAAGGAGAACAAGGGATAAAATTGGTCCATTGGAGAGACCGAGTGGACAGCTATCTGCAGAGCCAAAAGAGATGGGGGAGATATTGAACAATTTATTTTCTTCAGTATTCACCAAGGAGAAGGATATTGAATTATGTTAGGTAAGGGAAACTAGTAGAGTCGCTATGGATACTATGAGTTTCAAAGTAAAAGAAGTACTGACACTTTTGAAAAATATATAAGTGGATAAGTCTCCAGGTCCTGACAGGATATTCCCTCGGACATTGAGGGAAGTCAGTGTAGAAATAGCCGGGGCTATGACAGAAATATTTCAAATGTCATTAGAAACGGGAATAGTCCCCGAGGATTGGCGTACTGCGCATTTTGTTCCATTGTTTAAAAAGGGTTCTAAGAGTAAACCTAGCAATTATAGACTGGTTAGTTTGACTTCAGTGGTGGGCAAATTAATGGAAAAGATACTTCGAGATAATATATATATAAGCATCTGGATAAACAGGGTCTAATTAGGAACAGTGAACATGGATTTATACCTGGAAGGTCATGTTTGACTAATCTTCTTGAATTTTTTGAAGAGGTTACTAGGGAAATTGACGAGGGTAAAGCGGTGGATGTTGTCTATATGGACTAGTAAGGCCTTTGACAAGGTTCCTCATGGAAGGTTGGTTAAGAAGGTTCAACTGTTGGGTATAAATGCAGGAATAGCAAGATGGATTCAACAGTGGCTGAATGGGAGAAGCCAGAGGGTAATGGTGGATGGCTGTTTGTCTGGTTGGAGGCAGGTGACTAGTTGGGTGCCTCAGGGATCTGTGTTGGGTCCTTTCTGTTTGTCATGTACATCAATGATCTGGATGAAGGGGTGGTAAATTGGATTAGTAAGTATGCAGACGATACGAAGATAGGGGGTGTTGTGGATAATGAAGAGGATTTCCAAAGTCTACAGAGTGATTTTGGCCAGTTGGAAAAATGGGCTGAAAGATGGCAGATGGAGTTTAATGCTGATAAATGTGAGGTGCTACACCTTGGCAGGACAAATCAAAATAGGACGTACATGGTAAATGGTAGGGAATTGAAGAATACAGTTGAACAGAGGGATCTGGGAAGAACCGTGCATAGTTCCTTGAAGGTGGAATCTCATATAGATAGGGTGGTAAAGAAAGCTTTTAGTCTGCTAGCCTTTATAAATCAGAGCATTGAGTATAGAAGCTGGGATGTAATGTTAAAATTGTACAAGGCATTGGTGAGACCAAATCTGGAGTATGGTGTACAATTTTGGTCGCCCAATGATAGGAAGGATGTCAACAAAATAGAGAGGGTACAGAGGAGATTTACTAGAATGTTGCCTGGGTTTCAACAGCTAAGTTATAGAGATAGGTTGAATAAGTTAGGTCTTTATTCTCTGGAACACAGAAGGTTAATGGGGGACTTGATAGAGGTCTTTAACATGATGAGAGGGATAGACAGAGTTGATGTGGACCTGCTTTTCCCTTTGAGAATAGGGAAGATTCAAACAAGAGGACATGACTTTAGAATTAAGGGACAGAAGTTTAGGGGTAACATGAGGGGGAACTTCTTTACTCAGAGAGTGGTAGCGGTGTGGAATGAGCTTCCAGTGGAAGTGGTGGCGGCAGGTTCGTTGGTATCATTTAAAAATAAATTGGATAGGCATATGGATGAGAAGGGTATGGAGGGTTATGGTATGAGTGCAGGCAGGTGGGACTAAGGGAAAAAGTTGTTCGGCACGGACTTGAAGGGCCGAGATGGCCTGTTTCCGTGCTGTAATTGTTATATGGTTATTAATTCTTGGCTTGTTACTGGTTGACCTATGCTTACCTAAGAAAGAACACCACCGTGTTTGGGCTGAACCCTTCCTCCACTACGATTTCTCCACTCAATGTATTGCTGCTCATACGTTCCAGCAGTTCAAGGCATTCATAGCAAGCATGTGGTTCCAAGTGGCCATTGGCTTGTAATTTCCCACCTTCACTTGGTCACTGAGCCAGACTGCTGAGGGCAAAGTGAGGCAATTCCCCAGCGGTCTTACTGGGGATTTAACAGATTTCAATGGAAGCGAACTGAGGTAAGTGCAGGTATTTTAATATATTTAATCGCTTGGTTTTACTTATATGTTTTGATTTTTTTGTCATTTTGCACATATCTTGATAATTGAACTTTCATAGATTTGGAATGTTTTTCATTGCTTTTGAAAACCAAACAGGCTTGTTCTGAAAATTGTATTTCACGCCCTCAACCCGTTGCCTTCTTGACCTGACTTACTCGGGAATTGGTGCATTGCAGCAACTTTTCAATAGGTGGTCAGAGGAAATCTGAGAAAGATATTAGTGACATTTTCTCATAAACCAATGGGAAATGTGGACTACAATTGCTGAGCCCTGATCTCTACCAAACCTTGATCACACTAGGAGTTGATATTTTTGGATGTAGCAGCTGGTGCAGAGCCAGGTCAATGCCCAAAGTCCATAACATCTCTGTTCAGTTTCAGAGCATTGTAGAGAAGCTGAGACAGGCTCTTTGACCCTCTTTAATATCTAATGTCTAAAAATGTTTTGGGCTGCCTTGGATGTATTCACGTCCCCAAAGCCCTGTTGGGATTGAATAAATTGTTTCTCATCTCTGACTTAAATGGTGAACCCTTTTTTCATTGAGCGCAGTTTTGAGGACACCAGCCATTCTGTACCAGACCTGTCAGGTTGCATAACAATTTTCCATGTTTCAATGAAGTCACTACTTGTCACTACTATATAAATGAAGCAAATTATCTTTACTCTTGCACTAAAAATCAACATAACTTTTTGTCATGTAAATTAATTGTTCCCTCTACGCATGAACTTTGAGCAACTCGTGTACACCAACGTCTCTCTGACCACCATTTAAAAAATACTTCTATCTTTTTCTACCAAAGTGTATATTCTATGCAGCTTGCCATATTCTTGCCCATTCCCTGAACATGTGTTCATCTCCACTCTCCCACTGCCCTGACCACGCCACACCAACTCTCCAAGCCCTCTCGGCATCCTTCACTGCCACCTGGTTATTGTATGGGTAGAGTTGGAAATGGAGATCCTTTGCAATTTTAAAGACCCCAACAAAACATTGGTGCTCTTCCTCCCTCGTTCTATGGTTTTGTATCAAACGGTAGCTTAATTCAAGGGACAATAGACAATAGGTGCAGGAGTAGGCCATTCGGCCCTTCGAGCCAGCACCGCCATTCAATGTGATCATGGCAGATCATCCCCAAACAATACCCCTTTCCTGCCTTCTCCCCATAACCCCTGACTCTGTTATCTTTAAGAGCCCTATCTAGCTCTCTCTTGAAAGTATCCAGAGAACCTCCATCTGAGGCAAAGAATTCCACAGACTCCCAACTCTCTGTGTGAAAAAGTGTTTCCTCATCTCCGTTCTAAATGGCTTACCCCTTATTCTTAAACTGTGGCCCCTGATTCTGGACTCCCCCAACATCGGGAACATGTTTCCTGCCTCTAGCGTGTCCAAACCCTTAACAATCATATGTTTCAAGAAGATACCTCATCCTTCTAGACTCCAGAGTGTACAAGCCCGGCCTCTCCATTCTCTCAGCATGACAGTCCCGCCATCCGGGAATTAACCTTGTAAACCTACGCTGCAGTCTTTGCTCCTATTTTTGACTCCTCTTGTTATAAAGGCCAACATGCCATTCACTTTCTTCACTGCCTGCTGTACCTGCACGCTTATTTTCATAGACTGATGAATAGATACCCCCAGATCCCATTGTACTTCCCCTTTTCCCAATTTGACACCATTCAGATGGCAATCTGCCTTCTTGTTTTTGATACCAAAGTGGATAACCTCACATTTATCCACATTAAACTTCATCTGCCATGCATCTGCCCACTCACCCAACCTGTCCAAGTCACCCAGCATTCTCATAGCATCCTCCTCAAAGTTCACACCAAAGATTATAGAGGAGCAAGATGCGCCACTCAGTGGAAATCCAATGGACTGGTGTGTAGTACGTAACGGAACGTAACGGAACGTCACGGCCGCCATTTTGGCGGACTGCCTCCCCATGTGTAATCCGCTCCAAAGCTACAGAGCAGTTGTAAACAAAGATTATAGAGGAGCAAGATGCATTAGAAAGTTATTAGATTTATTTGTAATAGATCTTTACTTACCTCTCGATCTTTCTCTATCCCCTCTCGATCCCTCTCTCTCCCCCTCTCGATCCTTCTCTCCCCTCTCTTTTCTCAATCTTTCTCTCCCTCTCTTCTCTCGATCCCTCTTACTCTCGATCTTTCTCTCTCTCTCTCCCCTCGATCCCTCTTTCCCCTCTCTTGTCTCGATCTCTCTCTCCCTCTCTTCTCTCGATCCCTCTCTTTCTCTCCCTATTTTCTCGATCTCTCTCTCCCTCTCTTCTCTCGATCCCTCTGTTTCTCTCCCTCTCTTTTCTCAATCTCTCTCACTCTCTTCTCACTCTCCCCTCTGTTCCCTCGATCCCTCTCTCTCCCCCTCGATCTCTCTCTCCCCTCTTCTCTCGATCTCTCTCTCCCCTATCTTCTCTCGATCTCCCTCCCTCCCCTCTCCCCCTCCTTCCTTCCCTCTCTCTCCCTCCCTTTTCCCCCTGTTCCACCATTTCCCTCCCATCTTTCCTCCCCAGCCCCCACCTTTGCGTAGTTTCCCTTGCATTGTATTGTGCAGCTTCCCTTGTATTGCTTTAACACACACTGTGCACAAAATTACAGGCACACACAAACACATATTAATATAAATATATGGTGGGACAGATAGAAGAGCTTATTAAAATCTTCTTACAAAGACCATTATGCAATTTATTTCTATCCTCTTTTGGGCCTAAGGCATAGCAGGGCTGCCAACTCTCACACAGAGGGAAGGGATGGAGAGAGGGAAATCGAGAAGAGAGGGATGAAAGATAGATCGAGAGGCGAGAGAGAGCGATCGAGAGAAGAGAGGGTGATCGAGAGAAGAGAGGGGATAGAGAGGGATCGAGAGGTAAGTAAAGATCTGTTACAAATAAATCTAATAACTTTCTAATGCATCTTGCTCCTCTATAATCTTTGCTTGTAACTGCTCTGTAGCTTTGGAGCGGATTACACAGAGGGAGATCGAGAGACAAAGACTATGGAGAAGCCTAGTTTCCCAGTAGACGCCATAATCGACGCCATCTCTGGTCCGCGAATATGGCGTCGACAATCACACATGTGATACTACGCCTTTTCCACTGAGTGGCGCATCTTGCTCCTCTATAATCTTTGGTTCACACTGCCACCCAGCTTTGCATCATCTGCAAATTTGCTAACTTTGAATCCCTTCATCCAAATCATTGATGTATAATGTAAATAGCTGCGGTCCCAGCACCGAGTCTTGCGGTACCCCAATAGTCACTGGCTGCCGTTCTGAAAGGGACCCGTTAATCCCTACTCTTTGTTTCCTGTCTGCCAACCAATTTTCTGTCCATGTCAGTACTCTACCCCTAATATCATGTGCCCTAATTTTGCCCACTAATCTCCTATGTGGGACCTTATCAAATGCTTTCTGAAAGTCCAGGTACACTACATCCACTGGCTCTCCCTTGTCCATTTTCCTAGTTACATCCTCAAAAAATTCCAGATTTCCCCATCGTAAATCCATGCTGACTCAGACCGATCCTGTTACTGCACATCTGCCAGAAAGGACTAGAGTGTTACTATTTCTGCGGATGAATGGGGTAGGGATGTCGGAGATGTTTGCAAGGGAGTTGCAAAACATGTTAAATACAAATTTTAAGGGTCTTGATGGAAAGGCAAAATGGGTTGGGTAATTACAAGGACCTGCAGATGCTGATTTACCAAAGACACAAAATGCTGCAGTAACTCAGCAGGTCTGGCAGCATCTCTGGAGAACATGGATGGGTGGTGTTTTGGTTCAGGACCCTTCTTCAGACATATGAATAGGTATTTGTATCAGAGGTTGATGGGGTGAATGGATCAGGGGATTGGGCTTCAGCTGTATATGTGGTGGGTAGAAGAGAATTGAATGGAGAATTCAAGCCAAGTCAAGTCACTTTTATTTCTATAGCACATTTAAAAAACAACTCTCCTTGACCAAAGTGCTTTACATTGGTGGAGGTGCTAACGTTATACAACAGTGGTTCATAGATTAAGTACATACATAAATACATACATATAGCCCTCCATCAGAGGACGTCAAAAAGGCTTGAGAGTAAAGATGAGTTTTAAGTCTCGACTTAAAAGAGTCGATGGAGGGGGCAGTTCTGATGGGAAGAGGGATGCTGTTCCACAGTCTAGGAGCTGCAATGGCGCGGTCGCTCCTAAGCTTATGCTTATGCCTAGACTGCGGGATGTTCAGTAACCCCAAGTGAGACGATGTGAGGGACCTGGAGGTGGTGTGGTGGGTAATCAGACTTTTGGTGTAGGTGGGGGCAAGCCCATTAAGGGCTTTGTAAACATAAAGAAGGATCTTTTACTGGACTGGACTGGGTGAGAATTGTACTGGACCTCCACCCAAGCTGTAAATTCTTTACTTTTTACAAAAATACTCCTTTATTAGGTGCATAGAATGATTTAGACAAGTTTACACTGAGCTGAGCTCAGGACAATGTGTTGCCCTTTCCCATGATCTCTTGGGTTGGTTCAATTCAGAGTGTGTGCTCAGTTCTGACGTGTAAAATCCAAGTACAGATCACCATGGACTCATGCTTGCTGTTGAGAGTTGCTACTTTCTCACAGAATCAAAATCTAAGGGAGATAGTGAGTGAAGTATAATAAGGTTTGAAGATGCCATATGCCAAAAAATCATGTGATCAACCATTCAAGATTACTGCCAACTCAAGTTGGCATTCCTCTGCAGTATTCTAGCTGATTGGCATTTAATACTGTAAATGCCAACTCAACAAAGTCTGTTGTCTATCTGGAGAAATTACAATCATGTCCTTAATCGCATTTGTCCCTCAAACTTTACCCTGTATTCCTATTTTGCTTGGACGTTTGGTGTAAAGGAAAACGTCTCAATAGAGGTTTACTTGTGGTCTATTCTGTGCAGGCAGGAGAAATAATCAAAGTGACGTGTTTGATTCATTGCCGCTTTTATTCCCCAATGTGTAAGGTGTGATTTGCTCCAGTATATCTGGCAGCACATACAATACAAACGGTATCCATGGTGATATGAAAGAGCTATTAATATATGCTTCCAGTTAGTTTTTCTCCATTATAAAGTGCCAATAATTCCAAATTATCTTTTAATGCCAATCTTCCTCTACAATGCCATATTAGCCTTTATTCACATGAACAAATTCAAAATTAAGAAACATCTAGGATATTTGTTAAAACAATCTGTTATTTAGCTGGGAGTTTAATATTTGGTATTTGTTTATGCAGATCATTACCATCTGTTTTCATTTGGTTGTTCAGCCTGGCTACCCGTCAGAGAGGCACGGATACTGACATCACTCCTCTGCAGGGTGTGCTGAGGCTGGGATACAGCAACCGTCAGTATTTATGGTAGACACAAACTCAATGGAATGTTCACACATTGTTACGGAATTGATTGACTCCCATCCTAAACAAACACATAATTTTGTATTTTCATCTTTGATTTTAATCTTTGAAATTTAGATAGTGATGGCACTTTTTATGTGGAAAATATGAAATCGGCCTCTGAGAAAGTCTATTACAAAACCATTAATTAAAATGTGTTTACTTTGTAATTTAAAGATGAAAAAATTGTGGTTTTTTTGCCACAGGCAACTAATGTGTTAGACTTGGTAAAATTGATATATGACAGTAGGTGGAGATGGACATGTTAAAGTTCTTTGAGTGTGAATTCCTTGAATTTGATTTACCTGGGCAATCATTCGCTTCCCCAGGATGTACAGCATATTGACAGCCGGATCGATCAGAACATTGATGCAATGCTGCACAGCTTTTTAGTGAAGATTATCAAATATCTGGTACATGGGAGGCAGGTCCGGAAGGCGGGAGGCAGCAAACTGTGGCCTGTAGAGGGAAACTGCTGAACCCTACCCCTACTCGTCACTCGCTCGGAATGGAGGACTGAGGGAGCCCACGGATGCAAGAGAAAGGGCCGGTAAAGGGCCTGTCCCACTTTCACGACCTTTTTTACTCGTGGACATTTTTCATCAGGCTAGAAAAAACGCCCCAACCTACTTGATGCCACGAGTACCTACGACTAGCATCACGGCCTGCCTAGGACCTCCTATGCCCTCATGACGACCATGCTGCGAGTATGAGTCAAGGGCAAACTTGTATTTTGGTATGGCAATACTATACCGAACGGTACGCAAAAAAAAAATCACTGTACGTTGAACCAATGGTATTTCAAAACACTAGAAATAATCCACCAACGTTGTCATTGGAAAAACTTCCAAATTCACGGGATGGAGCAAACAATCATCCCCAACCTCTCCCAGGCCAACATCGAGACCCATTACAGTTAGCTCCAGGACACGCCATGTAGAAGACATCAGCCTCACAAATAAGCACTTTATTCGGAGCTCTGTCATGGAACAGACATAGTCAAAGATGTGCATCAAACTTCCCTGAAGAAATGTTCCTGAAACCTTTGCCCATGGCCATTTCAAGTTGAATAGATTAATTCAGGATGTTATTGAGAATTGCGGCCAAACATCGCAAGCATACAGCACCCTGTAGAAGGAGCAGATCACTTGCTAAAGACTCATCAAACTATTCCCTTGGACACCACCACGCCCAATCTGCGGAAGAGTCTGTTGTTCTCAAAATGGCCTCATAGAGAAGTAATAGAAATAAAACATATTTCTGACATCTCTGTTCCTTATGTGTTTCAGGATTGTCTAATTCATTGGTGCATTCGATCAGTTCATAGCTAACAACCTTCTCAACATAAAAGCTGCTCTCATGCAGAGCAGATGCCAAATCCCATATTATTTTAGATTTTGGATTGTGAAGTATGGTTATCCACGACTAAAGGTATTGACAATTCCACCTTTCCCCCAGATGTTGGTTGACCTTTGACTTCCTCTAGCAGTTTGTTTTTTGCTTCTGATCTTGCCATCTCATACTTATTAGTAGAGTATTCTGTGCATGTGAATCCATCTGGAATTCCTCAAAAACGCTCCATCTTCATTTTGTGATCACTGTGGGAACTCGTCAACCATTACATCTCTTATAGCTTTACTACAAGCACGAAGAAGCAGGGATTATACGATTTGCATGAGTCCAAGCCTGTCACTGCTCAACAAAGACTCCACATCTTGCATTACGGCAGCCATACCACAACATCACAGAGAAGACTTTTGCGCAGGAAGACTGGCATCTGTTACCAATTAGTAGCCACAACGATTCTTTATCTTTGTTCATACCTGCTAGTGGGCTTTCAACTGTTTCCAGACCTATTGAAGACTCCTGTCTCTCCACAGGCAGAGCTGACATCTCTGAGACAACATAATTTGCAGTTGTGGTGCAGGTTAACTGGTGGCACACATGTCTTGGCTTGGAATAAGTGTCAATGCCACAAACATGATAAACACAGGAGGGACTGAATATTTTAGCAGGACTTATGTTTGATGGTATCTCTGGTATTTGTGGATCCAAAAAGAGGACATGCACTGTGACTAAATGAGGATTATTTCTGTCATGTTTCAGATTCCCCAATAAATAAGATGTATCTTTTTCGTATGCCTCTAATACTTAAAGCACTCCAATCACTATTCATAACTTTTTTTCTAGCCCCACTAGTAGCAGTAGTATGCCTTTTATTTTGAACATGTAACACAAATTGTTTTTTAAAACAAAGCTAAATAACAATACAATGGAATAACCGATAAACCTGTACACAACTCATTGAATAACTTCTCATAAACATCACAAATTAAATCTTACATGTTCGATAAGGTGCAGGAGGAAGTAAACACTTATTGGTTCCTACCCCTTCTCCGCTACTCATCAATTAATTCACAAACGTTATCTCATCTACACACACACAAATCCGTATATATACACACACACACACATATACATACATATATCCATACATAAGCCACATACATATATGCTCACATGGAGACATATTTAGAGTTTATAAACAATTATCCAAATTCTGTGAATTTCGCACCGTGTCAATAAACGAAAACTTAAAGGACCTGTCCCACTGCGGCGACCTAATTCGCGACTTTAGAAGAATTTGCCTTTGACTCATTCTCGCAGCATGGTTGACATGAGGTCCTAGGGGGGTCTTTGTAACTATCCTTCATGCTCGAGAGTAGTCCCCACGTACTCTAGGCGTCAGTTAGGTTGCGGCGTTTTTTTCAGTAAGCTGAAAAATGCCCGCTGGTAAAAAAAGTTCGCCATGGAGAAAATCAATATTTTATTACTCTTAGGTTTAGTCGAGGTACGTCGCAGTAGGTTGGCTTGGTAAAGCTCGTTGAGAAAAATATGATAAGTAAATCGACCGGTAATGTTAAATGCCCGGTAAACTTTATTAAAAGGTGTCTGGCTTCTTAAAAGTGTCTCCACTCCTTCTCCCTCCTCCCCCACCTCGCCACACTCTCTAAAGGACTTAAGGGCCTGTCCCACCAGCATGCGATTAGCGCGATTAGATTGCACTCGACGTTTACACACCGCCCCGACATCGTGCCTCCGTGACCCTCTATGTGTGGCTCCGTGGCCATCTCTGTGTGTGTGTGCCTCGGTGCCCCTCTCTGTCCTGGCGAACTTACCTTAGACTTCGCTCCAAGTTCGCCTCACTTTGCGCATGTTGCGCCACTCACCCGACCTCCACGCGGCCCCTACTGCCGGTTTGGTTGCGCTTGCCGCGTGCAGGTGCATGCTGGTGGGAACGGCCCTGTACAGGGATCACCCGACCGCCGCGCATCCCCCGCTTCTAGTTTGATACGTTCATCGCATAGAGTTGCATGCTGGTGGGACAGGCCCTTTACCATAACTGTGCCAGCCGTCTTTTATCTTCCTGTTCATTGCAGGTGTGACTTTCAGACAGCGCTCCCACGCTTTCCCTGGCCCCCGCTTTTGCAATGTGTTTGTGTCTGTGTGCAGACGGTCGATCCGGCTCGCGGTTTCATCACTGATGGTCGATCCAGCTCAAGGTTTTTCAGGCGAGTGCCCTCGAGCTTGAACGTCGAAGACAGTCACTGAAAAGTCGTGTTTGTGGGACAGGCCCTAAACCATAATCACAGCCCTTCCTCATCTTTATATCTCTGGAAAATATTGTTTTTGCACTTCTACTTAAACTGAGTAATGTTTGTGCTTTGCTTGAGTTCCACATCCAAATCATTCCACAATTTCACCCCAGATTGAAATAAACACTCTTTATAGTTGTATGAACACAAAGTTTCTTTAAACTAAACTTTCTTCTCAAATTATAACCATCCTCCCTGTTAAAGAACATTTTTGTATATTATGCGGCAGTAAATAATTTCTTGCAATATACATAATTTGTGGTGTATTAAATTCTATTAGATCCATAAACTTCAAGGCATTTAAGCTTTTTTTAGATCTATAAATACTCCCACTGCAAACATCTTTTTTGTCTATAGTAATTTCTTATAGACAATAGGTGCAGGAGTTGGCCATTCATCCCATCGAGCCAGCATGGCCATTCAATGTTATCATGGCTAATCAGTACCCCGTTCCTGCCTTCTCCCCATATCCCCTCACTCCGCTATCTTTAAGAACCCTATCAAGCTCTCTCTTGAAAGTATCCAGAGAACCGGCCTCTAGCGCCCTCTGAGGCAGAGAATTCCACAGACTCGCAACTCTTTGTGTGAAAAAGTGTTTCCTCATCTCCGTTCTAAATGCCTTACCCTTATTCTTATGCTGTGGCCCCTGGTTCTGGACTCCCCCAACATCTGGAACATGTTTCCTGCCTCTAGCGTGTCCAAACCCTTAATAATCTTATATGTTTCAATAAGATCCCCTCTCATCCTTCTAAACTCCAGAGTATAAAAGTCCAGCAGCTCCATTCTCTCAGCATATTACAGTCCCACCATCCTGGGAATTAACCTTGTAATCCTATGCTGCACTCCCTCAATAGCATGATTGTCCTTCCCCAAATTAGGGGACCAAAACTGCACACAATACTCCAGGTGTGGTCTCACTACGGCCCTGTACAACTGCAGAATTACCTCTTTGCTCCTATATTCAACGCTTTTTATGAAGGCCAACATGCCATTCGCTTTCTTCACTGCCTGCTGTACCTGCATGCTTACTTTCATTGACTGATGAACTAGGACCCCCAGATCCCGTTGTACTTCCCCTCTTGACACTATTTGGATAATAATCTTCCTGCCTGTTTTTGCTACCAAAGTGGATAACCTCACATTTATCCACATTAAACTGCATCTGCCATCTTACCCAACCTGTCCAAGTCACCCTGCATTCTCATAGCATCCTCCTCACAGTTCACACTGCCACTCAACTTGGTGTCATCTGCAAATTTGCTAATGTTACTTTGAATCCCTTCATCCAAATCATTGATGTGTATTGTAAATAGCTGCGGTCCCAGCACCGAGCCTTGCGGTACCCCACTAGTCACTGCCTGCCATTCTGAAAGGGACCCATTAATCCCTACTTTCCTGTCTGCCAACCAATTTTCTATCCATGTCAACACTCTACCCCCAATGCCATGTGCCCTAATTTTGCCCACTAATCTATCTGGGACCTTATCAAATGCTTTCTGAAAGTCCAGGTACACTACATCCACTGGCTCCCCATTGTCCATTTTCCTAGTTGCATCCTGAAAAAATTCCATAAGATTAGTCAAGCATAATTTCCCCTTCGTAAATCCATGCTGACTTATTTTAATTCGATTAGCGCCATTCATGTTGATCTGTTTGATTTGAATCCATACTGACTGCCAGTCAGCAATTTGTGCTTCTCAATGAATTTGTCTAGTGTTTCAGTAGAGTTTTTCCAATATCTTGGATTGGGAAAGTAAGGAAACATGTCTATAATTTATGAAGTGATGTCTATCCCCAGTTTTATATAAAGGTATAACTTTTACAATTTTTGTTTTGCTTGGGAATTTACCAGTTCGAAACGGCAAGTTACAGACGTGCGTTTGTGGTTTTGCAATATCATCAATGACTGTTGTCATGTCAATTTCATTCCAATGAGTAGAAGTTTTGTTCTTATATTTATTTACACAATTCATTTTTTTGTTTTCCTCTACTGCTTAAAAAAGTGAGCTTAGATTTCTTTCTCCATAATCATCATCCGTCCCCTCTTTGGCTGTCTCTGGATCATTGATTTGTTCTGCCAATTTTGGTCCCACAAAAATTGTTAAAACCATTAAAGACATCATCGATATTATTTATGGTCTTATCGTTATCAATGAAATACTGAGGGTAACTTGAGTTTCTAGATCCAGTTCTAATCATACTGTTTAACACACTCCATATACCTTTAATGTTGTTTTTATTTTTATCTAATATTTCATTATAGTTAGTATTCTTCTTTACATAGCCTCATAATATTAGTTAACTTATTTTTATATTTCATTTCCGCCTTTTTAGTTCTATACTTTATGAATTCTCTATATAAAGTATTTTTCTTTTTGCAGGCACTTTGCAATCCCTTTGTAATCCATTGAATATTTATATATTTTTGTTTTCTACTGCATTGTTTTATTGGACAGTTTTTGTCATACAATGTTGTGAATATTTTTAAGAATGTTTCATATGCTTTGACAATGTCTTCTTCCTCGTATATTATTTTCTCCAATCTTGTGATAGTAATTAATTATTTTTTTTTAAATTAGAAGTAAGTACATAATAGAAAAGCATTTTGTTCGTTGTAGTCATACATTATCAATATTATTTATATTAACAATTGTATAGTAATTGTACTTCTATGGTAATTCATTTCTAAATGCATTCATAGATTTTTCCATCCTGACTCGTTTGTATTACAGGTTATCAACATTCTTATCCTTCTTATAGTTACTATCATAGATTGCAAAAGCTGACAAATAGTCACTGATGTCATTTATTAATAACCCACTCACTGTATTATCTTAAATCACATTTGTGAATATATTATTTATTAGCGTGGCACAGTAAGATGTAATTCTGCTAGGTCTAGTGATTTTGAATATAAGCTCAATATTAATAAATTAAAGATTAATTAATATTAAAGATTAATATACTTGTCTGTCATGTTGTGCTTGTTTGGATTTAACAGATTATGCTGAAATCCACACAGATGAACATAATCTTTTGAAATGTTTTCCAAATGAAATATTTCAAAGGTAAACAAAAAATGCTGGAGAAATTCAGCAGGTAAGGCAGCATCTATGGAGAGAAGGAATTGGCGATGTTTCAGGTCAAGACCCTTCTTCAGACTGATGCCGGGGGGGTGGGGGTGGGAAAATAAAGGAAGTAGGTGGAGGCAGTAGGACTTGTGGGACAACTGGAAGGGAGAAAGCAAAGGCTATCTAAAATTAGAGAAGTCAATGTTCATACTGCTGGGGTGTAAATATTTCAATATTAGATCCCGGTGCTCTATATATACATCTCACAATTACATTTTTCTTATTTTCCATTCAGATTTCTATTGTGATACATTCTAGCTCGTTATCAACCGCTGTTGTCATGCTTTCCACCACCTTATATATAAAGTTTTTATCCATGTACAAAGCAACGCCCCTCCATTCTTGTTCTTCCTGTTCATATAATTCAATTCATATCCAATCAACTGAAAGTCCACATACTTCTCAGGGCTGATCCGTCTCTGAGATAGCTATTATATTGAATGGTTTCTTGAATTGACATATAATCTTTGATGCTTTGTAAGTTGGCATATAGGCTTCTGCTGTTAAAGTGGATAATTGATATTTTATTATCTGACTTAAACTCCATGTTAAACTGTTTATCTGTGTAGTAGCAGCAATTGTATAAATTATTTTCTGGATCATAATAATTTTCCATATCTTGTGATTTATGCTCAGTATACTCAAAAGTAACTAACACCCACTGACATCATCATAAAGTTTCTGCTGGCATGTCCTTCCTGTACTGATGTCCTGCTCTTCACTGATCTCTAGTCATGGCCCAAGTTAATGTTTTACATAGTTCAAGCATGACTTCTCTGTTCTTGTATTGCATGTCTTGGCCAAAAGCTCCACAAAATTAACAATCGTCAGTACATGGTATTAATGCCCTTCTGAACTATCCATGCTAATTCATTGGCAGACCGAGTCATAATCAAGGTCACTTGGCATGTGAGCCTCGACTGACTGCCATCTAGTAAATAAAATCTGCGAAGAGTGAAGGGCTTTGATGCAGATTTTAAAATAATCTTCTCTTGCATCTCGTTTCTTCGAGCACAAGCATTCCCTTGATGTTAAAATAATCAAGCAGCACTCTCGGTTAGGAATGATTGCTGTAGAGTTCCAATTCGTGCAGTGTCTGTGAATGTCACTTAAAGAGATTTTAACAAAAAAGCTCTAATTGAAAACAAAATATTGCTTTGTGAAAGTATATATTTTCCACCATAAAGTAAGAATTGTACATCAGCAATAAAGTCAGCATCTGTTAAAAAAATGAATATGTGACAAATGTGTAATATAGCACACGACTGCATGAATGAGCTTTCCCAAATCATTAATTTACATTTACCTTAGTCAAGTCAAACAAGTCAAACAGACTTTATTGTCATTTAGAAATACATCGATAGATGCAATTCCAAATGAAATTCCGTTGCATTTGCTCCCTGTGCAACACGATAATTAACAGAAGAGTAAAATGGAAAAAAATGGATAAAAGGATAAAATAGACAATGGTGGCAGCCCATTACATGGCATTCAGGAGTCTGATGGCTCGTGAGGGGTAAGACAAATGAAAGCACGCAAGGTCAGTTTGATTGGAGCTGAACTGATAGAAAAAAACATTGAAGCAAACTGTAAACTAAGGTAAATGCAAAGTTTCCGAAGGATGCTGAAAATGAAAAGAAAAAAAGACAAAATATTGGAGTAACTCAGCAGGTCAGGCAGCATCTTTGGAGAACGCAGTTGGGCAACATTTCAGGACTGAAGCTTTCTTCCTCCTATTACAATCAGTCTGAAGACATGCCCAGACTCAAAACATGCACTTTGATGATGTTGCCTGACCTACTGAGTTACCCCAACACTTTATCTCTATTTTTGTAAACCTGCATCTGCAGTTCCTTAAAGAAAAGGAATACAGAAAATATTGTACACTGATCAAGCTGTGTACTGATAGAAAATTAAGAATAAATATTGTTCCAAGTCTAATCTTTATTATACTTAATAACAAGGTAACTATTTCATTATTTTACTAGCACTGTAATTTTTATACAGAACCCAGTAATTTAATTTTATTCTGAGCAGAAAAAAATATTTTGTTACTTTTACCCTGGAGAATCTTCCTATCGCTGTGTAATGTGGTGGTTGGTTGACTGCAAATGGGAAGCAATATAAAGCACAGAGAACCTGTTGCTGAAATGTAATTATTTGCACAGTAAACTGTTAAATAATTATAAAAATGTGTTGGAAACATGAGGTCTTTTGACACCAATTGTGCAAGAAGCAACCTAACTGTTGTTAATGACTGCAATGATTCTGGGAAAATGATCCAGTTGCTTCATAAATTCCAGAGTTTTGTTTACACCGCAGACATAATTTTCAAAATTCTGTTTAATCTCCATTAAATAGCCATGTGCCTCTTCTGTCTGTCCTGTAGTTTGTCCATTTCTTAATTGAAGTGGAATCAAAACTTTCAAGATCCAAATCAAGGAAAGTAGAGGTATTTTATTGTATGATCTAATTGTGTTTTGCTTGATGAGATAGACTACTTAGCTCCATTATGGAGAGCAGTACTTACACTAATTTTCACCATGTCCAGCTTTTCTTATCTGTCTGAAGGGTGTTCCTTAACTTTCTGATGAGTTGAACTACGGCACTATTCCAAGTTTATGTTTCCTTTCCTGATATAATTTTCTCAAACAATTATTTGGTACAAATATTAGCATTATCAGTCAATGAGATTTCTTACGTTGTGGAATTTACAGTACCATCGGAAGATGGTGTTGAAGAAGCTTCTGAGAGGAAAAAGACCAAGTACTCTGAACTAGCAACTGAAGCTGCCCAAAATGGCTGGAAGACCAAGATTTTCCCTGTAGAAGTGGAAAGCAGGGAATTCGTTAATACATCTACGACCAGTCTATTAAAAACAAAATGGGGTGAGGGGTCGCTCCCTCCAACAAGCAATCAAGTTATTGTCAAATTCAGCAGAAAAAAGCAGCAATTGGCTTTGGATTAAAAAGAAAGATACCAATTGGGCTGCAAGACAGGAGGGTATGGAACTGAGGTGGGTGTACCTGGGACACCAGGTATCACCGTTGAGCCCTCTGGAGACATTGTGGGCTTATCAATGAAACGTCAATTAAGAAGGGTGCCCACCTGATGACCCCGAAGACGTACCTACCCTACCTTTCACCACCTATCCCACTGCCAATATCAAGAGTGCTGACTTACTATAGGGATTGAAACATCGTCCTATCAGCTCTACTTAACATTTATATGAAATGTTTGAGAATATTATTTTGAAACCCATGTAGTTTTATATTTGTTCAAAATCGTGTATGTTCCTTTGTTGATCTGAAGCAAGGAGAATCCATAGGCTGGTAAGCCTCAAATCAATGGCTGGGAAACTATTGAAGAGGAATCCTCTGAATAGAATTTACTCTTATTTGGTGGAGAATGGTTTAATTAGGGACAGTCAGCATAGCTTTGTACATGGCAGGTCATGTTTTACTAACGTGATTGAGTTTTTAAAGGAGATAATGAAGGTGATGGATTTTAGTAAGGCATTTGATAAAGTCCTTCATAATAGGCTGATCAGAAGATTACGATGCATGGGATTAACATTGACTTGATCGTTTGAATTCAGAACTGCCTTACTGATAAAATGGAAGGGTTGTGGTGGAAGGACAAGGTTCAGGCTGGAGGACTGTGACCATTGGAGTATTGCAGCGATCTGTGATGGCCCTCTGCTGTTTGTGATTATATATAAAGGACTTGAGCGTAAACATAGATAAATTTGCAGATTACTCTAATAGTGCCTGTGAGGAAGGCTGCCAATATACCGCAGGATATAGGTCAGCAACACACATGGGTGGTAAAATGGAAGGTGAAGTTTAATCTGAGCAAGGTAAGGTGTTTCACTTTGGAGGTCGAATGCAAGGGGAAAATATACAATTAATGGCAAGACACTCAACAGCATAGATGTGCAGAGGCATCTTGGAATCCAAGTCCATGACTACCTGAAAGTGGCAACACAAGTAGGTGGGAGTAGGAAAGAAGGCACATGCTGCATATCAATCAGGGCATTGAGTACAAGTGTCAGCAAGTCAAGATGCAGCTTAATAGGACATTGGTTAGGTTACATTTGGACAATTGCATTCAGTTCTGGTTGCCCCAATACGGGAAGGAGCCTTTGAAAAAAGTGCAGTGGAGAATGATGCTTAAATTAGGGGTTATTTGCTACCGGGAGACATTGGACAACCTTGGATTGTTTTCACTGGAAGGGAGACCTGATAGAAGTATATGAAGTTATGAGAAGCATTGGTAGGGTAGACAGTTAGAACCATTTTACCAGGATGGAAACATAAAATACGAAAGGGCCTGGCTTTATGGGAGAAGTTTAAAGGAAACGTTTTTTTAGACAGTGGTGTAGAGGCTTATTTGATAATGGCATTTAAGAGACTTTTCGATAGGCGCATGGATGTGGTGGGATATGGATTGTGTACAGGCAGATAAGAATTGGTCTTGGCATCATGTTTAGCACAGATACTGTGGGCCGCAGGGCTTGTCCCTATTCTGTGTTCTGTTATTGAAATACCATCAGCCAGAATGAAACTGTCCTCTGTCCCAATTTGTCTTGCAGTTGTTCAAACTCTCACAATATCTGCAGAATAAGATTAGTAGCACATTGTTACTGCTCTCTGGAAGATGCTTTCCCACATGAATGTAGCAAGTCTGAATATGGATTATTTTCCGTTAACTTAAAGTGACAATCGATTAATATTGAAAATACTGATACCATGATCAGCACCACAACTTGCTAATTGTAACCATTCACTGCCATCTTCATCTTTATAACCTGCTCGCCCCACAGGTCCTCTCCAACGCAGTCGCTTCACGGTTAGCGTATGGCATTGTCTGAAACCATCGTGGTTAAGGAATACAAATATGAAATCAAGTTAGTGATAGTTATGTGGATCTTAAAATTAAGAGTAACTTCCAATACTCATGATCAGTGCACTTTGATTCAGTGCTGTGAAATGTGAGAGACAATTTTGGCAAAAGTACAGTGTAAATCACAGTCTCTAACGTAAAACCATTTATCTTTCCATTGGGAAATTCGTGTCAAAGGGGTGATCAAATCCTAGCTTCAATCTATCTATCTATCTATCTATCTATCTATCTATCTATCTATCTATCTATCTATCTATATATATACTTTTAAAATTGTGTGTGTGTGTGTGTGATTTTGCATGTGAAACCTATCTCCTCAAAAACCAGATGCAAAAAGGAGGAGATATTTACCATTTTGGTAGGGATTCACCTTATGAGTTCGGAAATCCACTCATTTGTCAATTATTTCCCAGATTTTGAATAAAATTGATCTCAAAACTCAAACAAAACTCAATTTTTAAAATCTAAACGGCACTCACCAGCTGCTGACGTCACAATGCCCACCTGCCGACCAATCCATGCCCACCTACCTCCAGCCCCGTCCCCAGGACAAGTACGCTCACGCCACGCCTCCCACAGCTGGACTCCCACACCCGCTGACTCCAACCCCCACCCGCCCGTTCTCAAAATGTTTTGCAGATGTTTCCGGGTCATCAGAAGTCACATGGCTTCAACATGGCGGCGGCAGTTATTGTCCTCTGGGAAACCTGCAATTCCTCCGTTGATCGTAGGAACACGTGGAATCGTCACCCGAGAGCTGCCGAGGCTCTCCACGTCGCCCGGAGGTCGGCCCCATCAGAGCTGCCCGCTCACCGAGTTCAGGTTCGCCCTCTCCCTCTCTCTCCCCCATCACAACGCCCCGCAGCTCCAACCCCTTCCCCTCTGGTCTCCCTCGCTGGCTCCTGCCCCCTCTCCCCCATGGCTCTTCCCCCAAGCTCCCGCCCACACCCATGGGTGGAGTAGACGGTCCAAACACTGGCTGGTTTAAGTTTAGAGGGTTAAGGCCCGCTGAGTGCATTTAGAGGGTCCATCCGCCCATGGGATTCATGTTGAGAGTCAAATCTCCTGCTGGTTCACATCTAGAGGATACAAACGCCCATTGTTTGATTTTAGAGTTTCACAAGGCCTTGGGTTTTAGACGGATAACATTTAGAGAGCTCAAACTTCTGCTGACTTGAGGTGGGACGGGCCAAACCTTTCTGGGAGCGGCTGAACGCCCGTGGGAAGTCATCAGAGTCCCAGAGTTCACTAGACTGCTTCCGACTGTCAAGAAACGTTGAGATATTCCTAACAAGTTTAGAGGCTTCTAACATCACTCAGGGGTGTGTCTAGTCCCATCTCTAGCTGGGATGGGGTTTGAGTCCCTTGAATGGGCTTAGAGTCACAACGAGTTTGCACGTCCAAATGCCCCATTTGTGTTCACAGCCTCCTAATGAGTGTCTAAATTACTCTGCATTGAACTGATGCAACACTGAGGGTGGGTTTGGGGGAGGGTGTAGAGGTGGAAGAGGGGAAGAGACACAATGGGAGACTGGGGTGTGGAGGGAGAGAGGGGTCACAGACTTTCATTATACACTGATACATCCCTCACTCTCCCCATCCTTCTTCCCTCTCCCTCCCTCCCGCTGCAAACCCAACGTGCTGCCAGTCGCGCCTCTCGCTAGTCCTTTGATAAAAACCTAGCAACCCCCTCCCTCTCTCTCCCCTTCCTCCCTCTTCCCCCCCCCCCTTCCTCCCTCTTCCCCCCCTCCCTCTCCCCCCTCTTCCCCCCCCTCCTTCCCTCTTCCCCCACCCTCCCTCCCTCTTCCCCCCCTCTAGACGCGCCTGCGATTTGGGGGCTATGCGTCAGCAGATAGGGCGATTATGGGGTAAAAGGAGCAAATTAATAATATTAATATATTAACAAGGGGGGTAGTTAGCGTGTGTGCGTGTGGGGGGGGTGGCTAATGTGTGTGATGCTGCCCCCCCCCCCCCTCATCTGCACGTTGGGGGAACAGACCCAACGGGTCTGCACTTGGTCTAGTATTACTAGTATTATAAAACTCTGATCTTGGATGTTTACTTATTTGTTTGTTTACTTTTTCTTTGATTCACATCTTCTCGAAAACCCGACGCGCTAATGGTGAAATCTTTACATATTCCGGTAGAGATTTACCTCATGATCTCGAAAATCACCTAATCTGAAAATGTCTTTCATTATAACCATATAATAATTACAGCACGGAAACAGGCCCTCTCGGCCCTTCCAGTCCGTGCCGACCATTTATTTTCCCCTAGTCCCATCTACCTGCACTCAAACCATACCCCTCCATTCCCTTCCCGTCCATATACCTATCCACTTTACTTTTAAATGTTAAAATCGATCCTGCCTCCACCACTTCTACTGGAAGATCATTCCACACAGCCACCACTCTCTGAGTAAAGAAGTTCCCCCTCATGTTACCCCTAAACTTCTGTCCCTTAATTCTCATGTCATGCCTTCGTTTGAATCATCCCTACCCTCAATGGGAAAAGCTTATCCACGTCAACTCTGTCTATCCCTTTTATCATTTTAAAGACCTCAATCAAGTCCCCCCCTTAACCTTCTGCGCTCCAAAGACCTAACTTGTTCAACCTTACTCTGTAACTGAACCCAGGCAACATTCTAGTAAATCTCCTCTGTACTCTCTCTATTTTGTTGACATCCTTCCTATAATTAGGCGACCAAAATTGTACACCATACTCCAGAATTGGTCTCACCAATGCCTTGTACAATTTTAACATTACTTCCCTACTCCTATATCCAATGCTCTGATTTATAAAGGCCAGCACACCAAAAGCTTTCTTTACCACCCTATCTACATGCGATTCCACCTTCAGGGAACTATGCAGTTATTCCTAGATCCCTCTGTTCCACAGCATTCCTCAATTCCCTACCATTTACCATATAAATTTACCATTATCTCCCGAATTGTTTACTAAAATTGTTCACCAATCTGAGATCTTTTTAAAATCTAACGATCTGAAGCGAGCTGACATCACAATGGCTCTGCTCCTCGCAGCCAGCTACGCAAAGATTTTAATGCACAGCCTGTTGGCCACTGTTTTTCACGAGGTGCGAGTTACATGGCCCAGCCACCCTCCCTCCCCAGGGCTCTGGATTGAAGCCACTAAACACGTGCTCAAGTCGTGCTGCGTGCTCCGCTGGGCTACTTGAAGTTCTACAACATGGTGGTGGCGATCGTTATCGCAGCGCGGGCGAGTGGAAAGTGGCTGTGGCGGCCGTCACAGGGTACGACCTCCTTTCCGTTTCCCCCGCCCGATCGTCTGTCACGCTGGTGGATGGGCTTCCCCTCGTGGAAGCCACGATCGGCCGGCCCTCCGCTGCTTTTGACAGTACTCAGATCGCTCCAGGCCTCACTCAAGCCCGGCGCCTGGTGGAGACGCTGCCGCACCGCTCCCCTCCACCCCCTCTCTCTGCCCTCACCCCCCTCACCCGCTAGAGGCGCCTGCAAGTTGGGGGCTATGCGTCAGTGGATCGGGCGGTTATGGGGTAAAAGATGCAAATGAATATTAATATAATATCAAGGGGGTGGTTAGTGTGTGTGTGTGTGTGTGACGCTGCATGCCGCCCCCCCCCCCCGCGCGTTGAGGGGACGGGACCCAATGGGTCCCCCTTGGTCTAGTATATTATAAATTGTCAGTATAATATTATAAATTGTCAGTTATGACTGCAGTAAAATGTTACATTTTGAAGATTTAGAACTGCAGAAATGTCAAGAGAGTTTGCATTTATTTACCTTAATTGTATTCCCTGTACACTTTTTTCCTTTATCAAAATCTCAAAATTAATTGTTTAAAAGGAAATTAAAGTAAACTATGCTTACTAATCTATCACAAGGTATTCTATATTATACTCACTCCATATGATAACAGTTCACTTTACATTTCCAATGTTCATTCTAGCATTTTTAACATCATGTACCCTCCTGACCATTTCAATAGTCACACAGTGTGAAAACAAGCCATTTGGCCCAACTTGCCCTGTCCAAATGTTTCTTTTAGACTCAATCATCTCTCTTGCATTGAATGTCCCGCGGCTTCCATGTGTCTTTCATTTTACCATATCATCTGGTATCATGCTCTTGAATCTAAATTATATTCACATTATGGATCAGAGATCTTTTCTGTAACAGGAAAGCAAACATGGCATCTTTCGACTAAGACCAAGATGATTTTCTGCAGATTCACCCTTTTGCCTTGAATGACTCCAAATATAAAACCCAAAATCTCATTTAATGAGCTTTCCAATTGATACATTGCTTTAAAAAAATGACCTCTGCAAACTACAACTGCCCTTGAAAGAAGATAGACAGAAAATTCTGGAGTAACTCAGTAGAACAGGCAGCGAGAAGGAATGGGTGACATTTTGGGTCAAGACCATTCTTCAGGCGATCTGAAGAAGGGTCTTGACTGAAAGCTCACTCATTCCTTCCCTCCAGATTTTGTGTCTATAGAAACATAGAAAATGTTTTTCTATCTTCAGTGTAAACCAGCATTTGCAGTTCCTTCCTACCCTTGAAAGAATATCCATTTGCATTGTGCAGCATTTGGCATTCTTCTTCACCAAACTTAACATTGCTATAACTTTCTGCATTCTTAATATTTTCTGATATATATGGTCTGATTATTTATATGCATTTGAAAAGCAAGACATATCTTCCATACACATAAATAATCGGATCAAAAGTCTTAGAAAAAATAACATATGCAAAAAAAAACTAACCGCAAGAGTAACTTGGTGAAGCGGATACAACATCTTGTATCTCAAAAAAAAGTAACAATCTGTTAAAGTTCTGGAGCTTGCAAATGCTTGAAATCTCAAACGATGAGGCAGGTATTGTGCTTGATACTCCTGTCAGACTGGAGTAAGGGGGGTGGGGGGGGGGGGGGGGGTGGCAGGGGGCAATGCCTGGCAAGCAATAGGTAGATTTCGGGGGGGGGGGGGGGGAGGGGGTGCTGGTGATTGGCAGATGGGTGGAACAAGTGACAGTGGGTAGAGATGAAAAGGAGACAAAAGGTTGTCAGATGAGGTAAGAAGAAGAGAAATGTAAAATCAGAGGGCGGGATATTGGTGGAAAGGGGGGAGGTGGGAGAAAGGTAAATGTGGGACTCAGGAACGAGCCTAAGAAGGATGAGAAAAGAGCAGGGTGACTGAGTTGGTAAGAAGAAGGGGGAAAATAATGTGGTGACAAGAAAAGGAATGTGTAGGGTTTGCATATCTTTGTCACAAGCTAAATTCAGCTGTACAAGCTTTCTACGCTAAGGTAACAATGCAAAATACAAGTTCAGTCATTTTGTATGCTATTAAAGCCAGTGAGTCAGACAGCACGGGCACAGGGCCTACACCACACCCATTCCACAGTCATCACCAAGCACCCGTCACCTCAACCCTACTTGACTCTCCCTTTTTAATTTTCCCAATGATTATCTTACTTAAAGTGGGAACGAGAAGCAATGGATCATTCAACTCCACATACTTGTTTCTTCATCAGTCACTTGAGAGAATAGTTTATTTTATTCAATTTTCAATCTAATTAAGCCAAGTAATTTCAAGTTCTATCCAGAGGAATGTAGCAACAGCACTGCAATATTGACAGCTAGGTTAACTGTAACATTAGCTCAAACAAAGGATACGATTTGTCCAGTTTCACACATTTCACCCAGTCGATATTTGCTGATGGATTTACATTTGGCTTCCACTTGTATAATAATATATTTCCACAATCCAAACCGACTGCAAGAATATAGCTGCAAGAGAGAAAAGAATATCTAATTTAACAATAAGGTGTGAAAACCATGGCAATTCTAATTTCATTGAACATTACCAAAACATGAAACAAAAATGTATTTAGAAAGAGATATGATGAAATACTAATGCGACTGACCCAAAGTTATTAATTAATGCCTCAATCATATATTTTTATATTGCATAAACAAAACAAGCGTAGATAATTAAAATTCGAACACCATTCTTTGGAAATCACATCAACGTCAATCAATACTCTTATGTCAACGATACAACAACGTATAGCTTTTGGTGGATTTAACATTTGTTTAGAATACATACAGCCTTCTGTCTCACTGCCTGGCATGCTCATTAAGTGTGAATATGTTGCCATTGAAATGTTAGATTTTTATTTTCACCTGTAATAACAGTTAATCTAACCAAGAGAACAAAAGGAACACACATATTCCTTTGACATTTGAGGGCAGGCTGAAAATTCCCACACCTTTTTTGCGTGGTTATTGGTTGATGCAAAGGATGTTATTAATTAAAATCTTGGCTGCACTGAACACTGTGATACCCTATTTTCAAAATGAATCCTGTCAATTAAAACACATCTTAGAATGATAGTCAGAATTCGAGCTACCCTTATGGCGCTTTCCCTGTTTCCTTCCATGGGGATTAACATCCAACACAGTGTGAATTTTTAGGTGCCAAAAGTAAAATTATTAATTTTCATTTCCTGAGATATGTCACGGGAATAATACATTAATTCTTTGCCACTTGTAAAGAACTTGTGAAGACAATTAACATGTCAACATTTGAAGACTTAGTTTGTAAATACTGAAAGATCACAAGATGTGGTATGAAAATAAATTACTTTGCCTGAGGAGGATTTGAGAGGGATTTGATTCAGAACACTCAAGACATAACACGCACATATTTTTCATATGATTTTAAGAAGAAGGATTTGAAATAAATAAAACAAAGAGCTGGAGTGTTGAAATGAAAGTAGCTTTTGTACCCCCTTAGCATCTAAGAAGGAAGAAATTTACATGTAAATGTGACAAGAAAGCCAAAGAGGATAGTTAGGCTTCAAATACATTTCCTAATGACAATCATCCTTCACATCTGCACATTTTCTTCACAACCGTTGACTGGCAGTCACTGGTTGAGGTGCAGGTATAATAACAACTTATTACATACCTCTCATCTAGACTTGTAACAGAGTTGAAGCTGACAGCTGTCACTGCATCCCCTACATCCAACACTGATGAACACGGTCGAACAACACCAGGGTTTCCTTCACTTCTTCCAGCTGAATCCACGTCACCCCACACAACCAGCTAGCAAGCAAAGTGAAAACAACAAACTATTTACTGAGAAGATTGAGAACATTTGGTTGAAAATGAAAACAATTTGAGAGTTTAAGATAGATTATGTCTGAATATTAAAAATGGATATTTTAAGACAGTTTAGTTTAGAGATACAGCGCTGAAACAGGCCCATCGGTCCACTGGGTCCTCACCGACCAGCGATCCCCACATATTAACACGATCCTCTTGACAATTTTTACGTTTACCAAGCCAATTTACCTACATACCCATACGTCTTTGGAATGTGGGAGGAAACCGAAGATCTCTGAAAAAACCTACATGGTTATGGAGCGGACGTACAAACAGCACCCATCGGGATCAAACCCGGATCTTCGGCATTGTAAGGCAGCAACTCTACCACTGCGCCACCATGCCAACCAGTGATAAATGATAAATGAAAACTCACTGGAACTTTGCTGTCAAAAATATTTCAGCTTATGTTTTGCCAAAGAACATAGTGTTATATATTACAAATAATCACATATTTCGATCCTTCTATATGGCACACATAGAGTCAAAGAGCATGGAAACAGGCCATTTAGCCAAACTTGCTAAGGCCGACTAACATGGCCCATCTACACTAGTCTCACCTGCCAGCGTTTGGCCCATATCCTTCGAAATGTATCCTATCAATGTACCTGTCCAAATGTATTTTAAATGTTGTGATAGTGCCTGCCTCAACAACCTCCTCTGGCAGTTCGTTCCATACACCCACCACCCTTTGCGTAAAAACAAAGTTCAGGTTCCTATTAAATCTTTCCCCCCTCACCTTAAACCTATGTCCTCTGGTTCTTGATTTCTCTACTCTGCGTAAAAGACTCTGGGCAGTTACCCTATCTATTCCCTTCATGATTTTATACACCTCTATATGATCATCCTTCTGCACTCCATGGAATAAAGTCGTAGCCTGCTCAACCTTGTCCTGTAGCTCAGACTCTCGAGTCCTGACAACATCCTTGTAAATCTTTTCTGCACCCTTTCCAGCTTAACAACCTCTATCCTATAACAGGCTGACCATAGCTGTGCACAATGTGTGAAAATTGTGGCCTCACCAATGTATGATGTAAGCATAATATACAGCTAAAACACTGCAGGTCAAGCATTATCTGTAAAGTTAACATTACAGGCAGAGCAGCTCAATTATTTATTTGTTAACTTCACTCATTGGTTTCTTTGTCTTAAACTCCAGTACACAAACCTATTCCAGATCCATGCCATTTATATTCCAGAGCCAGTTTATGAAGCATCAATAAAATTAAAATAATAGACCAAATGTACTAATTCACAACAAAAATCCTCAAGGGCCTGTCCCACTTAGGCGACTGCCAGGGACTAGTTTTAATGGAATTCACCTACAACACCTGGCGACAACCTATGACAACACCTATGACAGCAAAAATTGTCACCTCTGTCGCCGAAAAATGTTCAACATGTTGAAAATGTAGTGGCAGTCGCCAGTAGTCACCCAAAAAATGGCCTAAATGGGACAGGCCCATTACACAAATGCTTGTTTAAAACCACCCATGTTCTGGTGGTACTGCAGCAAGTATTCTGACTACAGACACAAAATGCTGGAGTAACTAAGCAGGACAGGCAGCATCTCTGGATAGAAGGAATGGTTGACGTTTCGGGTCTCGACCCTTCTTCAGACTTCATCGGGTCTCGACCCGAAACGTCACCCATTCCTATCCAGAGATGCTGCCTGTCCCGTTGAGTTACTCCAGCATTTTGTGTCTATCTTTCAAACCAGCCACTGTAGTTCCTTCCGACAAGTATTCTGACCAATCGCTTAACAAACACAACTTTACCTGATCTAATTACTCACCTTCTTGTCACGACTCCCAGTGACAAAGTACTTGCTGTCAAAAGTCCAGTCACATGACCAAATAATTCGGCTGTGGATAGCGTTATTTTTATCAGTGTGCGCGAAGAGGGAGAAAAAAGGATCTGAAAACAAACAACATAGAATACTGTATATAAAAGCAACCAGCTCCTCTTTTAAGTACTCACTACAGAATGCAACTTATATGGACTGTGGTTGGTCTAAGGATTTCTATTTTTGCATTAGTATTGTGCTTATTCATTTTTTTAAATAAAAAGTTATTATATATTATCTATACTGTATGTATGTTGTTTACAAGCCTGTTAAGTTGCTGCAAATAAGAATGTTATTGTTCCATTGTCGGTACATGTGATAATTAAATATCCTTAACTTGATTCACTTGGCAATCTAGACATTTTTTTAACCATTTTCATTTTTATAACCAAGTGTCCAATGAGCTTGGATCTTGATTTTCAGTGGACTCCTCAACATTACATGAACACATACATATTTGATTTGAAATGTATTAAGGCAAGGGTGATAAATGTAAACTTTGGGGAAAGATGTCACTCAAATACACACAGAACATTCAAAAGAAACCATGATTTAAAAAAAAGTCTGGGCACTTTTATTTGAAGATCTCAATTCTATCTGTTGCTGAGATACACAAGCAATCACTGGCATTTATTCTTTTTCCAAGTTACTCACATTATGGATATTAAGAACTGAGTACATAAATGTCATAAAAATAGGATGAATACAAAAATGAAATTATTAATAAAGTCACAGAATCAAACAGTACAGAAATAGGCCCCTCTGTCCACCACATCCGTGCTCATATGAACACCAGGGGTGCCGGGGAGATGGCTGCCTTGCCGGCAGTCTGTTCGTATTTTTTTTCTTTTGTTATATTTTAGTTTGTTAAAAGTTTGTTTTAATGTTCTTCGGTTTGTTTCATGTGGGGGGAGTGGGGAGGGGATCAGGGGAAACTTTTTTTCAGGTTCTTACCTTCCCGGAGATGTGATCAATTTTCGGATCACATACTCCGGGCTCTGCGGCCTACCATCGATGGATGTGGATGCCTCCTCAGACTGTTGTGGGACTTAACATCAAGCTGATCTCTTGCCTGGGATCACTCCCACCGCTCAACCAACACCAAGGGCTCGCAGTCTTCGGGTGAGACCGAGTCGGGAGCTCCAATGTCGCGGAAGGTTCGACCAGCGAGGTTCGATCGCCCGATGTGGGAGCGGATCGCCTCGACACGGAGGGCCCGAACACCGCCGGCTACGGGAGTCAAGATCGTCCTGTCAACGGGAGCTCGAGGCCCACGACCGAGGAAGAACTAAGGGAAGGACTTGAACTTTATTTTGCTTTCCATCACAGTGAGGAATGTGTAGGAGTCACTGTGCTGGATGTTCATGTTAAAATGTGTTTTTTTGAGTGATCTGTTACTTTTAATTGTATGACTGACCTGGCCAATGAAATTCCTCGTATGTTGCAAAACATACTTGGCGAATAAAGTGTAATTCTGATTCTGATATAGTTTTTGTCCATTAATCCCATTTTCCCAAGTTATGTCCATATCCTTGCCTATTTAAATACCTGTCTAAATTTATTTTTGTGACCTCCTCCGGCAACAAGTTCAAGATTTCACATGAAAACAAAATTTCCCCTCAAATTCACCTTTAAAATTCCTCCTTTTCAGGTTTTGTTTTTGTTTCCCTCCCTCTTGTTTTTGATACCCCCACCATGGGAAAAGGATTCTGACGACCTCCCCATTTATTTATACCTCTAAAAATCATATAAATTTCAGGTCATCCCTTACTTTAGTCTGAAGAAGGGTCCCAACCAAAAATGTCACCAAAAATGTTCTCCAGAGATGCTGCCTGACCTGATGAGTTACTCCAGCATTTTGTAATCCCCCATCTGCAGTTCCTTGTTTCAACTCATCCCTTACCCTCCCCTGTTCCAGGAAAAACAAACCCATTCTCTGTAATCTGTCCCCATAACTGATGTTTTCCCTCTCCAGCACAACCACATCCTTCCTATGTTGTGCCAACCAGATCTGCACACAGTACTCCAAGTACAATCAAACTGGTGTTTTGTAAAGTTGTAACTTAACATTTCAACTTTTATATTCAAATCTCCAATTTATGGAGGCAAGCAATGCCATATGCCCAGTTCACCAATAATACATTAACTATATGCATAGATCTACCATCAACTAATGCATATCAACACGAATCCTTTTAAAAATAAGCTATCATTACTTATTGGCATAACGTCAATATATTTATGGACCAAGTTAATGTTGCAATATTGTGCCTGGCTCACAATGTGAAACAGCTGCTCTCTGTAGCCACAACCTTACACCTCCCCGACCTGATGCACAGGACCAATCTCACAGGTTCTATCCCACAGGTCCTATGCATTAAGTTAGGCGAGGTTGGATTACAACAAGAACCTTTGTGGCAAAACTCCAAAACACCCCTTGACAGGCTTTATCAGAATTTAAAGCTGAGGACTTTAAAAGTTTTTAATCATCTCCAGATCTGCACATATCTATCTGATGGCTGTAAAAGCTATATCCACGAGATTTCCACCATGGCATCAGAGCAGAAGGATTCAAGAAACGCTTGCAATTGCTCAGAAATTTTAAATTGCAAATTTGCAGATGACAAAAAGCTGGGTGGCAGTGTGAACTGTGAGGAGGATGCAATGAGAATGCAGGGTGACTTATAATGGGTTGGGTGAATGGGCAGATGCAGTTTAATGTGCATAAATGTGAGGTTATCCACTTTGGTAGCAAAAACAGGAAGGCAGATTATTATCTAAATGGTGTCAAGTTGGGAAAAGGGGAAGTAGACCAGGATCTGGGGATCCTTCTTCATCAGTCAATGAAAGTAAGCATGCAGGTACAGCAGGCAGTGAAGAAAGCGAATGGCATGTTGGCCTTTATAACACGAGGAGTTGAGTATAGGAGCAAAGAGGTCCTTCTGCAGTTGTACAGGGCCCTAGTGAGACCACACCTGAAGTATTGTGTGCAGTTTTGGTCTCCTAGTTTGCGGAAGGACATTCTTGCTATTGAGGGAGTGTAGCGTAGGTTCACAAGGTTAATTCCCGGGATGGCGAGACTGTCATATGCTGAGAGAATGGAGAGCTGGGCGTGTATACTCTGGAATTTAGAAGGATGACAGGGCATCTTATTGAAACATATGATTGTTAAGGGATTGGACACGCTAAAAGCAGGATACATGTTCCCGATGTTGGGGGAGTCCAGAAACAGGGGCCACAGTTTAAGAATAAGGGGCAAGCCATTCCTGCCTCAGAGGGCGGTGGAGGCCGGTTCCCTGGATACTTTCACGAGAGAGCTTGATAGGGCTCTTAAAGATCGCGGAGTCAGGGGATATGGGGAGAAGGCAGGAACGGGGTACTGATTGGGGATGATCAGCCATGATCACACTGAATGGTGGTGCTGGCTCAAAGGGCCGAATGACCTACTCCTGCACCTATTGTCTATAAGAAATTACTATTACAGTGCATATCATTTCCATAAAGTGTCTTTCTAATTTGCTGTAAGGCAACACTATCTCAAGTTCAAAATTGCAAATTTCCATCCTTGCAACAATGAACATTGGGTTAATATTCAGCAAAATGTAAAGGTGAGTTGACACAATAAAAGAGGAAAAGCTTGGATTGAGTGTAAGCTCTAGATGGAAATGTATTGGATATCTTTTCCTATAGGAGAATAAAATGTTAAACTTTTACATCTAACTCAACTTTTTGAAGTATGAAAACTCTGTCCTGCAGCCAGCATTACCTAAAGTACCTGAGTCACAGAATTACATAGTACATTCTTCCCTCCCCCTGTCCCATCTTTCTGATGACTGGTTAGCATGCAACAAAAGCTTTTCACTGTACCTCGGTACACGTGACAATAAACTAAACTGAAACTGCTTCTCACAAAATTCTGCAACATATCTCATCCTGTCATTCCAAAGCACCTGGCTGAGAAGTGACCATAAATTTACTCAGAGGGATGCTGCCCATGGTCACTAATTTGGCCATAAGATCTAAGAGCAGTATTAGGCCATTTGGCCCATCGAGTCTGCCCTGCCATTTAATGAAGGTAGATCTATTTTTCCCTTCCAAGCCCATTCTCCTGTGCTCTCACCATAACCTATGATGCCCCAACTAATGTTGAGGCCTTGCCTCTCCATTTCCCACATCTGTCAGGGAAGTTTCTGTAGGCTTTGCTGAAAGGTGCTGCATGTCCACTGGGCTTTCTACAAACCAAAATCAGATATTTGAGCCTGTGGTGGTGGCCTGGCCCGCAAAAAGAAATTGAAAGCATGCCAATGGCCAAGTCAGAACTATAGGAACATCAAAAACATTTTTTCTTGCAATGAAAAGCTCTCATAAATAGCAAAACTCAAAAACATATACAGTATTGTAAACAAATTGGACCTCAGATTATTTAAGTTACATTAAATTTATTGTAATTCTACCAGATAAATCCTGATGACTATGTTGCATCCTTACCCGTAGTAGATTCAGCCACTTCACGTTGCTTCCAGAGAGACCAGGTTCGGTCTCGTGAAACTGCCAACAAGAATCGGTCATTTGGTGAAAACGCCAACTGAGTGATGGTTAGGCTGTGCAACGGCAAACTAAGTAGCTGTTTCCAATTGGAAGTACTCCACAAAATAATTGCCGCATGTTCCACCTTGGAGGCCTGTGCGCGAAATGTCATGAAAGATTAAAAAAACCTTTAGGCTTATTGTACACAAAAGAAAACTGAACAGTCTTTCTTCATAAAATAAAACTCATTGAGTATCAGTAACTTGAGAGAGAAACTAATAATATCTGTCATAGCGCTACATCTCCGTAACACATATTTAAATTTTCAAGAAAACTGGTCCTGTGAATTTTGAGATGTGTATTCTTATCCTTCACAGAACAAAAATTGGGATGAAGTTATACTTAAATGGCCTGCTTTCAAAAGCAATGATCTGCGTACTTTTGTTGGAGAGTTGAACAACCATTGATGCATAAAGAGGGGCAGGCCAGTTAATGGAATGGCACTGTTTGTTTCAAAGAAAGGAAGTAATTTGATCCCAAGCCTGCTAACCAAGATGAGTCCAATTACTTTAAGAAGAGTCAGGGAAATGTTCACATCCCAGTAAAGGACAGTTTGGGAAGCTAGTCTAATTGAGAGATCAATTAATACATTATTAGCAAGAGAGGACATCAGTTTTCCCTTCTCAACAAAGGTCACTGTTAGTGTAGGAAGGAAATGCAGATGCTGGTTTACACCAAAGATAGACACAAAATGTTGGAGTAACCCAGCGGGTCAGGCAGCATCTCTGGAGAAAAGGAACAGGTGATGTTTTGGTTCAAAACTCTTCTTCAGACCATTCTTCTAAAGAAGAAAGGTTTCAACCCAAAATGTCACCAATTCCTTTTCCCCAGAGTGGCTGCCTGACCCGCCGAGTTACTCCAGGATCACAGTCGTTTTGGAAATTATGTCAATGTGATAACAAATTAGATGATGCAAAAAATTGGTTCACAAAATAAAGAAATAATCAGATACAATAAAATGCTCACAATCAGGCACCCGAGTGGTTTGATGATTCCGGATTGGCAGATATTCTTGACTATCGGATACCTCCTGTTAATATTAATATACTAATTGCCTTTTAATTTACTTTTAAGATTTTACTCAGTAGTTTCCAACCAGTTGAGTTTAAAATCAGAAGAAATGAGCCCCTGTGTGTTTAAAAGAGATGTGGGACTGGAGCCAAAGTGAATTTAAAAGTAAAACTGGTGGACATAGGACATCAAATTATTAGTTTATTTACAAATTGTTATAACGATGCAGTTTGAACAGTAAATTTTATGCAAGTTGTGTATTTGTACTCCTAGGTACCTTTGTTATCAACATGCTGCAGGGCCCAAATGGAAAACACTAATGCCTTCATCCAAAAGTGCCATTGGCTCTTTTGCATGCATCTGATCCTCCATAAATCCTCCATTTAATCCCATCGAAAAGAAAGGCTGCTCTAACAATGCAGCATTCTATCAGCGTTTTCAGTTGTTTTCCACACAACGAGATAGACACACTGCGCACCACTGCACCTGCATCGCTCTGGCAGTGCGTGCCTCGGTTGCCTGCCCATGGCATGAGGCTCCCGTTGCACTGTCCCCCCCCACCTCCACCAGGCTACCCAATGAGCTGGCGCGATGTGGCGTATTTCCAGTTGTGAGAACGAAGAGAGCGAACAGCATGAAGACGGCGTGAGTACCAGGCCCGCCCCTGGCGTGGGGCCGGGGGCTCTGCGGCTCAGCAGCCTGTGATTTCCTGTGGTTTAATCACCCCTTATATGCCATGTTTCTTCCCTCCCAGCACTGCGTGAAACATTAATATTTACCCCCATGCCCGGTTATAAGACAATCAACCATAATGCCCCCCACCCCCTCCATGGTCTGTTATTGCAAGGGTTACTGTAGTATGTCGTTTCGAGTGAGGCTTGAAAATAAGTGCCTCCCAACTGAGAGATGAGTTAAACTAATCTGTATACTACTTCTTCCTCAAAATTTCCAAATAATGTGAAAATATCTCTTTTTGTTCTGTACTAGGTTGGTCAAGATCAATTTTAAGCTCTGCATATTCTACCAGAAAATCAGAAACAGCAAAAAGAAATGACAGCAACTTATTAAATGGTTCAAATGGGAACAGAGTTTCGTTCAGACCGAAAGGTCTGAATGACAAATAAAGAATCTAATCTAATCTAATCTAATTTTCCAGGTTGTAATAATTTTTGCACAAACCAGTGAACTGACAACAGAAACGTCCATTTATTCACAAAGTAAATTCTCAAAGTGCAAACATCTGCTTTAATGCAAAAATGATGCTCATCATCACTACTGGTAACTGACATCAAATTGCTGACAATAGGATTTCTACGCAAATATGGAAGTTGCCATCAGTGATTCATTACTGGGTATGTGCTCAGATAGTGGTCTCAACCCAGACTTCAGAGTAGAAATAAGCTAACTGCCCTGTGCTTACTTTTCCAACTACTTTTATCTAAAATACTGCATAGCTATGTGCAGTACTGACATATGGTAACTACCAGTAGTTTCTTGAGTCTGGCAATTTAACTCCTCCTTTCCTAAGTCCTTCCACATGAATAATATCTATTTTTTGCATACAGTATTCCTGCTCATAAAAGTCTCTTCATCAAATGCAGATTAAAAACTAATCTTTTGGAACAGTTTGTAAAACTAAGCCAATAATTTCAACATTTTCAGAGTGTAACCTCTGAGCACAATGTGTGTTTTTTGTTAATAATACCAGCAACTCCACTTACGTCTCCTCTAGTCTAGTCTTACCAAGAACTCCCATTGGATTCAAACAGATCAGTCCCTGACGCAATTTAGGGAATTAACCATGATTGCCTACACCAAAGTTAAAAAAAGCTCTGCAGAGATGGGATACTTCAAATGGAAATATGGAAGTGTGACCCTCAGCTATAAGCTTGTGATTTGAAAAGGCTAGATTCCTCCAGTGGTCGTGACTTTACAAGAAACCAAATTAATCATCAATTCATTAATCTTTTTAATTCAATGAAAATTATAAAAGATCCCATCGTCTCATTCACAAGCAAAATATGCATTGCAGGTAAATATTGAAACTAATATAATGGAAGACCAACGAGAACGACAATGCAAGGTTTTCTAGTTATTCTGATATTTAATGCTGCTCCATCTTTTATTTATGCCATGTGGAGAATTGTTTCTGAAAGTAATTTCTAATTACTGCTAAAGCCAGAGAAAACAGATCGACTCACACTAAACGATATTATGGAGTAAAATCAACTTGAGTATTAAAAGTTTGTTTATTCAATAATGTGATTAATATTTTCTGTATTTATCTATTATTTTTCCAATATAATAGCTTGATACCTTACACGCTGAAGCCACCATAGTGAACGAGGAATTACAAGCAACACAGAATACTTCATAACCGTGCCCATATCTGTAGAAGGGAAAGAAGAAATTTGAGACATGTATCAGAATACTTTAAGCCCCTTCTCCCACAGCCCTTCAACGAACTCTCATAAGCACTTTGCAATCTAATTCCAAACTCTTGATCCTGCACTTGCTCAAATCAAGCTCGAATTAGAGATCGCCGATCGCCTGCATCCCAGGCTCCAATCTGACCACCTTCTGACCCCATGACCACCACCATCTAAATTCTCCCTCCCTTCTTCCTGCTATTTCAAACACCTAAGGTACAGTGACAGAGTTGCTGCCTTACAGTGCCAGAGACCCGGGTTCATTCATGACTACAGGTGATGTGTATGTGGAGTTTGTACGTTCTCCGTGACTAAGTCGGTCTTCTCCAGGTACTCCGGTTTCTTCCCACACTCCAAACACTTGCAGATTTGTAGGTAAATTGGCTTTGGTTAAATTGTAAAATGTCCCTAGTATGTAGGATACAACCAATATGTGGGGCGATTGCCGGTCGGTATGGATTCGGTGGGCCAATTAACCTGTTTCATGCTGTATCTCTAAACTAAAGTAAACTAATTCATGGGTTTTCCATTGCCATCCTTTTCATTAACAGTTTTCAGTTTCCTTGCTCCAATTGTATCCTTTTCATCATGGCTACTCATTAGGTTTTCTCCCGGTGCTCTTGTTTCCTCCCACACTCCAGAAGTATAGGTTTGTAGGCTAACTGGCTCAGTAAAATTGTAAATTGTCCCTAGTGTGTGTTGTAGGATAGTGTAGTGTGCGGGGCTCGCTGGTCGGCATGGACCCGGTGGGCCGGTGCCAGTTTCCATGCTATATTACTAACTGACAATTAAAACTAAACAGTTGGTCTGAACTGGCATCATCCAAACATTTAGTTTGCAAAAGCAGTTCAAGCTTTTAGTAAGCTTTCTTTCTCTCAAAGGGGGAAAAAAAAGCACTAAATGGATGACAAAATGAGAGAAAACACTACCTGCAACAACAATTACAATTTAAAGGATAAAACATTTGAAAATATTCATGAATATACATGTTTAAACATTTTGAAATTCCATGTCCTCTATTTAAACTGGAATGCAATAATTACGCACATTGCATTATGCTGTCAGAAAATTGTTGATGTTCACAGCACCACAGTTATGTAGTGGCCGCATATTTAAGGTTTAAGGGTATCAGTGACAGGCAGTACTGGTAAAAGATTAATTATTTCCAAATTCTCAGATCATCAATTCATATGCTAAGTTTGAAGCTGAACTCAAACTAGTGAAGGATGTGAAAACTCATGCAGATAAGATATTATTCTATAGATTGTTGAACTTCTAGTCTTAAGATCACTGCACTAAGGCCGATTCAGGCCTTTGACTAACTTATTCAGATGCGGCAAGTCAAATTACAACATTCAGACTTGTACCTCATTAAAAAAGATGTTTTTTTTTAAATTAACATCAGGCACTGATTTTGTGTTCTGTATGAAAAGGGTAGAATAAAGCCAGTAATCAACTAAGCATTGACACAGTAACAGCTGATAAAAATGTAGCAAACATTATCTATTTAAAATATACCCATCATAAGCTTTTTTTCTGACATATGACTGTCAATATTACTCTAAATACTCCGTTCTGCAGCACAGGAATTAAAATATTTAAAAGAGCCACCTGGAGTAAAGGGAAATCCTGAAATTTAGCTAGAGTTCCAACTTGTCACAAATTAGATGTGAAGAGCACAGTTTCAGAATGTAGAATGTAGTGATAGATTACAGCGTTTAATTTTATTTCTAACATATGCCAAAGCCCTCTCAGGAAGCAATACTGGATTTGCAAAAGCTGCAGAACCAACATCTTATTTCACATAGAAGTAAAGTCCATGTGTACTGAAGTACATTTTTAAATCACTCTCCCTTCACTTTACAATTGGTGAGTCGGGAAAAAATCCCATCGTATTTTTGCTGTTTTTTGTGTGCTGCTTTTCCACCCGCACAATAATGTATCACAAGGGTGTAAACATGTTCAGTAATTGTAACCACCTTTATTTATATGAAAATTACTGATATAAATCTTCACACTTCCAGGACACAAAGTTAATTGGTATCATTTTTATATTATAAGCAGAAGATCTCTGCCCTATCATCATAGTTAACATGTACAGATCCACAACCGATTCTCCACCACCCTTGGTTCAAGAGCTTTTCTACATTATCCAATTTGCCGGACCAACAGAGTTCATGGTCTTGGGGGAGCTGAGATTCCGGCCCGCAAAGTTGGCCGCGGAAGTTGGCTACGGGAATAGATCTGGCATCTCCGGCTGGGCCGAACTTCCAGAGCACCGATCGCAGAGGGCAAATTCGACTCACTGGTCAATGTGAAAGTCCCAATGAGGTTGAGATCGCCTCCTCACCCAGCCTAGATGCCACAATTTCGGGGGGGGGGGGCGAGGGGGGAGACGGGGACAGGGGACTTCTGGTTGGGAAGAGGGGGGAAGAATGAGATTTTGTCTGGAATAAAGGGGGGGGGGGAAGAAACCACACCACCCGTTGCTGGAAAATCGATGGTGGACCGATTTTTTGATCAGTTCTACTATAGGTAAAGAGAAAGAATAAGTTATCCAAACTGCTGCCACAAATGCAATTACCTCCGGTGGCGTCAATGGTGGAGTGAGAGATTCTGTTGTTTCGCTCTGCTCCCAAAGACTGTTTCAATGAGCTAAAATACTGGTTGGAAGACGGAGGAGTTCTAAAAATAACTACCGGAGCTGTTATTTAATTGTGTGTTATCAGAAGTCCTGCTGATAACAGAGAATAACGGCAGTTTTAAATGAAAAAGTCTAAAACTCGCCAGAAGCCTTCGAAAGCTGCCACAAAAACTTATCTGAAAAAACCTGGAAAGACTCCTCAATCCCCTCAAGCATCAGCTGGAAGTTCAGAAGAAGAAGCGGACTTTCAAAACCCTTCTACAGAAATGACTTCAATGGAGGAACAACTGGAAAAGTCAGTAACAGCTTTAGTCACTGAAAACTTCTCTAAAGTGATACGAGAGGGGAATATTGCGCTGGAAAAAAGCCTCTCCAAAAAAATTAAACAAGGTAATGATAAGCTGATGTGGAAAATTGACGACTTAGCCAAACGTGTGGTCGAGATTGAGGAGGACTTAAACAATAAAATTAAGCGGGTTGATAAAAACCGTAATAAAAAGCTGGACGCGATGTCAAAGTCCACTGAAGCGGCTATGGAAGGAATGGATAATTCGTTAACTGAGATGGCTAAGGAGATAAAGAGACTAAAAAAGGAACAAGAAAGTACTGGGAGGGAGCTTGCTATAATGAAGTATAAATGTATGAACCTGGAAGCAAGATCGAGGAGACAAAACTTGAGGATAGTAGGAGCAAAAGAAGGAAAGGAGAGTGGACAGAACTTTCAGGAATTTGCTGCCAATCTACTCAAACAAGTACTTAAGCTGCCTGAAGCCCCGAGAATAGATACGGTTCACCGTGTCCGACGTAAGGCTCAAGCAAGCTCAAATGATCCCCCAAGACAAATTATTCTGAAATTCTATGATATTTCAACCCTGGAAGGAATTATGAAAAAGATTCCATATGGAGTGAATTTGTTGTTTGGAGAAGACAAACTAAGATTCTTCCGTGACTTTCCAGCTGAAGTCATGGAAAAGAGGGACAAGTTTACAAACACGAGAAGGCTACTGAAGGAGGTCGAGGGAGTAAGATATGGGATAGTATATCCCGCGAAATTGAGAATTACTTATAACTCTGTCGAACGTGCATTCACGGATCCAGAAGAGGCATTTAAATATGCACAAATATCACACGGGAGGCCTACTGATAATTAGGAGTTGGTCTCCCACAATAACACAGAAGAATTGTGTTTCCCTTTTTTTTAACATACAAAAAAGACTGCTCTGGTTCATCATGGCGTATTTTCATCGAGGCGCTGTCTAGACATCTTATCTTTGGAATGTTAATTCAAGGTCGGATTTTAAGTTTCATTTCAGCAAAGGATTGGAAAAGAAAAGAACTGTGGCGGGGAAAATAACTTGAGAATATGGAAAAATATTATCAGTGGACTTGTAGATAGAAACTTATGATTTAAGGAACACACAATTATATACTAACATAAAATATAATTAATAAAATTGTGTAATATTAAGACATAGCGTAATAATGGCTGTTGTTTATTTCATGATGTTAATTACTTGCTAAATATAAGAATAACGAGTTAAATATGATTGATAAGTATTAACATACTAATAAATTTTATGGATATAGTAGATTTAGTTTAAATTGCGAGCAAAGTGGAGGGGAGGAGACTCAGATACTTGGAAGTTATCCAAGGGTACTTGGAAGTTATCCGGGCTTTTGTGTCGGACAACAGCAGGCTCCAAGGTTAACCCCTTGGGGCTTGCTGTTGTCTGATACAAATGTTTGAGACTTAATTGTAATAGATCTTGGCATATCGATAGATATGGATATATAATTAACATAATCACTGTGATATCTAAGTATATACTTAACGTTGGAAACTCTCTTTTATTTTGTTTTTCCTCTTTGAAGATACATTTCTAATCTATCTATCGGAGTGTGTTTTATTTTATATATATATTTTTTAACTTTGTATTGCTCTCTCTTCCAATTAATAATAATTGGTCAAGGGGGCAGAACAAAACATATTAAAACATCTACGGAAGTCGATAAGAATTTTTCTACCACCTGTTGGTGGTTTGTTTTTAGTTATAATATCTTTATTTTTGGATATTATAATTTCACTTTTTGTTTGTTAATTATCTTTTCACGACTCTACATTTTCTGGTCTTTTTCAAGGTCTATTCTGAAGGGGAGATGCCAACAAAATCTAATGGTTGGGGATGATCATCCCTCACCTAGAGTAATGAGGTTCTTGGTTGCACCATATGAAGTAAAGGTATTAACATGATCCATAATGCAAGACGATAAACAAAAGAAAACTGGAGGAATCACGTTCTGCAGTTGGAATATAAGGGGCGCTAATGAACCAATTAAAAGGGGTAAGATCTTTGCCCAATTAAAAGCTTTAAATAGTGACGTAATTTTCTTACAAGAGACGCATCTGAAATATCAAATACAGATAAGATTGAAGGGAAATTGGATAGGGCAAACATACTACTCTTCATTTACTTCTAAATCTAGAGGCACGCCCATTATCATTCGTAAAGGTATACCATTTAAATTAAAGAATACCATAGCAGATAAAGAGGGGAGGTACGTCATAGTCACGGGAGAAATTTATTCTACTCCACTTACTTTGATAAATATTTATGCTCCTAATTTTGACAACCCTCAATTTTTTAGTAAAATTCTGGATACAATTTCAGAATTTAACTATCAAAATGTGGTAATAGGGGGAGATTTGAATTGTGTTTTAGATCCATATTTGGATAAATCTGCAAAACAAAAAAGGATTAACATAAAATCTAAAACAAGTGAACTCCTAAATACATAAATGAAAAATACCAATATGACAGATGTATGGAGGATCGCTAACCCAGTAGGTAGAGAATATTCATTTTATTCAACAGTACATAAAACATACTCACGTATTGATTATTTTTTAGTGGGCACAAAATTAATTCCATACACGTATAATGCTAAATATCACAATAGTATTATTTCTGATCATTATCCGTTAACTTTCTCTTTAAAATTCGAAGGAATGCCTGACAAAAAATCGTTTTGGAGGTTTAACCCCCAAATATTAAACAACTCACAAGGTTGTACATATTTAAAAGAGCAGATGAAATTCTTCTTTGAGACAAATGAAACACCAGATATTTCACCCTCCTTATTATGGGAAACTTTTAAGGCATTTATAAGAGGAACTATAATCTCATATCAAGCTTTCCAAAATAAAAATAATAATACTGAACAATTACAGCTAGAACAAGAAATTAGACAATTAGATTTAGAAAATGCTAAAGAACCAACTATAGATAAACACAATAAGATAACAATACTAAAATATAAATTAAATACAATTTTATCAGCCAGAATAATAAGATTATTTCAAATTACAAAACAAGAAAATATTGACTTTGGTGATAAACCACATAAACTCTTGGCACGCCAATTTGAAAAAAATGGGAAACAGAAAACACAATTACTAAAATTAAATGAGACAAAGGGGAATTACTAACACTACCTAAAGATATAAATAAAAGATTTACTCAATATTATCAAAATTTATATACATCGAAAACCTCTGCAAATAATACTCAAATTACAAATTTCTTAGACAATTGTAATCTTCCAAAATTAAATATGGTGGAACAAGAGGGATTAGGAGCTCAGATTACACTTCAGGAAATAGAAGAAACAATAAGTTTGTTGAAGAATGGCAAAACGCCAGGACCAGACGGTTTAGTAATGAACTCTATAATTCAAGATAATTTCTCCATGCTTGCAAGAATTATATATATATATGCTTTTAAAGAAAATAAATTACCAGAAACACTAACTGAGTCAACTATTACACTTATACCAAAAAAGGATAAAGATCTAGAAGACCCAGGCTCATATAGAGCTATTGCACTCCTAAATACAGATCAAAAAATATTAGCAAAGACACTAGCGAGAAGATTGAGTAAATATATTAGCAAACTAATAAACCCGGATCAAACTGGGTTTATACCAAAGAGATACTCATTTAACAATTTGAGACGGTGTCTAATATAATGTACTCACATAATACTGAAGACGACCTAGCAATTATCTCATTGGATGCAGAAAAAGCTTTCGATCAAGTAGAATGGCAATATTTATTCAAAGTATTGCAAAAATTTAACATGGGAGATAACTTTATCTCATGGGTAAAATTATTATATGATAAGCCAATGGCTAGAATACTGACTAATAATATATTGTCCCCGAAATTCCAATTGGCAAGGGGCAATAGGCAGGGGTGCCCACTATCACCTCTGCTATTTGCACTAGTGATAGAGCCTTTAGCAGAAAGTATAAGAAGTCATCTGAATATTCATGGATGCAATACCAAACACTCAAATAATAAAATTTCACTATATGCAGATGACATATTATTGTATATTACAAATTCACAAATTAGCATACCAAATATACTAAATTTAGAGGAATTTGGTTCTTTTTCAGGATATAGAATAAACTGGAACAAAAGCGAAATTGTGACGATAAAACCTCAAGAGCCGTTACACCTGTGGAAATTCCCCTTTAGAATAGCAACAGAAAAATTTAAGTATTTGGGCATCCAAATTACTAGGAAATATAAATCATTACTCAATGCAAACTATATGCCTTTAATAACTAAATTAAATGGGTTGATTAAATTCTGGAAAACACTGCCGATGTCCTTAATAGGCAGAATAAACGCGATAAAAATGATCTTCTTACCACAAATACTGTACCTATTTCAATCAATACCAATATACTTACCTAAAAAATTCTTTAAAAAATTAGATTCTGATATTATAAACTTCATATGGGATTATAAATCACATAGAATTAAGAAAAAAACACGTGTGTAAATCTAAAGAATCAGGGGGACTGACACCCCCTAACTTATTGTATTACTATTGGGCAGTGAATATTAAAAATATAATCTACTGGTTGAACAGTTCTGCCCAACAGGTAGATTGGATAAGAATGGAGAAAGAGGATTGTTCCCCTTATAATATAGGAGCGATCCTTCTTTCTCCGATGAAACTGAACAATATAATATATAAAAATAATCCAATTATTCACAGTATAAAATTTGGAATCAAATAAAATTATCTTTAAAATTAAGAAAATTATTGCTTCTTTCTCCAATAACTAATAATCCCTCATTCAAACCATCCATTATTGATAAAACGTTTATCAATTGGGAAATATTAGGAATTAAAACAATGGGAGATATGTATGATATGGGAAAACTTTTATCATTCCAACAATTACAACTAAAATATAATTTGAAAAATAATCAATATTTCAAATATCTTCAAATTCAAGATTATTTGAAGAAATATATACAAGGATATCAAACCCTAACCCCAGATTTATTGAAGGAATGAATAGAAAGGCAGAATCAAGCAATTTAATATCTTACTTATATAATATAATTTTAAATATAGAAACGCCAATGACAGAGACAATTAGAACGGACTGGGAACAAGAGTTATTGATTAAAATTCCTAACGATAGATGGGAAAAATTTTATTATATGTAAATAAATGTTCAATTAATGTAAGACATAACATAATTCTATTTAAAATTTTACATAGATTATATTATTCTAAACTAGACTGAATAAAATATTCCCAAATGTTTCCCCCATCTGTGACAAATGTCTTACTCAAAATGCCACTATAGCACATTCCTTTGTCTCGTGTATAAAACTGTAAATTTTGGAATGACATTTTTGGAATTTTTACATAACTATTTAACACAAAATTGAACCCCAATACAGAACTGATTATCTTTGGATCAATGGAAGAGGGAAGTAAACTAACTATATTCCAAGAAGCTTTTCTTAATTACGGTCTAATAACAGCAAAAAAACTTATACTCAAATTTTGGAAAAACGCAATGACGCCAACATTCAAAATGTAGATTTCAAATATGTCTGAAACGCTTCATCTTGAAGAAATGAAATTTCTCCTACTAGGCAAAGTAGACCAATTCTCAAAGACTTGGTCTCCTTTTATCAACTTTTTGCATGCATATGGTGCAACATAACATAACCTCAGAAATTAAATGGTTTAGAACCGGGTGACGGATGGGCAGAAATACGAAATAGGTAGATCTCTCCTAATCTTTCTTTTCTTTATTTTCTCCTTCTATTTCAATCTTTTCAGCTTCTCTTCTATGTCCTTTATTTCTTTTGCTATCTGTTTCTACTCGCTTGTCTATCTATTCCGACACTCTTTATTTCTTTTTTCTTTCACTGTTCTTTTATTATTAAATCAAAAGTATGAAGTTGTACAAGAATGGAAATATGTATGTATGTATTAGGTACACAAGTACCACACTATTGTACTTACTTCGAACAAAAATAAACAAAATAAAACATGCAATTACTTAACTCAGTTCTGTCAATTGAAGTAGTAATGGGGAATGAAAAAACGTCAGATTAATTGAAAAAGCTTTTTGTGCCAGTCTTTACATCGGAAGATATCAGCAGTGTGCCTGAAATTTAAGTGAGTCAGGGATTGGAAGTTAGTGGAGTTGCTATTGCTAAGTTGAAGGTGCTTGGGAAGCTGAAAGGTCTGAAGGTGGATAAATCACTTGGACCAGATGGACCACACCCCAGCATTCTGATACAGCTTTCAAGATTGTGGAGGAATTAGTAATCATCTTTCAAGAATCACTAGTCTTGAGTGTACCCAGAGCATTGGAAAATTGCAAATGTTACTCCGTTGTTCAAGAAGCAAAAGAGGGGAAATTATAGGCCGGTTAGCCTGACTTCAGTGATTGGTCACATTTATGGATCCATTATAAGGGTCCATAAATTTGGAGGTTGAATCCGTAGAAAGGAAGAAGACAAATACAATGTTGGAATTGATTTCGAGTGGACTAAAATATAAAAACATGGATGTATTACAGAGGCTTAATAAGGCACTGGTCAGAACACATTTGGAATATTGTGAGCTGTTTTGGGCCCCTTATCTGAGGAGGGATGTGCTGGTGTTAGAGAGGGTCCAGAGGAGGTTTACGAAAATGACCGCAGGGATGATTGGGTTAATGAATAGGTTCAAGGTGAAGGGGAAAAGATTTAATAGGAATCTAAGGGTTAAACCTTTTCACACAGAGAGTGGCATGTGTATGGAACAAGCTGCCAGGGGAGGTAGTTGAGACTGGGGCTATCCCATTGTTTAAGAAACAGTTGGACAGGTACATGGATAGGACAGGTTTGGAGGGCGATGGACCAAGCGCAGGCAAGTGGGACTAGGGTAGATGAGACATTGTTGGCCGGTGTGGGCAAGTTGGGCCGAAGGGCCTGTTTCCACACTGTATTACTCTATGACTCTATGACTATGAGTATTTGATAGCTCTGGGCCCTAATTCACTGGAGTTTAGAAAAATTACATGGGAGCTCACTGAAACTTACCGAATAGTAAAAGGCTGGATATAGTGAATGCGGCGAGTATGTTTCCACTAGTGAGAGAGTCTAGGAACAGAGGGCACAGCCTCAGAATAAAAGGACATACCTTGAGAAAGGAGATGAAGAGGAATTTCTTTAGCCAGAGGGTGGTGAATTTGTGGATTTTATTGCCACCATATGGCTCAGGAGGTCATATTTTTAAAGCAGAGATTGATGGTTCTTGATTATTAAAGGTGGTAAAGGTTATGGGGAGATGGCAGGTCACAGTCTAAGGATAAGGGGGAATTCCTTTAGGACCGAGATGAGGAAAACATTCTTTACACAGAGAGTGGTGAGTCTCTGGAATTCTCTGCTACAGAAGGTAGTTGAGGCCAGTTCATTGGCTATATTTAAGAGGGCGTTAGATGTGGCACTTGTGGATAAAGGGATCAGGGGGTATGGAGAGAAGGCAGGTACGGGATACTGAGTTGGATGATCAGCCATGATCACATTGAATGGCGGTGCAGGCTCGAAGGGCCGAATGGCCTACTCCTGCACCTATTTTTCTATGTTTCTAGAATGGAGTTGAGAGAAAAATATTGATCAGCCAAGATTGAATGGTGGAGTAGACTTGATAGGCTGAATGTCCTCATTCTGCTCCTATGATTTATGAACTGGCTGCAAATTCAGACTACAAATAAATTATATTCCAAGATCTATCAAGCTTCATTTACCAAGAGCATTATAACATTCTCTTTCTTCAGATTATTAAAACTGACATGTTAATAAATCTGAAAATCTGATACCATCCATTACTGTCCAGTCAGTAATTGTCCTTTAGATCATTTCAAAAATTCATAACAGTCTACAGGGAAACATGATCAGAATGCCTTTCTCTTCCACCTTCATGAGATGTACATGACAACAGAGATGAAACAAGGCAAGACACAATTACTCACTTAATTTCTATTTTACAAGCTTAAAAGCATAAATTTGGAAATCCTGCCTACATGTTTTAATATTGTTAAGTTTTGGAATCTCAATGCAATTATACATTTATTTATTTCAGTTATATCTAAATTCTCAAATTGCTTCCTGCAGTGTGATTCACCCATCGTAGGGCATCAAACTGCAATGTGGGACAAATATTGAAATATGGAAGAAGGGTCTTGACCCAAAACGTCGCCTATCTCCTTCGCTCCTTAGATGCTGCTGCACCCGCTGAGTTTCTCCAGCTTTTTGTGTAACCCTGGGACAAATATTTATTGTTCTTATTCACTGATCTGAGGAAGATTGTGGTGGCACTGAAGAGGAAGATCCAGAGATTTACAAAAGATATCCTGGGAATAGTTGGGTTCATGTATAAATGGCATTTAATGATTCTGGGACTGTATTCATTGCGGTTTTGAAGGATGAGGGGGAATCTTATTGAAACCTACCGAATAATGAAAGGCCTAGATAGAGTAGATGTGGAAGGGATGTGTGGGAAAGAACTGCAGATGCTGGTTTAAATCAAAGGTAGACACAAAATGCTGGAGTAACTCAGCGGGACAGGCAGCATCTTTGGAGAGAAGGAATGGGCGATATTTCGGTTTGAGACCCTTCTTCAGACTGATCTGAATGCGGTAGATGTGGATAGGATGTTTACAGTAGTGGGAGAGTCTAGTATCAGAAGGCCCAGTCTCAGAATAAAAGGATGTATCTTTAGAATGGAGATAAGGAGGAATTTCTTTAGTCAGAGGGTAGTTAATCTGTAGAATTTATTGTTAGATTGCTGTGGAGGGCAAATCATTGGAAATTTTTAATATTGATATGTTCTTGATTAGTAAAAGTCCAAGGTTTTGGGAGAAGGCAGAAGAATGGGGTGGAGAGGTAAAAATAGATCATCCATGATTGAATGGCGAAGCAGACCTGAAGGGCTGAATGGCCTAATAGTGCTCCTTCGTTTTATGATCTTGTGATAATTGCAGAATATCATTTTTTTTTAAAGATATCTCAGGATATTGTGAACCTAATTTAGTAGAGAAATGCCAAATCTTATGTATGAGGGATAAATAACTTACAGCTTCTGAACCTCAGCCCAGAGTGTGCTCTGCAAAAGATGATCTTCTGAGGGTGGTTCTGCAGGAAAGGAATGAAAAGCACTTGAAACTAACGGAATTACAGAATGAGCATCAAACAGCAATATGGGACAAATATTGATTATTCTTACTCAATGACTGCCCCTGTTAAAATATGCAGGTAAGTTTACAAAGACTGCACTTTACACAACTTTCTCATTTTAATTCAAAATTTCACAAACTGTTTAGCATCAGCAACTCGACGCATGGCAAAGGAAGTGGTGCAGGAAGACTTCTGCAAAGTGTCTGAAATCTTTAAATAGCTCAAACAACTCAATGTTAAACAGCAAAGTAGCTTATGAAAAATTAAATCCCTTCATTTTCATCTGTGCAGACATTTTGCCTGCAGTTAAGAGACCAGAATGCAAATTATCAATATTTTTCTTTCCTTGGCCTCTCTTGGGGTCTCCTCCATCCTTCTCCTGATACCTAGCCAAGGTAATTTGCACTTTTTTTTTCCATTCTCAGTGTATTTTGTCTCCATTTCTGTCAACTAAGGCAGGACCAGGCTATCTTGATGGGTTACAACCCCAAATCGGGGGTGATCTTTGGCAACAGCACATAAATGTAACCCTGTCCCCATCATCAATCTGTAGAGATGGTTAACAGCTTTAGGTTCCATATCAGCAGCAACCTAACACAGTCCCTTCACACAGATGTGGTGATCAAGCATGTGCATCAGGATGTTAACTTTCTTCGACATTGGAGAAGATTTATGATATCCATGAGCAGGCACAGAAATCACTATCAAAATATGGAGGGGACCGGGGGACAGGGGGGACACAATTTCTTGGCGGCCGCGCGCGCATACGCACACTCACACACACACGTAAGTCTTCGGAGGCTCAATCCAGTGCTAAATGCATCTCAACTCTGCCTGTCACGCCAGGTTAACCTTCAGCCCTGCCTGGCCTGACGGGACACCAGCACTGCTTCTCCGCGCTGGTTGTAAACCTGGGCCATATTTCCCGCAAGTCCAGGCAGGGCCGTAGGTTAACTTGACAGGATAGGCAAAGTTGAGCTGGGTTTAGCGCTGCTTCTCTTCGCTGGCTGTGGGCCTGGGGGCATAGCTCCCGTCTGACTCCCGACGTCTCTGGCCACCCCCTGGCGTGGGGGAGGGGGGGGGGGGGGGGGGACTCGGGTGGGGACATGACAGTGCCGGAGAGCCGGGATCGATCCAGGCTGCGGATGAGGTGCAGGTCTGTGCCGAGAGTGTTTTGGCACGTCTCCCTCCTCCAATCACCGCGCTCTATCCTCAATCCCACCCTCCCCACTTCCGCCTCTGACCGACACCTCCCTCCTCCAATCATCACGCTGAATCATCATGTCCTTCTCCCATTACCTGCTGTCTCTCTCGTCCAATCGGCGCCCTGGATCATCAGTCCCACCCCCACTGTCTCGTGGAAAGCCGAGATTTCACCGGGTTTTAAAATCTGGATTACAAAACATGGGGGGGGGGGGGGGGGGGGGGGAAATCGTTCCCCCACCTCTCAAAACAGAGGGTTCCCCCTGCCCCCTGCCCCCCCCCCCCCCCCCCACCCCGGGATTTCTGCCCCTGTCCATGAGGATTCTCTTGAACTTCTGTATAGGTGCAATAGAAAAAATTCTGACTGGCTACATAACTTTAACTGTTATTAACGCCTGTATGGTTGTGAGTAGTAGCCCAAAGTGTAGTTCCTTTTTCTGGTCGCCACTGGATTTTCAACATGTTGAAAATTTTCGGCCACCTGCTGCGACTATGACGGGTGCCGGCAGTCGCCGAAAAAATCGCGTAAGTGGGACAGGCCCTTTAGGATGTTGGTTGTTTAAACAGGGTTTATGCAACACCTTAATAAGATCCAGATACTGATATCACAGTGGCAAGATTATTTAAATAGCACCATTGTTTTAAATTTAAAACTTGCCATAAATTCTGGCAAGAATCATCATCATCGGTGGTCACTCGAAATGAGTATGCCTGTCCTCTCTATGGAGAATGACTGTATGTGGCTTTGTTTAACGTGGGGAGACTGGTGCACAGACAGCCACCACACGGTCCTTGACAGATCTGGGTCAGGATCCAGTGGCATGGAGTTCAAAATGACCAGGGACCATTTTCTGCTAAAGCCTTCATCCTCCTTCCCAGCCATTGTGACGCTCCACTGAAGTCAGCCATCATTCTTCGCCTGTTCCACCATTGAGGTCTTGGTTGGATTGCGTTGTCAGGGACCTCCCCCTCAAACTTACCAGCATGCGTGGCCCTACCAGGAGCATAGCTCCAGACGGCATCGCTCTCAGGTTCCAAGGACCACACAAGCTTCTCCACCTGGGAAGCCTGAGAAGTCTGGGATAAACCTCTTGGTTTATCTTGGGTCTAATAGAAAAACATACCTGTAAGGCGGATTGGGTGGAAATAAGTCTGGGGATATTGGTCAGCAGCATTGAGAGGCATTGCACTTGGATCCATTTTACTTGCATTGGCCGTAAAATCTCCTGAAAGAAGCAAAAATTACATTATCGTTTTAAACAAAATATTTTCTTCAAAGAAAAGTCAGATACATTAAATGGATTTAATAATACGATGTAAAATCACACTTTTTTATAAACTGATCAGCATTTGGTTCTTCAAAACAATTTGAAGCAAGGTGGAAATTTATTATGACTGATTTTAATTAAATGTTTATTTCAGTCATAGTCATAGCGTCATACAGCATAGAAACAGGCCCTTTGGCCCAACTTGCCCTCACCGACCAATATGTCCCATCTACACTAGTCCCACTTGCCTACATTTGGCCCATATCCCCGTAAACCTCTCCTATCCATGTATCTGTCTAATTGTTTCTTAAATGTTGCAATAATCCCTGTCTCAACTACATCCTCTGGCAGCTTGTTCCATACATCCGCCACACTTTGTGTAAAAAAGTTACCTCTCACATTCCTATTAAATCTTTCCCCATTCACCTTAAGCCTATGTCCTCTGGTTCTCAATTCCCCTACTCTGGGCAAGAGAGCAGACTGGTCTACATTTACTCGTTCATGTTTTTACACCTCTATAAGATTACCCCTCGTCCTCCTGCACTCCAAGGAATAGAGTCCCAGCTTGCTCAACCTCTCCCGATAGCTCGACCCTCGAGTTCCAGCAACATCCTTGTACATCTTCTCTGTACCCTTTACAACTTGAAAACATATTTTCTATAACATTGTGCCCAGGACTGAACACAATACTCTAAACGCAGCTTCACCAATGTCTTATATAATTGCAATGTGACCTCCCAACTTCTATACTTAATAGCAGTCTGCTCTCTTGCCCAGAGTTGGGGAATGATGAAGGTCAATGTGCCAAAAGCCTTTTTGACCACCCTATCTACCCACAATGCCAGCTTCAAGGAACTTTGTACTGTACTCCTAGATCCCTATGCTCTACAACACTCCCCGGAGTCCTACCGTTCACTGTGTAGGTCCTGCCCAGGTTAGACTTTCCAAAATGCAACATCTCACATTACTATGTATTAAAGGTATACAAAAAGCTGGAGAAACTGCAGCAGGTGAGGCAGCATCTCTGGAGCAAAGGAATGGGTGACGTTTCGGGTCGAGACCCTTCTTCAGACTGAATTGGGGGTGGGGTGGGAAGAAGAAAGGAAGAGGCAGAGACGGTAGGCTGTGGGAGACTTGGAAAGGGGAGGGGAAGGATGGAGAAAGCAAGTTCAGGGATGGGGCCCCGCTACGCATTGAAAAAGGATTGTTCGACATACCCTACAAAGAGGCAGGCATAGCTGGTGCACATGTGCGTCCCCATAGCTACACCTTAGATTTGGAGGAAATGGGAGGAGCCATAGGAAAAGTTGTTGAGGGCTAGGCAGAGGAGAGTATTAGTAGACGGGGATTGGTAGGTTCTGCGGTTGAGGAAGAAACAGAGGGCTTTAAGACCCTCCTGGTGGGGGATGGAGGTGTAGAATGACTGGACATCCATGTTGAAGATGAGGGTGTGGGGGCCAGGAAAACGGAAGTGATAGAGGAGATGAAGAACGCGTGAGGTGTCTTGGACATAGATAGGGAGGGATTTGACCGGGGCAATAGGATGGAGTCGAGGTATGTGGAAATAAGTTTGGTGGGACAAGAACAAGCAGAAACAATGGGTCTGCCAGGACAGTCAGGTTTGTGGATTTTGGGGAGAAGGTAAAATCGGGCTGTGCGTGGCTGGGGAACGATGAGTTTGGAGGCTTGAGAGGGCAGGGAGCCGGAAGCGATGAGGCTAGTGATGGTGTTTAAAATAATGTAGCAATGTTACAAAATTTTGCAATTAATCCCATCAGATAAAGCATAAAAAGAAGTTTAATTAAGAAGCCGTTAAATTTCTTTTTAAATTACTCTGCATTAAATTCCATCAACCATTCCTCAGCCCATCTGGCCAGCGATCAAGATCCTGCTGCAATTATTGACATCCATCTTCACTATCGGCAATACCACTCATTCTTGTACCATCTGCAGACTCGCTAAACTTGCCATGCACTTTTGACTTTAGACTTTAGAGATACAGTGCAGAAACAGGCCCTATGGCCCGCTGAGTCAACAACAACCAGCACACTAACCTATACGCTAGGAACAACTTACCAAAGTTAATTAACCTACAACCCTGTACATCTTTGGAGTGTGGGAGGAAACCGGAACACCCAGAGAAAACCACGGTGAGAACGTAGAAACTCCATACTGACGCACCTGTAGTCAGGATTGAACCAGTCTCCAGTTCGAGAAACAATCTTCCACCATTACCCTTCCTTCTATTAAGCCAATGTTCTATTAATTCAGCTATCTCTCCTCAGATCTTACCTTCTAGTGCAGCCTACCATGTGGAACCTTGTCAAATGCTTTGCTGAAGTCCATGTATACAACACCTAACCTTTTTAGTCACATCTTCAAAAAACTCAAATCAGATTGGTGAGACACAACCCCCCACATATAAAACCATGCAGACTATCCCTAATCAGCCCTTGTCCATCTAAATGTGCATATATTCCATTCCTTAGAAAACACTATAACAACTTTCCAACTACAGATGTTAAGTTCATTGGCTAATTGGACACCTGAATTTCCCATGAATAAGGGGATTAACAAAGTATTAATAAAGTATTTAATAATATTTTTGTTTAAATATTTTTATTTGAAGCCATACGTATTACAAATAATAGAAGTTTTTTCAGATATACATTTTATATATTTCCAAAGTTATATGAATATTACAAAGCAATATATATATAAGCCTCAATTTTTTTTTTGAGAGTGAAAAGAATAAAGAGTAAAGAGATAATAGATATTTAATTTAAAGAGTGTGATTAACTAATATTGATTTGATTATAATTTTGGTTATATGTGAGAGAAAAAAAAGAAAAAAAAACATTACTGGCAAACAATTATTATACTAAAAGAAAACAAAATTGAAGTATGCATCTTAACAATGAATGGAACAATTTCTAATAACAATATATATAGAGACGAATATACAAATCTCAGATTAAATCTTTTAATCTGATTTTACCACCGGGTACTTGTTGAGTTACAATGCTGAGCCCAGCTACCCCTTCATATAATCAGTGAATGGAGACCATATTTGTTCAAAAAGTTCGTATTTATCCATTAGGATAAACCTAATTCTCTCCAATTGCAACGTCTCCAACATTTCCACTGTCCACATTTTAATTGTAGGGGATAATGGTCCCTTCCAGAATTTTAATATTATTTTTTTTCCAATCATTAAACAGTAATCAAGAAAGTTTCTTTGATTTACTGTTAATGTTTGATTTGAATCTAAAAGACCAAATATTATTAGCTTTGGGTCAGGATTCAATATAATCTTAAGAACTATAGAAATAATTTTAAAAATTTCAGTCCAATAACTATTACGTTTTGTACATGTTACAAAACTATGTGTTAAAATAGCTTCTATGTGCTGACATTTATCACACAATGGGGATATGTTAGGAAAAATTCTATTTAATTTCATTTTTGAATAATGTAATCTATGTAATACTTTGAATTGTATCAAAGTATGTCTGGCATTTAACGAAAGACGGTGTATACGTTGTAAACTTTCTTCCCAAAAGTCTTTTCATATCGATAAACCTGTTTCATTTTCCCATATTTGTCGAAATGATTCTGTTGTTGGTATTTCCCTGTCCAAAAGGATATTATATATGTATGCTATTAATTTCTCTGTGTTTGGATGCTTATTGAGCACATCATCCAATAATCCTGGTTCTCTATTTCTATAATCTTGCATATTTGATCTAACATAATCTCTGATTTGTAAATACCTAAATAAGTTATTTGAGTGCAGTCCATAAATATCTTTCAACTCCTGAAATGAGAGAAATTTCCCATTCTTATAAAGATGTTCTATCCTTATAATTCCTAAATTTTTCCATTGTCCAAACCCCCCATCCAATAAAGAGGGCTTAAACAAAGGATTATTCATAATTGGTAAGCAAAGCGACATATTTTCTAAATGTAAAGTCTTAACTATCTGTTTCCAAATACGTCTATTGCTAAAAATTATAGAATTTTCACTATAAATTTTTTTTTGTACCACCCTTGGAGCAAGGCGTACTTATATCAAAAGGTGAACAATCTTCCTTTTCCATTTTTAACCAAGCTGGTTCCTGATCCATGTTTACCAACCAAAAATTCATATTCTTGATCTGAACTGCCCAGAAATAACATAAAAAATTAGGTAGTGCTAGTCCACCATTTATCTTAGATTTACATAAATATCTTTTACTTATCCTGTGATTTTTATATCCCAAATAAAGCTATTAACAATACAATCTTTTTTTTTAGGTTTTAGGAAGATATAGCGGGATAGCTTGAAATAAATATAATAGTTGTGGCAAAAAAATCATTTTAATGGCATTTATTCTGCCGATCATTGATATTGGTAATGTTTTCCAATATAGGATATTATTTTTTAGTTTATTCAGTAATTGGGGAAAATTTAATTTAAATAGAGAATTATAAGATTTAGATACATTAACTCCTAGATATTTAATGTGGTCAGTAACTATTTTAAATGGAGATTTTTGTAATTTATTTAATTTTATTCCTGTTATAGGCATAATTTCACTTTTATTCCAATTAATTCTATATCCTAAGAACATCCATCAATTTCTGGTTACGATCTAATCCTTTCGGCTAATAATTCTATTGCAAGAGCGAATAATAAAGGTGATAACGGACATCCTTGTTTACAACCCCTAGAGCGATTAAATTTGGCTTATAACATTTGATTTGTTAAGATTCTTGCTGTTAGATTAGAATATAAAATTCTAACCCATTTGCAAAATCTTTCCCCCAGTTGAAATTTCTGCATTATCCTAAATAGATAAGGCCATTCAACCTGGTCAAATGCTTTTTCTGCGTCCAGGGATATAACAGCTAATTTAATATCATTAATTCTTTTTGAATATATGATATTGAATAGACGTCTCAAATTATAAGTAGAATAGCGTTTAGGGATAAAGCCTGTTTGATCATGATGTTTTAATTTATTGATCACTAGACTTAACCTTTGAGATAAAATTTTAGTTAATATTTTTTGATCCGTATTTAGAAGAGCAATTGCTCTATATGATCCTGGATCTTCCAGATCCTTATCTACTTTAGGAATGAGTGTAATTGTAGACTCATTTAGGGTTTCTGGTAACTGTTTTTGCTCATAGGCATCTTTATATATTGTTTGTAGACGTGGGGAAATCAAATCGTGAAACTTCTTATAAAATTCAACACCTAAACCGTCAGGGCCAGCAGCTTTACCATTTTTCAATGATCTGATTGATTCCTCAATATCTTTTACTGATATTTCAGCACCTAACAAGTCTCTTCCTTCCTCATCCAATCCATTAATATGACATTCATGTAGGAATGCTTCCATTCCATCAGATTGACCCGTCAGTTTGGATGTATAAAGTTTTTGATAGTAATGCTGGAATCTATCATTAATATCTTTTGGTAAAGTTAGTATTCCTCCTTGTTCAGATCTGACTTTAGATATCATTTTTTCTTCATTTGATTTTCTAAGTTGACGAGATAAAAGTTTATGTGGTTTATCCCCGAATTCAAAATGTACTTGTTTAGTCTGTTGGAAAAGTTTAATGACGTAATTTGATTGTATCTCATTTAACTTGTATTTTAATGTTGCAATTTTGTTATATATCACCCTAGATGGTGATATAGCATTTTCCATGTCTAATTGCTTTATTTCATTTTCCAAATTCTGTTGAATCTTGTGGTTTTCCTTATTAAGGTGTGCTTGCGCAGATATTATAGCAGCACGTATAAAAGCTTTAACTGTGTCCCATAGAAGAGAAGAGGAAATTCCAGGTTTATCATTAGTCTCAAAAAATAGTTTAATCTGTTTAACCAGATAATGGTAACAAGCCTTATAACTTAATATTTGAGGGTTGAGTCTCCATTGAGAATATCTATTAGTTTTACCCTTTAAATTAATCTTGAATGTTAATGGGGCATGATCCGAAATAATAATATTATGATATTTTGAGTCATACGTGAATGGGATAAGCTTTGAATCTATTAAAAAATAATCTATCCTAGAATAAGTTCCGAATACCGGAGAATAGAATACCAGTGGGATTATCATTTCTCCAAACATCCTTGACATTCGTGGAACTGATAAACAAATTTATGAAGTCTGAAGAAGGGTCTCGACCCGAAACGTCGCCTATCTCCTTCATTCCTTAGATGCTGCTGCACCCGCTGAGTTTCTCCAGCTTTTTGTGTAACCCTCGATTCTCCAGCATCTGCAGTTCCTTCTTTAACAAATTTATGAATTCGTTTGATTTAGATGCAGCCTTCCTTTTGGTTGATGATCTATCTAAATAGTTATCCAAAGTACAATTTAAATCACCCCCAATTATTAAATTATGTTGTGTGACTATAGGAATAGTGTTAAATATTTTCTTTAAAAAAAACGGATTATCGAAATTAGGTCCATATATATTCATAAGAACGACCTTCTTCGAGTATAATTCACCCGTAACTATTATATACCTACCTTCAGAATCTTCTATTATTGAGCTATGTTTAAATTGGATACCTTTACGAATAAGTATTGCAACTCCTCTGGACTTATGAGTAAATGAAGAGTGGTACACTCTAGAGATCCATTTTGATGTTAGTCTATATTGTGCGTCCTTTTTTAGGTGAATCTCTTGAAGATAAATTATGTCTGATTTAATTCTATTTAACTGAACCAAAACCTTACCTCTTTTAATTGGTTTGTTAATTCCCTTTAACGAATCAACGAATAATAATACTAATAACTTTTTCTTACATACATAACTCTTCAAGTCTACTGTATGATACCATTCATAACTAAAATAATGTAGTACAGTATATGACATAAAAAACAAAATAAAAATAAAAAAAGTTAGTGATGTTAATAGAAAGGTGCAGGAAAAAAAAAAGGGACTACTATTAAATTGAGTGCGGTTAGTGTAAGCCACACTAGCGTGGCTCTTAATCTATAGACTTTACTGTTTGTAAAAAAAAAGGATGTTTATAGTTCCAGCTCCGTAAATGCCTTAAGGGCAATATATTTAGGGGTGGGGCGTTAAATTTCAGTGCTTATTAATGCTTTATTATTTTTAACTACTACTATCGATTTTAACTATTTAAGGAGGAATGACATACATTTGTAAATAATAATTAATACTAAACTATTTCTATCGTATATTAGTTTGTTATTAATAATCATTAAACTCTCCGTGTCCAGTAATTTTAAAAGTTCATAATTCTTCCTCCTTCTCTCTGGGTAAACAGTATCATCAGGTAAGTGTTAAGTATAATTCGAGTTAGTTATTCTTCGTCCTCATCTTCTTCTTCTTCCAGTTCTTCCATCTTCTTCCACTACTTCTTCCTCTTCCAGCTTCTTCTCGATACTACGAGCGAACTCAAGTGCTTCAGTATGCTTGATATAGTGATGCTCTTTATTATCATAGCTTACTCATAGTGTGGCAGGATACATCAGGCCATATCTCAGGCCCCTTATATTCTTGAGGATGTTTCTTGTTTCAGTAAATAAAGCTCTTCTCTTGGCCACTTCCGCAGGGTAATCTCTGAATATGCTGATCTTGTTGCCATCATAAAACAGATTCTTCTTACGAATTACTATCTTCATCATATCTTCCAAGACATGATCATAAACCACCTTCACAATCAGTTGTATTGGGGGTGAGCCCGTCTTTGGGCGTCGTCTCAATGCCCTATGCGCTCGGCCAAGCAGGGGTACTTGCTCCAGATTCAAAACATTTTTTAGAAGATTTGCAGCAAATTCTCTAATATCTTGTTCTCCCTCCTTGCCTTCACGCACTCCAACAATACGCAGATTCTGGCGCCTTTGCCGTCCCTCCAAGTCAATACATTTCTCAGTTATTTTATTCAATAATTCTGTTAAACACTTGTTCTCGGAAAGAAGTTTCTCATTCGCCTTAGCACTTGAGTCAGCAATACTGGCCAGTTCCTTTATTGCCTCGTGTTGTTGATCAAGTGATCTTAGGTTCCAACTTGAAATCTTGAAATCAACCGCCGATTCCATCCCACCGACTTTAAGATTTACTTCATCCATCTGTTGTTTCAGAGCAGCATCCGCTTTTATTTTCCAGTCATCAATCATAGTTCTTACTGTGATTATAACTTCTTTTTTCAATTCATCTTTAACTTGTTCTTTAAACAATTCAATATCTGCTCTAAGTAACTTTAAATCTTCTTTATATTCCTTTTTCATTTTTCTCAGCTCACCCATAATAGTAGTTTTCAGATCTTCCATCTCGGATTTTCTCCTTGAAATATCCTCCTGGGGGGCAGTCAAACTCGAGGCCGAGGCTCCAGCCGGGCCTACTTCTTTTCTCGTTACGATTTTTTTCTCTTTGGTGGGGGTTCATTGAGTCGACATTACCGTCGGTAAAGATGACGTTACGCACCTTATCAAGCTGCCGGTGCCGTTCACAGACGTTCTTCTCTGGTAAGTGACTTTGAATCACCCCGTTTTGTCCCCTTTTTTATACAATTTTTATGGAGCTGGTTGGCGCGAGTTCCACCTACTCCATAGCACCACCGGAAGTCCCTTAATAATAAAATATTTGTTAATTGTTCCCAGTATTTACCCTGCAGCCCCTCTTGAATAGAGGCACAACTTTTGCCACCCTCCAGTCTTCCTGCACCTCTCCCGTATACAATCACGACTTGTAAATTTTAGACAGGGCTTTCTCTCGGATATATCTGATCCAGCCCAGGTGATTTGTCTTCCATCATACGCTTAGAAAGTCATTTTTCTGAGGCTCCGCACAATTTCCGTAAGATATCATGATGAGCTCAACATTTGCATAGTGAAGATGGATTTGCCTGACATATAATTATCTGATACCTGACAGCATTCAGTCAAACAGCTGCTATACATATATCTTACACATATGCAATAACTGAGCAGTATTTTTTTAAGCTACTGATGCAGGAGGATGCCTTAAAGGTTAATACATCTGGCTTAACTGCAAGTTTCAGATAAATTATGTTGTTAGAACTGGTTGGTGTCCAGAGATGGCAGAGGGGGAAGTTGCGAACAAAAATTAGTTAAATCTGAGAAATAAGATAGGGATGGTAAATGTAAATCATGCCTGGTTCCTACTTGTGATTGCTTTCCAATGAACACAAATCAATATTTTGATACGATACGATAGAACTTTATTTATCCCAGGAGGGAAATTGATCTGCCAACAATCATAAAAACACAAAACAGAAAATACATGAAACATCAAATTAAAGTGATGAGTGGAAAGGCTTGTGGGATTTGCAAAGATTTGGCGGGGGGGGGGGGGGGGGGGGGGGGGGGAAGGGTAGTTGATCTCAGTCTACCCCATGACAGAAAGTGGAGGAGTTGTAAAGTTTGATAGCCACAGGGAAGAAGGATCTCCTGTGGCATTCTGTCCTGTATCTTAGTGGAACCAGTCTGTTGTTAATTGTTGTTAATATGAACAACCTGACCCTGAATGTCGAAAAAACAAAGGAGGTCGTCGTCGACTTCAGGAAAAACCGGCACAGTCCCACACCACTTCACATCAATGACAGCGATGTGGAGGTGGTCAGTAGCACTAAGTTCCTGGGGGTGCAGATCACTAACAGTCTGACCTGGTCAAATAACATCTCATCAACAGTTAAGGGAGCGCAGCAGCGGTGGCACTTTCTGCGCCGGATGAGAAGAGCTCACCTCCCCCATCCGATCCTCACCACTTTCTACAGGAGCACCATGGAGAGTATTTTGACCAGCTGTATCTCTGTCTGGTTTGGGGACTGTAAAGCCTCCAATTGGAAGTTCGTGCAGAGAGTGGTGAGGACGGCAGAAAAACTCATCGGGACTTCTCTCCCCTCAATCGGGGATATTGCGACCAAATGTTGCGTGTCTAAGGCCAGCAGTTTTATAAAAGACCCCGCACATCTCCATCGCGGACTGTTCACTCTGCTGCCCTCGGGCAAAAGATATCGTAGCATAAAGGGCCTGTCCCACCAGCAAGTCAAGTCAAAGGTGTAGCCAGAAGCAACCACCTGGGCCCTAGCTATGACTGTCATTTTATTGGTTACGTTAGGCACTTCTTGTTCACACCATTGCATACACTACTCACCATCTGCCAAAACAATGACTTCAATGGAGATCCCTCCTGCCCCCAAGCAGAACTCATTGATTTCATCAACCCTTTGAATAGCTTTCATCCTGCACTCAAATTCACTTTGATTATCCCTGATATCTCTCTCCTTTCTTTATCTGTCTCTATCGCAGGAGGCAGACTATTGACTGATGTCTACTACAAACCTTCTGACTTCCACAGCTACCTTGATTCCCCCAGCTACCTCCACCCACCCTCCCATTGCAAGGACACCATGCCTTACTCACAATTTCTTTGTCTCCACTGCATCTGCTTCCAAGATGCGTCTTTCCACTTAAGAACATCACAGATGTCCTATTTCAACAATAAATTTGGCCTCTCCCCTGCTGAATGTTGATAGAGCCCTCACCAATGTCTCCAATGGCCCACAATTCTGCTTTTGCTTCCCTTCCCACTAGATGCAACAAAGATAGAATCGTCCTGGTCTTCCCGTTACACCCCATCAGCCTCCACATCCAACATAACCTCAAAGTATCCCCAGCTCCCACAATTCTCTTTCATCCCCTCTTTTCCCTCCTCCCTCCAACCTCTTCTACCCATATCCCTCGCTCGACTTTCCACTTCACTCCTCCTCCTCTTTCTTTATATGACATCCTTTTCACCTCAAACCTTTTTCATTAACTCCATTGATTTGCCAACCAATCCCGCCCCTGAGCCCCCACCCCTCCCCCTCACCTGCATCCACCTGTCACTTATCAGGGTTTGCCCCACCTCAACCTCTCTTTTCCAGCTTTCTCATAATCATGGTCATTGTCACAGATGGCTGAAGTCATTGTCACAGACAGCTGTGGAGGCCAAGTCATTAGGTATTTTTAAAGTGGAGATTGATAGATTCTTGATAAGTGTGTCAAAGGTTACAGGGCGAAGGCAGGAGAATTGGGTTGAGAGGGAAAAATAGATTGGCCATGATCAAATGAAAGAGCAGTCTCAATAGGCTGAATAGCCTAATTCTGCTCCTATGTCTTATGGTCTTATGGAAGGACCATTAACAGATGGGGATTAAGTTGTTCCTGAGTATGGGGTTCGCACTTTCACATTTCTGTACCTTCTGTTAAATGAGAGTGGGGAGAAGAAAGAATGACTGGAGGAGGAATGACAGGGAGAAGGAAGAAAGTCAATATTTAAATTAATACAATACAATACAGTACAACACCGTTTATTGTCATTTGTACCTCATTGAGGTTCAAACGAAATTTAGTTTCTGCAGTCATACAAACAAAAACCAAGATACAACACAATTTACACAAACATCCATCACAGTGAATCTCCTCCTCACTGTGATGGAAGGCAAAGTCTTAATAATGTGATTATTGTATAGGTATGTTACAAAACGTACCTTGAGCAGCGCTGCAGTTCTACCGCTCCCCATGTGCGTGACTTTGGCGCCTTTCAGAGGGGGGCGTGTTTAAAGTGCCGTTTTTCCACAGACAGGGCAAATCGATCCATGTTGGGCGATTTCGTTGCTGAAGAAAAATCGCTCCGACATTTCATTCATGAAGGTATTTTTAAATTACGCTAGATTATGTATTAACTAGAGTAATTTAAAAATCATCTTCTAAAGCTGTGAGCGCCGACAACGGGAAGGATTTTACGTAGGGGAGAAAATAAGGTACACAGTTTATTTTTACTTTAAAACTTGGTTTTAGGAACGCTTTAATCACATTTTAATGTTGCGAAATGTGGACAAAAAAAAATGTATGAACTGGCAGTGTTTTTCATGCCGACTTCACCGCAAACCGCAACGTTCCAATCCACCGCATTCCACTAAAACCCGCTCGCTAGTTGATTTAAATGGCCATTAATTTACAGGAATTAAACACTAAATTCCTTCCATTTGGCCTATAAATTCATGAAAATGAGATTTAAAAATCATGTTATATTGTGAATTATTGTGTGAATGTTATTTGGACACTTAGGCAATTTAAAAAAGTTTATCTTTTCTTAAGAAATGGATAGATGTTTAGATCTAGTCATTTAATTTTGTAATTAGCTACAATTAGATAACTAACTAATTATACGCTTTAATTTCAGGTCATCCAAGTAATATTGTTTCATATTTGTTTCAGAATGCTTCAATCTATAATAACTGAAAATTTAATTGAGTTCTCTTAATTTTTAAGAAAGTTATGGGCTTTTAACTGTCCTAGATCACAGCTTTTGAGTTAAGTCAATGGAAAGGCAATGGGGAACAAGATGCTAATTTCTCAGTATGAAAATGGCCGTAAGCTTTTTAATACTGAAGATATGAAAGTGAATTAGGTGTCAAATTAAACTTTTTATGCTTTATCTGATGGGATAAATTGTAGACTTGATTTTTTAAATCTCAAAATGTTGTAACATTGCTATATTGTATCATGCTTGTTATCGTGCATCTAATGTCCTGATTTATTTCCCTTCACTACATTTTCATTGGGCTTATAAGCAACTCCTATCCATATTTCCCACCCACATTGATTCTGCACTTTGCATTGGTGGGTCATGAAGCTTTTCCTCTGCTCTCGTTATCCTGTTCTGAAATATCATGGCTACCTTTGCTCCTTTCCCATTTGGCATGTTTCTTCTAAAAGCCCTCTCTGTTCTTTATCCAGACAGATCCTGGTGATCACTGTCAATTTTGCTGTCCCGCATTATTGTTTCCTCCATTATTTTTAACTTTCTAAACATAACCTGTCCAGAGATTTCCACCACTGTTTAGTTTAAAATCATACGTGCTATCAAAATTTATTGGGAGTCCTGGGAGCCAGAAAAAGCTGTGGAAGATAATGCACAGGTAGTAGCTTGGGATAGAAGAGATTTGTGAAGCTATCTGGATAGTACAAAGAGCAGTGATACTTTAGAATCAGAAGGTCATGCAAGTGTTGACAGTGTTTCTGGTGCCATGTAAACAAGCAGATTGGATTGCATTGGATTGCAGGAAGTACGCAATCTTGGTAAATGATGCATGGTGATGTTGGAATATTCGATCAGGGCTCAACATCGTTAAAACCAGGATGCTCCCCTTCCGCACAACATCCAGTTAAAATGTAAAATAGAAAACTAAAGTACCTTGAAAAAGTGCCTTGTTTGACAATCCTAAAGCAGGTACACTGGCACCTTCGGGGATTTCATTGCATATCTGAAATAAAACCACATAAATAGAAATCAGTAATTGCTCACTAGTATCACAAAATAAAAAATTGAAGAGTCACAGGGTCAGAGATACAGTATTGAAATGGGTCCTTTGGCCCACCATGCCCACATCAACCACAAAACACCCATTTTACACTAATCCTGCCTTAATCCCATTTTAATTCTTCTCACATTTTCTTCAATTTCCCAGATTTACCTACACTACTAGAGGCAATTTACTGTGCCCAATTAACTTACATGTCTCCAATTAACCACATGTCTCTAATTCGTTTCAAAACCTTCAATCTCTCAGGCAATTTTCAACATTCCCATCTAGCATAAAACCAAAAATGCTGAAGGTATCAAATAGAGGTAAACCTACAATAAAATATTCCGACTAACCCAAACTGACGTATTATCATTTTCCCCCATAAAAAAAAAGTCTACTGATAGATTGTTGACAATCACTAAATTAATCACAAATATTTAAAAATTGGTTGTTCGCAGATGTCTGATAATTATGTTAATTGATAAAATACATCTCTTGGTGCTCCTGAACACATCCTCAGTGATGTAAGCTGGGGTCATTGGGTGTTTTGGGTCTTCCAACATCGGACACCCTAGCCCAGCGACTCAGACCATGACTTGTGTTCAGGTGGCATTCACTCCTCCCCATGGACCTCCTCTCCTGATCCAGAGCCATCTCAAGGCTTTCTCCGCTGCCTCTGTGGTGCTCTTGATGGCTCTTCACCTCTCCATTCAGTTGATGCCCAGTGCACTCAAGGCTTTGTAGAGCAATTGCCTTGCAAAACCTCGATGGGCATACACCTTGCCTTCCAGCCCTGCTTTCGGCAGTTTATGACCAGCTCTTCGTACTTGGTCATTTTCATCTCGTGCGCCTCCTACATTCGGTCCTCCCACCGCACTGTCAGTTCCACCAAAACAATGTTTTTGGTCGCCTCTGAGACCAGGAGGATGTCTGGCCTCAGGGTGGTTGTGACGATGTGCCATGGGAACTTCAGCTGTTTCACCAGGCCTACAAACAGCTGCCAGTCCTGGGCAATCGCCAGGATTCCTGATAGATTCCTGGCTGCTGTTCTTGGCAACTGCACTCCAGCCTTAACGAAGGTGATCATCTGGGTGGTGGACCATGCTCATCTGCAGCTGTTGATTCCCATGCTGATGGCTTCTGCAATGGGTTTAAGAACCTGATCATGACTCCTGGTGTACCGGCCCTGCCCAAGAGCCTTTGGGCAGCAGCTCGGGATGTGTTCCAATGTCCCCTTTCCTGAGCATTGCGGGCAATCGGAGATTCCATTTTGCCCCAGATGAAGAGGTTCGATTAAGAGGTTCGATGAAGAGTTCAAAACAACCACAAATCAAAAAAACAGGGAAAAGTGGAGTATAAGTTAATATATGACTATAGTCTCTGGCTTATGTTAGGAAACATTTCTTCAAAGAATAACATGATTAATACGTGAAATAAGTTGCCAATTTCAAAATCAGTCCATGGGCAATTGGGTATCAGAATAGGAAAAAATTGCTGTCAGATTCAGATTTATTGTCACATGCACCAATTAAGGTACAGCGATATTTGAGTTACCATGTAGCCATACAATTAAAAGAACACAACACAATGTGCTCACCCACCACACCACCCCCAGGTCCCTCAGATCGGCCGACTTGGGGTTGCTGAACATCCCGCGGTCTAGGCATAAACTAAGGGGTGACTGCACCTTTGCGGTTGCAGCTCCTAGACTGTGGAACAGCATCCCTCATCCCATCAGAACTGCCCCCTCCATCAACTCCTTTAAGTCAAGACTAAAAACTCATCTCTACTCCCAAGCCTTTCTTGACATCCTCTGAGCGAGGGTTATATGTATGTAGTGATGTTTGTATTTAATCTATGAACCACTGTTGTTTGTTATACTATTCTTCTACCAATGTAAAGCACTTTGGACAACGAGAGTCGTTTTTTAAATGTGCTATATAAATAAAAGTGACTTGACTTGACTTTTGTTATTCATCCATAAAATAGAACAAATAAATATATATACATTTGGATAGACAGGGGCTGATTAGGGATAGTCAGTATGATTTTGTGTGTGGGAGATTAGTGGCTTACGAACGTTTTTGAGATTTTTGATGAAGCAACCCAACCAAAGCCCATTTGACCAAGGCAAATCCGTACACGTTGTCTCAATCGACTTCAGCGAGGAATTTGATAATGTACTGTGGCGTCAGTCTGAACACGGCCACTTATGCTCGAGCCCTTGTCAGGAGATATGAGGGCGGGCACGTGACGTCATGGCCTGGAGGGAGTGTCCTGGTACTTAAGGTCATCTCACCACGAGACGTTAAGCAGTCAACAGGTAGCTGAGTCCAAGAGTACAACCTCGCTCAGCAACAGCAACTTTGTAATATATGTAGTTAGTGCACCCACCTAACGTGTCACTACTGAATAAAGAACCGTTTGAACCGACCTGACGTCTCACCACGTATGGTGCCGCTACAGTACTCTGCAGTAGGTTGCTCCAGAACGTTAAATCACACGGGATCCAGGGAGAGCTAGCTAAATGGATGGAGAATTGTCTTCAAGGAAGGAAGCAGAGGGTGATGGTGGGAGGTTGTTTCTCATTCTCGAGACCTGTAACTGGTGGTGTGTCTCTGGGGTTGGTTTGGGCCCATTGCTGTCTGTGGTTTATATTAACAATTTGGGTGAGAATGTACAAGGCATGAACAGTAAGTTTGCAAATGGCATCAAAATCGATGGTATCATTGATAACAAAGATGTTTATCAAAAAACAGAATCTTGAACAGTTGGGCAAGTGGGCCGAGGAATGTTTAATGGAATTTCTGAGGAGTGTTGTAGAGCAGAGGGATTTAGGAGTACAGGTACATAGTTATTTCAAAGTAGCATCACAGGTAGATTGAATGGCCTGGAAGGCTTTCAGTGCATTGACCTTCATTAGTCAAGTTGTTGAGTATAGAAGTTGGAATGCTATACCTGACGTTGTTGAGGCTGCATTTGGGGTATTGTGTTCAGTTTTGGTTACCCTGCTTTAGTAAGCCTGTTGATAAGCCGGAAAGAATGCAGGGAAGATTTGTGAAGGTGTTGCTAGGATTTCTGGGCCTGAACTATAGTGAGAGGTTAAGCAGACTAGGACTTTATTCATTGGAGTGCAGGAGGTTGAGGAGTGATCAAGTTGTATAAAATCTTGAGGGGAATAGATAAGATATTATGCACAGAATCTTTTACCCAGATTTAATGGCAATATGGCCAAAGACCTCCTTACCCCTTACGACTAAAATGACAGCGTCCACGTCTTTGCTCAATTGAATGTGCCTGTACATTATAGGTTTCTCCCGAAAAATGGACAAACAATAATGAAGGCCAAGTTCAAGATTGTTTTTACTTCCATGGGATGCGTGAAGAAATTTGTGAAAAAAACTAGTCAATTTGTTATCAACATCCATATCAGATTATCTCTTTAAAAAGTCCTTTCAAACAATTTACAACATGTTGTTTATTACACAGAACTTGTGGGTGCTGTTCAGTCAGAATGATAGCAAGCAGCTTCCAACACCTAGGTTTCATCACACGAATCTCAGATCCAGGACTCAACAGCATCAACGTAGCTTCATGAAACCATTCTGTTTCATGTTTGACTTGTCCAGCTAGCATTGTTAGATGTCTGCTCAAACTGGTGAGTACATACAAAGTCTTGCAGACCAGGTACCTACACCATCAATGCACATTACAGGAGCTCTCTGAGACATAAATGAGAACCAACAATGACCGCCTGAATCCCAGGTGACGTATTATCACACTGCAGTTATGTATCACTGGCGTTCAGCCATTACTTCAGCATCAATTTAAAGATGATGGAACTGAATACTTATCCTATATAAGAACTGGGCAGAGCATCACAGCATGGTCTGATGAGCACACTGCCCTGATTCAACACAATTGTCTTCAGGCTTCAGATCCACTCTTCTGATGGTCGTTCAAGTTCATCAGTTGATTGATACAAACAGAATCAGATAATTGTGATAGAACTCTTGCTGTGCTGTGGGCTTCAATGTAACTTCAGACCCTCATACACAAAAAATCGGAATTAACTTCCCATGGCAGTACATGACAGTGTAGAGATTGTCAATGGGGGGGGGGGGGGGAAGGCTGGTTTGCCTGTGGCTACATCCACCACTCTTTACAATTTCTTGCAGTCTTGGGGAGAACAGTTACCAAACCGATCTGCAATGTATCTGATAGGATACATTCTAGGGTGAATCGATAGCAATGTATAAGTGTCATTTGATTCTCTATCTTCTGAAGACGTCAGGGCATGGGTGTGCTTTCTTGGCTGCATCAATTTACGCCTGGGAACGAGAAGCTCTTGTGCAGTTCCTTCTTTAACACAAGCTCTTGACCGTATCCACTTCAGCAACATTGATGAAGAATGGGGCATATCATCCACCCCACTGAAGGTGATGATTACCAACGTCATGTTGCTGACATCGAGGGAGATTCAAACCCAAACTGGAATACAGGTTCCGACGGTCGACCTGCCATTTTTCACAACAGTTCTCATTCCATGCCCTGCATTCTACACTGGTTGCGATGCCAGCACCAGCAGGCCCTTGCTCTGACTCTCCCGCAGCTCCTGGCCTCACTCAAACACACCTGCAAAAATAAACTTCAAGTAGCCCTTACTTTCCCTCTCTCTCCATCCCCTACCCCTTCCCAGTTCTCCCACCAGTCTTACCGTCTCCGACTACATTTTATCTCTGACTCTCCTGACATCAGTCTGAAGAAGGGTCTCAACCCGAGATGTCACCCTTTCCTTCTCTCCAGAGATGCTGCCTCTCCTGCTGAGTTACTCCAGTATTTTGTGTCTACCTTTGAAGGAGAGGTTGTTCGCTTTACAGCATGTTACTAAGCTCTTTATCTCCTTACTGTAATCCGCCTCACCATTATTCAAGATCTAGCTGACTATAGTGCTGTTTTCTCAAACTTGTAAATGGAGCTAGAGAATAACTTGGCCACACAGTTGTGGTGCTGAGTCCTAAGTCCAGACTTCGAGGTAAATTTGGACTTTCACACAATAATGAAGCTAATGTAACTGATTTCTCAAAAATTAGATCTTCAATCACATATTGCTCAAATAAATAGACATCTATAATCTAATTTCTTGGTGCAGTGTTATTAAAATCTATATACAGTCAGGAAAATTGTATATGGAGTTATAAACTATAATGGCAAGTCATTAAGAAGCGTGTGTAAGATGATCGTAGATTTGATGAAAGAGAAGTTCAAGGAAAAGCCCTGTGTGGAAACGTTCTTAGCATATGGGAAATCAACAAACTAAACCAATGCCAAGATACATAGAAAATAGGTGCAGGAGGCCATTCGGCCCTTCGAGCCTGCACCGCCATTCAATGTGATCATGGCTGATCATCCAACTCAGTATCCCGTACCTGCCTTCTCTCCATACCCCCTGATCCCTTTAGCCACAAGTGCCACATCTAACGCCCTCTTAAATATAGCCAAATGAACTGGCCTCAACTACCTTCTGTGGCAGAGAATTCCAGAGACTCACCACTCTCTGTGTAAAGAATGTTTTCCTCATTTCGGTCCTAAAGGAATTCCCCCTTATCCTTAGAGGTATCCTTAGATACACAACTATTATTATATTCAGTTGTTGGAAAAAGAAAGGAATATGACAACGAGTAAGATTAAACTGAATGTAGGTGTTATTCTGTATGATTCAGAGATTTGAAGGGACAAAATACCCATTTTTGTGCTGTCACATTCCATAGTACTAGGTAGCATACCATTGTATAAAGAGTTTTATTTAAATTGACCATGATCAAGTCCCCAAAAAAAGATTACAATTTGGGAAGTTTATAATATCTTTTTAAAAATATAATTAATGAATACAAACTAATCTTTGAAATTATGAAACTTAAGCAAAATCGCGAGGAGTAATTGTACTCTATGCACAAAACATTAACAAGTTATTAATTACAATGTTCAGTGTACTTACATTTGTTGAAAGCACATCTTCAAGTGGCACACGAGTAATGGAACTGAAATTTTCTACAAAGTTTTTGGTGGCAGTGAAGACTCGAAGCACTTTCTCATCAGCACCAGAAACAAATTGAAAACGACTGATCATAGCTATGCATTGCATATCGAATCCATGTATTTGTGGTCGTGCAATTTCATGCCAGGTCACCTAATAAACAGAAAATTCAATTGTGAAATCCAAACTGTGCAACCATTAGTTTGAGTCCAACATTTGTGCTGCTGTATTATGGGAAATTTAACCAGGGCAGGATCTACACAGTGAATGGCAGAGCTCTGGCGAGTGTTGTGGTGGTGAGGGATCTAGGAATACAGGTACAGTGCCCTCCATAATTTATTTATTTTCCTCTGTACTTCACAATTTGAGATTTGTAATTGAAAAAAGCACATGTGGTTAAAGTGCACATTGTCAGATGTTATTAAAGGGTATTTTTATATATTTTGCTTTCACCATGTAGAAATTACAGCTGTGTTTATACATAGTCCCCCAATTTCAGAGCACCATAATGTTTGGGACACATGGCTTCACAGGTGTTTGTAATTGTTCAGGCGTGCTTAAATGCCTCCTCAATATATGTATAAGAGAGCTCTCACCACCTAGTCTTTCCTCTAGTCTTTCCATCACATTTGGAAACGTTTATTGTTATTCATCAACATAGGGTCCAAAGTTGTGCCAATGAAAGTCAAAGAAGCCATCATGGGACTGAGAAACAGGAATAAAACTGTTAGAGACATCAGCCAAACGTTAGGCTTCCAAAAATGAACTGTTTGGAACATCATTAAGAAAGAGAGCACTGGTGAGCTTATTAATCACAAAGGGACTGGCAGGCCATGGAAGACCTCCAAAGCTGATGACATAAGAGTTCCTTCCATAATAAAGAAAAGTCCCCAAACACTTGTCCGACAGATCAGAAACACTCTTCAGGAGTCAGGTGTGGATTTGACAATGACCTCTATCCGCTGAAGGCTTCATGAACAGAAATACAGAGGCCACACTGCAAGATGCAAACCACTGGTTCGCCTACAAAAATAGGAAGTCCAGGTTACAGTTTGCCGAGAGGTACTTAAAAGAGCAACCACAGTTCTGAAAAAAGGTCTTGTGGACAGATGAGATGAAGATTAATTTATATCAGAGTGATGGCAAGAGCAAAGTATGGAGGAGAGAAGGAACTACACAAGATCCAAATCATACCACCTCATTTGTGAAACATGGCGGGGGAAGGGGGTGTTATGGCCTGGGCATGTATGGCTGCTGAAGGTACTGGCTCACTTAGTGTAACAAAATGTTCCAGATGTTGGGGGAGTTCAAAACCAGGGGTCACAGTTTAACAATAAGGGATAGGCCATTTAGGACTGAGATGAGGACACACTTACTTCACACAGAGAGTTGTGAATCTGTGGAATTCTCTGCCACAGAAGGCAGTGGAGGCCAATTCACTGCATGTTTTCAAGAGAGAGTTACATTTAGCTCTTGGGCTAGCGAAATCAAGCAAAATCAATTATGGGAAAAAACAAGAAAGAGGTACTGAGGCCTATTCCTGCACCTATTTTCCATGTTTCCATATATGGAAAAGTATATGGCAATAAATCTCGACCACTTGATTTTGAACCATTCATGCATGGTGGAGATATAATGAGTGATACAGTGTGAAAGCAGGCCCTTCGGCGCAACTTGCCCACACCCGCCAACATGTCCCAGCTACACTACCTGCTTTTGGTCCACATCCCCCCAAACGTATCCTATTCATGTATCAGTCTAACTGTTTCTTAAATGTTGGGATAGTCCCTGCCTCAACTACCTCCTCTGGCAGCTTGTTCCATATAACCACCACCCTTTGTGTGGAAAGATTTACGCATTAAAAAGTTACCTAAAAAATATTTCAAGTAAAAAACATTGAAATCATACTTCTACAATGCACTAAAACATGATTTTAATACATCAAAGTTCAAAAAATCCCTACCATGGGAGAGGGAACAACCCCCTCCCGCCACTCGGTTGCTCCACACTCCCTCGCCAGGTACCCCCAAAGCCATTGATCACTCAGCCTACCCACTTTCAAAAACGCTCCGTGGCCCCTGGTTCAGACAGAGAGCACTGCCAGATGTGAGCAGGGTACTGAGGCCAGTTGTCCGTGATGTCTGGATCCCAATGCTCAGTGCTTCGTGTTTCGGAGGTGGCTAATGTTATTGATTTGTAATTAGTTGAGAAAACCTTAATTTATTAATGCGGAATATCCAGGGGGATGGGATAAGTGTAATATTAAAATTATATGCAAGGTGTCAGGCTGTCTGTCACAACAGACAGCCCTGATAACCAATATTTCCTTCAGTTAAATATTGGGAAAGTAGTAATTTGCCGCTCAAATATTACGTTTGTTTACCTCACTGACTATTTCTAACCCCCCTCCCCCCACCCAAATTCCTTTGACAGTTTGAATAGAAATGTCCCCAATCTTTTTTTTTTATTAATTGAACACGTAGATGAACATCCTTAAGGAGTGTAATCAGATGGAAACTGATTCAGATGCGATGTTCAATAGCTTGTTCAAAGAAGGGGCATATTTTAAAGGAGTGCTGGAGATACTTGCAGGGGAATGTGTGAGGAGGTTATTATTTGTCTTTAGTTTTAGCTTGAACCAGGACATCTGACAATTAAACGTTTAATATAGTAATTGTGCTGATACTGACTCCAACCAACCACGTAATGAATATCATCCATTCTGGAGGTTTTATTTTTCTGATGACATTTAAACTTCACTTGGATGTCAATTACTTCAATGTAAAAGTAATTGGGAATGGGGAGCATTGGAACAAAAATTTGCCCGTGGTACATATTAACTGTAATATAATAATGTATCATTATCATTATACAGTGCAATCAAAACAAAGATGTTTTTAACATTGTTGTGGTATGAATACCACAGAAAATATTATGAACTCTCAAGATCACATTTAATAGAATAATATTGCTTAAACATATAGTTATTGGACTTTGTATTTCGGAAAAGTCCCATCTGAGAGGAAGAGAGCAAAATACTGAAAATATTGGGGGTGAAAATGACTTCAGGACAGTTTGTTAGGAAAATGAACGAAATGGTAACACAATACTTATTCAGCTGAGTGAGTATAATTTTATTGATGAGAAATTGTGTTCAATCAATCGATGACTTCTTTGACAAAGTAACTAGCATGTTAGATAACAAGGAAGCTAATGGATGTAGCAAATTTTGTTATACAAAAGTTAGTCTGTGAAGTGCCTCATAAAAGTAATTTACCACAAAAGATAAGCACCTGTGGACTTGAACATAATAGGTTAAGTCCAGGGGGTCAGATATGGGGCTTTATGTGTGGGCCAGATATATTGTCAGTGCAGAGGGGCTAAGAGGAAGGCCAAGTGTGCATCCAGAGTCAAGGTCTGGAATAGTACTAGGTGTGTAACCAAAGCTGGGACAATTTGAGTGTTCAGCACTGGGAACTGAAGCAGGTAAGCAGCTATGATCAGGTGGAAAAGGGGGGCAGGCGTAAGGCTGGACTCAGGGTCAGGAATGAGAGAAGGTATGCAACTGGAGTCATGGTCAGGAGTAGTACCAGGTGCGCAGTGAGACCTAGGTTGGCCAACATGGGCCAAGTGTTTGATTATAATCTGATTTCCATACATGAATATACTAAGATCATTCATGTGCTGCACCTGTTGATCAGAGCCTGGCTCTACTGTGGAATGTAATTAGGAATTTAATTTAGCCTAACCTTATTCATAGCTAATCCAATTTAAAGCATAGATATTGCATTCAAGTGTAAGTTTAAAGACTTGCTCCAGTGTACACCAGATTGCACAATTTCAAGCTGAAAAATGCAGAAGCTCCATACCAATGGGAGGGGGGGAGGGGTGGGGTGGGGGGCGGCACCCCACGACTTTCCCTCAGGCTTGGTCCCCTCCAATTTCTCACTCCCAACTCTCACCCAATGTTGGCAGCCCTGTACCCTCAGCAGCCATACATGCCCAAGCCTCAATGCCTCAAAACTCATTGGCTGGCAGTTCATTCTACAGCAATACAATGATCCCAAACATACTGCTAAAGCAACAAAGGAATTTTTCAAAGCTAAAAAAATGGTCAATTCTTGAGTGGCCAAATCAATCACCCGATCTGAACCCAATTGAGCATGCCTTTTATATGCTGAAGAAAAAACTGAAGGGGAATAGCGCCCAAAACAAGCATAAGCTAAAGATGGCTGCAATACAGGCCTGGTAGAGCATCACCAGAGAAGACATCCAGCAACTTGTGATGTCGATGAATCCCAGACCTCAAGCAGTCATTGCATGCAAAGGATATGCAACAAAATACTATACATAACTACTTTCATTTACATGACATTGCTGTGTCCCAAACATTATGGTGCCCTGAAATGGGGGGGATTATGTATAAACAGTGCTGTAAGTTCTACATGGTGAAACCAAAATGTATAAAAATGGCCTTTATTAAATTCTGACAATGTGCACTTTAACCACATGTGATTTTTTTTCTATTACAAATCTCAAATTGTGGAGTACAGAGGCACAAATAAATGTTGGGTCTTTGTCCCAAACATTACGGAGGGCAGTGCACATAGTTCCTTGAAAGTGACGGCACAGGTAGAAAGATAGACACAAAAAGCTGGAGTAACTCAGAGGGACAGGCAGCATCTCTGGAGCGAAGGAATGGGTAACGTTTCGGGTCTAAACCATTCAGCTTTTGGTGTCACTCTTCGGTTTAAACGAGTCTCTGCAGTTCCTTCTTTCACAGGTAGAAAGGATGGTCAAAAAGGTTTTCGGCACATTGGCCTGTATAAGGCATTGGTGATGCCACATTTGGAGTATTGTGTTCAGTTTTGATCATCTGTAATAAGAAAGATGTTGTTAAACTGAAAAGGTAGCAGAGAAGATTGATGAAGATGTTGCCAGGAATTGAAGGCTTGAGCTATAGGGAGAGATTAAGCAGGCTAGGACTTTATTCCTTGGATCGCAGGTAGATAAGGCGTGATCGTAGAGAGGTGTATAAGATCATGAGAGGAATAGATAGGGTGAACGCACAGTCTTTTACTCAGAATTGGGGAATCGAGACCCGCAGGACATAGGTTTAAGGTGAGGGGAAAGATTTAATAGGAACCTTAGGGGCAACTTTTATTACACTAAGGGTGGTACATGCATGGAACGAGCTGCCAGGGGAGGCAGTCGAGGCAGGTGCTATCGCAAAGTTTAAAAAATATTTCAACAGGTACAGGTTTATAAGGATATGGGCCACATGCAGGCAGATAAGGCTAGTGTGGATGGGGTAAGTTGGTTGGCATGTGCAAGTTGGGCTGACGGGCATGATTCCACACTTGCTCTATTAGCAAGATTAGAAGGAAAATGCTAATGAATGAAAACGTCATTGCCTGATGCCCAAGTACGTTTGTTCCTCGGACTGTTACTTTTATTCTACATTTTAGTCAAATGCCATTCAGGCATATTCTCTTGCCACCTGAAACTTTCTCTCCAAATTACAATACCTGTTGTCTTTCACATTATCTGCAAGTCTCAAATTCCTGTTTTCATAAAATCTCTTTAGCTTTTCTTAAATTTCTTATTTCTGCAGTATGGGAAATGCTTGGACTTTTGTTTAATATGTTCCAAGGAGCCCAAATGGAACAAATATTTTTTTTCCAGATAAAGCATAACTTTAAGGTTCGGTAATAAAACCTAGCCATTGTTCTTTATTCTTTTGATTTTTGAATTGATATTCCAATGCCTCTATTTGTAGAAAAACCTGCTTTACTACATATAATATTAAAACCTACTAACACTGTAATAAATCACAATTACAATTGCTCTGTTAATTTTTAGAATTTTCCAGTGCCTGTTCAACTCCATTCATTACATATTCATATGGCATGTGTTTTCAAACGATGTGCATTATGCATCAGGGTTAAATTTAAAAAAATGTCTTTTGCACTGCACATCATGTTAAATTTTTTATCTGCTTTCTCTATGGTTCTACATACTTTTGAGAGCTGCAATTTATCAAGCGTGTGCTGTTTTTTTCTGAATTCAGGTCAGTTATATAGGTTAGGTGCAGTGGACCGTGTACAAATTCCAGCAAAAATTGTTTCAGCTTATTTTCCAAGCACGTTTTAGGTTTTCCCCTATCGGTATGGCTTAGATCTTAAGGGCAATTCCAGATTATGATTGATCCCAAATGACCATGTGCTGTCAAAACACAATTTTCTAAGAACAGCTCTTTAGTATAACTTGCTAAAGATTTTGCGGGTAGGAGGGAATACGTCTGTGACAGGAATGGCAAAGTGCACGTGCAGCCCTGAAATAACAAGGATAAGAAGCAATAGAGAATTTGTAGCCAATGCATTTCATGTTTCCGACCACAAGTCAAATATAAGCATGGACAAAAACATTAGACACTTAATTTTAAAACAATACTTCAAAATTTTAAAACAATACTTCAGGATTGTTTTGATTTTGTTTTAAAGAAATTATAGATATTTTCTTGACACTATTCTGTCTATTGGCCAAATAAATAATGTTGCTTCAAGACTCTGTCAAAACTGTTACTAATCATAAACAAATATAAAGCAGAAATGAGATTCAGCTTATGATTTCATTGAAACATAGAAAATAGGTGCAGGAGTAGGCCATTCAGTCCTTCGAGCACCGCCATTCAATATGATCATGGCTGATCATCCAACTCAGTATCCTGTACCTGCCTTCTCTCCATACCCCCTGATCCCTTTAGCCACAAGGGCCACATCTAACTCCCTCTTAAATATAGCCAATGAACTGGCCTCAACTACCTTCTGTGGCAGAGAATTAAACAGATTCACCACTCTTTGTTTGAAAAATGATTTTCTCATCTCGGTTCCTAAAAGACTTCCCCCTTATCCTTAAACTGTGACCCCTTGTTTTGGACTTCCCCAACATCGGGAACAATCTTCCTGCATCTAGCCTGTCCAACCCCTTAAGAATTTTGTAAGTCTCTATAAGATCCCCCCTCAATCTCCTAAATTCCAGCGAGTACAAGCCGAGTCTATCCAGTCTTTCTTCATATGGAAGTCCTGTCATCCCAGGAATCAGTCTGGTAAATCTTCTCTGTACTCCCTCTATGGCAAGAATGTCTTTCCTCAGATTAGGAGACCAAAACTGTACGCAAAAACTCCAGATGTGGCCTCACCAAGACCCTGTACAACTGCAGTAGAACCTCCCTGCTCTTGTACTCAAATTTCCTTTCCATCACCAGAAGAAATATAGCTAAGCGTTGCCTTGCTATCTCCTTGATGAGGAATCTAAAGCAAGGAATGCATTATGCAGGCTATAGACGGGAATGGATTGATATCTTACTAAGATTCAGGAGACTAATATAATAATTTTATCTTTAGTTTGTTTCGATATTAATATATCTTTGTGTCAGCTGCTCGAAGACAAGTGCTCTAAGCTGTCAAATAACAAAATACACATATTTAAATCAGATAGCTTAGCCTTGAGGGCCTGTGATTATCAGATTTATTTTTCCTTATTCTTTTTATCACATTCACTTCTATTGCTGATTGGTATCATGTTGATTACCTGGTCGTATCCTGGCCTTCTCCAAGGAGCAAATAATCTAGTTGTCTGATCAGCACCAACACTTAAAATAAATTCTCCCTCGGGATCCCAGATCAAGTCTTGGACAGAGCCAAAATGTCCGGAAAGCACAACTTCTGGGCTCCATTCACCCTGAAAGCATTATTTTTGGTTGAATTATATTATATTCAGTAAACGTATCACCAGAGAATAACTGGTTTACATATTTAAACATATCTAGTTCAAGTCAAATGTTTCACCTACCGCTGCAAAAAAGGTTTTCTTGAAAGAAAAGCATTATAATGTTCACATTAATATATTACAATAACAAACACTGCATTTAATATACATTTACTTATGATTAAATCAGAGACCAGGTCAGGTCTTCAATGATATGCACATCCAGGATCTTGACGTTCTTGCCTTACCGCCATCGATTCGTCGATGAATATAGGTTCGTGGATCCTCAGCCTTCCTATTGAGAAGTCAGCAATGAGCTTGGTCTTACTGATGTTGCAAGCAATTTATTGGTCTGGCACCATTCAATCAGATGATCGATCTCCCTCCGATCTCTGGCTCATGTTACACATAATGTATCCAACAATGGTGGTGTAATTGGTGAATTTAAAGATGGAGTTGGAACTGTGTTCGGCTACACAGTCATAGATATAGAGTGAGTAGAGCAGGGGATCAAGCACACAGTCTCAAGGTGCCCCTGTGCTGATGGTTATCAGAGAGGAAGTGTTGTTGCCAATTCGTACCAACTGTCTCTTCCTAGTTTTTATCAGGCAACTGAACCGTACTCTCGCCAACCAGAGCGGTTCTGACCTCCCATCTACCTCATTGGAGATCTTCATTAATTGGACTCGACTCAATTTAATCTTGCACTAGACATTGTCCCCTTTACCTGTATCTGTACACTGTGGACAGCTTGATTGTAATCTTGAATAGTCTTTTAGCTGACTGGATATCACAAAGAAAAAGCATTTCACTGTACCTCGGTACATGTGACAATAATGATAAACAATAAACTGTAAACAAATGGTCTGTAGATTAGAAAGTTGAGGATCGAGTTGCATAGGGATGTACAGAGATCCAATTTTATGAGCCTGGTACCAACTTTGGAGGAGATAATTGTGTTGAACACCAATCGGCGTGCATGCTTTTAATGTCCAAGTGCTCCAGTGCAGGGTGAAGAGCCAGCAAGATCACATCCTCTATGATCTATTGTGGTAGTAGCCAAATTGTAGTGAATCCAGGTTCTTGCTAAGGTAGGGGTCTAAAAGCTTCATCACCCGGACGTTTGTGCCACCGACCGGTAGTCATCGAGGCATGTCACCTTATTCTTCTTTGGCACCGGTGTTATTGATTTCCTTTTTAACCAGGTGGTAACCCCAGAATTCATAAAGAGAGGATGAAGATGTCTGCATAACCTCCAGTTAGTCTGCGCAGGTTTTCTGAACATGACCAGATACACCATCAGGTCCAGGCGTTTTCCAGGGGTTATTCTCCTGAAGGGTTTACTGACGTTGGCCTCAGTGACTGAGATTAAAATACCATCGTGGGCAATGAGGGCCCGAGAAATCACAACAGCATTCCCCTTATCAGGAGAATGCATAAAAAGCATTGAGCTCATCATAAATGCCTTTTCGTTTAGTCTTCTAAGTGATGCCGTGAAAGTCCTGCCACAGCTGCCGAACCTCCTTTCGCATCCTCTAATTTAGAGTGAAAGTTCCTTTTAGCCTTCTTGATACCTTTAACATGGCCGTACTTGCACTTCTTGTATGCATCTGTCACCAGAGTTGAATGCTAGAGATCTGCTCCTCAGAAGTCTGTGGACCCCCTGCAGACCCAAAGGCTTCCGGCTGGGAAAACACTAGGATGGCCTTGGTGGGAACATGCTTCACCACACATTTCCTTGTGAAGTCAGTAACAACCTTGACGTATATGTTCAAGCCGAGTCCATGAACATCGCCCAGTCGACCAACTCCAAGCCATCCTGGGGTCACTCCTCTGCCTCCCCTGACCAGCCCATGCAAACCTCACCACTGGGGCTGTACTCTTCAGTAGTTGTCCATAAACAGGAAGAAGGAGTATAACCGGGTAGTCGTATTTCCCAATGTGCGGGCAGGGGATGGAACAATAGGCATCTCCGATGGTGGATTAGCAGTGGTCAAGAGTGTCTAATCCTCTTGTGCTGCAGGACATGTGCTGGTGGTACTTTGGAAATGATAACATCAAACTGGCCTTGTTAAAGTATGATTAGGTATGTTACAAAACTTACCTTCAGCGGCGCTGCAGTTCTGCCACTGGCCGTGTGCGCGACTTTGGCGCCTCCGAGGGAGGGGGGGGGGGGCGGGGTTAAAATGCCGTTTTCTCCTGCCTGTCCAAGATATATTTTCTCAGGCTGCTAGCTAATGCTGAAGAATCGTTCCAACTACCGTTCTGTGAATTTCTTTTTTTAAACCGCGTGACAATTTCAGCGCTGGAGTAAAATAAAAATCCACTTCTAACACCGTCAACGGGACGGATCTCCTGTACGGGTCAAATAAAGGTAAGCCGTTATTTTAGGATTACCTTAATCCAAATTTTACGTTGCGAAAAGGTGATTTAGGCCCCATACGAACCGGCAACGTTTTTCCTGCCGATATGGGGTTTAAATTCACCGCAAACCACAACGTTTAAATCGATCGCGTTCCACAAAATCCCACTCGCAAGATGATTTAAATGGCCATTAATTTACGAGAATTAAACACTAAATTGCTTCCATTTGGCCTATAAATTCATGACTATGAGATTTAGAAATCATGTTATATTGTGAATTCATGTGTGAATGTTATTTGGACACTTAGGCTATTTAAAAATGTTAATCTTTTCTTAAGAAATAGATAGACGTTTAGATCTAGTAATTGAATTTTGTAATTAGCTACAATTAGGTAACTAGCTAATTATATGCTTTAATTTCAGGTCATTCAAGTAAGATTGTTTCATATTTGCTTCAGAATGCTTCAATCTATAATAACTGAAAATTTATTTCAGTTCTCTTAATTTTTAAGAAAGTTATGGGCTTTTGACTGTCCTCGATCACAGCTTTTGTGTTAAGTCAATGGAAAAGCAATAGGGAACAAGATGCTAATTTCCGAGTATGAAAATGGCCATAACTTTTTTAATACTGAAGATATGAAAGTTAATTAGGTGTCAAATTCTTTTTATGTTTTATCTGATGGGATAAATTGCAGACTTGATTTTTAAAATCTCAACATTTTGTAACATTGCTACTATGATAGAAAAGATGTTGTGTTATGCCAACTGGTGTTAACTATGGCATGCAGCTCCTCCAGAACTCCCACGATTGTGGTCATGATGATGAAATTCCCTTGGGAGAAAGAAGGAATGGCACTTCATTGCCAGGTGTTTCAGGTGTGGAAAGCAGGACCACTACGTTTGAGCACCATGCAGAGTTCATCACGAGGTAGACACTTTCCCTTTCCCCGATACCTCCACTCAGCTTGTGCAATGAATGGAGAAACCTTTAAGCTGGAGGGCTGAGGCTGATGAACTGGGGGCGAGCTATGTCTCTCTAAAACAGAGCACATGGCATTTCCTCATCTCTCTTTCGTAAAGCAGTTTAAAGTCCTCAACCTTATTTTCTAGAGACTATAGGAAGGAATGATGCCTAACTCTCAATGGTCCAAGCATACCTATAGAATTAATGTTAATACATTAGATGTTTTCATTGAATTCAGAAATATCATTAAGAGTAAAGTATCTACATACTGACATAAGAATTCTCCTGGATCCACTTTAAAAATAGGATTAAAGGTAAATAAAAGAGAATATAAATTAAAAAGGTTAAAATTGGATTAAAGGTCCCTATTATTTAAAGTTGTGTTTTGTTTCAAGGTGGAGTAGAGGTCAAATATCTGATCTCAGTCATGATTTATTTAATGGTGCAGCAGGATCAGGTCACCTTATGACACTACTGCTCCTATTAGTTTTGCATTAGCCAATTTAAATGTGATTTTACATCATTCCTAGTTGAATGACACAGTACTTTACTGGTAGTATAAATCAGATGGAATCAAAGTAGGCTGAATTAATGAAGTTCTGCAGGTACAACATTATTCCCAAACTTTGATTAAAAAAAACACATAAATCCCCAAAGCAGCCACAGTGCCTGCAACCACAACATTTTAACATCGACAATCAAATGCATTAAAGTGAAACTACACAATTTTCAGAAGGTAACTCCAAGTTAATTTACATTGATTATGTTTTTACGCCAGAGATGAAGAGCTCCATGGAATGCATGAGCTAATATCATTGATCCATCGGGACTAAATTGGCAGCCATAGAATCCCAGTGTATTTCCTCCTACTTCTCCAACACGAATCTGGAAAATAGTACATTGGAATCTTTTAACTACTCATCTATGCAGACATGTTAGAATTTAACAGATCTAAGAATTAACAGTAAAACTGCTTGAATGTCAATATACACTCACTGGAATAAAAACAGAGAGGAAAAAGTATGCAATTCTTCGTTACATTTTTGATGATTGGAATGAAGGAAGCAGAGAATGTTTGCCAGCATCTTCAACAGCTCTCATTTAATGCAGCATATTTTAGACAATGAATGGTTTTCTCTTCAGCATGCAAACTAAGAAATGGTATTTCCCAATCCAATATTTCAGGCAATCAAATTTCCAAAAGGATGAGTGAATTATGTGAAGCAACAAAATTGTTTCCTAATATTCTCATAATCAAAGGATGAGAAGTTATGAATAGGTTACACATAGTTAATTGAATCCTCTACTTCATCTAATGACTAACAATCCTGCTTGGGGAAAACGCATGAAATGCATTTCCACAAGGGTATGTTGAGCAGCTGTATGGATTAGTTAAACAGCACTGGCATTTATTTTAGCTTATGAGACAGCAGCACTGACAAACATATTTTGCAATGAATGCCATTTTGAAAATGAAGATACTAAATGGTGAGAAAACTTTGTCACTTAGGGAGTGAAGAATTTTACTGCTTTATTCTTTAGTTTAGTAAAGAGATACAACCTGGAAACACGCCCTTTGGCCTAGAGTCGGAGCCTAACAATGATCACCCGTGAACTAGTATCCTATACGCTAGAGACAATTTACAGAAGCCAATTAACCTACAAACCTGCACGTCTTTGGAATACTGTAGGAAACCAGACCATCGGGAGAAAATTCACAGGGAGAATGTACAAGCTCCATACAGACAGCACCATAGTCAGGATCAAATCTGGATCTCTGGTGCTGTTAGGCAGCAACTTTACCTCTGCACCACTGTGCTATCCTTTCTTGGAGGTTACATGGCTAATTCTCAATACCATTTCCTCAGAAATCCATCAATGGAAAGTTTTCTAGAGTTCTTTGAAAATAATGAAATATGATGATCTAAATAATTTTTATTATATTCTGATAAATTACAAATAATTTGAGATCCAGAGAAAATCAGATTTGCTGAATAAACTCCCAGAACTTCTCATTGTTCCATATGAATTCATAATGCCCGTGTTGAAATATTTGCAACATGACAATGTTTATTTTAAGGCAGTAGATTATTTTTCTTGCTGAGATCTAGTTTCAGAAGTAAGCTTTTCTTATGTTAATTAATTAAAATAACCTTTCATACATTGCAGAGTTCTAAAAGGCAGGCTGAAAATTAATGCAGAAGTTGAATAACTGAAATTAAAAATCGAACCAGATAAAGTTCCTCTCAAATGCTTCTGGGCCTGGTGCAAACCTCAAGACTTTACTAAGACCATGGCGAGTGTTCCTTTTGCAGCCTTTCATATATTTTTATGTTGTGTTTATTTTTATGTCATCCAAGGTAAAAGCATTTTTTTTACACTCATCAAGTCAAATTTCTTTCCTTGCAGAAACAAAATAGAGCACAACTAAATGCGAGGCAATAACCAAAACACATTGATACGTGATGGCTAAATAATACAGTAGCCAAAATGCTAATAACGCATTCGGGGACATAGATGATTGCACAAAATCTCCATATCTAAGGGGTGGCCTGCAGACCCGTCCGGCGCGCGTGTGGTATAAATCCGCGATTCTTCCTTTCATCGGGGAGGTGACCGGGGACAGCACCAGAGACACGCAGAGTGGAGGCGGTGAAGCCGGTAAGCAGGGCGCTGAGCGTTGTGGAGAGGCCGCAGGGGACACAGTCAGTGGTTGTTGTACAGCAACTGGGCGCGAGGGAGCAGTCAGCCCGGCAGTGGGAGGGTACACCAAATGTGTGACCTCTGGATATGGAGTCACAGGACGTGGTTCCTTCACAGGAAGGAGATGTTGATGATTACTTCTGTAAAGGCCTCCGTCAACGCTTACTAGGTAAAACCGCGGTTCTTTGGCAGGGCTGTGAAGGTGACCCAAACGGCCATAGCCCTTGTCAGTCTGAAGGTGAACAACCTGTCCACTGGAAAAAGCTTTAAGTGATTTGCTGGACTGTTGAAAGATCGTTTCTGTGCATTGCGTTTCAGCTGGAGTTGTTTCTGGACAACGAGAGGTGAATGGACCTGAGGCTGCAGCAGCTGCTGAGGTACGGTCAGGGCAGCACGGGTTTGGTGAGACATCAGGCGTTGGGCTCGAGAACACAGTAGGGGATCCAATGTTCCTTAGGTTGAGCCGTCGGATTTGGCAAGTTGTGAATGCTCCATTCATTGTTTTGCGCTCCGGACAGCCCGTTCGGCGACTTCGTTGGACTGTGGAAACTCGGGGCTGCTGGTGATATGTCAAAAGTCCCATCGTTGTGCGAAGTTTCTGAAGTTCTGGCTGGTGAACTGAGTGCTGTTGTCCGATAGGAAGCGTGCAGCGGAACCGTGCACGGAGAAGTGGTGTGACAACTTCTGGATGACTGCTTCAGATGAGATGGTTTGGAGTAGGTCGATTTTGAACCAGCCCAAATACGAGTCGACGAGAACCAGATAGCATTTTCCATGCCATTCAAATATGTCGGTGGCTACCGTGGACCATGGCAGAGGAGGAACCCGGTGTGAGAGCAAGGGTTGTTACTGTTGGTGTGGCGCTAGGCTGTTGCAGATAGCACAGACTTCGGCTTTTTCTCGTATATACTTGGTCATACCAGGCCAGTAAAACATGCTCTGTGCCTGTTGTAGGGTTGCCTCTACACCCCCCTGTGGACGGCATCGTAGTACTTATCCCGAAGAACAGCTGGGATACTGCTTTGTAACCCTTGACTATAATCCTGTCCTGTAGCACTTGTTCGTCACGAACTAGGTAGTATGGGCGATCGCGAGTGGGATACTGTGTTGTTTAACCGGCCAGTCACACCGGATGACTGCAGACAGCAATTGTAGAGTCTCGTCAGGCTGCTTAGGCATTCAGTGGGAACATACAATACCTTCATTACCGAGAACTGGTCCTGTTCAGAAGGCTGTTGTTCGCTGGTTTTGCATGTGGCCCTTGATAGCGTGCCAGTTATGTGCATGTCCTTGCCCTTTTTGTAGACTATGTTGAAATTGAAATGCTGCAGCTGCATCATCATCCGATCCACGAGAGCTGGAGCGGCGTGGATGGGCTTGTTTCAGATTGTGACTAACGGCTGCTGGTCTGTTTATACAGTCACAGATTTTCCAAAAATAAAGTCCTTGAATTTCGCGCAGACAAAAACCACTGCAAGTAACTCTTTTTCAATTTGGGCATAATGTTGATCAATATCTGTCAGGGTGCGGGAGGCATATGCAACAGGTCGCCATCGGTGGAGGTTTGTAGGCAAGCAGCGCCAAGTCCGTACTGGGACACATCACATGTGAGCGTCACTGGCAACTCTAGAGCAAAGTAAGCGAGGGTGGAATCGCTGGCCAGCTGCAACTTGAGGATCTCGAAAGCTTTCTGGTGCTGTGAATACCAGGACCATTCAGTGACTTTATGTGTCAGATCCCGCAGGGGGGAAGATATATAGCTGAGCTTTGAATTGACCTGAGGAATGAATTTTCCCAGGTGGTTGACCATTCCAAGGAATCTCTGTAAATTCGTAACATCAGTAGGAACCGGCATCTCGTTGATGGCAGTAGTTTTGGATGGGTCCGGTCTGAGACCATCATTGGTGAAAACATGTCCTACAGAGGTAACCTCCGGGACCCGAAACTTATATTTCAGGGGATTGAGCTTGAGATGAATGTCTTTAGCACGGTCTAGTACTCTCTTCAGATTGGCGTCATGTTCAAGCATGTCGTTTCCATAAATGAGAATGTAATTGACAATGATGGCGCACTGATACCCCGCAAACAATTGTTACATTGTGCGCTAGTAAACCTTGCTGGCAGAGTTGATGCTGAAGGGCATTCTCAGGAATTTGTAACGGCCGAAGGGGGTGCCGAACGTGGTGAGGTTGGACGAGTCGGGGTCCAGCAGGATCTGCCAAAACAAACTTTTGACATCCAGAACGCAGAACACAGATGCACTGCCTATCTGAGCAGCAACTTCCTCTACCGTCCGCATCGGGTAGTGTGGGCGATTGATCACTGTGTTTAGGTCGCTGAGGTTGATGCAGATTCGGATTTGTTCCTTGTTTTTCTTTGTTGCAACCACCATGGTGTAAACCCAGTCAGATGGGTCAGTAACCGTAGCTATGACACCCAGGGACACCATCCGTTGGAGCTCATTGTGTACTCTGTCGCGCATTGCATGCGGAATATGGTGTGGAGCTCGGACCACAGGAGTAATATTGGGATCCACGGGGATATTGTGTTTGAGGGGCAGCATTCCAAGCTCATCGTCAAACAGTTCTTTATATTGTGATAGTATCTGCTGAATGGAGCCCTCGGTGTGAGAGACTTGATGGACAGCATGCCCAAAGGAGACTAGGCCTAGATCATGGCATGTATTGATACCAAGCAGAGTTCCAGATTCCCCTCAGACAATAAAAAACTTGAGTGTGCGAGACTGGCAGTCTATGATGCAGTTCAATTCAGTTTCTCCAAGTGGGTACAGAACCTCACCCCCGTAGGCACGTAACGTGGCCATGCTCAATATTACGTATCCGTTTAAATTCAGATAAGGACAGTACATTGCATTTTGCTCCTGTATCAATCGTAGCGAGCGCAATTTTGTTGTTTATAATCAGGGTGACTTCAGGGTCGAGCTGCTTGTTAGTGGAAGGGAGGAGGGAGTTAATGTCTGAACTGTTATCTTGGCTTAGAGAGAGGAGAGCGGGGGATGGTGTGTCGAGCTCTTGATACTCGATATCAATAGGTTCTTGTTTTAACAGGTGCACATTTTGTCTTGGGACAGAACGAGTCCCACGAGAACCGCAACATTTCATGAAGTGGTTACATTTTTTACTGTAGTGGCAAACAATTCCCGACCTGGAGCAATGGAATTGTTACAGTTACGGAACCAAGCAATAGACCTTTGAGACTGCCAGGAAGGGGAAGGCTTAGTACGATAGGAGGCATCGGCAAGATTAACACTATACTGAGAACTTTGTCCAGAGCCTACAGACCTTGTGTGGGAAGCAGTTATTTCAGCAATTTTGCAGGCATGCTTAGCTTGATTTAGAGTCAGTTCAGTGTTCCATAGCAATTCATTTCACACTTTGTCACTGAGTAAACCACCTACGAATGCGGATCAGCTCATCACATAAATGAACAAAGCGGCAGCGTGCAGCCATGTGTTTTAAGTCACTTAAAAAAACGCTCAATGGGCACATCTTGTTGCTGTAAACGAGCAAAAAACCTGGTCCGTTCGATTATTGAATTTGCTGGGAGGTCGCATAGCTGTCTGAACTTTGCGAGTAGAACCACAGGGTCATCAATTGTTTCTGCAGGCACTGCAATCAGATTGTTGTGGTCTAAAACACCAGGCACGTAATTTTAAAACAATCTGCATGCATCATTGCCTCGGGGCCTGCAAGATTTAAGAGTAATGAAGCATGTACCTCAGGCAGATCGTTGTGATGAACAATACGAACAAGTGGGTGTAGTTGTGTTCGAAGAGGCGCCATCGTTCGGCGATATCAGAGTTAAAGATCAAAGGACTCGGACGGCGAGACAAATTTGCCATGATGGAGATTACAAGCACATAAAACAAGTTGCAAAAAATAAAACCTGATAAACTTAAAAACGGAGTAGGTAGGAAACCAATTATTGACACCATGTAATAAAGCCTGTCATACGCATGTCAAGGTACAACTCATTTATTAACGTCTACTCACAGCATACTTCAGCATGGTGTTAGCAAGCTTAGCAACCACTCAGACTAATTACATGACTGATTTCTGATAATATAAACTGCCTAGTATGCAGAGCTCTCCGAACAAGCACTACAATTGGATAGTAAGAAGTAACCAATCCTTCTTAAAACAACTGAAAACATTATAATTTCTTGTCTTATGCAATACTTTTCAGGAGGAGACAATGATCTTCAGGCACACATCCATCCAACATAGAAAATAGGCCATTTTGGCCAATCTAGTATGTACCAGCTGACAGGGCAATCCCATCCATCCAGATTTTACCACTCACCTCTACACTTACACTGGCCAATTTATCTATCAAGTTACATTTCTTCAGGGAGGAAATCAGAGCACTTGAGAGAAATCCAAACAGTCACTAGAAGAATGGTTACATTCCACACTGACAGCCCTGAAAGTCAGGATTGAACCCAGACACTGGAGCTGTGAAGCTACTTCATAAAATGATGTATTCAAGGGGGCAGATGATGCTGAATTAGACTTGCTGTCTCAGCCAGTGGCTGCAGATTGCTGCAAGCCTGCACTTACCTGAGATGGATAAGAGCAGCTTGGGAGATGCTGGGCCAGTCAGTATTGTGCAGAGGTCTTGCCCATGAAAAGCTCCTTAAACACATGCACAACTGTAGACAGACCTTTGTCTTCAGTCAAGACCATCAAGACTAAATAATCTTTAAACATATTTAAATATATCAATATAATTAAAACTGGCACAGATTACAAATGACAATTATCACTGTATTGAAGGAGAAACTCAAAACGCTGGGCACCGGTGCGAGCATCCATGTGGAGACCAGTGACAGAGCGTTGTCACGAAATAAGTCCTGGATATCTATGCTTTTAAGTGCAAACACAGCAGTCCAATCCAGGCCATTCAACTGACTGAGAACCTCACCAGCAAGATCCAAGAAGATCCAGCCCGGTGCTAATGCCAGACTTTGATTTCACTTTAGGAGGTAATACATGGTAATGTATTTAAGAGTTCTTTAAGAGGTAATACATGGTTTTACATCGTAAATGGTAGGGAATTGAAGAATACAGTTGTACAGAGGGATCTGGGAATAACCGTGCATAGTTCCTTGAAGGTGGAATCTCATATAGATAGGGTGGTAAAGAAAGCTTTTGGTATGCTAGCCTTTATAAATCAGAGCATTGAGTATAGAAGCTGGGATGTAATGTTAAAATTGTACAAGGCATTGGTGAGATCAAATCTGGAGTATGGTGTACAATTTTGGTCGCCCAATTATAGGATGTCAACAAAATAGAGAGGGTACAGAGGAGATTTACTAGAATGTTGCCTGGGTTTCAACAGCTAAGTTACAGAGATAGGTTGAATAAGTTAGGTCTTTATTCTCTGGAGCGCAGAAGGTTAAGGGGGGACTTGATAGAGGTCTTTAAAATGATGAGAGGTATAGACAGAGTTGATGTGGACAAGCTTTTCCCTTTGAGAATAGGGAAGATTCAAACAAGAGGACATGACTTTAGAATTAAGGGACAGAAGTTTAGGGAGAACCTCTTTACTCAGAGAGTGGTAGCGGTGTGGAATGAGCTTCCAGTGGAAGTGGTGGCGGCAGGTTTGTTGGTATCATTTAAAAATAAATTGGATAGGCATATGGATGAGAAGGGTATGGAGAGTTATGGTATGAGTGCAGGCAGGTGGGACGAAGGGAAAAAAGTTGTTCGGCACGGACTTGAAGGGCCGAGATGGCCTGTTTCCGTGCTGTAATTGTTATATGGTTATATGATAATTATTCCCAAAAGCAAGTTTTTCCTATCCCTTAACATATCAAGTGAATACATCTTCCTCCAACCCTCCCCCTGGCAACCCACAATCTATTTCAACTACCTCCAGTTGAATCACTTAATTCTGTTCCTTCCCCCACCATGTAAATGTCCATATTTTCTTAAGAAAAAGGACTTTCATCATGTCCATGCTGGATCTAGGAGCAATTCAATTTCACACTATTTTTCTCTGTTACTTATTCTTCCAACATTCTCATCATCCCAATCATCAGCAATTACAAAGCTCATCGATCGAGTGTAAAATACAAGACTGACATGTCTATAACTATCTTTAGCCAGAAGTGATAAATGAATGATTGATCTCACTTGTTCCCATCATCACGAAAGCCAATCTTCTCACAATTGGATTCACTGCAACAGATATCATGTGGCCATGAACACTGGAGACAGCGAAAGCTAAAATCCCTAACACACTAGCCTTGAAGAATTGTGCTTTTGGGCCAGCTAAACTTCTTACACATCAATACAAGTGTATCTATGGAATCCACACAACAGGGTGGAAAATTGCCCAGATAAAACCTGAATAGGAGCAAGCCAAACACAATTTAACCATTTACTTTACCTACAATGACTGACATGTTTGGCTAACTGAGCACACACAACTCAAATATCATATCTTTGATCATAACATGAACATAAATCTAAATTTAATAGGTGAGAAGGGAGTTGCAGCTTTTGACTTCGAAGCTGTACTGACAGATGACGGCACGATGGCACAGCAGTGCAGTTGCTGCTTTTCAGTGCTTGCAGTGCCAGAGACCCGGGTTCGATCCAGACTACTGGTGCTAGCTGTACAGAGTTTGTACGTTCTCCCTGTGACCCTGTGCGTTTTCTCTAAGATTTTCATTTTTCTCCCACACTCCAGAGATGTATAGGTTTGTAGGTTAATTGGCTTGGTATAAGTGTAAATTGTCCCTAGTGTGTGTAGGAATGAATGAATGAATTAATAAATGGTTTATTTCGGGCATACATTAAATAGAACAAAACTTTACAATCTGTGTGAATATGAACCAACACTCTATCCATTTCACACAATGTTCACATAATCAATGACCGAAAAAGGAATAGGCTGAAGCCGCAAAGCTTATTTTCGCCTATCCTATCCAAACCATAAGATAAACCAGAATATCAGCATTACAAAGGAAATAAAAATAAAACAATTTACTCTAAATTGTAATCCTTACTTATTTTACATTTTAATCATTTTACATTATAATCCTTAATTATTTTACATTTTAAGGGTTTTTTGAAACAGAGAGCTACAAAATTTCAACTCATCACTAAGCCCGTTCCATAATTTGACTCCCAAATCTGAGACACATCTATATTTTACATTGATTCTCACTTTACATGTTTCAAAAATACACAACCCTCTTAAATTATAATGTCTTTATCTTAATTTAATTTGTTTTGGAATACTAACAGGAAGGCTTTTATTCCTAACTCGGAAAAGCATTTCTAATGTCTTTACATGCACAATATCCAAAAAATTTAAGGTACTGGACTTTATGAATAATGGATTTGAAGTTTCACGGTAATAAGCTTTATGGATTATTCTAATAGCTCTTTTCTGGAGTTTAATTATAGGGTCTATATTTGTTTTATATACATTTCCCCAAACTTCAACACAATATGACATATATAGCATTATAAGCGAGCAATACAATATATACAAACACTTCTTATTCAACAGATATTATTAGGATAGTATTAATGTGTGGGGATCACTGCTCGGTGCAGACTCAGTGGGCTGAAAGGCCTGTTTCCGCGCTGTATCTCTAAACTAAACAAAAACTAAATAAATGAGCCTGCTCAATGGGATTCCAGCAGAAAACACTCCACGACCGGAATCACCTCAAGTATTTTGTGGAGTCCAATCATCTTTGCAACATGCCATGCTATTAACATTTTATGGACAGCTTCTGGACCCAACTTGCCATCAACTTCATCAATATACCTTAAGGTGCAAAACACAATATTCTCTAATGATAGTAATGTTAATTACATTTGCCAATCCTTTGATATTAAAAACAAAAATCCCCGTGTTCAACACATCATGAGCAATGATTGACTGTTGAGTGATAACATTGCTGTCACATAAAGAGTACTTACACAATTATTAACCATTTGGTGTAAATACTACTTATTGATATTCAGTGTCATGATCATCTCCAAATTCCACATCTTCATCCAGATACCCAAGGAGATCAGCAACATAAATACCTTGACTGCAAGAAGAGGCCAGGAGCTGAGTGATTTGGCTCTTGATTCCCCAATGCCATTCAATGAAATACACAGTGTAATCATTAGTACAACAGAACATTCCCCACCAACGAGATGCTGCACTAAAATCTTTCAAATTGTCTCCATTAGTAAAAGGAGCTTACATATCTATCCAACCACATTTACTATTCCCACACCAGCGCACCATGATGCTCTATAAATCAGCGACAAGCTGCACTGCATTAACTCAACAAGATTTCCACAGCACCATAAGACATAGGAGCAGAATTAGGCCATTCGTCCCATCAACTGTACTCCGTCATTCGAAATTGGCTGATGTATTTTTCCCTCAACCCCATTTAGTTTAGTTTAGAGATAGGACCTTTGGCTCACCGAGTCCATGCCGACCAATGATCCCCGTACACTAGCACATTCTACACTTCAAGTCAAAGTCAAGTCAAACAAACTTTATTGCCATTTAGGAATACATCGATATATGCAATTCCAAACAAAATTCCGTTGTATTTGGCTCCCTGTGCAACACGATAATTAACAGAAGGATAAACATGGATACAATGGATAAAAAGGATAAAAGGATAAATAGACAATGGGGGCAGCCCATTACATGGCATTCAGGAGTCTGATGGCTCGTGGGAAAAAGCTGTTGCAGAACCTTGATGTTCCGCTCCTTATGCTACGATATCTTTTGCCCGAGGGCAGCAGAGTGAACAGTCCGTGATGGAAATGTGTGGGGTCTTTTATAATACTGCTGGCCTTAGACACGCAACATTTGGTCGCAATATCCCCGATTGAGGGGAGAGAAGTCCCGATGATTTTTTCCGCTGTCCTCACCACTCTCTGCACCGACTTCCAGTCGGAGGCTTTACAGTCCCCAAACCAGACAGAGATACAGCTGGTCAAAATACTCTCTATGGTGCCCCTGTAGAAAGTGGTGAGGATGGGATGGGGGAGGTGAGCTCTTCTCATCCGGCGCAGAAAGTGCCACCGCTGCTGCGCTCTCTTAACTGTTGATGAGATGGTATTTGACCAGGTCAGACTGTTAGTGATCTGCACCCCCAGGAACTTTGTGCTACTGACCACCTCCACATTGCTGTCATTGATGTAAAGTGGTGTGGGACTGTGCCGGTTTTTCCTGAAGTCGACGATGACCTCCTTTGTTTTTTCGACATTCAGGGTCAGGTTGTTCGTATTGCACCAGTCCACCAGTTGTTTCACCTCCTCCCTATAAGCCAGCTCATTGTCGTCCCTGATGAGGCCCACCACTGTTGTGTCATCTGCGTACTTCATGATGTGGTTTGTACTAAACCTGGTACAACAGTCATGGGTAATCAGGGTAAACAGCAGTGGACTCAGGACACAGCCCTGAGGGGAGCCGGTGCTCAGAGAGATGATGTTAGAGGTGTTATTTCCAACCCTCACAGACTGGGGTCTGTCAGTGAGAAAGTCCAGTAGCCAGTTACACATGGGGGTGCTGAGGCCCAATGGAACCAGTTTGCTTATCAGGTGCTGAGGGATAATTGTGTTGAATGCTGAACTAAAATCCACAAACTTTTCTCCCGAAGCTAATTAACCTACAAACCTGTAGGTCTTTGGAGTGCGGGAGAAAACCGGGGCACCTGGGGACACCGCCCGGGGAAACCCCACGGCGGTCTCAGGGAGAACATAAAAACTCCGTATAGACGACACCCGTAGTCAGGATCAAACCCAGGACTCTGGCACTGTAAGGCAGCAACTCTACCATGCCACAGCTGAGATCTCTTCATCTCATGATTTTGTACACATCTATAAGAATACTCCTCATCGTCCTCTGCTCCAAGGAGTCCCAGCTTGCACAACCTCTCCCTACAACTCAGGCCCTCAAGTCCTGGCAACATCCTCGTAAATCTTCTCTGTACCCTTTCCAGTTTGACAACTTTTCTATACATGGTGCTCATAACTGAACACAATACTCTAAATGTAGCCTCACTACGTCTTATATAACAACATGACTTCCCAACTTCTATACAATACTCTGACTGATGAAGCCCAATGTGCAAAAAGCCAGTTTGACCATCCAATCTTCCTGTGATGCCACTTTCAAGAACTAAGTACCTGCACTCCTAGATCCCTCTGCTCTGCAACACTCCCCAGAGCCTGACCATTCACTGTGAAGGTCCTGCCCATGTTAGTCTTCTCAAAATGCAACACCTTACATTTCTCCATTAACCATTCCTCAGCCAACCTGCCCAACCGATCAAGATACTGCTGCAATTATTGGCAACCATCATAATTATCGAAAATACCACTCACTTTTGTGTCATCTGCAAACTTGCTAATCATGCCATGTACATTCTAATCCAAATCATTGATTTGGATGATAAATAACAATAGGCCCAGCACCAATCCCCGAGGCACACCACTAGTCACAGGCTTCCAGTCCAAAAAGCAACCTTCCACCATCGCACTCTGCTTCCTTCCATTAAGCCAATTTCCTATCCATTTAGCTATTTCTTCTTGGATTCCATATCTAACCTTCCACAGCATCCTACCATGTGGAACCTTGTTGAATGTTTTGCTGAATTCTATATATGGGTGTTTCTGTAAATAAGGGTACTAACCTGTGACATGGGTGGCCAAATTTGAAAGTTATTAAATCACAATGAAATACCACAGGATTAAAAATGGGCCTACCTATGATCTTTTTGAGCAAATTCGTGATCAAAATCGTCCAAAATTTAATACTTTCAAAATAAACAAAAACCCGTAATAACGCTATAAAGAGCATTGACAACAGGTGGGGCTACAGAATGAGACATCGAGCAAATTACATTTTTATTTCATGAAAGTTCTATTCATTAAGTATTTCAATGGAAAGCTTAACCACAAAATATAAACAATAAAAAAAGGAAACAATAAATATAAAAACAGTTTACACGTGACACATTTCACAGGTGACCAAAGGGGCACCGCTACTCACGCTCTGCTGCAAAAACCTGGGGCATCAGAAAACCATCTAATTGGATGATAAATTATAAAAAGCATTTGGCTTATATAGAGTTATTTAATTGCAAAATTAATGTAATCTTTCTGGTGTAAATTAGCTGAAGGATTTGATGAAATCGTGCTTGAAAAATGTCACAAAAAAGGCAAGAAAACACGGGGACATATCTGATATTTTCTCTGTAAAAATATATTTATTTATTTTTGCTTCATCTCATTATTTTGCCCATATACTATGATCTATATTACTTAAAATACAGGATATGAAACAATGGGATTATTACATAAAAACACAAAACTGGAAATTTGGAGACCTTCAGTTTCACTACTGAGTGCTATATTTACGGAAAAACCCATGTACATCTACAGCTCTGCCTTCATCAACCTTTTTGGTCACATCTTCAAAAAATTCAGGTTCATGATATATGACCTCCCACATACAAAACCTTGCTGATTATCCCTAATCAGCCGTTGTTCATCTAAACACATATATATCCTATCCCTCAAAATACTCTCCAGTACCTTTCTGACCACAGACATTAATCTCACTGGCCTCTAGTTCACAGCCTTTTCGCAACCCTTCTTGAATAGAGGCACACCATTTGCCACCTCCTGTCATTCGATACCTCGCCTGCACTTAATGATGACTCTTAAATCTCAGCCAGGGCTCCAGCTTCCCACAGTGTCCTTGGATATATCTGATCACTCAGACCTGGGAGATTTGTCTATCTTCATATGCGTCAGAACTTCAAGCACCTCTTCGACTGTAATACTGATTGCTTTCAAGACATTTCCATCGACTGTCCCAAGTAATCAAGGTCATAGCTGCAGTAAAATGGGCACAGTGATTTTCTGCACTGCCATAAGAGAGGCAAAGAAACAAACACAACAAAATCATGGATGTAATTCACAAAGTGGGTATTTGTTCTCACTAACCAAACAAACTACAATCTGCAAAGCTGCTGCAACAGTAATATAATGCAATTGAGAAAAAAAAGGTAATGGGGACGGATTAGTGTACTACCTCACTATTTTTAGGAAAGGTTTAAATCCAGTGAGACTGTTAAACTGAAGTACGCACTCGAGCAGCTGTCAGTTTCCCAATATGTTAAAAAAACTCCTTAGGTAAGTACCATTTGCCATATAAGAAACTTAAATGCTGTATGTTTTGCATTCCATCTGGCAATGAGGCATGTCGGGTGTCACTCATTAAACCCAATTTTGCACCCAATTATTCTTGCTTAACAGTGTGATTTATTTTGAAGTTACTGGTTTGAAATGACAGTGCCCCACACTTAACAGTATTTGCACGCTTCATAGTTCAAGTATAAATTTCAGGCTGCCTTCTATTTGATCTTGGAATTTAAATTTGATAATGAATTGCTCAAGTCAACATATGCTTTGGTTTATGCACAAAAGAAATCAATCAAAATTAAAAAGACATCAGCACAGAGACAGGAGGAATTCATTCAGCTGCTCTTGCAAGGAACTCTGTACCTCAATTCAATTTAACCAGCTTTGTTTTATCTGTGTCAGTTTTGATTCAATTATCCTAGCTTCAGATTTCCAATACCCTTCCTGTTCATAAGCACTTCCACATATTGGGTCTGAATGCTTTAGTTCCAATTTTATGGGACTTTTAAGATTAATTTTAATTGAAGTGATACCGCTTAGAAACAGGCCCTTTGGCCTGCAGCGCCTATACTAATCACCATGCCTACTTATGTTGGTCCCACTTGCCTGCAGTAATTTCATAATCCCATGTGCTTGTTCATACAAGGACCTTGTCCAGAGACATCTTAAATGTTGTTAGTGTTCCTGCTTCCACCACTTCCTCCAGCAGCTCATTCCAGATATCACCTACTGTGTGTAAAACATTTACACTTCAGCTCACCTTTAAATCTTCTCTCACCTTAAACATATGCCCTCTAGTTTTAGACCCCACTATCATGGTAAGGAGACACTGGCTTTCTCCTCTATTTATGCCTCTCATAATTTTGTGAATCTTTTCTGTGCAGGCTTTCTAGAGAAGTAGTTTTTTTTGCCCTTTGAAAACCTTCAAACACTCCAATGAAAGAACCTCTTGGGCCTCTAGACTTAAAAAAACCTAAATAAATGTCTTATTCTGACCTTGTAATTTATCCATGTACAGGCCCCTCAGTTTAGTCAAGAGTCAAGAGTGTTTATATGTTCAGGACGAGACAGTGAATTTCTTACTTGCTGCAGCACAACAGAATGTGTGAATATGTAAACATTGTATATAACGGGAAAAAAAAGAAAAGTTTTCAGGCTCCTGTACCTGCTTCCTGATGGCAGTGGTGAGATGAGTGTGTTGCTAGGATGGTGTGGGTCCTTGATGATTTTGGCTGCCTTTAGAAACATAGAAACATAGAAATTAGGTGCAGGAGTAGGCCATTCGGCCCTTCGAGCCTGCACCGCCATTCAATATGATCATGGCTGATCATCCAACTTAGTATCCCGTACCTGCCTTCTCTCCATATCCTCTGATCCCCTTAGCCACAAGGGCAACATCTAACTCCCTTTTAAATATAGCCGATGAACTGGCCCTCAACTCTCTGTGGCAGAGAGTTCCAGAGACCCACCACTCTCTGTGAAAAAAGTCCTTCTCATCTCAGTCCTAATGGATTTCCCCCTTATCCTTAAGCTGTGACCCCTTGTCCTGGACCTCCCCAACATCGGGAACAATCTTCCTGCATCTAGCCTGTCCAACTCCTTTTTGAGAAAGCGACTACGATAGATCCCTTTGATGGTGGGGAGGTCAAAGCCAGTGATGGACTGGGCAGTGGTTACAACTTTTTCTCTCCTGGACGTTCAAGTTGCCGAACCAGGCCACGATGCAACCAGTTAGAATGCCCTCTACCGTGCGCATGTAGAAGTTTAGGAGAATCCTTTGCGCATGCCGAACCTCCGTAATCTTCTCAGGAAGTAGAGGCGCTGATGTGCCTTCTTTACAATTGCATCGGTGTGCTGGGTCCAGGAAAGATCTTCTGATATATGCACGCCCAGGAATTTGAAGTTATTGACCCTTTTCACCATCGTCCTGTTGATATAAACAGGATTGTGGGTCCTCATCCTTCCCCTACTAAAGTCAACAACCAGTTCCTTGGTCTTACTGATGTTGAGAACCAGGTTGTTGTGCTGGCACCATTTGGTCAGTCGGTCGATCTCACTTCTATACTCTGACTCGTCTCCATCTGTGATTCGTCCCACAACAGTGGTGTCATCGGCGAACTTGATGATGCAGATTGCATTATTACTGGCTATGCAGTCATGGGTATAGAGTGAGTAAAGCAGGGGGCTGAGCACGCAGCCTGAACACCACCAGCGCGCTGGCTAACGAGGCTGGAGGGAGGTCCACCGCTGAGAATGTGCCCGCATTCTCGGTGTCCGAGCACGACGTGAGGAGGGCTCTGACGCGCGTGAACATGAGGAAAGCTGTAGGCCCAGATGGTATATCTGGGCGAGTACTAAAGTCTTGCGCTACTCAGCTTGCTCCAATGCTCACCACAATATTCAACCTCTCCCTGGCCAAATCCGTGGTCCCTGCCTGCTTCAAAAGATCCGCCATTGTACCAGTGCCAAAGAATGCCTCTCCAGCTTACTTGATGTAAACTTGATGTAAGGTTCAGTATTGATGTGGATAGAGAACTGGCTAGCAGACAGGAGGCAAAGGGTAGGAGTAAACGGGTCCTTTTCAGAATGGCAGGCAGTGACTAGTGGGGTGCCGCAAGGCTCAGTGCTGGGACCCCAGCTATTTACAATATATATTAATGATTTGGACGAGGGAATTCAATGCAACATCTCCAAATTTGCAGATGATACCAAGCTGGGGGGTATAGTTAGGTGTGAGGAGGATGCTTGGAGGCTGCAGGGTGATTTGGATAGGCTGAGTGAATGGGCAGATGCATGGCAGATGCAGTACAATGTGGATAAATGTGAGGTTATCCACTTTGGTGGCAAAAACATGAGGGTAGACTATTATCTGAATGGTGGCAGATTAGGTAAGGGGGAGATGCAACGAGACCTGGGTGTCATGGTACACCAGTCATTGAAAGTAGGCATGCAGGTGCAGCAGGCAGTGAAGAAAGCAAATGGTATGTTAGCATTCATAGCGAAAGGATTTGAGTATAGGAGCAGGGAGGTTCTACTGCAGTTGTACAGGGTTTTGGTGAGGCCACACCTGGAGTACTGCGTACAGTTTTGGTCTCCAAATCTGAGGAAAGACATCCTTGCCATAGAGGGGGTACAGAGAAGATTCACCAGACTTATTCCTGGGATGTCAGGACTTTCATATGAGGAAAGATTGGATAGACTCGGTTTGTACTCGATGGAATTTAGAAGATTGAGGGGGGATCTTATAGAAACCTACAAAATTCTTAAGGGGTTGGACAAGCTAGATGCTGGAAGATTGTTCCCGATGTTGGGGGAGTCCAGAACAAGGGGTCACAGTCTAAGGATAAGGGGGAATTCCTTTAGGACCGAAATGAGGAAAACATTCTTTACACAGAGAGTGGTGAGTCTCTGGAATTCTCTGCCACAGAAGGTAGTTGAGGCCAGTTCATTGGCTATATTTAAGAGGGCGTTAGATGTGGCACTTGTGGCTAAAGGGATCAGGGGGTATGGAGAGAAGGCAGGTACGGGATACTGAGTTGGATGATCAGCCATGATCACATTGAATGGCGGTGCAGGCTCGAAGGGCCGAATGGCCTACTCCTGCACCTATTTTCTATGTTTCTATGTTTCCATGAATGACTACGGACCGGTGGTCCTCATGAAATGCTTCGAGAGGCTGATGAAGAACCACATATGCACCTTCCTCCCTCGCAACATGGACCCGCTGCAGTTCGCATACCGTCCGAACAGTTCCACGGATGATGCGGTCTCCCAGGTTCTGCACACCGCTCTCTCTCACCTTGACAGCCAGAAAGGGGGGAGGAGGGGAGGGGGAGGGGCTATGTGAGGATGCTGTTCATTGACTTCAGTTCAGCTTTCAATACGATAGTCCCCACCAGACTTGCTGGGAAACTACTGAAATTGGGGCTTAACACTCTCGTGTGCCTGGGTTCTGGACTTTCTCACCGCCAGGTCCCAGGTGGCCAAGATGGGGAGACAGATATCCAACCCCCTCACCCTGAACACAGGATCCCCCCCAGGGTTGCGTCCTTAGCCCCCTACTGTACTCCCTGTACACACATGACTTTGTGGCCAGGTTCAGCTCCAACTCCACCATCAAGTTTGCTGATGACACTGTGGCGGTGGGCCTGATCTCCAATAACGATGAGAAGGCCTACCGGGAGGAGGTGGCTGATCTGGCACTCTGGTGTCAGGACAACAGCCTCCCCTTGAATGTCACAAAAACTAAGGAGCTGATTGTGGACTTTAGAAGGACACAACATCTGAGGACCTATACTCCACTGGAGATAAATGGGACTACTGTGGATAGGGTGAGCTGCTTTAAATACCTGGGAGTCCACATCACAGAGGATCTGACATGAACAACACACACTGCCGCACTGGTGAGTAAGGCAAGGCAGCGCCTTTACCAGCTCAGGCAGCTGAGGAAATTCAGTCTCTCTGAGGATCCTTCAGTGCTTCTTCTGGGGATGTAGAAAGCATCTTGTCCAGCTTGGTAACCAGCTTTTTTGCAGCCAGAAGGCAAGGAGCAGCCCCTTCAGGTATTCAAACAGTGGCTGCAGCCTCACGCACTCCATGTTCACGTGGTACACAGACTCTTCTAGCCCGCAGAAGTGGCATGCGGCTAGAACCGCAAGAGAAACAGGTTGCAGGGAACACCTCGGTGCAATACCCTCCACCCCAGGTCCCCAATGTAGAGGGGGGGAATCCCTGCATAGACGGACCCCCACCGGGGCCCCACCTCGCGACCGGAAGGCAACCCCGACCGCCACTTAGTGCCTGGACGGTGGACCAGGGCGAGGAAGTGCAGGGTGTGGAGGTGGTAACCAGCTTGGAAGGGATGATGGAATTAAACGGCAAGCTGTAGTCTACAAACAACAGGCTGACGTAGGTGTTTACATGTGTAAGAAAGAACTGCAGATGTTGGTTTAAATCGAAGGTAGACACAAAATGCTGGAGTAACTCCGCGGGACAAGCAGCATCACTGGAGAGAAGGAATGGGTGACGTTTTGGGTTGAGACCCTTCTTCAGACTGCTTTACATAACACATGGCTGCAATGCTTCAAAAGAAACAAAGCAAAAGTGTAGTTTAAAAGTAACATCAATGCAGAAGTGCATCAACTGGTAGTTTTCATCAGTGGGAGAGCCACAAACAAGGAGAAACAGCTTCAAAATGGGCAGTACAGTGGCACAGCTGGTAGAGCTACTGCCTCACGGCGCTAAAGACCTGGATTCAATCCTGGCCTCTGGTGCTGCATGTGTGAATTTTGAATATTCTCCTGTGACCGTGTAGGTTTGCTATAGGTGCTCAGGTTTCCTCCCTCATCTTAAAGACGTGCAGGTTTGTAGGTTAATTGTCCTCTGAAAAATGTCCCCACTGTGCAGCAATTGGATGCAAAAGTGGGATAACATAGAACTACTGTGAACAGGTGATTGATGGTTGGCTAGGACTCGCTAGGACTAAGGGCCTGTTTCCATACTGTTTCTTTCAGTCAATCAAAAAATTAATTGAGGTGAATTAAAACTGAGGTGCGTAGAAATTTCTTCACTCAGAGGGCAGTGAATCTCTGGAATTCCTCTAACTCAAAGGGTGGATATATGTACAGTGGAGGTAGATAAATATTTAAAAAATCAAGGAATTGAGGGTTCTGGAGAATCGGTGTAGAAGAGGAGCTGATGTAAACATAAATCAGCCATGATCGCATTGAATGGCAGGCCTGGCTTGAGGGTCCTGGAAGGTAGACAAAATGCTGGAGTAACTCAGCGGGGCAGGCAGCATCTCTCGAGAGAAAAAATGGTTAAGACTTCCCTTCCTCATCAAACTGCTGTGTATTTACCAGTTCCTTCTCCTTTGGAGTAGAACATTTCCCATCCATGTTTTGCAGTATCTCGTCGTTAGGCCACATGTCATTTCCAATCTATGTTAAACGGTACAACAGCAGTCCCTATGCATGGGTGTGGTTTTCCAGCATTAATAATTTAGATTTTCTTTTAAAAATGCATGCAATTCCATTACAGCAAGTACATTTCTAATGAGTTGTGGGAAGACCTGCATGGGCTCTTTGTATGAATTTTAAGATCCACAATTATGACCTACTTAAAGAAATTTGCTTTGTGAATGCAAGGATCAAAACTGCTAACAAGTTTGTCTTATTTATAAATAATTATGTTACAGATTTCAAGTATTTAAATAGGGCATATCATTGAAGGAGAAGAATGGAAAAAGACAAAGGAATTGTCATGGAAGCAGAGACAGGAAGAGTGAAAGAAAGCTTGATCAAAAAGGTTTTTGATTGCTATCCATTAATGGATATGATGCAGGCATTAAATCTGCCAGATACAGGAAATGTGCTCAATTAATTCAGGTTTTGATGTGAACCAGTAAGTGACGGCAGATGTGGAAAAGCCCACTATTTAATCAAAACAAAAAATTAAATGTGATTTTGGCAAACTTGCATCCCAACAGCATATCTTTGGAAAACTAAAGCACAGATAGATGGAGGAAATATACAGGGATGGATAGGGGGGAAGGCTAGCCAACAGAATAGTAGGTTTAAAAGGGTAATTTTCAGATTGTGGCAGTCAACAGTTAGTTGAATGCCACAGGGACCACTGCTGGAGCCTCAACGGCTGGTAATCCAAATTGATGACTTTGATGAAGAGATCATGTGCACTTTACCCAAATTTGCCGAACAATGTACGTATTGGGAACTTGTGGGGAGAACTCAAAGTGCCGTCAAAGGGATATATAAGGGTTCTGTGTGGGAGCAAGAAGTTGTGAAGGTGGGCCTAGGAATAGAAAATGGAATTCAACTCTGGCAAGTGTGAGGTGTTGCATTTTGATATGTCAAACCAGGGCAGAACTTACATAGTAGATGGTAATCCTGGGGAGCTTTCCAAAGCAGAGACATCTGGAAGTACAGGTACACGGTTCCCTGAAAGTGGCGAATCAGTGGACAACGTCGCGAAAAATGCATACAAAATGCCTGGGAAGGGTATTAAGTATAAACGTTGGCACATCATGATGCAGCAGTACAAGTTGTTGTTGAGACCACACCTGGAGTAATGTGTGCAGTTCGAATTGTTCGAATAAAATGGATGGCCAATTGTGAGGTCATCCATTTTACATCAAAAAATTAGAATTAAATTAGAATTCTCGTACCTGGTAACATAAATCTGAAACTGTTGAGAAGCAAAAAGATTTAGAAAACTATATAAAGGATCACAGCTTTAATATAAGTACAAAACCCAATCAAAGAATGAATAGAACATCTCAATGAATCAGGAGTACCATCAAAAGGGCTGAAATACAGCAGCTTGACTAATCTCCATTTGGAGAACAGTATTTAATTTTAGAGACTGAAGAGCAGGAAAATATACTAGCTTTAGAGGGATCAAGTAGCACAGAATCACCGGAATGATATAATAATTTGATTCATATTCAGATGAATTTGGAGGGTCAAGGAAAGATATAACTGAAGTACTCAAAAACATTAAAATGTTTAGATAGGGTTATAATACCTTCTAATAGCTAGATGAAGAGGAAGAGGCCTCAGGGTAAAAACTAGAGCACTTTTCACACAACAGGTACTTGGAATTTGGAACACTCTCTTTCCCAATAGATGTGGGATTATGACAAATGCAGTTTTCACAACTGATTTAGAATGAAATCTAAAGATTAAAATCTGGTGTTAAGGATGGTAAATGCAATTTAGGTGTCAATCAGTCACTATCTACTCAGGGTGACAAGTAAAGTTGTGATGCTGATATACCCACTCCCATTCTTATGATTGTATAGGATCCACTAAATCTCACAACCAAAAGTAACGGACGAGTGACGCCAAGTTTTGCCAAACACCTCGTTGTTTATTTAATAAAATCTCCTCATTACTCCTCGTGTACAGTTAAGCCCGTTAGACTCTCTGACCTTGGAGTTTGTATCTCAGTTCTCGTCTCTCGACCCTCACGTGACGCTGCTTGTTACGAGGCAATAGGAACAAGCTGTACCTAAAAACCAAGTGGGCATATAGTCGCCACAATTCCATCTCCAAGCTTGGTGCAAATTTTAACTCTGATTGATAGTGCTATTTCCTTACCAATAATACTTAAATGTACTTAATTAGAAGTGCATTTAGATTTCCCAAAGGGGGAAATGCTTCAGTGAGGAGGAACTCTCTCCCAGCCCAGAGCTTCTTTGATCCCAGCCAGCTTTCTTGCCCCAAAGTTATTGCATACTGGTCCTGGCTCCTGGGCTGTGGTTCGTGTCATAGCACTATGGAGACTGTATTGTGGCACAAGGCAACAATAACCTAGTCGCCAGGACTTTATTAAAAGTAATTTGCATGCTAATACAAGTGTGGAGCATAAACAACTCCTGTTTTATGATCAACTCGGGCACCAGGAGAACAGGCACCTCCTGAGCTGGACAAATAGTGTAATTATTGTTGAGGTATTGTCTCTCTCATTGACGATTCATTATCCTCCAACAAAAGGGAAAAACGAGGATATAATTGAAACCATTTCGCTCCATATACACAATGAACCCAGGAATCTAAGACTCGCACTCCCAGGAATAAAAAGACTGAAAATAATTGATCCAACACACTGTACTCTTCATACATGAAAAACATATTTTTTTAAAATCAGAAATGACAACTGATCTAAAATTAGATGCAGCCAACATTAACTTTTAAAGGAAATTTCACAGTGCTGTCAAAGAACCCAGGAAAATAGCATTAAAATATTATCATGGATAATAAAGCTTACCTGTTCCAACCATACATCAGATTCTTCATCTGAAGCCCAAATGATCATTGTTTTATCCATTGATGCAGATAACAAGGACAAAGGCTGTTCAAGTCTGCCATCTGCAGGAGAGAAACAAGCACAGAATACACTAAGTTGTTTAATAAGGAACTGCAGATGCTGGAAAATCGAAGGTAGACAAAAATGCTGGAGAAATTCAGCAGTTGAGGCAGCATCTATGGAGCGAAGGAAATAGGCAACGTTTTGGGCCGAAACCCTTCTTCAGTTCCTCATGCCAAGCAATACTAAACAGTTGTATTTCACGGGTACACAAAAGGCTGGAGAAACTCAGCAGCATCTAAGGAGCGAAGGAGATAGGCAATGTTTCGGGTCGAGACCCTTCTTCAGACACTTTATAGCATATAGCTGACCAGGCGGTAAGAAATTACAAGTCTGTCATCAGTCTGAAGAAGGGTTTCGGCCCGAAACGTTGCCTATCTCCTTCGCTCCTTAGATGCTGCTGCACCCACTGAGTTTCTCCAGCCTTTTGTGGACCTCCCATCAGTCTGAAGAAGGGTTTCGGCCCGAAATGTTGTTGCCTATCTCCTTCGCTCCTTAGATGCTGCTGCACCCGCTGAGATTCTCCAGCCTTTTGTGCACCCAAGAAATTACAAGCATTCTTTAATAAACAAAACTAAATTATCAACCACCCCAAAAATTGCGATGTCAACAAACTCAGATAAATTAGCCAGAACAAATACTGTTGCAGTTTGGAGTTGCTGGATCTCAGGTTAATCACAAAGATTAACTCCTTAATCTTCAGCCCCCCCCCCCAATTATCCATAAAGACTCCTCTCACCCTTGGAATGGAATGTTCGAACTACTCCCTTCCGGCAGACGTTCCAAAACCTTCTACGCCCGCACCTCCAGACTCAGGAACAGCTTCATTCCCAGATCTATGGCGGCTCTGAACCGGCTCTGCTGAGTACCAACCCCCCCCCATAGACTGTCTCCCCCAGCCTCGCACTTTAGTCTGTGTTGATTTTACTGGTCTAATGGTCGTTTTTACAAACCTTGTTCTCGGGGTATCTAAATCTAAAGTTTATTTGTCGATTAAGTTATGACATCAGATGGAAGTTGCAAACCAAATCTCGTTGCACTTATGTGTAATGACAATAAAATATATTATTATTATTATTAACTCCCCCTTCTCATACACACATGCTGAGAGAAACAACAGCTCAAAGGTCTTGATCTAATTGGATTAAGACTCTAGGTGAACAGGCAGGATTGTGGATAAATCAGACTACAGCCCCCATTTATTCCAACTCCCATCATTATAATAACTAATTTTACTGAATCTACAGGACCAATTAGCCAAGCACTAGATTGGCCAAGATGCTTCAGGCATCACATGGAGTCAAGCAATTTGTCCTGGAATTCCTCTCATCCATGACTGGTCATTGTGGTCAGGGGCTTCACAATTTAGTTTAAGTAAATCAATAAATTATTTAAATGGATTTAGGCATTGTTAAAACGTTAAAATAACTTACTTAAAATGTCTTACAGTACCAGAAACCAATAAAAATATAGAAAATGTAAAGGAAAATAACAAAACTTCTCAACTGTTCCCAGCCTTTTAATTACGGCAGGTAACAATATTTAAGTATAGAGTTGCACCTATGCCAATGACAGCTAGTTAGAGGTTGAAGGGCTGAATGGGGCATACATTCAACGATTAAAAACAGACAATGCTGTAAATATAAAATGAAGCAGCATTTGTGAAGGGAAAAATGGAATTAATATTTCAGGTTTATAACCTTCGTCGCAGTAAGGACAAGCTTTAAGTCAAGGATGTTTTAATTGCAGAAATTGGAGAGGGATGGGAAGAACAGAAGAGAATGCCTGCAATAGTTTGTAGACCAAACGAGAATGACTGATGTTGCTGCATTGATGCCAGCTGAGAGAGATGATGAGGGCTTGTAGGTCATAGCTTATCTGCCTGGAGAATAAAAATGAAATTAATGAGGGCAATAGATAAGTAAAACAATGTTAGAACAGCGAGATTCAGAAGACTTCAGTTATTGGAAATCTGAAATAAAAGAGGATGCTGAAAATACCCAGCACATCAGGGAGCATCTGTGAAGAGAGGAAAAATATACATTTCAGGTTGATTACTTTCCATCAGAATTGGTCAAATCTGATAGAAACTAGAGGCTGCTTATCTGAGTCCTGGCAGTTCTCATATAGCTTATAGAAAAATGAGGTGCTTATCCCCAAGGTTACGCTGGTTTTCATTGGAAAGTATAAGGGGTCAAAGTCACAAAGGGAGTGGGTTGGAGAACCACAATAACAGGTTACTTGGAAGCTCTGGGTACCTTTCCCATGGCCTCTCAGTCCTAACATGAAGAGAGATGATGAATATTTTCCAGCTTCTAGCATATGCCAAGGAAAGTATTCGTTTAGGCTTTTATGGTAAAAATGATTTTAAAATATTTTTGTGACCATCAATAAAATCTTGGATCCAATAGATGCTCATCCAAAAGGTATAGTTCGATTTTCATGCAGCTGCAGTAGTAGAGAAGTTGCAGTGCAAGAAAATCATAAACATGGCACATAACAAAGCAAAATACTGTAGATGTTAGAAATCTGCAATAAAACAGAAAAGGCTGCATATATATACTCAGCAGCCTGGCACTATCTGAGGATAGCAAAGCAGAGTTAACTTTTCAGGTTAGAATTGAAAATTTAAATCTATCAGATTTAACTATGAGAACATACGGAAAATTAGTTGCAAATACTTCTTGCATCTCTATCTAAAGCACAAACGATTCAGAAGCTGGACATACATTACATAACATGTTTTTCTTTCTACTAAAATGATTAAAAGTGTTGGTTAATTTATGCTACATTTTATGTAGCATAAAATGTAGCATAAATTACATGCTACATGTAATTATACATGTTACATTTTATGAATTTGTAACATGTATAATTACATTTATGAATTTTCTTTTCCTATTTCATTAAAAAATACATGCCAGGAAAGATTTCATAAATTAGTCTTGAAGCAGCCAGTGGCATTCACAAAATCTGCTGGGTGTAGATCAAACAGTATTGCTGATTTTATCCGTGTCTGATGACTACTGTTTTGCTGCTGACCTGATCAATAATCCATGTCAGGTTTTCCACATCACCACCTGGTGGCATGCGGTCAGCCATGCTGGTTAGTTCAACTTACGATTCGGAGTCTACAGTACTCATTTCGATGGTCTCTGTATGTATTCAAATTAAAGTACTTGTTATGATATATGACTATTGTTAGTACTTTGCACATAGGGATCTCTGTTGTTTGTGATATATATAAATGACTTGGACGTGCCTTTAGATGAGTTGGTTAATAATTTTGCAGGTGACATCAAGATTGCTTGAGTTGCGGATGTTGAGGAAAGCTGTCAAGGTATTCGACAGGATATAGATCAGCTGCAGAAATGGGCCGAGTAATGGCAATTAGAGCTTGATCAGAGCAAATATGAGGTGTTGCACTTTGGAAGGTCAAATGCAAGGGAAAAGGATACAGATAATGGCAAGTCCCTTAATAGCATTAACGTACTGAGGAATCTTGGGAGTCCAAGTCCACAGCTCCCTGAAAATGGCAACATAAGTAGATAGAATGGTAAAGAAGGCATACAGTCTGCTTCATGGTGCAGCTTTATAGGACTTTGGTTAGGCCACACTTAGAATATTGCATACAGCTCTGATCACCCATTTACAGAAAATATGTGGAGGCTTTGAAGAGGGTGCAGGTTGACCAGAATGCTGCATTGATTAAAGAGTCTTAGCAATAAGTAGCAATGTTACAAAATTTTGAGATTTTAAAAATCAAGTCTGCAATTTATCCCATCAGATAAAGCATAAAAAGAAGTTTAATTTGACACCCAATTCACTTTCATATCTTCAGTATTAAAAAAGTTATGGCCATTTCTATACTCGGAAATTAGCATCTTGTTCCCCATTGCCTTTCAATTAACTTAACTCAAAAGCTGTGATCTGGAACAGTCAAAAGCCCATAACTTTCTTAAAAATTAAGAGAACTGAATGAAATTTTCAGTTATTATAGATTGAAGCATTCTAAAACAAATATGAAACATTCTTACTTGGATGACCTGAAATTAAAGCATATAATTAGTTAGTTATCTAATTGTAGCTAATTACAAAATTCAATTACTAGGTCTAAACATCTATCCATTTCTTAAGAAAAGATAAACTTTTTTAAATTGCCTAAGTGTCCAAATAACATTCACACAATAATCCACAATATAACATGATTTTTAAATCTCATTTTCATGAATTTATAGGCCAAATGGAGGAATTTAGTGTTTAATGCCTGTAAATTAATGGCCATTTAAATCAACTAGCGAGTGGGTTTTAGTGGAATGCAGTGGATTGGAACGTTGTGGTTTGCGGTGAAGTCGGTATGAAAAATACAGCTGGATCATACTTTTTTTTTGTCCCCTTTTCGCAACATGAAAATTTGATTAAATGCTTCCTAAGAAACACGTTTTTATGTAAAAATATGTACCTTCTTTTATTGCCTACGTTAGGTCCGTTCTGCTGTTGGCGTTCAGAGCTTTAGAAGATGATTTTTAAACTGCTCTAGTTAATAAATAATCTAGCGTAGTTTAAAAATAGCTTCATGAATGAAATGTCGGAGCAATTTCTCTTTAGAAATCGCCCGACATGGATCGATTTGGACTGTCTAGGGAAAAACGGCATTTTAAACCCGCCCCCCTCTGAAAGGCGCCAAAGTCACGCACACGGGGAGCGGCAGAACTGCAGCGCCGCTAAACGTAGGTATTGTAACATACCTACTATAAGGATAAGTTGGACAAAGTTGGATTGTTTTCCCTGGAACGACTATGGAGATAAACTTTAGAATTTAGAGTTACAGCATGGAAACAGGCCCTTCTGCCCACCGAGACCGCACCGACCACCAAATACCCCGTACACTAACCTACACACAGTAGGGACAATTTTATAGTTTACCAAAATCAATTAACCTACAAGTATGTACGTCTTTGGAGTGTGGGAGGAAACCAGAACATCCAGAGAAACCCCAAACGGTCACAGGGAGAATGTACAAACTTTATAGTGACAACACCCATAGTCAGATTGCACCCGGGTCTCTGGAACTGTAAGGCAGCAACTCAACTGTTGCGCCACTTTGCCACCCCTAATGGGAAGACCTGATAGAAGCACATGAAATTATGAGAGACACAGACAGACAGAAGCTTTTTCGCACCATGGAGATGTGAAAGACTAGAGGGCATAAGTTGAAAGAGGCAAATATTAAAGGAGACATGAAGAGTAAGGTTGACGATAGACACAAAAAGCTGGAGTGACTCAGCGGGACAGGCAGCATCTCCGGAAAGAAGATATGGGTGACATTTCGGGTCGAGACCATTCTGAAGAGTAAGGTTTTTTTTACACTGGGGTAGTGAGTACCTGGACTGTGCTGCCAGGGATTATGGTGGAGGCAGATAGGTCAGTGGCATTCAAGAGGCTTTTAGATAGGTTAATTGATATGCAGGGAATGGAGGGTTATGGTTCACGTGCTGGCAGATGATATGGTTTAACTTGGCATCATGTTCGGTACAGACATTGTTGGCTGAGTGCTGGTTCCTGTGCTGTACTTTAAGTTTTATGTATTTACAAAGCATGCTAAAAGGGTAATATAAAGTATTGCGGGACTACCTAATAAAGAATGCATTAGTTTCCAGATCCAGTTTATAAATAGAACCTGTGACACACCAAGCATTTACATCTACACAAGCACACCAATAAAAACTCAGGCAACATTTTCAGTCCATTATTCACACTGCAGCAGCAAGTATGCACTTGGCGTTCAATACAATCAGCAATCTGAAACTTTTAGCAAAATTTCAAATGAATGGAAAATTAGGAGGTATCAATAAACGGGAGCAACAATGTAGGCACTTGCTTTGGACAAAGATTAAATTCTATTGCAGAAATTGGAAGAGAACTGTGAGACATTACATCCGAAAAACAAGTTAATACTAAAATATTACCAACTCAAATATCTCCTTGACCATCCACATTCAGCATTTTGCATCACAACACATGTTGCTGCTTTTTATTTCATTTTAAAATAAAAAATAAGAATTGTTTTATCATGAATGTCTGAAAATGCAGACAGTTATGCCATTTTTTTTTTACTGTTCATCTACTTACACAACAAGAAACGGAGGCCCTACAATTTATCTTGTAATTTATTTAAATATGCACTGTGGCTTCAATTTTGAGCCACACAAGACTGAAATAACCGAGTTAAAGAGCGAGTTTTGTGCCAGCTCACACATAGCAGTTGCCTTTGATTCAGAAGGCTGTTGGTTCACGATGCACTCCAGAGAATTTTACGAGGGCTTAAAATAAATAAATGATGACTACTGGTTGCATAAACACAGCTTATATAAAGTTGAATTTAGACTCCAGGGATGATCTAGTCACGACATTTACCGCGATAAAGGGATTTTAAGGAGGGAATCCACTGAAAGTATTTAGTCCTGTGGAGGAAATTCTGAATAAAGCAACACAATCTTAAAATTAAAGGCAGGCCATGAAGGCAGGAATAAAATCTGGGAGTACATACTCATGCAAAGGAATCTAGAAATCTGGAAATCATCCTGAGAGTTTGTGACTTCTGCGACAACTAAACTTTTTAAGACTTAAGGGCCTGTCTCACTTGGGTGTTTTTTTCCCCCCAATGAAAATGCCCGGTCAACACAGACGATTAACTAAAACTACCTACGACTAGCTCGACTACCTACAACTACATGGCGACCCCACTACAACTGCACCTACGACTACAAAAGTATCGATTTTCTCCATGGTGACAAATTTTTGTTCGCAGAAAAATGTTCAACGTGTTGAAAAATTTGTGATGACCATACTGAAGCCGCGACTAGTTCCCAGAATGCGGGAATACCTCGCAACCATGAAGGAGACTCACCAGAGTCCACCAGCGAACATATGGCGATCATGTGGCAATCATGTGGTATGCGCAGAGTCTCCTGCACTCGCCTAAAAAGTCGCCAAGTGGAACAGGCCATTCAAGTCAAGAGATTTGTTCAAGGTAATGTTATAACAGAATATGGATCCAAAGCAAGTAAATAGGATAAAAAGTCATTTATTTCAGCTCCAAATTCACTGCCAACCTGCTTTCATGTTTAAAAATCTACTTATTTGACTGAGCTCTTGGTCACTAGTTCTATTAGCTTATGATTTTTCAATTTGTAGCAAAGCTCATCTCAGTGACAGTTGCCCGAATAGTGTGAGGATTTTAGAGTAGAGCCTTGCTCAAATGTGCTGTTTAATACAGACTTGCCCATTGCACAGGGCATCAATCGTGGCTCTGAGCAGTGAAAGATTTGTGTAAGAAAATGGATCACCCGTATTTAGCTGCTGAGAAACTCGATCAATTGGGTATCGTGGTGGCAACAAGGCTGGGCGAACTCGAGTATTAGGGAATATGTAGGAAGCAACTACAGATGCTGGTTTAAACCGAAAATAGACACAAAAAGCTGGAGTAACACCGCGGGTCAGACAGCATCTCTAGAGAAAAGGAATAGGTTACATTTTGGGTCGAGACCCTTCCACAGACTGAAGGTCAGGGGATAGGGAAACAAGCAATATAGACGGTGATGCAAAGATATAGAACAAATTAATGAAAGATATGCAAAAAAGTAACAAATATAAAGGACATAGGCCATTGTCTGTGGCCCAGGTGAAAATGAGTATAGACAATGAGACTCACCTAGGTGAATTAGAGTATAGAGTCGCATTGTCGGTAATCATTTTCACCTCGGCCACAGCTAACAATGACGTGTTTCCTTTATTACTGTTATATTTTTTGCATATCTTTAATTCATTTGTTCTATAAAAGTACAGGCCAGGAACAGACACTTCGATCCACCATGTTCATGCTGATCATGATGCAAATCTAAGCTGCACATCTGCCTGCATGTAATTTATACTCCTTAATTGGTTGCCCAACACACTGATGCAATTATAAAGAAGGCACATCAGCGCCTCTACTTCCTGAGAAGACTACGGAGATTCGGTATGTCAAAGATGTGGACAAGCTTTTCCCTTTGAGAATAGGGAAGATTCAAACAAGAGGACATGACTTTAGAATTAAGGGACAGAAGTTTAGGGGTAACATGAGGGGGAACTTCTTTACTCAGAGAGTGGTAGCGGTGTGGAATGAGCTTCCAGTGGAAGTGGTGGCGGCAGGTTCGTTGCTATCATTTAAAAATAAATTGGATAGGCATATGGATGAGAAGGGTATGGAGGGTTATGGTATGAGTGCAGGCAGGTGGGACTAAGGGAAAAAAGTTGTTCAGCACGGACTTGAAGGGCCGAGATGGCCTGTTTCCGTGCTGCAATTGTTATATGGTTATATGGTTATATGGTTAAAGAGGATTCCCTTGAACTTCTATAGGTGCACAGTAGAGAGCATATTGACTGCTAGCATCATGGCCTGGTTCGGCAGCTTGAATGTCCAGGAGCGGAAAAGACTGCAAAAAGTTTTGAACACTGCCTAGTCCAACACCGGTTCTGACCTCCCCACCATCGAAGGGATCTATCGAAGCCGCTACCTCAAAAAGGCAGCCACACCCACACCATCCTGGCCACACACTCATTTCACCATTGCCATCGGGAAGAAGGTACAGGAGCCTGAAAACTGTACGTTCTCGTTCAGGGACAGTTTCTTCCCTACAGCCATCAGGCTATTAAACACAACAACAAATAGTAGCAATGTTACAAAATTTTGAGATTTTAAAAATCAAGTCTGCAATTTATCCCATCAGATATAACATCTTTATAACATTATAACAACTATCCATTTTTTAAGAAAAGATAAACTTTTTTTAAATTGCCTAAGTGTCCAAATAACATACACACAATAATCCACAATATAACATAAATATAACATAAATCACAATATAAATTTAAATCTCAGTTTCATGAATTTCTGGGCCATTTCATTTTCATTTAATTTCTGTAAATTAATGGCCATTTAAATCAACTAGCGAGTGGGTTTTAGTGGAATGCGGTGGATTGGAACGTTGCGGTTAGCGGTGAAGTCGGGAGGAAAAATACTGTTTGTTCATACATTTTTTTGGACCCCATTTTGCAACATGAAAATGTTATTAAAGCCTCCCGAAAAAAACAACTTTTAATATAAAAATAAACTATTTACCTTTTTTTCTCCCCTACGCAAAATCCTTCCCGTTGTCAGCGCTCACGGCTTTTGAAGGTGATTTTTAAATTAATAAATAATTTAGCGTAATTTAAAAATACCTTCATTCATGAAATGTCGGAGCGATTTTTCTTCCGCAACGAAATCGCCCGACATTGATCGATTTTCCCTGCCTGTGGAAAAACGGCACTTTAAGCCCGCCCCCCTCTGAAAGGCGCCAAAGTCGCGCACACGGGGAGCGGCAGAACTGCGGTGCTGCTCAAGGTAAGTTTTGTAACATACCTACAAATAAGCTCTGAAACAACAGACTATTATTATTATTGCACTATATTTGTTTATTTATTGAGTATGTGTGCATGTGTATATATACACATTGAACTTTTTTTCTACGTACGTTTATATGTACTACGTTTACATATTCTGTTGAGCTGCAGCAAGCAAGAATTTCATTGTCCTATCTAGGACATATGACAATAAAATACTCTTGACTCTCTTGACAAGAACCACTTCAAATCAAGGATAGTAGTGAAGAATGACAAAATTTCCTGAAGATTCGGTCACGTACTTTAATTATTAACAGGTGAACTGTCGTACTTGCAAACAGGTAATGGTGGAGCTTTCCTCATCAAGTGTTATATGTAGCCAAGCATGAGACTGCAGCCAGTGGCAAAGAGTGGCAAGGAAACACGAGGGCCAGGAGGTAAACCCCGTAGGGGAGCGGGGGAAATAAGGCAGCTGCTGAATGACGTTTCTGTCCAACATGCGCTACACTCGCTTTAGCTGCAGGGGATGCAAGGGATATTTTGTAGAACGTCACTTAATTTAAAAAACTGTTAAATCATAGTCCCTGAAGAAAACAAACTGACCCACTATACATTCCTGTAGATACTAACAAAGTAGCGCACCAGTAATTGGGCTGGGACCTCAGAAGAAAATCGTCATATAGTGCTCCACAACACCAGCAACACTGTCCACGAGACATCAATAATTAATCCATGATCATATTTCAGAGATGCTTGCTACATCCACTTCTACCATAGTGGTTTGCACTCATTCTGACTTTACCTGCATGCCCTGAAATTTATTTTTGAAATACTTGATTGAGTGGTCTCCAAGTTCTCCAACACACAGAACCTCCGGCATTTATCTCACTGATGAGTATGTCCAAATCTCTTTCATTACATCTCAGGTCTAGCTCCATCTCCCTCCATCTCCCCGCAGCCGTTCCTGTCTCTACATGGTGGCACAGTGGCGCAGCAGTAGAGTTGCTGCCTTACAGCGCCAGAGACCCGGGTCCAATCCTGGCTGCGGAGTTTGTACGTTTTCCCTGTGACTTGCGTGGGTTTTCTCAGAGAACTTCGATTTCCTGCCACACTCCAAAGACGTCCAGGTTTGTAGGTTATTTGGCTTGATATAAATGCAAAAATTGTCCCTAGTGTAGGATAATGTTAATGTGCAGGGATTACTGGTCGGTGCAGACTCGGTGTGCCGAAGGACCTGTATCTTTAAACTAAATTAAAGTAGGCATGGTGTATGTTGGTGCTATCTGGCTATATGAAGGGTAGGGCTCATTTTCATAGTCAACTTTGACAGGAAACAAATGGGCAAATATCTCAAGATCACATCTGTCTTCATTTTTGTGCAAAGTCCATTGGGAAGGTATGTTTCAAAGACTGATATCCCTCTCAAATTATGAAAGCCATGTTCAAATGAGTGTAGTTCCATTGGGAAATGTTCACATCTTGTTTTAGTGCATGTTAGCATCACATCATTCTTCAAACGTCTTTCTGCATGGACCCAAATCAGTATTGTTACAATGTTTGAGCATACAAAAATAGTTGAAATCCAATTTCTGGTCAAGTGTGATGCTCTCAGATCAAAGAATCCCCACTGAGACATGCAGTAAAGATCAGAAAGATAACACAGAAAAAACAGTTTGGATCAAAGTCACATACATAATATAAAATTTTTAAAAAACTGGAAATAGAAGTTAGATTACGTTAAGATAAAAAAAAGTCAGACAATATTATTTGAGGTTTAATTGTAATCCCGAATAGAGTCATACAGCATGGAAACCAGCCCTTCGTCCCAACTTGTTCATGCTGCTAAAGATTAGATGCCACATCTATGTTGTCCATCCTGCCCATGTTTGGATCAGATCGTTCTAAACATTTCCTATACATTTACCTGTCCAATTGTCTTTTAAATGTTGTTTTTATATCTGCCTCAACTGTCACCGTTGTAGGTCCTTCTGTTTCCCGACCTCATTCTGTGTGAAAAGGTTTTCCCTTTAATCAAATTTGATTAAAGCTTTGCTTGCAGCAAGTAAGAATGCCATTACCAGGCAGTGGCTTAATGAAAAAAGTCCAAAACAGGAACAGTGGTTAGAAATTGTGTGAGACATCTTTAATATGGAGAAATTGACATATTCCTTGAGAGTCAAGGAGAATTCATTTGAGAAGATCTGTGTTATATAGAACTAGATGGTATGTTTGTATGAATGTTCTCCAATTTATGGTGATGGTATTGCACTGTTTTGAAAATATCTCTTAAAAATCAATAAAACTTTAAGTGGAAAAAAAAAGAAAAGGTTTTCCCTTGGGTTCCTATTGAATCTTTCTCCTCACATCAACAAGTGGTGAGGGAAAACTAATGTTCTCTGATTCTTGATTCCTCTTCTCTGGGTAAAGAGAAAGGTGCATTCTTCCTATGTATTCTCCTCGTGATCGTATACACCTCTCTAAGATCATCCTTAAGCCTGTCCCACTTTCACGACCTAATTCGCAACCTCTGACAACCTTAACGAACTAAAAAAAAATCAAGGTTGCGATAACCTACGACCTCCTACGTACCATATGTACCAACCAATAATTAAAGCTCTTAATCTGAACCGCCCAAAAATAATATAAAAAATTAGGTAGGGCTAGGCCACCATTTATCTTAGGTTTACATAAGTGTGTTTTACTTATTCTGTGATTTTTATAATCCCAAATAAAGCTGTTAACAATGGAATAAATTTTTTTAAAAAAAAATTTTAGGAAGATATAGCGGGATGGCTTAAAATAAATATAGTAATTGTGGCAAAAAAATCATTTTAATGGCATTTATTCTACCAATCATTGATATCGGTAATGTTTTCCAATATAAAATATTATTTTTTAATTTATTTAGTAATTGGGGGAAATTTGATTTAAATAAAGAATTATAAGATTTTGATACATTAATTCCAAGATATTTAATTTGATTATTAACTATTTTAAATGGAAATTTTTGTAATTTATTCAATTTTATTCCTATTATAGGCATAATTTCACTTTTATTCCAGTTAATTCTATATCCTGAGAACATACTAAATTCAGTTATAACATCAAGTAATTTAGGAATACTAATCTCCGGTTTTGTTATGTATATCAAAACATCGTCTGCATATAAAGATATTTTGTTAATTGTGGTTTTAGTATTTATCCATAAATTTCTGGTTCTGATCTAATCCTTTCGGCCAATAATTCTATAGCGAGTGCAAATAATAAGGGTGATAATGGACAACCTTGTCTACAACCCCTAGAAAGATTAAATTTTGCTGATAACATTTGGTTTGTTAGGATTCTTGCTGTTGGGCCAGAGTATAAAATTCTAACCCATTTGCAAAATCCTTCTCCCAGTTGAAATTTCTGCATTATCCTAAATAAGTAAGGCCATTCAACCTGGTCAAACGCCTTCTCCGCATCCAGGGATATAACTGCTAATTCAATATCATTCACTAATTTCGATTAAAGATATTAAATAGACGTCTTAAATTATAAGTGGAATATCGTTTAGGAATAAAACCTTGATCATGATGTATTAATTTATTGATCACTAAACTTAACCTTTGAGATAAAATTTTTGTTAATATTTTTTGATCTGTATTTAAAAGAGCTATTGCTCTATATGATCCTGGGTCTTCTGAATCTTTATCTGCTTTAGGAATAAGTGTAATTGTGGATTCTTTTAGGGTTTCTGGAAGCTGTTCTTGCTCGTAGGCGTCTTTATACATAGTTTGTAGCCGTGGGACGATCAAATCATGAAACTTCTTATAAAATTCAACACCCAAACCGTCGGGGCCTGCAGCTTTACCGTTCTTCAATGATCTAATTGATTCCTCAATATCTTTTGCTGATATTTCAGCATCTAATGTGGCATTCCTGGAGAAATGTTTCCATTCCATCGGATTGATCCATCACCTTTGATGTATAAAGTTTTTGATAGTATTGTTGGAATCTATCATTAATGTCTTTTGGTAAAGTTAATATTTCTCCTTGTTCAGATCTGACCTTATATATCATTTTTTCTTCATCTGATTTTCTTAGTTGACGAGCTAACAATTTATGTGGTTTATCCCCGAATTCAAAATATACTTGTTTGGTCTTTTGAAAAGTTTAATAACATACTTTGATTGTATCTCATTTAACTTATATTTTAATGTTGCAATTTTGTTATGTATAACCCTAGATGGAGACACAGCATTTTCCATGTCCAACTGCCTTATTTCATTTTCCAAATTCTGTTGAATCTTTCGGTTTTCCTTATTCAGATGTGCCTGCGCAGATATTATAGCACCTGGTATAAAAGCTTTAAATGTGTCCCATAAAAGAGACGATGAAATTCCAGGTTTATCATTAGTTTAAAAAAATAATTCAATCTGTTTAACCAGATAATCATAACAAGCCTTATCATTTAATATTTGAGGATTAAATCTCCATTGTGAATATCTATTAGTTATACCCTTTAAGTTAATCTTAAATGTTAATGGAGCATGATCCGAGATAATAATATTATATTTTGAATCATACGTAAATGGGACAAGTTTTGAATCTATTAGAAAATAATCTATCCTGGAATAATTTCCAAATACCGGAGAGTAAAATGAGTATTCTCGACCATTGGGATTATCATATCACCAAATATCTTTGACATTAGCTGAACTAATAAACAAATTTATGAATTTGCTTGATTTAGATATAGCCTTCCTTTTAGTTGATGATCTATCCAAATAATTATCCAAAGTGCAATGTAAGTCACCCCCAATTATTAGATTGTGCTGTGTTACTATAGGAATAGTGTTGAATATTTTCTTAAAAAATAGCAGATTATCAAAATTTGGTCCATATATATTCATAAGTACAACCTTCTTCGAGTATAGTTCACCAGTAACTATTATATATCTACCTTCAGGATCTTCTATTATTGAACTATGTTTAAATTGAATACCTTTACGAATAAGTATGGCAACTCCTCGAGATTTATGAGTAAATGATGAGTGGTACACCCTAGAAATCCAATTTGCCGTTAATCTATATTGTGCATCCTTTTTTAAATGGGTCTCTTGAATATAAATTATGTCTGTTTTCATTCTATTTAATTGCGCCAAAACCTTACCTCTTTTAATTGGTTCACTAATACCTTTTACATTCCAACTACAGAAGGTGATTCCATCACCCCCCCTTTTTCTTATTAATGTCTTGCATTTTGATATTATGGTGGATTATAATGAGGTAGATGTCTCAGCATATACATCCCAATTTCGTACCCTAGATTGTGATCAACAAATGTTAATACTAATAACTTTATCTGACATACGTATCTCCTCCAGTCTACTGTGTAATACCGTTCATAAGTAAAATAATATAATTCAACGTACAATATATTTAAAAAAATATATAAAAATAAAAATAAAAAAAGTAAATAATATTAGTAGAAAAGTGCAGGAAAAAAAGTGTCTATTACTACGTTAAGTGATATTAGTGTAAGCCACACTAGCATGGCTATTAATCTACGGACTTCCGTTGGGGAAAAAAAAAGATGTTTATATTTCCAGCTCCGTAAATGCCTTAAGGGCAATATATTTGGGAGGGGGGGCGTTACATTTATATGCTTATTAATGCTATATTATTTTAACTACTGCTATCGTTTTAAATTGTTTAAGGAGGAATAACATACATTTGTAAATAATGGTTAGTACTAAACTATTACTATTGTATATTAATTTATTGTTAATAATCATTATGCTCTCCATGTCAAATAATTTTAAAAGTTCATCATTCTTCCTCCTTCTTGCTGGGTGAACATCGGCATCAGGTAAGTGTTGAATATGATTCAAGTTCATTATTCTTCATCCTCATCTTCTCTCTGTGTTCCCACGGCTTCTCCTTCTTCTTCCTCTTCCAACTCCTTCTCGATTTTACGAGCGAACTCAAGAGCTTCGGTATGCTTAATGAAGTGATGCTCTTTATTATCATAGCTTACTCGTAATGTGGCAGGATACATCAGGCCATATTTCAGGCCCTTTATATTCCTGAGGATGTGCCTTGTTTCAGTAAATAAAGCTCTTCTCCTGGCCACTTCCGCAGGATAATCTCTGAATATGCTGATCTTGTCACCATCATAAAGCAGACTCTTCTTACGAATTATTATCTTCATCATATCTTCCAAAACATGATCGTAGACCACCTTCACAATCAGTTGTCTTGGTGGTGAACCCGTCTTTGGACGTCGTCTCAGTGCTCTGTGCGCTCGGCCAAGTAGGGGTGCTTGCTCCAGATTCAAGACATTTTTCAGAAGATTTGCAGCAAACTCTCTGGTGTCCTGAGCTCCCTCCTTGCCTTCACGCACGCCCACGATATGCAAGTTCTTGCGCCGTTGCCTTCCCTCCAAGTCAATACATTTCTCAGTTATTTTATTCAATAAATAACTGAGAAATGTTAACAGAAGTTTCTCATTCGCCTTAGCACTTGAGTCAGCAATACTGGTAAATGCCTTTATTGCATCGTGTTGTTGATCAAGTGTTCTTATAATAGGTTCCAACTTGAGATCAACCGCGAGTTCCACACCACCAACTTTCTGATTTACTTCATCCATCTGTTGTTTAAGATCAGCATCTGCTTTTATCTTCCATTCATCCTTCATAATTTTTACTGTGGTTACAACTTCTTTTTTCAATTCCTCTTTAACTTGCTCTTTAAATACTTCAATATCAGCTCTGAGTAACTTAAATTCTTCTTTATCATTTTTTTAAGTTCTCCCATAATGATAGTTTTCAGATCTTCCATTTCTGATTTCTTCCTTGGGATATCCTCCAGAGAGCCAGTCAAACTCGAGGTCGAGGCTTCAGCTGGGCCTACCTCTTTTTTCAGCACTGTTTTTTTCGGTTTGGGGGGGGTTCTTTGAGTCGACATTAACGCCGGTAAAGTCGCGCGCCTGATGACGTCACGGACCTTATCTAGCTGCCGGTGCCGTTCACAGACGTTCCTCTCTGGTGAGTAGCTTTAAATAACCCCGTTTTCTCCCGTTTTTAATACAATTTTTGCGGAGCTGGACGGCGCTAGTTCCTCCTACTCCATAGCGCCACCGGAAGTCCAAAACTAATGTTCTCTGATTCTTGATTCCTCTTCTCTGGGTAAAAGAGAAAGGTGCATTCTTCCTATGTATTCTCCTCGTGATCGTATACACTTCTCTAAGATCATCCTTAAGCCTGTCCCACTTTCACAACCTAATTCGCAACCTCTGACGACCTTAACGAACTAACAAAAAAAAATCAAGGTTGCGATAACCTACGACCTCCTACGACGATGTTGAAGACCTCCCACGACTATGTTGACAACCTCCCACAACTATGAAGAAAACCTCATTCGACCACGTTGAAGACTGGCTTCGACCATTTACATTTTACTGCTGTTTGCAGTAGCCCTTTTGCTTCTGCAGCCTTTTAAGAAAGGCAGAAGGGGAAGAGCAAGGGTGAAGAGGAAGCATAAGAAGAGGTCTCAATGGGTGAATGAAGATGATGCGATGGACTGTCCCAGTACACCAGATGACTGGAAGAGTGTGGCACTGTGCTTTGACAAAAGATGGAACTTTAAACACACATGTCGGGCAGAGGATGGCAAACATGCCATTCTTGTCCTTGTCCCTGTACCCCTCATTTTCCTTTTCGTACAGAATTGCATTCTGCTGGAACAATTCCTCAAGGTCCCCCTCCTGCTGCCTGGTGAAGGTGTAGGGCATAACCTTCCTCCAGCCCTCCCTCACGACCAATGGGGCATCTGCCTCTGATGCTGTGTCAGACACAGGAGAAAGGGCTGCTTTGCTGCCTTCAAATGAGGCAGTGAAGGATGAGGTGGTGGTGGGAGATATACTACCACCCTGGTCTCCTCCTCCAGGGGTCTCTCATGCAGAGCTACCTCCTCATGCACTATCACCTCCTGTGGCATCACCTCCTGTTACTCCTCCTCTTGGGGATGTGCCCTCCCCTTGTGCTGCCTTTTTGGTGCCATCTCTAAAACACAATTTTCCTTTCCAAAAAACTCTCCAGCTATGAATGAACATGCCTTGGAGTAACAGGTGTGACGTTCTGTTGTTTAAATAAGCTTTTTTTTTCTACTGACATTTTTTCCACCCTCAGCCGAGGTCGTGAATGTGGTCGTGAAAGTGGGACAGGGGTTTAGGCTCCTGAACTCTGAAGAATAAAGTCCAAGCCTGATCAACCTCTCCCTGTAGCTCAGGCCTTCATGTCCTGGCAACATTCACGTAAATCTTATACACAATCTTTCCAGCTTTATGACATCTTTCCCATATCAGGGTGACCAAAATTGAACATAATACTCCAATTGCAGCCTCACCAACGTCTTGTACAACTGTAACATAACATCCCAACTTCTATACTCAATACCCTGACTGAGGAAGGCCTATATACTAGAAGCCTTCTAGAAGATTCCTCTGCTCTACAACACTCTCCAGAACTCTACCATTTCCTGTGAAGATCCTGCCCTGAATTGTCTTCCCAAAATGCAACACCCCACGCTTATTTGCTTTAAACTCCACTGGCCATTCATTAGTCCTTTTGCACAACTGATCAAGATCCTGCTGTGATTTTTGATAACTATCTTTACTATAACCATATAACAATTAGAGCACGGAAACAGGCCCTCTCGGCCCTTCCAGTCTGTGCCGACCATTTATTTTCCCCTAGTCCCATCTACCTGCACTCAGACCATACCCCTCCATTCCCCTTCCGTCCATATACGTATCCACTTTACTTTTAAATGTTAAAATCAATCCTGCCTCCACCACTTCTGCTGGAAGCTCATTCCACACAGCCACCACTCTCTGAGTAAAGGATTTATCCCTCATGTTACCCCTAAACTTCTGTCCCTTAATTCTCATGCCATGCCCTCTTGTTTGAATCTTCCCTACCCTCAATGGGAAAAGCTTTTCCACGTCAACTCTGTCTATCCCTTTCATCATATTAAAGACCTCAATCAAGTCCCCCCTTAACCCCCTATCTATAATACCACCCATATTAGTGTCATCTGCCTTGTACATTCTCATCCAAATTGAGATGACAAACAGCAATGGCCCCAGACTGATCCCTGAGACACACTACCAGTCACACGCCTCCAGTTTGAAAAAGAACCTTCCACTATCACCCCTGCTTCTTTTCATAAAGATAATTCTCTATCTAGTTGACTAGCTCTCCCTAGATCACATGCGATCTAACCTTCCAGAACAATTCACCACGGGGAATCTAATTAAAGGCCTCGCTGAAGTCCATACAGATAATGTCTAAGGCACTCATCAACCTTTTTGGACATTTTTTCAAAAAACTCAATCAACTTCATACAATACAATCTCCCATGTACAAAACCTTTCTGACTATCCAAATGCATATATATCTTATTCATCAAAATCCTCTGCAGTAACTGGCATACCACAGATGTCTGACTGACTTGTTCATACTTCTGAGACTTCTCCTTGCAGCCCTACTTCAATAAAGGCACAACTTTATCTCCCTCCAGTCTTCCAGCACCTCACCCGTGTCTAATGATGAAGCATATATCTGAGTTGGGGTTGATTTCTCTACCAATTTCTCCTCCAGTTTCACATAAAGTTCTTGGATATATCTGATCCGGCCCAGGAGATTTATCTACCATCATACATCTTGGACATCCAGTACTTCCTCAACCGTAATACAAATTATCCTCAAGAAATCACCATTATCTGTCCTAATTCCCCAATCTTCATGCCTTTTGGCATGGTGAAAACCAAAGTCAGTCAATTTTATTCGTCACATGCATCTGAAGGTGCAGTGAAATGAATTTGCCAGCAGCGATACACTTAAAAAGAACACACAACACACAATAGAATTTAACACAAACATCCACCACAGCATTCTTCACTGTGGTGGAAGGTAACAAAGTTCTGTCAGGCCTCCTCCGTTGTTCATCTGTGGTCGGGGCCATAAACCCTCTGCAGTCGCCGCTACGGATGGCCAGATGTACAGGCCCTCTCATTGGGATGCTCAAACCTCCGATTTGTGGACGGTCAAATACACTCCATGGCTTGGAGTGCCCGAATCGGCACTTTCCTACTGGAGACCGTGGCTTCAGTACGTTATGGGCCTCAGGCCAGCAGTCGGAGCTCCTCTCCGGCGATCCCCAGCAAGGGATCTCAGACTCTGGATGGCAATTCCACACCACGCCGGCGGCTAGAATCTCCGCAGACCACAGCCCCATGATGCCAAAGTCACCAGGCCAGCGATCGGAGCATTCCTCTCTGGTGAGCCCCTGCAAGTTCGCCCACTCCGCAATGGAAAAGTCCACGCTGCGCCCGCTGTTGAATCTCCGGGCCCGACTCCGGGAAAGGACGCTCTAAATCATGCTGTTGGGCCGCGAGGGAGGCTCATAGAAAAAGTCACCTCTCTGTCGAGGAGGCGACCGAAAACGGTTCCCACCTTTTCGTCTGATAAGTACCCCCAGACAAGACACACCTAAACTAACATTTAAACACACCAAAAAACCCCAAATAGTCGAAATAACGAACACACTGCTGTCTGGGCAGCCGACTCGCAGTGCCCCCACCGACACCGATATCTCCTACGGCTCTATGCAGAGAAGACCACTTAGGTTTCTGAGGGATCCCGTTCTCTCTTATTTACATGCTTTACCTTAATATATTTATAAAATATCTTGATTCTTCTTAATATTACCCATTTGCCCTCCTGATTTCCTTCTGAAGTATGCTCCTCACTCCCCCAAATTTCTTCAGGGTACGTTTGATCCCGCCACCTATACGGCCCAAGCTTCCTTTGTTTTACTGACCAGAGCCTCAATTTCTCTTGTTATCCAGGCTTCCTTACTCCACCTGCCTTGCCGTTCACATTAACAGGAACATACATGCCCTGAACTCTCAACATCACAATTTTAAAAGCAATTCAGAATTTTAACTTATGGTAAAGCCTCGTGAGTCAAAAGCCTCACCCTTATAAACATAGCCTCTCTCCCAACACAGCCACTCCCAAGAGGCCACTCCGTCACACATTTCCTTCTTTTTATTGCCAGCTCAGCGAGCCAATTTATTGGCCACTTAACTAACCAACCCAACGACTACCTTTTGAAATCTACCGCTGCTGCTCTGATACTAAAATAGCACTCCCTCAGCCAATCCAATGGCTACCATTTTGAAAATTACTTTGAGTAAATAACACAGCATATTTTCATATCAGAGGGATCACTGGATAGAAATTGGTGTGGGAAGTATTGACCTGTCAATTTAACTTAAGAGGCTAATTAAATAATGAAATATCCATCAAAATATATATTTGTTAAACAATACCGCAGTAAACATAGCCAATTTTAATTTCAAAAGGAAAAATGTTGCTTGATCAGCATGGCTGACCTCCTTCATATAGTAACATGGTGTAAACATGATGTATTTAGATTTGTAAAAGGTTTTTGATATCCACCACATAACAGATTAATGTTTTATCAAATCACGAACAGAACTGGAGTTGTAATAATTTTCCTGACTGTAATACTTGCTATAACTGTTCAACAGGTTAAACAAAAACATTGCACTCATCAATACACAAATTCATGATTTTGGTGAATTAATACAGTGTGGCGGGACTGACGCCCCGACGTGCCGCTGCACCTTCGATGTTTGGCACGGAATACACGCCCGGGCCCAACGACTGACTTGCTTTCGCATCCCATACTACATGAACTGCGCAGCAACCATCGCCCATGGGCCAATCCATGAATAATGTCGAAAATAACATCGAAAACAATTGGCCTGGGCTGCCTCATGAGCACGTCGTACAAGATGGTAATGCCGGAGGGACCCAACGGCATGTCGTCAAACACCAAACCCGAGATCGCAGTTTGGTATGCGGGCATCTCATCGTCTGCCAGCTGCACCGCAGTCAAGGTGAATAGTTTATTCCCGGAGCCACGTCGAGTACGGCTGCAATAGTAGGGCGGGACAAGGTATCCACGACCAGAATATTTTCCGGTGGTAAATTCAGTCGGTGGTAAATTCAGAAATGGACTTAAGCTGGTGATGCTGCCGAGCGGACCAGGGATCTAAAACCTTTGCAAAAGTGAAGGTGAAAGGCTTATGGTCGGTGAAAGAGATGAATTCCCGGCTCTCCAGAAAATACTGAAAGTGCCGTACCGCCAGGTGCGAGGCTAGAAACTCCCAGTCAAACGTGCTATACCCTCGCTCCACGGGGTTAAGCTGGCGGCTGAAAAAGGCGAGAGGTCGTCAGTGACCATCGAATGACAGCTCCGACATGCCGCTGACCGCGGAGTCCGAGGCATCCATGGTTAAAGCTGTGGGGGTGTCCAATTAACAACTGGAATAGCCGCCGCATTATTATTGCTGCCGCCGGCACAAATCAGAGGTTAAATGTGACCATCCCCATGAACTCCTGCAGGCCCCGCATTGTTGAAGGCGGCGGGAACTAGCGAATGGCCTCGACCCTATCAGGTAGAGGAACAGCACCATGCTGCATCACCCGGTGGCCCAGGAAGTCGAGAGCACGGTGGCCAAACTGGCATTTGTCAGGGTTGATTACCAGACCGTACCCGCTGAGGCACTGGCTGGCACAACAAACGAAGGTGAGCGCAATGCTCTTGCCGCGAGCGACTGGGCACGAGGATGTCGTCCATGTAGATGAACAAGAAGTCGAGCCCCCGACCCACGGTGTCCATCAGGCGTTGGAATGCCTGCGCGGCATTCTTAAGGCCGAAGGGCATGCGTAGGAACTCAAACAACCCGAAGGGGCTGATTATCGTCGTCTTCGGCACATCCTCCGGTCGCACAGGGATCTGGTGGTAAACCCAGACTAAGTCTACTTTCGAAAATAAGTTAGCCCCGGCCAGATGGGTGGAGAAGTCCTGGATGTGAAGGATGGGATAACGATCCGCAGATGTAGCGTCATTGTGCAGCGGGGATGCCTATGGACTGTCAGAGCGTTGGATAATCCCGATTGCCTCCATGTTACGCCTTCACGATCTGGAGGTTGTCCGGGGCCAGCCTGGGGGCACGGGCTTGATACGGTTGTTCCGAAGTGAGGATATGGAGAACGGTGCGGATGCCATACGTTCATATGGGACTGCCGTTCACGGCAGTCAGCAAGGGCCCCCGCTTACCAGAAAGCGTGTCCATCCCAGACGGGGGCAAGATGCTGACTTCCGCCCCCTTGTCCCCCAGGAATCATTGACCTGAGCGCCGGTCCCTGGCACACAGCCGGTGAATCTGGCCGACCGCCACAGTAATTACCAGCAGCCAGCCCCAGCATCTCCCGGAAACGAACAGGACGGGAGGCATTGGCGGGCCGAGCTCCAGCGTTGGTGGTAGAAGCACCACATTCTTCTGCCAACTTCTCCCATAGCGAGTGGCTCAAGTGGGCGCGGGTGCTGCGCCTTTTAGGGCACTGTAGACACCCAATCCAGCGCACCCACTTCCTGCCTCCTGGCCAGCCAAAGCTCATCAGCGCGCTCCGCTAGCACCAGGGGGTCATCAAAACTCGCCCCTGAGACGAACAGGCGGATGTCCTCCGGCAACTGCTGCAGGATTGTGTACTCGAACAGCTCATGAGGGTCGATGGCTTCCAGTCGCCGAGCCCGCCCATGTTGAGGATCCGCGCTGCTGGCTCCAGGCGGCTGAGCCCGAAGGTGCGGAGTAGCAGTGCCTTGAGGCCTTGGTATTTATCAGCCGCCGGCGGATCGCGCAGGTAAGGCACCACTTGGTTCCTGATCAAGTGCACTGACGACGTAGTAAAGACGGGTTTCGCCGACCCCGCGGATATGAAACAGCGCCTCGGCCTGCTGGAACCATACCTGTGGCTGAGAGGTTCAGATGGTCGGTAGCTTCAGGGCGATCGCGGTCAGTTGGGCCTGGTCGGCGGCAATGGCAGGTTGAATGCTGGCGGCGTGCATGCTGTGGTCCAAAATATCTGTTTTGGAACGTTGAGTGTCCCAAATGTGGCGGGACTCAAAACTGTTCAGCCAAAAGAATGAGGCGGGACACCAAGTTTGTCCAGCCAAACCTTTATTGGTATCTACTACCACACCCAAGGCATGGGTTTCCGACCTTAAATACTCCCATCACCAAGACGCTTGACTCCCCCCTCCAGAGCCGAGGGTTTGCACTGTGTGTGGCTCACCACCAGGGACCGCCACAACATGAACAGAAGCCAACTGGATCAGAAAAGGATTATTTCAGTGACAAGTAAGCTTGGTGTAAGGAAAATAACATAAGTAGGGGTAAAGAATAGTTATAATATGGGATTTGAGGATTGCAAGGATTCAAGCTAGAATTTATATTAATAAATTCGATTTTTGGATTAAAAACATGATTTATATTATATTTTTATATTCTACCACTAAGGTTGCTGATGATACCAAATTGTGTGGTTAATTAACATTTTAATTTTAACACCGATACATTTTTAGATAGACTGCCAGTGTAATTAAAAATGAAAAGAGCAAGATTAGTGTCTTGGTAGTTTTCCACTTTGTGAGCAAATACATTCAAATTCTACACTTAATTCATTTCATACAAAAATTAATTGAGGAAGAATAGAACACAGATTAGACCATTTTAAAAATATCATCAAACCCTGAGGAAGGACAAGGAAAAAGAGGGGAGGTGACAGCCTCCACAATTTTTTTTTGTACAGATTTATGTTGAGAATTATCTGAATGCCAATAAAGTAATCTTTTTAATTTCTTTATGAATATGAATACGGAATTACTTTGCTGGACTGAACCCATCAGCATCATTCCGTACATTGAGTGTTAAAAATAATCAAAATCCTTTAATTCAGCAAGTTGCAATTGTCAATAATATTGAGTTAGAGGGAGGGGGCTAAGTTATTACCATTTGCAATTAGAATTACAATGGGAGGAACAATTAAGCAACTTGGAATTCCCAGTATGTCTCTAATGTGCTTGTTATTCATGCATACGTTCCAATAATTTCTATGTAGAATGATAGCGTACAAATGTAATGCACTTTTAATATGGAGTGAGTTTTTAATAAAATCAGGGCCATTATGTGTAACGTTAGGTTAATCATATTGTTTAGTTGAAGTCTGTGTTACTCTACTCTTGTTACTTTGACAACTCTGGTCCTGTACTCACTAGAGTTTAGAAGGATGAGGGAGGAGCCTCATTGAATCTTCCCAAATAGTGAAAGGCCTGGATAGAATGAATGTGGAGAGTTTGTTGTTTCTACTAGTGGGAGAGACTAGGATCAGAGGGCACAGTCGCAGAATTAAATGATGTACCATTAGAAAGGAGATGGAGGAATTTCTTTAGTCAGAGGGTGGCGAATCCGTGGAATTCATTGTCACATTAGGTTGTGGAGGTCAAGTCATTGGTTATTTTCAAGTAGAGCTTGACAGGTTCTTGATTAGTAAGGATGACAAAGGTTATGGTGAGAAGGCAGGAGAATGGGGATGAGAGGGAAAAATAGATTGGTAATGATTGAATGGCAGAGTAGACTCAATGGGCAGAATGGCCTAATTCTGCGCCTATCACATGAACATAAAATAATTCAGAGTTTTCATAACAGAGGCACAACTGATTTTCCGGCACCCTTGTTCCAGTGTCTTGCCAGATTATCCCTTTTGCCGGAACAATGTCATGTAATAATGTCATGTAATAATTATACATTACACCTCTAACCTGCTAATAAAACCCATCCCGTGTCTATAAAGCACCATGGACTGCTAGAAACTTTAAAAAACAATGTAAATGTAAAGTAAATTTACACCGATACTTGGATTTCTTGCACGGGCAGCCCGAGCACTGGTTAATGAATCGCTCTTGGAAGTCCCGACGAGGCCAGATCTGCGGCCACCCTCACTACCGGGACAACTCACACCGACCCGAGATCTGCCAAAATTGTGGTAGGGTGGGCATGCCCACCGTCCCTGCTACCTGAAGCACACCTCCAAGTATGGGTCGAACGGTACTGGAACAGTCTGCCTAGCCTGCTGGCAGGGCAAGATACCGGCACGCTAAGTCAGCCTCGTAAGCCGGTTATGGCAAAGGATCTGCCGGCTCTGGCCGGGCCAGAATTCCAGAGCCTTGACCGCAGGGGTAAATTTGACCCGCCGATTGCAAGCCTGGCCGCAGGAATCCCAACGAGGTCGAGATCTGCTACCTCGCCCGGCCTAAGCGCCTAATTTTCGGGGGCGACTTCCGGCGGGGATTTCAAGTGTGCTCTTGTAATTTTGTCCAGGTTGTTGGTGGTGCCGGACCATCAGTTGCTGAAAAATTGGTGGTGGGCCTGCACACTTTTTTTACTGCACTCTAAATATAAAGCTGAGTATTTTAAAAGCAATGTGAAATCTTACCTTTGTAAATAGGAGGATGCCAATGTAGCCCATAAACCCAGTTTTCATGACCAGACAATACTGTTTCCAGTGTCACTGCATAGGACACCTCTCCCTCTAGAGAAAATAAAAAAGTGACTGTAACATCACAGAATGTTAACATAGATCATCGTACAGTGCAGCATTGCAACAGGCCCTTCAGCCCACAATGTGCAGAATATGATACCAAGACTAAATCCTATCTTTATAACCCTTATAGTAAGCCTTATTATAATAATCCTTATCCCTCCATTCGCATATAGTATCAGCCTCAACCACCACCATCAACTGTGCATTCCAGGCACACATCACCCATTTTGTAAAACAATTAACAATTCGAATGAAGTGAACAAAGTGAGCAAAATGATAGATTTTTCTTCCGCTATTTGTTTGCAAACTTGAATCAGTCTTAAACAACTATGTTGAATGATATTTCCAGTCATGAATCTTGTTTAAACGTCATTCCAGTCATTAAATGCTATTTTTTTTTGTCTTTCAAGTTTTTGCTTTATTAAATTGATTCACTGGGTATGCACACAAATTTATCTCTGGTTAGGCCTGACCCAACATGGAGCAGAAATTGCCACCTTGCCCCAATGTCAGAAATGTGAACAGATCTCCCCTTCGCTGATATAATGATAAGGATGCATTAATGCAACATCCTCCAGTGAATCCACTGAAACCTTTTATGATCGCGGACATCATCCTTAGATGGCTCCACTCCCAGCAACAGGCGCAGTCTGCCGCCACCTTACCACGCCACCGGTCCGGCACCCAGAGCCCATCGCCACACAGTGCACAACCAAGTGCCTGATGGTAGCGCAGTCACCCGAGGTGGACTCGTGGAGCAAGCCGCCCCGCGCCTGTGAGAGCGGCATGCCGAGCCCAGGGGCTGCTGCACAGCGTGGGCCTGAGCCTACAGGGCAGGCCGGTGGTGGCGCCGAGGGGCCCCAGGTCGTCAGCGCCTGCAGGATGGAGTTCGTTAAGGCTTCTTCGCCCAAGGTGAACCCGTGCACCCAGAGAGTGAGCGCGAGAGGCGTGGAGGCCGAGCCAGACATCAACGAATCACTCTACTTTATCATGCCCCCATTCACCTCTACATCTGGATGTAACAACTGTCTGCCTGAGTAAGAAAATCACAGAGTTGGAAGGCAGATTATCCATCCGACACACACTCCATGAGGATGAGCAATTCCTAGACTCCCTGGTGGCCTTAGGTCCTGCTGGACCCACTACTGTTGCTGAGGGGTCGCACTCTACTGTCCCGTGTTCTACTGCACCGTCCCAGAACTAAGCTCCTTGCCCCCAGATACAGCATGGAGCCTGACCCAGGACTATGACTAGCCCTACACCTTCTCCATCAGAGCCATGGTCTGTAGTCCATAGAAGAAAGCAACGTGGAAGACGGCCCTCTCGCCTCCCTCCATCGCACTCTCCGACTAATTGATAGATTTAACATCCTGGATGAGCATGAATTCTCGTCACTGCATAACCATACCGTTCGGCGTACATCATCTCTCATGGATCCGCCAACTGTAACCAGGCATGCATCACCACCCACCGATTGTGCTCCAGTGCCTCTCGCTGGCCCTGCCCATCCAGTTGTCCACTGCATCCCCATCTGTAGCCTCAGTGGCGGTCCCAGGCAGTCTCTCCCCCTGCCATGGCTTCAAACTCCCACATTGTAGCTCCGGCGAAAGTTTGGAGGGGTCCGCCCCCTCCCACATGGGGTGCCTCTCAGGTTGTGGTTCCAGCAGGACTCAAGAGACGGCCTCCCCCCACGAAGAGGGTTATCCAACGGCAATTTCAGCAGCAGTGGGCCCTCCTCCCTCGCCCCCTCCTCCGACGTTGCTTATAATTGGTGAATCCATTATGAAAAGCATGAGGGTGAATTCAGCTGTAACTTACTCTTTCCCTGGAGCTAAAGTCTTGGACGTCTTAGCGCAGTTTCCAAGCCTTCTTGAAAAATATCCAGATGTGAAAAATGTCATTATCCATGTGGGCACAAATGACACATCCCAGACACAATCCGAGCAACTGAAACACGATTTTGTCTCCATTTTAAACTCATTGAAGGACTCAAGAGAAACGTATTTTTGCCTCAGCACCATTTTCAACTTTTAATTGTAGAAGTTGTCACATCAGCAGGATTTTACATTTCCACACATGGTTGTAGTCATTTTGCAGTTCAAACAGCTTTAATTTTGTCGACAATTTTAATCTTTCTGGGGAAATCCAGCGCTTTTTATGAGAGACGGCATTCACCCTAACAGCCATGGCTCACGAAAGCTGTCTAATAATCTATTTCATGCGGTGTATATCTTCTTCTTCTTGCATATGGCGTGCACAGCCTAAAGTTGTAGGACAAATTGTTCTATTTGATCTTATTTTATTGTGCACGCCACGTTGATTGCATTCGAAACAGGGTGGACCACGTGAAGGTTGTAATCTCCCACCCCACGGTGCATATGACCCCACTTGACTGACTAATTAATTTGTCCCTACATGCTGGCCATGATCTGGACCTACCTACGACCATTGTCCATAGCCCACAAACACCCCCTCCCTCAATGCTCTGGAAGAAAATCTCTGCCCAGCCCCGCTCATGTTTCAGATAAAAACAGTAGTTCTTCCTCAATATTACATAGGCAACTCGGGATAACAACTAACTATCCCCATGAGGATTACATCGAGATCCATTTAAAACCGATCTCTGCACACTGTGGACAGATCAAATTTAGTGCCAGTAAAAAAATAAACTTCTTCGCCACAATCTGAAAAATGAACTTCTTCGCCACAATCTGAAATCACATGCATGAAACAGTATAAATGGGTCTGCTCAACCGTGGATCATTAAGCAACAATACTTTTATCATCAATGACATCATATCTGAATAATCTACATTTTATGTTTTTGGTGGGGACGTGGTTGCACATTCATGGAATGTCAACACTTATTGAAGCTTGCCCACCTAACTAGAGGTGGGGGAATAGCTGTAATTTTTACAAAAGATTTTATGTGCACAGAGGTTGACCTTGGGAGATTCTGTTCTTTTCAATGGAGATTTTAACATTCATGTAAACAACAGCACAAACCTCAAAGCGACAGTTTCTGAGCTTACTTGACACCCACAAGTGGTCTCATTTACATGTTATATGTAAATGAGGCCACTCACAAATATGGAAATACATTGGACCTGGTGATATCGCCAGCGTTAAAAATTGATAACATGCTGGTGTCTGATTTTACTGTTTGGGTCCATTGCTGTGTGTTTTTTAATGTGTTTTTAAAGTTGTTTAGGCGCCCTTTGGAGTCTACATGTAAAAGGCGCTTTTCAGATCCAGCAGCAGAACTCAAATGGTCTGAATTTGTAAGAACATACGCTCCTCTCACCCAGGGAGATTCTGTTGACAAAAATAATAAAAGCTTTTAACGGTAACCTAGCTACGGCACTTCATAAAGTTGCACCTCTCAAAACTATCAGACCTGGTATCCCTTTAGATTCTACTGCCCTCTACTGCCGACCTAATAAGACGCAGGCAAAAATTAGCAGTTTCATAAGTATTTCTACCTCAGAACTTTGTAAAATTGTGGTTGGCTGAAAGCAAACCCACTACCTGTTATTTTGACAAGGTTCCTACAAAGTTTTTAACAGTTTATCGAGTTTTGTTCTTACAATTATAAACATCTCCATTGAGACTGGAATTTTCCCAGGTGCTTATTAAACCACTGGGGTAAAGGCTCTGTTAAAGAAATCAAATTTAGACAGTAGGCTACTGAGTAATTAAAGACCCATATTATATCTACCCTTTATTTGCAAGGTACTGGAGAAAGTGGTATTCAACCAAATACACCACTTTTTGAATCAAAATGACATTTTAGAGAAATTTCAATCTGTGTTCAGATTGTAGCACTGAGACTGCCTTGATAAAAATAGTCAGTAACCTTAGAGTTAGCACTCAATGCTGTTCTTCTTAGACCTCACAGCAGCTTTTGACACCATAGATCGCCTAGAAAACTGGGTCGGCCTGTCAGATCCGGTACTTAGTTGGCTCCAATCATATGTAAGTGGAAGGAAGTACTTTGTTAGCCTTGGGGACTATGTGTCACAGCTGCATTATATAACCATATAACAATTACAGCACGGAAACAGGCCTTCTCGGCCCTTCCAGTCCGTGCCGACCATTTATTTTCCCCTAGTCCCATCTACCTGCACTCAGACCATACCCCTCAATTCCCTTCCCGTCCATATACCTATCCACTTTACTTTTAAATGTTACAATCGATCCTGCCTCCACCACTCTGCTGGAAGATCATTCCACACAGCCACCACTCTCTAAGTAAAGAAGTTCCCCCTCATGTTACCCCTAAAGTTCTGTCCCTTAATTCTCATGTCATGCCCTCTTGTTTGAATCTTCCCTCCCCTCAATGGGAAAAGCTTATCCACGTCAACTCTGTCTATCCCTTTCATAATTTTAAAGACCTCAATCAAGTCCCCCCTTAACCTTCTGCGCTCCAAAGAATAAAGACCCAACTTGTTCCCCTTTGGTGTAGCACAAGGTACCTGCCTTGACCCGTTACTCTTTTCATTGTACAGTATATGCTGATGCTAGGATGATTTATCAGACAGCATAATGTACATTTTCTAAGTTATGCCGCAAGCCCAATCCACCCGCCGAACAACTGCGCCGCCGATTAGAATGTGCCCGAATTGCCCCACAGGACTCCCATGGAACTGCGGAGAAGCCAGGCGACGAGGCCTTTCTGGGCCAAAGGAGACCCCGGTGGCAGCGATGGGGGCCTCAGCGGCAGCAAGAGCGTGGCGGCACCGCTGTGAGGGGCGGTGGGAGAACAAAGGGTAGCAATGTTACAACATTTTGAGATTTAAAAAATCAAGTTTGCAATTTATCCCATCAGATAAAGCATAAAAATAAGTTTAATTTGACACCTAATTCACTTCCATATCTTCAATATTAAAAAAGTTAAGGCCATTTTCATACTCGGAAATTAGCTTCTTGTTCCCCATTGCCATTCCATTGACTTAACTCAAAAGCTGTGATCTAGGACAGTCAAAAGCCCATAACTTTCTTAAAAATTAAGAGAACTCAATGACATTTTCAGTTATTATAGATTAAAGCATTTTGAAACAAATTTGAAACAATCTTACTTGGATGACCTGAAATTAAAGCATATAATTAGTTAGTTACCTAATTGTAGCTAATTAAAAAATTCAATTACTAGATCTAAACATCTATCCATTTCTTAAGAAAATATAAACATTTTTAAATTGCCTAAGTGTCCAAATATCATTCACACAATAATTCACAATATAACATGATTTTTAAATCTAATTTTCATGAATTTATAGGCCAAATGGAAGGAATTTAGTGTTTAATTCCCGTAAATTAATGGTCATTTAAATCAACTTACGAGTGGGTTTTAGTGGAACGCGATGGATTGGAACGTTGCGGTTTGCGGTGAATTTAACCCACAATCAGCAGGAAAAATATTGCCAGTGCGTATATTTTTTTGTCCCCTTTTCACAACATGAAAATTTGATTAAAGGCTTCCTAAGAAGCACTTTTAAATGTAAAAATAAACCGTGTACCTTCTTTTATCCCCTACGTAAAATCCCGTTGTCGGTGTTCACGGCTTTAGAAGATGATGTTTAAATTACTCTAGCTAATCAATGCACTATTGATTAAGCCAGTCTGAGAAAAACAACAGACCAATATAATCAAAAAGTACTTTAAAGTACTAAAGTAAAAAATCATAATACTGTATATGCAAAAAATAAGTAATGTATATCACCATTATTAAAATGCGATTGTACATTTATTGTCTGACTTATGCAAGGGTCTGCGGGATGTAGCCTTTATTTAAATTGGGGAAGCGTCTGCAGTATTAGGCCTTATTAAGATTTTCATTAATATCGTATCAATGATTCAAAGTAAAAACAAAGTTTTACGCAGCATGAGTCAATATCAAACATACTTGAATAAATGCAAAGTAAAAAATAATTTCAATCACCCCAAAAGTGCACCACTACGATGAGACATTCTTAAGGGCCTGTCCCACTTACGTGTCTTTGGCACGCAAATTACGCAACCTCGTGGTCGCTTTGAGGCGCACGGGCATCGTATGGTCGCGCGGGGCCAGTCCCACTGAGAAACGCGGAGGGGTATGTAATTTTTGTAGCGATCGAAATCTTTGCGCGCCAACAGCCTGTCGCGGAACTGATGGCCAAAGTGGGACAGGCCCAAGAACCTGGCGCGACGCAACGTCTCACCTCCAACAGCAGCAGAAGCAACAAAACGATCACCGAACTCGGCCTGGGGCTCACGGCCGTTGCGGTCCGGATCTGCCCCCACTTCCACTCCCAGACCAGGGCCAAAAAAATTGAAGATCGACACAAAATGCAGGAGTAACTCAGTGGGACCGGCAGCATCTCTGGAGAGAAGCAATGGATGACGTTTTGGGTCAAGACCCTTCTTTTCAGACTGAAGAAGAGTCTGGACACGAAACGTCACCCATTCCTTCACTCCAGAGATGCTGCCGGTTCCGCTGAGTTACTCCAGCTTTGTGTCCTTCTTCAAATGGCGTCACGCGCTCCAGACGGCTGTGCGGTCGAATGAAGTCGCGCATGACCACGAGGTGGCGTAATTTGCATGCCAAGCACACGTAAGTGAGACAGGCCCTTTACTTTGTTTTTTTTTTAATGCCATGATCCTCTCAGAGGGACATAACAAACCTAAGGCAGTCAATATAGTGCTTTTAAAATTTGTTATGAATTTAGGAACTTAAAAAACTAAGAATGAGCTCAAGAATCGTTTGTAGTCACTCTGAGTTTCATGTTGTGTAATATTGAAAAAGCTGTAAGTGCTCCAGATATAAACAAAAATATCATGATCAAATCAAAAGCCATGTAATTATTTGACAGAGATGAATCAACAAGACTTTGAGCTCAAATTATGCAATTATTTAAAATATTATCTATATATATAAATATATTATTATATAACTAAAAGTCTCATCTTGTATGTATGTTCCCGAAATACAGCCAAAACGTTACACGATAACACAACAATTTTAGGGGCGCTTTACACACCATTCGCCTAGGGTGTGCAGTAGCAAATTTTGTTCGATTTCACAAAGTATTTCCTTTATAAATTTTAATTTACTTTACTCCCACTTGCCTTGTCCGTCAGCCACGCCTGCACAGTTGGGGGAGGGTTGCCTTGCCATTTTCAGATCCCCATTTTGACTGGCGTCACAACGGGATCTCTGGCGTCACAACGGGGGCCCAACAGGTCCATGGGTTATAAATATGTTCCTAAAATACCACCAAAATGGTACATGATAGAGCAACAATTTTAGGGGCGCCTTACTCACCATTCGTCTGTGGTGTGCAGTATCAAGTTCTGTTCGATTTTACAAAGTAATTCCTTTTAAAAACTTTAAACTTTCTACTCTGAATGGGACATGTTTGTACGTAGCAGTTGCGCCTGCGCAGTGCGCTCCCACTTGCCCATGCATGCGCAGTTGGAGGCGGGTTGCTGGGCCCGGTAGCCGCGCATGCTCAGCTGGGGAGGGTTGCCCGTATCCGCACGTGTGCAGTGTGTACTTGCATGGCGTCACAAAGGGGACCCAACGGGTCCACGGGTTGTCTGGTTCACACTAAAAAACAAGCCTTTAAAAGTCCAATGGCTATAGCAACCTCATTTCCCATATCTACTTGTATAAAAAGGTAGGAGATGACGCATTTAAGACAGACATGAGGTGATTTTTTTTCCTTGGAGTCATGGGTCTTTGGAGCTTTCTTCCTCTTAGGGCTGTGGAAGCAAAATTTCTCCATATTTTTAAGGCAAGGGTTACACGATACAAAAGATTCAATAATAATCGCAACAAATTGGCTCCTATCATCAGGTTCAGTAAAAATGTTTGCCATAGAATTTAGGCAAAGAGTCAAGTTTTTGCAGCTAGGCATCAGTTAAAGTGGATCTTTTACACCTGACAACTGTGATATCAGCAAACTTTGTCAGATTAACTCAGCAGCGAATCACTAAGGATGTGATTTATTTAACTGGAGGAACAACATATTCTGCTTGGGTAGCAAACAACCCAATGGTATGAACATTGCATTCTCCAATTTTAGGTAATCTCTTATAGCTTCCACTCCTACCCCTTCTCCTCCTCTTTTCTCCACCTCCTTCCGTGTCCCACCTGGATTTGCATCCCTCCCCCTACATTCCTTCCTCTGGCTTCACAATTTGCAACTCTTCAATTGCTTTGTTTCACACCTGCTTTTTCTCAGCTCCAGCCTTGTCCAATGATCTGCTTATCCAATACTTTGCTCACCTGTGTTCATCTATTACCTGCCATGCTTTGTCCTGCCTCTTCCGCTCTTCCAGCTTCCTTCCACCCCGCCACAATCAGCCTGAAGAAGATTCTGACTCCAGGTGTCACTTATTGATCTCCAGGGATATTGCCTGACCCACTGAGTTGCTCCAGCACTTTGTGTCGTTTATTTTGTGAACCAGCATCTACAGCTCCTTGTTTCTACATCAATAAATGTCCTTGATTTCATAGGAAATGGCACGGCCTTAAAAGACACACTGAACCAATGAGAGCAACTTGGAGACTTGTATGTTAAACAAACCATGTGCTAAACTGGCCAAGGGACTGTGAGCTTCACAGCAAATGTCAGTCATTTATCCTTCAATGGTTCTCTGAAGTCTGGACCATTATTTTTAAATGTATGCCCATCTTTAATACTTACGATTACTACGGACATTAAAGACATCTTCCTTCAGTTTAATAATCCCTTCATCAGAATCCTTGGAAGAAGATTCAGTTCTGATGAATATTTTCCATATGCGTATCAAGCAGTCTTGTGAGCAGCTTGCTAACAATAGGTTCCCATCTAATGCAGCACAAAAGAAATATGGCTCATCGTCATTTATGAAACTTCTGTAATACCTAAAGATATTACAAATGTCATGTCACTACCCTAAGAAAGTGACATATTTAATGATTTAAATATATTCAGTAATTTAAATTAAGGGTTTTGAATAAACTATGTTAGATCTTATTAATAAAATGCTGGAAACACTTGGCAATCAAGCAACATCTATGGAAAGAGAAACAAGAGTTCATGTTTCAGAACTGTTCTGGAGGAGAGGTGGGGGCCGAGTCTCACAGTCTGGGGCCGGTTGGTGAGGAAGTCCTTTATCCAAGCACATGTGAGAGTGGGGAAGCCGAGAGTGAGGATAAGGCATTCTGATTGTCTTGTTTTCCTCAGTTGCAGCCTGATCTGCTGACTATTTCATGTGTTTTCGGTTTTTGTTTCAGGTTTACAGCATCAACACATTTTTATATTTGAAAGGCATTTCAAATTATGAAAATAATAGTTTGAATGGCAGTTGGCCGCAATCACAATTTGTTTAAATAACAAATTAAGGATGCTTCAGTGAATGTATGTAACCTATGTAAACCCTTACCACATGCTGTCCATTCAACTCCTCGAACCCAGTCTTCATGGCCTCTAAGTGAATGGATTTTCTGAAACTGTTACAAAGATTTCACCACCGGATTAGCACAGGGTTAGCATTTTTTTTCCCAATAAAGCAATATTATATCATGCCATTGCTAAACACTAAATACTGGGGAAATTCAGCAGGTTAGACAGCATCTGGGGAGGGAATGTATAGGCAATGTTTTGGGTCAAGATCCTTCTTCAGACCGATTAGATTAGGTGGGCCAGTGGCAAGTGATAGACCATCCATGGCATACAATCATACCATAGGTGGACAGCATCTATTCAGGGCTGCCAACTCTCACGCATTGAGTGTGAGAATCACGCATTTCGCCAAATTTTCACGCTGATCACAAATCTGTCGTGCGAAATGTTGTGATCAACGAGAATTTCAAAACTCATATCAACAGCATGGGCCGCGGGTGTTGGAGAGCCGGGGCGGAGGGAGGGATGCAAGCAGAAGCAGCGGCAGGTGCGGATGGGGAGCTGGGGTTTGGCGAGTGTTTGCCGGGCTCGCTCCAGCTCTGGCGATGGAGCAGCCTCAGTGTAAGAGTCCTGGGCCGTTGGAGCGTCGGAAGTGTCGCGCCACTGCCGTGAGAGTATCTGTGCCGAATTTGCCCTGGTGACCGACATGGACCAGGCTGCGGCTCGGTGCATCCTGGAGGACAACCAGTAGCTGCTGGAACTGGGTACCAAGCACTGGGTAGAAGTGGTGGAAGATAGTGGCCGTTAAATGGGGGTGGCTGGAGAAAGCATCCTGCGCGCCTGCTGGATTTTCTTTTTTTTTTACACTTTAGTTTTTATTGCTTTTATGTATACACAAATAAAACACAAATATAACAACAAAACATACAACATTACAGTGAAACGTACAACAGTGTAGCGGGGGGGTTCAGTTTACAATTAATGATGCAGTATACAGAACTATTTTCATATTAAAACATTTTCCAATAACTTACACTATTGTCTATAAAATTATACAGTGTTGATGTCTTTATTTCTATACCTAATCCATTTTTCCCATTTTCTATTAAACTCGTCTTCTTTCACTCTTAGAGAATATGTCATTTTCTCCATGACAAATATTTCCTGTACTATGTCTAACCATTGTCTAAGTCTGGGTGTGTCCGCTCCAAGCCAGTTTCTTGTAATGGCCTTTCTGCCAGCTGTGAGTAGGATTTTAACCAAGTAATGGTCTTCCTTCAGCACCACTGTATTTATATTACCCAGGTATAAAATGGAACACTTCTTGCAGACTGTATATCTTAATACCTCCGTTAATTCTGAATTCACTCTGTCCCAAAATGGTTCTGTTTTTGGGCAACTCCAGAAGATATGTGCATGATTTGCCTCCAGCATGTTTGCTGCCTTAGAATTTGCTTGCTTTTTATGTTAGGCGTAATAAAGAAACAAATCCAAATTTTCCAATTAAATTCTCTCCAATTTTGTGAATTAGTGGATGTCTGTAGTGTTACACACATATGATGCCATTCTTCTTCTGAGATTGTGATATTCAATTCCTTTTCCCACTTACATTTTACATAAAATGTAGTTTTAGCTTGACATTCCATTAAACTATGATAAAGTTTAGAAATAATCCTTAATGTTTTTTGATGATATGCACTATCACTTCTATCACTGGATTCTTTTATTCTATTGCCTCCCTTTTTACCTTTTTATTGTAAAAATCTCTCAGTTGGAGGTATCTAAACAAGTCTTGGTTCCGAAGTGCAAATCTATCCTTCAAATCTTGAAAACTTCTTAGGTCTCCATTTTCAATAACAGCACAAAATGCAGTCATTCCTTTCTTCTTCCACTCTTTAAATGTTGAGCCATTCATCCCTGGTTTAAATTCATTATCCAAAGCTATCCATCTTAAAACCTGTTGTCGTTTATTCAGTTTAAGTTGTCTGGTAAGAGTGAACCAGGTTTCTAAAGTAAATATCGTTATTGGATCGATTATACTCCTGATATGTCCAGGAAGCGCTTTTTCTCCCAAAAGTGTTTGGATGTGGAAGTCAGGGATATATGTCTCAATCTCTTTCCACCTAGCTATGTGGCTGGCCTCACACCAATTAATTAATGGTCGAAGTTGGGCTGCATAGAAATATATCCTATAATTTGGAAGTGCCATTCCACCTTTGTCCTTTGGCAACTGGAGTGTCATGTATCGAATTCTGGCCTTCTTTCCTCCCCAAATAAATCTAGATATGAATTTATCCCATTCCGTGAATTGTTTTAATGGTACCTCAATTGGCAGAGATTGAAACAAGTCCAATAACCTTGACAAAATATTCATTTTCACCACATTTATCTTACTACTAAAATCCATTGGGTAGGTGGACCATCTTGCTATATCCTTTCTTATGTTTTGGTTGATGTGATTATAATTGTCCCCATACAACATTGATATATTTTTTGTTATATGTATCCCTAGGTATTTGATTGATTTTGAATCCCATTTAATATTATAATTTTCTTTGATTTCTTCTGGAGGAGAACAATTAAATAGGAGGATTTGAGTTTTTGAAATATTCACTTTATATCCTGCATAATAATTAAATTAATCTATAATCCCCATCATCCTTGGAAATGAGGTGTTTACTTCCATGAGATACACCATTACATCATCTGCGAAAAGGCCAATTCTATGTTCTCTGTCTCTTATAGTTACTCCCCTCAGTTCCCTATCTTGACAAATCGCTTGAGCCAATGGTTCAATATATATAGCAAACAGGGTAGGGCTAAGACAACATCCCTGTCTCGTTCCTCTTCCTAACACAAATCTCTCAATTAAGGAACCATTCACCTTTACTCTTGCAGTAGGTTGCTGGTAAATCTTTCTAGTGTTTGATATAAGAATTCCCAATTAACCCTATCAAAAGCCTTTTCCGCGTCTAGACTTACCAGGACAGCACGTGTACTTTCCTTTTGAATCTTGTGTATTATATGTAGGGTTCTTCTAATGCTGTCCTGTGTTTGTCTGCCTATTATGAAACCAGTCTGGTCTTCATCAATTAAATCTGGCATGAACTTTTCAAATCGTTTGGAGATAATTGAAGAATATTATTTATAGTCCACATTTAGAATTGATATCGGTCTGTAGTTGGTACAATTTTCCTTGTCTTTGTTCTCTTTGGGGATTAATGTTATAATTGCCTCTTTCCATCACGGGGGTGTCTTGCCTTCTTTGATAATCCAGTTAAAGGTTCTCAGAAGAAGTGAGTTCAGCTCATTCCGAAATATTTTATACCATTCTATAGGGAAACCGTCACTGCCTGGGGCATTGTTTGATTTCATCCTACCAATTCTCTTCTCTATCTCCTCCAGTGATATTTCTGCTGTGATTATTTTATTTTGTGTCTCTCCAATACAGGGCAGATCTATTGTATTTAAAAAAGTCCTCATTGATTCCCCATCTACTGTAGAGGTTTGTGTATATAATTCTTTATAATATTCCTGGAAGATATATTCTATTTCTTTTGGATCACTCTTCAAATTCTGTGTACGGGGGTCCTTAATTTTGTGTATGGCGTTGTCAGCCTGTTGTTTGCGTAGCTTTCGGGCAAGTATTTTAGTGGATTTAGGGCCAAGCTCATAATGTGCCTGTTTTACAAATCTTGCTTTTTTTCTCCACCTCTTGACCCAATATTCCATCCATTTTCCCCCTCAAATCTTCTATTTGCTTATAGGTTCTCTGGTCCTTATTATTTTTGTACTTCTGTTCTAAATCCTTCAGGTCTGTTATCAACTTATTATATGTTTTCATTCTGGCCGTTTTAATATGTGATGCCCTCGCTATTAACCTAACTTGTATTACAGCAAAAATACTGAAAATATTGGGAGTGAAAATGACTTCAGAAAAGTTTGTTATGAAAATGAAGGAAATTGTAACAGAATACCTGTACAGCTGAGTGAGTATAATTTTATGGATGAAAAATTGTGTTCAACCAATTGATGACTTCTTTGACAAAGTAACTAGCATGTTAGATAACAAGGATGCCAATGGATAGAGCAATTTTTGTTATCCAAAATTTAGTCTGTGAAGTGCTCCATAAAATTTAGTCTGTGAAGTGCTCCATAAAAGATTACCGCAAAAGATAAGCACCTGTGGACTTGAACATAATAGGTTAAGTCCAGGGGGTCAGATATGGGTCTTTATGTGTGGGCCAGATATATTGTCAGTGCAGAGGGGTTAAGAGCAAGGCCAAGTGTCAAGGAATAGTACTAGGTGTGCAGTCAAAGCTGGGACAATGGGAGTGTTCAGCACTGGGAACCTAAGCAGCTATGATCAGGGTAAAATAGGGGGCCAGGTATAAGGCTGGACTCAGGGTCAGGAATGAGAGAAGGTATTCAACTGGAGTCAGGGTCAGGAGTAGTACCAGGTGTGCAGTGAGACCCAGGTTGGTCAACATGGGCCAAGTGCTTGATTAAAATCTGATTTCCATACATGAATACGCTAAGATCAGTCACGTGCTGCACTTGTTGGTCAGAGCCTGGCTCTACTGTGGAATGCAATTAGGAATGTAATTTAGCCTAACCTTATTCATAGGTAATCCAATTTAAAGCATAAATATTGCATTCAAGTGTAAATTAAAGACTTGTTACAGTATGCACCAGATTGCACAATTTCAAGGTGAAAAATGAAAAAATTCAGTACCCTCCCACACCCTCAGCCCCCCCCCCCCCCCCCCCCACAATCGGTCGCTACGCTCCCTCGGGCTTGGTCACGCGCAATTTCTCACTCCCAAATCTCACACAATGTTGGCAACCCTGTCTATTCCTTTCCAAGTCTTACAAATATTCTATCATTGTTGAAGATATAAGTTTCTACAGATATTTAGAAGTGAAGTATAGTTTGCCTTTCACAGAGTATTACACTGAATAAATACTCTTGTTCTATTTTTATTAGTGTGCTGCAAGGACATCTGAATTTCCCCTGAATAAGGGGATTAATAAAGTATTTGTTATGTTATTATGTTATACTATATCCCTGTTACAATAAAGGCCAATATACTATTTGCTAACAATTGATTTCTGCAACTTTTAGGTCTCTCTGAACACCATCACCTTACAATCTCACACCATTTAAAAAAAAGTCAGGAACAATTCAGACATTCAAACAACATGGTCACTTTAGAAGTGACCATGACTTTAGAAGCTGCGTCTGCAACTCGCCTGCAGTCTGTCTGTTTTTCTTCCTTCTTTGCCTTATTGTTAATGTTAGATGCATGTAATATTCTATTTTTAGTTGTGTATTATGTGGGGGGAGGGGGTGGGGGGTTGGGGGAAACTTTAAAATCTCTTTTTTCAACGGAGATGCAACTTTTTTTCCATGTTGTCTCTGTTCGCGCCGCGGCCTAACAACAAGCAGCTGGGCGGCCTCCAGTTGGGATCGACCTTAAGGGCTCCGGTCACAGAACCTGTGGACTCGCGGAGCTATCTGACTTTCGGAGGCTGTGGTGGCGCTGCGGTTTCGGCTGTGACTCTACTTTCCGAGGCTTCGGCCGAGGGCCCCATGATCTTTAACATCGGGAGCTGGCAGGTCCCTGGTTGGCTACCAACTTTTCGGCAGTTTCGGCCGCAGCAGCTTCGTCCGCCCCGAATCGCATGGCTTGAATCGGCCCATTCGCAGGACCTTTTCATCGCCCGCCGCGGGATCTTCCATCGCTCAACAGGGACTTCAATATCGGGAGCCTCGATCACCTCGATGCAGCATTTTGACCGCGTGAGACGAAGCAAGGAAGAGATTAGGTTTTTTACCTTCCATCACAGTGAGGAGAGTCAGTGGAGCCTGGAGGAAAGTCACTGTGATGGATGCTTATGGTAAATTTATGTAATTGTGTGCTTTTTTGCTTTTTATTGTAATGACTGTATGGTAACGACATTTCATTCAAATTAATTTAGAATGACAAATAAATTCAATTCAACTTGCTGCTCTCTGATAACTGAGACCATACTTCAAGCTGATCATAGCTTGGGAACCACACTGTATCACAAATGTGTGAGGGAGACAAGAAGAGTCATTTTTAAGGTGTCAGGCAGTTGCTGCCCATAGAAAGTCACCAATCTGGGTAAACCACGGGACCTGGAAGCTGAAGCAACCTTGAATATTCTCAAAATGCAAAAAAGAAAAACTACAGCACTAATGCACATTCTCCACTTTGGGAAACAATAAAGAAAAGCCTTTTTCATTTCAAATCTATTTAGATCCAAATACAACGTGATAAACAACACTAAAAGGATCATCAATTTTATCAATTGAAAAGTAACTGACAGTGACTTTGAACATAAATTCCTCACTTACAAATTAGAAAATAAAACATTGAAATTTACTTTTAAATGAATTGCAATTATGAACACACAATTTACTTTAGATGACAACTTACTTGTTCACCTGCCTGTATAAATAAATAAACGTTGCTGTCATCGCCACCACAAGCCAGAATCACAGCTATAAATAGATAAATTGACAGTGAGATGAACATAAATATAAACTGCAAGTCCTTAATAAGATAAGAACATTAATAACATTACTATTTTCCTTCAAAAGTCCCACTAATCTGCATTCCACTGCTGCATTAGCTACAATCCCAGACCACCTGAATAAAAACAAATTATTTGTTTTCAAAATGTAGATGACTTACATACTTCTTTTAAAGAATTAAAATGGACAACACAAATCAAGGTTGCTGTAACCTCAGGGGGGGAATTATAGACATTCTTTACAGAGCAGTAATGTGTTTACCAGATCACAAAACCCTGAAATATACTTATGGTCATGCCTTCCCATTCTTCATGCCTGCATTACCCTTTCTGCATTGCAATTTTTTTCTGTGATACTTCTATCAATATTTATATTGGTAAATTACCTGACAACATTTGCAATGTCACCCATTGGCTGTCATCCTGCAATCAAGGTTCTGTCCCAGTTATTCAGGACCATCAAACATTTACCTGATCGAGAATTGCTTAATCCTTGGCCTTTGTCATAGCTATGGAAAGGCCAAATGCAAACTGAAGGAAAAATACCTAAAATTCCACTTTGGTTGCTTACAAGCCAAAAAGCACTGAATTTCACAATTGCAGGTAACTTATAGATGTACCATCAAAAGCTTGCTGCCAGGTTGCTTCAGATGCACCATAGAAAGTATACTGTCGAGTTCTATATCTGCTTGGTTTATTGAAACTTAGAAAATTCTTAAGGGGTTGGGCAGGCTAGATGCAGAAAGATTGTTCCCAATGTTGGGAAAGTCCAGAACACAGGGTCACAGTTTAAGGATAAGGGGGAAGTATTTTAGGACCCAGATGAGAAAAACATTTTTCACACAGAGAGTGGTGAATCTGTGGAATTCTCTGCCACAGAAGGTTTTTGAGGCCTGTCCATTGGCTATATTTAAGAGGGAGTTAGATGTGGCCCTTGGGGCTAAAGGGATCAGGGGGTATGGAGAGAAGGCAGGTACAGGATACCGAGTTGTATCATCAGCAATGATCATATTGAATGGCGGTGCAGGCTCGAAGGGCTGAATGGCCTACTCCTGCACCTATTTTCTATGTTTCTATGAGAACATCTCTGGCCAAGATAGCAAGAAATTGCAGTGTTATAGATAGCCCAATCCAGCACATAGACCCAATCCATCTACACTTCACGTTGTCTCGGAACAACAGCCGACAAATCAAAGAGTTCTCTAAAAACCTAAATCGCCAGTTCTCCTCCCACACATACTCACCCGTTCACTTACTTTTCTTCTCACTTTGTTCACTCTTCCCATCCCCTTCTCCCCTCCCACTACATATTTTGGTTCCATTTGACCATCCGCCGCCTTCCACGTGGTTTCACCTATCACCTGCATGCCTCAGTCCCACACTGTTGCATACTGGCTACTGTTTCTCTTCCCTCTCAGTCCTGATGGTGGCACTCGACCTGAAATATCGCATTACCTCTTTTGGCTCTAAAGGTGCTGCTTGACCTGCTGAATTCTGGTAGCATTATGCTTTTGTGCAGCTAAAAATTTGTTTACAATTTTAGTTTGTTTCTCCTCTTTTTCCTGGCTTTTTTTAAATTATTTGTAAACCATCTCCTCCTACATAAAAATATGCCCCATCTCTAAGTAAGAGTTGTTCTCTTCTTTGTGCCTCACTCCCACTCACATTGGACCCAATCCATCTCAATATTTCCCACGCAGTTTTGCATTCTCCCTTGTACATCATTCTCAAATTGCCTGTCAACTTCACTGTAACCGTTACTTAATTTCTCAAACTCCTAAGATGCTTGTGAAACAGTATAAGCATTCATCGGGTTTGAAATGCAAGACCCATGATAACTTAAAAAATGCAGGATCATGAGGGGAGATAGGATGATAGGCAGCATACATCATCACGCTTTCATCTAGTCCCATTCAGTTGTTGTTAATGTAAACGTAATTAATTTTAAAAAATCATTAACCACAGTCAGATGGTAGTAACATCATTCCTTCAATTTTTAAAATCCTATTGTGTTTGTTCTCTTTCTCCAAAAGTAACTTTTTTCCTTGGCAATCTTTAACATTTTTTATTTGATTGTCAAATGTGATTATAAAAAAATATATCTATGAATCTATTTTTCAAAATGTCTCTTAAGTATTTATTCTACTTTTTTCTCACTTTCAGCCGTCTCAATTTGCGCCTCTTGCCATACTAAATTTAATTGGATTAATTCCCATCCTGGTTATTACTTTTCCACTTTTTTCATCCTCATTTAATTGAACATTTTCATTGTTTCAAACAAGCCCGTTGAGAGAACTCCCTGCAAACTAATCTTTAGAAGATGGGCAAAATTATCAATTTGTCACCACTCACCATCGCTGCCTGGCAATCGCGCTAGTGCAACATCCATCATGAAACCATTTCCAAAGCAGAGGGTTTGTATGCATTCTCCTAGTCGGAAACAATTTCTGCAATTTAGTCCTATATTTTGCAAATCGCAATACTTTTTTTTTAAAGTGAGGAACAGAAAGCACTTATCAAACCAACACAATGGTCCAAATCAAACATTTATAAATGTATGCACTATAATTCACTTCAACAGTGACTGTGAGAGTATTCTATGTATATTTTACTGTCATGTTTCCCACGTTAGGATAGTGTTATTCTGAAAATACTTTCCTAGAAATATTCTAGATATGAAACACGTATAAATGCACCTGTTCCCAAAGATTACAAAATCTAAGTGGGAACGACCAATCTACTTCACTCTTCCAGAGTCACTTTAGAGCTGCTAAACCTATTTTTAAAATTGTGCTCAAAATTATCTCAAACCATTCAATGCTGAAATATTCAATTACCATCTCAGTGGAGTTAACAAGGGTACATCTTACCTTCTGAGTGCAAACAATAATGGGCACTGTACAACAACTATTGATTGAAAAAACACTCCAAGAAAACTCAAAATCACTCCAAAGGAAAAGAAAGATACTGTAAATAGTGATCTGAAAATAATCTGTGGGAAATACTTTAACCAGGGATAAAAAGACAATGAATATTTCAGGTTGTTGATGTCCCATTCAGCTACAACGATAGTGCTGTCAAAACACTGCAGTGATAAGCTATCCATTTTGGTAAACGTCTATCAGTTTAGATGTGTCTATGGCTGTGGATGTCATACTTATTACGTCAGAATCTGGACATTTTGCAAACAGCAGATCAGGTAAAGATTGGATATGGCTGTTTTAAACTTCTAAAGTTAAGAGAATCAGCACAAATCAATGCTATAACACAGGCTGCTCTTCCATTATTAGTGATGGTGTTGCCCAATGACAACAAAGGTCCCGACCCTGCGGCCTCTATGAGCTGCAAGTATAATACTTGGAAACGGGGCTTCCAAGATTAAGGTGCACTGAGAATACTCTGAATTTACAGTAACTCGGTTGTATGGATTCAGAACTAGCTCACTGATAGAAGACAGAGGATTGTGGTGGTGGGAAGTTACTCAGGCTGGACTGTGACCAGTCGAGTTTACTTTGGAGATACAGCATGGAAACAGGCCCTTCAGCTAAACAAGACTGCACCAAACAGCGACTCCCGCACACTTCTTGATTAGAACCGGTGTGAAGGGTTATGGGAGAAGGCAGGAAAATGGGATTAAGAGGCAGGGATCAGCCATGATTGAATGGCGGAGTGGTCTCGATGGGCCGAATGGCCTAATTCTACTCCTATAACCTGTGAACACTATGCCACACATACTCGGGACAATTTACGCTTATACCAAGTATACAAACGCAAGCCAACTAGCCTACAAACCTGTATGTCTTTGGAGTGTGGGAGGAAACCAAAGATCTCGGAGAAAACCCAGGAGGTCACAGGGAGAACGTACAGACTCCATACAGACAGCACCCATAGTCGGGATCGAACCCACGTCTCCAGCGCTGCAAGCACTGTAAGGCAGCAGCTCTACTGCTACACCAGTGTTCCGCAGGGGTCTGTGCTGGAACCTCTGCTTTTTGTGATATGCATAAATGACTTGGACAAAATAATAGGCGAGTTGGTTAGTAACTTTGCAGATGACACCAAGATTATTGGGGTCGCGGACCGAGACGAAGGCTGTCAAAGTATACGGTGGGCTAGATACTAACACAAATTCAAGCCCACCACTATGTCAGTTACTCTTAGTCCCACCCTACCTCCTGAAAGAACTCTCTTCCATCCTCTTCGTTCCTCTGCCTCCATCGTATTTATTCAGGTGATGAAACTTTCTATACAGATGCCTCCGGAATGTCTTCTTACTTTATGAAATGTGGCTTCCCCTCAAAAAAAGCAATTGATACCTTCACCCATTTCCCACATACCCTTTCCTCTAGGTCAAAACTAAGATAGATTTTCCTTTGTCCTCATTTTTCACCCCACCAACTTCCAGACTCATTACAGGTCAATCTCCACAATATCCTCCACCTTCAAAAAAATTCCACCACTAGAAACATCATCCCTCTCATTCTTTTTCAGCATTTCGTAGGGACAATTTCCTTCATGACTCACTTGTCCAATTGTCCATCCCCAATTACCCACCTTCTTAAGGCAGTTTCCCGTGGACAATGCAACACATCATTTCACATCTTCCCTTTGCAACATCCCTTTGCAATCTTTCCCGGTGAAGCAACAATTTACTTACACTTCTTTTAGTCTAGTGCACCGTATTCAATGCCAATAACATGGCTTTCTCTAAATTAGAGAAAACAAACATACATTTTGTTATTGTGTTTTGTTCAAAGGGATAATCCTGAGATTCCTTTCACTTTCATTATCCATCTCATTCCGACTGTGAGCTGTCTATTACCTCCTGTGCTATTGCAATGCTGCCCAATGCCAATTTGAAGTTTGCCAATGTGCCTCATCTTCAGTCTGGGCACACTGTAGCCTTCTGGACTTCTGTCTATATCAGTTGTCCACCTGTGATATTGGCTCAGCCGGTTTGCTCCTATTCCCCTTTTTTAACTTTTAAAGTAGAGGACATACACAGCCTGACCTGCCGAGCATATCCTGCTCTATGTTTCACTTCTACTTTCTTTTTGTCTATGAGTTCTTCTTGTCTGTGATGCCAGGGAAAAATTAACAACTGATGTCCAAAGAAGGACTTCCCAACTCTCCAACTGATGAGACCCAAAATGATCATTTTTTGATAAACTGAAAAGATCAATTTTATTTTTGGAAAACTAAAATGATCAATTTTATTTATTAAAAATTGCAGTGAACATACAACATTCAAAAATGAGCTTGGATACAATATCACTGTTATCAACAACATGTCACATCAATGCTAATCAAAGCAATGCAGCTCACATGCAGTAATGCATTGAAAAATCTGTCAATTCCCAAGGTTACTAACAGCAGTTCCTATCAACATCTGTTATAAACCCCCCCTAAAATATTTGCAGCATCACTTTTGGAAGTTCAATCTGCCAAAATTGGTATGCGGCTTCATAGAAGCAATCACAAAAAATATAGGATGTCATTCAGCATTTTGTCCATTTCAGCGTGCAACAGGTACTAATCTACACAAAGGACAGCACTAGTAATCACACAATGTGATCCAAAGGCTGAAGCTTCAGTGATCTGTGCTAGTATTCGATTGCTGCCACAAAAATCAATGACTATAATTAGATAATGACTTGAAGCGAGAGCATAGAATAGGAATGAGTGATTGTGCTGTCTCTAATCATGACATCGGCTATAGAATTTCCAGACACCCTTCCTCAGTACATTGATGAGAAAGCAAGAAGAGCCAGGATGAAGTTAAGAACTTCAAGTGCATCATTTCAACATAAATCCTCCTAAAATATTCCTGCCACGGGATCAAGACATGAAACAGCATTGAGTAAGAGTTGTTCAGCACACAAACAGGCCCTTTGACCCACCACACTAATGGTGACAATTATATCTACCTTTACTAATCCAATTTGCTTGCATTAAGTCCATTGCCTTCCACACCTTGAATTTTTAAAAGTACCTAAGTGCCTCTTAAAGTTGTGACTATATATAATCCCATACTTCCTCTGGAAGCATGATCAATATTAACCACTCTGTGTGCAAAATGTTATCCCCCTGATCCCCTCTAAACCTCCTCCCTCTCACACTACACCCAGTGTCCTTTTGTTTTATATACCCCCTGAAGTTTCTTAACATTTACCCTACCTACACCTCTCATAATTATACACATTTCTATAAGGTCACCCCTTAGCCTTCTTTGTTCCAGGAAAATTAAACCAGCCTATCCAATTTCTTATTATATCCAAAGTCCTCCAATCCAGGCTACGTTCTGGCAAATTTTCTCTGCGCCCTCTCCAGCACACTAAATTAACTACCACATCAGTGATATTATTGTGACTACTAACTATGCACATGGATCACATCCAGGACAATAAAAGTTTGCTGTGTCCAAAGAACATATCTGTTATTAAATAAATAATAATAAATGTACTGAATAATCTACAATTTGATATTGCCACATTTTTAACAGGCTAACAGGAGGGAAAGGTGAAATAGAGAAATATATTTTCATCAAAGCACAAAGAAGATTGTTTTTGTTGTAAGTATCAGATCATCTCAACCATGGAGCAATTTGGCAAACCATCAGCTCTCTGATCAGACTACACCTACTTCATCGATCATCACATTTTCAAGGTGAATGCTTCCTCCTTTGACGTATCAAAGGAAAGCAAAACCGATGAAATGCTGCACTTGGGAAACACCAAATTCTAGCTGTTTTGTCTGGCTTTTCGACGTGGCATGTACTCCTCGTTTAGCATGTTTTGATAAGCCTGTAAAATGCACATGCATTTTTCTTCTATACCCAGCTGTGTGGTTGTCAGGAACTGAAGATGCTGAGCATTGCATTGTTTTCCAGAGTAAAGACTGGATTAAATAAATTTTAAGTTAAAATAATGATATTCATGAGATTTATCTTAAAACAAAGAATTGACTAGGTAGTGCTGTGGATGTGTCATTTATCTATACAAAGGGTTATAAACAAACTGCAGCTGAATGAGTGAAATGCTTTCTGAAAGAACAGATGCAGTTCATCACAAGATGTGATTTCAGTCGCATTCACTCTGTGATTTATGGAGCTGGGTTTCTTGAATGCTGATACTAGTTTTCCATGTACAAACTAATGAGGTTTCTTGCTATGATGGTAGTCATTTAACTGAAACATCTGTGCACTGCAGAAGGATTAAGTACCCTGCAGCTTAATGGCATGAGCCTAAAGCAAACAAGCGGAGCAAAGAAGTGACAGTCAGTTACCCACAGTCTTCTATCTTCCAGGAATTTAGGCATAATTATTATTGTGGTGTGCTTCATATTTATTTCCCCCAAAAAACGATGAAACCAGAGAGCCCCCTACAGTTGAGAGAACCTTGGCGCATGAAGTAATAAATTATTTGATGGAACAAATCAATAGGTCTCCTGCTTACTGACCATTATCTAAAACCTTTTTCACTTCAAACATTTATCCAGTTCTGCTTTGGAGTGGTTTCCACTATCTTTTCAGGCTGTACATTCCAGATCATGACAACTCATATTTAACAGCTCCATTTGCAGCAAAGTTTGAAATTATATATATCAAAACGAGCAATACTGCCACTACAGCTCCCGCAGAACCTAAAGTTCTCAGCTGATTCAATAAGTAATCATTCGCTACAACTTTCTGATTCCTGATTTTGGTCGACTGCATACATGCTGCGCTATCCGCTTAATTTCAGGTACGTTCATTTTAACAGTAATTTTATTCCAATATCTTTATTAATGTTTTTATACCCAGTATCAACTGAGGCAGTTAGAAGGGAGAGTGGGGGGGGGGGGGGGGGGGAAGACGGGGGGGTGACAGGGGGGGGAGACGGTGGGGGGGAGACGGGGTGGGAGGAAGAAGGAGGGGGGGACGTGGGGGAGGAAGAGGGAGGGGGGGTGGAAGAGAGGTCGGGGGGGGAGGGGAAGAGAGGCCGGGGTGGAGAGAGACCGGGATGGGGAGGAGAGAGAGGCCGGGACAGGGGGGAGAGAGAGGAGCCAACGGAGAAACTGAGAGAAAGCGATCCCCAAGAGAAAGCGACCCCCGAGCGTCTTTTGAATAACAGGGGGGAGGAGGGAGAGGTGGGGGGAAGGGAGAGGTAGGGGAGAGAGGGGTGGGGGGGAGAGGTGGTTTGGGGGAGAGGTGGGGGGGGGAGTGGGGGGGGAGAGAAGTCGGGGGGAGAGAGGGTAGAGGAAAAGGGAATGGGGAGGAAGAGAGGCCGGGGGGGGCGTGAGAGGGCTGCGTCTTTTGAATAACGGGGGAGGAGGGAGAGTTCGGGGGGGAGGAGGGAGAGTTCGGGGGGAGGAGGGAGAGCTGGTGCTTACCTTTTCGATCTTATTTTCTAATTAGATTAATTAATTAATGTGCAACATTACTTCCTTCTTAATTATATTTTATCTAAATCTGTGCAAAATTTCATGTAGTTGCCAGACATGGGTCACGAAAGTTAAATTCTAGACACATTTTCGGTGCTTGGCCCACAGCCTAATAGATCAGACTGAAGAACAGCTAATTTCTTTTCCTGAAAGTCATTAGCTTCGCCACTTTTACCGATCCTAGATTTCTAACAGCAGATTTATATAGTTAGTTGAAGTTAAATTTCCTAGTATGATTCAAACACACTTCTAAATAAAACACCATTATATTACTTTAACTTACGTAACTTAACCATGATATTACATGTCCTACTTAAAATTATGATTGTTTTCGTGCCTTCCAACTTTTCAGTCATTGAGCCAAGATTAAAAATAATGTTTTAAAACATATATGGAGAGCATTTATTATATGTTACATAGTGATAGCAAGAAAATTAATACAATAGGAAAACACCGCATAGCATCCTGCTTATATTTTACACACCGTACTTTCACAACTTTCATGGCACAAATTATGAAGTAAAATTTATACATTACCCATTAAACCTTGTTTCCTCCATATTTTAACAGAAGAGTCGGCTGCTGCTGAAGCAATCAGCAATTTTGGATTTTCACCAGCTCCACATATTGCAGTTACTGCACACACAGCTCCTGAATGCCCTTCTAATCGGGTGGATGCTGCAAACTGTTTATAATACATTAACCAATTATTCTTGAAGAACACATACAATAATAATTGTTTAATATAGCACTAAGAAACTACAGAAATGTGATGTGATTTTACATTTGTTCCACTTGGTCAAACAGAACATAAGTAGGTGAGCAAAAAAAGATTTTGGGTCAACAGGATATTGCACGTTGGAAAACAAATATTTTGTAGGACCTTAGTGTTTATGAAGGTTTGTGAAGGTGTGTGTCAGGAAGGTGATGAGAAAGTGTCACCATGGATTTCACTGAAACATGGGTCAAAGCATGAAGGTCAAAGCAAGAAGACGCAGGTTCATTTATTGAGTTAGATAGACCATCACCATATCTCCAACCATTTCAAATTCATTTTACATCTGCAGGAGGAAAGAAAGGAGGAAAGATGGATTCAATGCCTCGTGCGTTGCAAAGGCCACAACTTATTATTTGAAAATGTTCTGATGTTCGAACGTGGGAATTCCAACAATTACAGACAATAATAGATTTAAGTGTAAGAAGGGTAAAAGCCATTCACATATTAATGTAGCACGCCCAATGTCACCAAAACCCTGCATTAAGATGGATAAAGAAAAGGATTTATGAGGAGCTCTGGAAGCAATGGTGATAAAAGATCTGGAGAAAAGGTTGATTTACATGATATTATGTCCTGCAAGTGGTCCCATACAATAAATGCACCGGCAAGAGTTATACAGTGCAATATATTAAAATATAACCTAATAAAAAATTATACTTATTGTGGAATCTGAAACTCTTACTTTAAAATTCCGCAACTCCCAAACGATCAGACAGCTATCAGATGCTCCAGACACCAGTTCCACCTCCGAATCTTGAACACAAATGTTTGACCATTAGTCGGCACAATGTTCAATTTAAAACCGAATAATACAACAGAATCATATCTTTGCCTATTTCCTCACATCCAATAATTATAACAAAAGCTTCAACATCAGAATTTACACCTGGCTCACTTATCAACTATATTTATTTAAGAACAATATTCCAAAGAAAACCTTGCTTGTAAATAAAAAGGCTTTGGTGTTACCTTGACCACAGGAACGTATGCAATTTTTGGTTCCATCACTAGGAGAAATCAAGTGGATTGTGTAATGAGTGGAGTCGTACACACATCAAAATGCAACACATATTTATTAAAGTCCACTTACAGCATTGGTCTGCAGAACGTTACAGTACCTAACAGCTCGTCAGATTGAATTACGTAAGCAAGCTCTTGGTAATATAAATTGCATATTAGGCAGAGCAACTACTAACAAGCACTACAATTAAACCAATCTACATCTTTCCTTGTAGAAACTAAATAAAGCAGATACGTGGAAACATGGTGGCTAAACAATATAGTAGCCGGAACGTTAACAACGCATATGGGGAAGTATAAATAGTTACACAAAATCACTGTATCTAATGGGCGGCCTGCTGACCCGTCCGGCATGTGTGCGGTACAAATCCGTATCTCCTCCTTTCACCGGTGAAGTGACTGGGAAGGGAACCGGGGAAAATGACCGGGGACCCTCCAGGTGGAGGTGGTGGAATAGGCGAGCTAGGCGCTGAAGGCCATGTGGAGGCTGCGAGGGACACAGTCTCTGATAGTGAAGCAGCTGGCCCGGTAGTGGGGGGGAATACAAAACGCGAAACCTCTGGATGCGGAGTCGCAGGACGCGGTTCCTTCACAGGAAGGAGATGTTGACAGTTGCGTTTGTAAATGGCCCCGTCCCCGCTAACCAGGTAGGAGTGCGGTTCTTTGGCAGGACTGTGCATGTGGCCCTGATGGCCAAAGCCCTTGTTGGTCTGGAGGCGACCAACCTGTCCACAGGGATAGAAGGCGTGCATGGGGAGCCGTGCACGGAGAAATGGCATTGCAACTTCTGGATAACTGCTTCAGATGTGATGGTTTGGAGTAGATCGATGTCAAACCAGCCCAAATAAGAGTCAACAACAACCAGATATTTCCCATGCCATTCGAATATGTCAACGACTACCACGATAGAGGAGGAACCGGGTGCGGCAGTAAGGGCTGCTTCTGCTGGTGTGGCGTCAGGCTTTTGCAGATGGCGCAGACTTCAATTTTGTCACGTATGTACTTGGTCATACCAGGCCAGTAAAACATGCTCTGTGCCCGTTGTATGGTTGCCTCCAAGCCGGGGTGGCCCCTGTGGACGGTATTGAAGTACTTGTCCCGGGGAACAGATGGGACAACTGCCTTGTGGCCCTTGACATTAATCCCGTCCCGTAACACCAATTCGTCACGAACCAGGAAGTATGAGCGGATCGCTGTGTTGTTTATCCGGCCAGTATGGGCGGATCGCTGTGTTGTTTATCCAGCCAGTATGGGCGGGGTGCTGTGTTGTTTATCCGGCCAGCCACGCCGGATGACTGCGGACAGTAATTGTAAAGTTTCGTCAGCAGCTTAGGCAATCAGTAGGAACATATAATACCTTCATTAGTGAGAACTGGTCCTGTACATAGAGTTGTTGTTCGCTGATTTTGTGTGAGGCCCTTGGGAGCGTGTCAGCTTTGTGCATGTCCTTGCCTTTTTCATAGACAATGTTGAAATCAAAACGCTGCAGCTGCATCATCATCCGTTGCAGGCGAGCCGGAGCAGCGTGAATGGGTTTATTCAAGATGGTGACCAAGATGGTCTGTTTCTATAATCACAGACTTCCCCAAAAATAAAGTCTTTGAATTTCGTGCAGGCGAAAACCACTGCAAGTAATTCTTTTTCAATCTGGGCGTAACGTTGTTCAGTATCAGTTAATGTGTGAGAGGCATATGAAACAGGCTTGCAGTCGCCATCGGCAGTGGTCTGCAGGCAAGCAGCACCAAGTCCGTATTGGGACGCATCACATGTGAGCGTTACGGGTAACTCCAAAGCAAAATAGGCAAGGGTAGGTGCGCTGGCCAGCTGCAACTTGAGGATATCAAAAGCTCTTTGGTACTGAGGATTACTGGACCATGCAGTGTCTATGTGTGTAAGTTCCCGCAGGGGGGCTTAGCCAAGTCGCACCCGTAAACAAGAATGTCATCAACAGTAATGGCGCATGGATACCCCGCAAACAGTTGTACCATCGTGCGCTGGAAAACCTCGCTGGCAAAATTGATGCCAAAGGGCATTCTCAGGAATTTGTAACGGCTGAAGGGGGTACTAAGGTTGGGCGAGTCTTTTGGCATCCAGAACGGAGAACACTGATGCATTGCCTATTTGAGCAGCAACTTCCTCTACCATTCGCATAGGGTAATGCGGTGTTTGATAGCAGTGTTGAGATCCCTGGGGTTTATGCAGATACGGATTTCCTCCCTGTTTTCTTTCGTCGCAACCACCATGGTGGAAACCCAGTCAGATGGGTCAATAACTTCAGCAATGTCACCCAGGGAGACCATCCACTTGCGTTCATTGTGTACTCTGTCACGCATGACATGCAGAACACGATGTGGTGCTCGAACCATGGGAGTGGTGTTGGGATCAACGGCGATGTTGTACTTTAAGGGGCAGCTTGCCAAAGTATACTAGGCCCAGATCATGGCATGCATTGATACCAAGATATCGTTGCATTTCGCACCGGTATCAATCTTTGCAATCACAGGCCTGTTATTCACAAACATGGTTACCTCAGGGATAAGTTGCTCATTAGAGGAAGGGAGGAGAGAGTGGATGGCTGAACTGTTAGCTTCACTTTCAGAGAGCTGAGCGGAGGATTGCACCTCAAGATCTCGGCTTCCGTTATCAGCAGACTCATAATGTAACAGGTGCAAACACGGCCTTGAGATGGATTGAGTCGCACGGGAACAGCAATATTTTGCAAAGTAGTTGAATTTCTTGCAGAAATGGCAAATTTTACCATAAGCAATACAGAACTCCCAACCCGGAGCATGAGAATAGTTACAATTAGGATCAAGCAGCAGACCTTCACTGCTGCCAGGCAGGGGAAGGAAGCGGATGCTTGTTAAGACAGGAGATGTCTGTAAGATGAACACCATATTGGGAGCGCTGCCCAGTGGTCACAGACTTAGTGTGAGAAGCTGTTATCTCAGCAATCCGATAAGTGCGTTCGGCTTGATTAAGAGTTAGTTCAGTATTACGAAGCAATTCGTCTCTCATCTTGTCATTAAGCATACCTCCAACAAGTTTGTCGCGGATCAGTTCATCGCATAAATCTCGAAAATGACAGCGTGCAGCCATGTGTTCCAAGCCGCTAATAAAACATTCTATCAGCTCACCAACTTGTTGCGTACGAGCAAAAACTTGGTTCGATAACAGAGTTCGAGGGGAGGTCACACAGCTGTCTAAACTTTGCAAGTAGGCTCAAAAGTAAAACAGTCAGCACGTTTCATTGCCTCAAACCAGCCAGGTTTAGTAGCACGGATGCACGTACATCTGGAGGATTGTTGCGATGAACGATGCAAATGTAGTAAATTTAGTCCCGTTCGAAAAGGCGCCAGTGTTCAGCAACTTCAGAGTCAAAGATCAGAGGACTAGGATGGCGAGACGAGTTTGCCATGATAGAGATAACAGGCACATAAAACAAATGCAAAAAAACCCCAATAAACTTGAACATGGTAGGCAAGACTCACTTCTTGACACCATGTAATGAGTGGAGTCGTACACACATCAAAATACAACACATATTTATTAAAGTCCACTTACAGCATTGGTCTGCAGAACGTTACAGTACCTAACAGCAACTCAGACTGAATTACGTAAGCAAGCTCTTGGTAATATAAATCGCATATTAGGTGGAGCAACTACTAACAAGCACTACAATTGGTTAGTAGGAAATAACCATTCTACAGATTGGACCTGTAATCTTCATATTTTAGAATAAGATATAAGCTCAGTATATAACATTTTCGAAGCACAACCACCTAGAGGCTGAGGTTGTAAAAAAAAGACGCAAAGTGCTGAAGTAACTCAGCGGGTCAGGCAGCATTCTCTGGAGAAGATGGATAGGTGATATTATGGGTCAGGACCCAGGGCTCGAAATTAGCGGTTGCCCGGGTGCCAATGATCACAGAAAGTGCCGCCGGGCAACCTAAACGCCGACGCATTTTGCCCGGTTTGGCACCCAAATACTGGTTTATATTGGGAGACGCAAAAAACTGGAGTAATTCTGTGGTTCAGGCAGCATCTCTGGCGAATAGGAACTGACGTTTCGTGTCGGCGGATGTATTCCTCTAGTACCTCTGATAGTGGGGCAAAGATACTAGGAGCGGGGTGATGAAGGGTCAGAGCAAATGACGGGACCGAACATCGGCAGCAGCGGCCACGATAGCGGCTCCAACGCCTCCTCCTCCCGCACCCCGCCCGGCAGAAGAAGGCCTCTCCCTCCCTCCCTCCTCCCGGCCTCAGCGTGCGAGAGGGGTTGCTTCGAAAGTGCCTTTTGCGAATTTGCCATCAGCGGTTGCTATCGCCCGAATAACGGTCGCTGTTTGCACTTTCAAAACAACCCCTCTCGCATGCCGAGGCCGGGAGGAGGGAGGGAGAGAGGGAGGCGGAGGTCACTTTCCGCCGACTAAAGCAGCTGCCCCGCTCGGCCCACATCTACCTGTCAGCTGGCAGAGGAGGGGAGGCGGTGGTGACGAGTTCCCAACCACCACCACCTGATGGTGGCACTTTGGCGTTGGACAGTGACGGTCAAGGCAGCGGGCGATGTTGTTCGAGGAGTGCTGACCTTCCTTCCTCCCCACCTCCTCTGCCCCTTCCCCCCCTCTCTCTCTTGTGTACGCCCCCCTCCACTCCAACCCTCTTATCCTGAGACCCCCCCTCTCCATCCTGCAGTGATCCCCATTCCCTCCTCTATTCAGTCCGCACTGACATCCCCTGTGCTCCCCCCCCCCCCATCTACCCCCCCCCCCTTCTATTCATCACCCTACCCACCTCACTTTGATTCTCCTGCCACCCCTCCCCCCATCCATCCTACACTGGTCCCCCAATTCATCCTGTACTGACCCCCCTTCCCATACATCCTGCACTTCTCCCCCCATTCATACTGCACTGATCCACCCATTCATCCCGTACTGACCCACCCTCCAATTACCCTGCACCAATCCCCCCCATCCATCCTGTAGTGATCTCCCCATTCATCTTTTACTGATCCCCCATTCATCCTAGACTGATCCCCTCATTCATCCTGCATAGACCCTCCGATCCACACTGTCCTGACCCCCCCTCATCCATCCTGTACTGACCATTCCCCCCATTCATCCTGTGCTGATCCCCTCCCCATCCATCCTGTACTGATCGCCCCCATTCAACACCACTGACATCCCCCATGCTCTCCCCTCACAATTTTACATACTCCAACCAACACGTACTAATTCACCTGCCTCAATCCATCCATTCCGTACCGATTGCCTTCTCAACCCCCCCCCCCCCCGCCATCTATTCACCCCGCACTGATTCACACATCCCCTGACCCTATTGCGCTTCATGGTCTTCAGAGCGAAACATAGAAATAGGTGCAGGAGTAGGCCTTCGGCCCTTCGAGCCTGCACCGCCATTCAATATGATCATGGCTGATCATCCAACTCAGTATCCTGTACCTGCGAACATTGATTATGTTTGATAATGGAATGTAATCAAATGTGTTTTAATTCCCAATGTTGTTATTTGTTTTGACACCTTTAAACATATTACCAAAAGAACATTTGCTGCAGTTATGTCCTTTGGCCATCTCTTGTCAGTTAGTGTAATGTTTAACTGTCAAATGGGTATAGTCGGCTTTAACAGCTATTATCATAAAATGCCTTTAGAAATTTCCTTGCAATCTGTATATTTTGTTATGGATAAATTATGTGGGAAGCCAGAGTGTTTCTGTGCCAATAGCAATAATGACCCGTGCTATGGCCATGTCATGGTAATTTTCTGTCCTTCACAGAAAATATGCTTGCATCAATCTGTAGTGTGTATGGTTAAGCATATATGTTACCATTGTGAGAAAAGGGGTTAACAGACATGGTTGATTTAAACTAGGAATAGAAAAATATAGCTTAGAAAGAAATAAGGTTTCAACAAAGCCAGACTGTTAGTGGAATAGAAAGTAACGATAGATAGAACAGAGAGAAATTTGAGATTAAAAAGTAACAAACAGATAGAAACTTCAGTTTAAGCCTTTGACATCAGGAGATGTTCCGAGGCGTTCCTGGACTTTCTCGTGGGAATGTGGGCTTTATGTTATAAATAAAAAGAGGTAAAATGGTGAGAAAAGAGGGTGTGGCAATAATGTAATAAAATGTATAAAGATAGAATATATCCCGACCCTCGGTGTTCTTCTAGAGGACAGCAGAGGAGAGGCACCTGCTCTACAGAATATTATCTTAATAAAAGCTTCTTTGCTGACTTTGTCTCAAACACCGTTTGTGATTTTTTTTATATCTCACAATTTGGGGGCTCATCCTGGATTTAATTACTCCAGGCCAGCTGACGGGAGTACACGGACGAAGAGAAGGTGCACCCCACTGAGTTCAGCGGTCTCAGACTCCTTGCTTACCGTCAGAAGGTTTCAGCGAGTGATGCCCGGACCAAACAGAGACTCAGCAAAGAAGTGAAGTTGGTTGGAGATTGGTTGGAAATCGCGAAAATCGAGTAATTCTGTGCACAGACCCCGGGTAAGAAACTTTGACTATTATAGTATTACCTGGGCGATTTGATAAAAGATCGGAGAGGAATTCCGATCAAGAGAATTGGAAATGTAAGTGAAAAACCCATCTCAGCATTCTGCCTAATAGTCCGTTGGGGCGAATGCTGAACCACTGGGGGGCAGGAAATACCCAGGGCTTGGAGAAGACAACAATGATAAGGTATTGTTATTTTGAATGGCCAAAACACCCGATAAAGGAGCTTCGGTCTGGTGGCCAGAGGATGGGTCAGATGAGGATTGGGTACAACAGGCATTGAATGAATATGCGAAAAATAAACCCAATCCAATAATAGAAGAGATCAAGTATGCCGCAGTATGGGAAGCGGGATATAATTATTAAAGGAGAGAGAGGCAGTTTAACTCCTCGTGGATACCACCCTAAGAGGTCAGGGGTCTGTCGGACGGGAATAGTCCGATAAGACAATGGATAACCGGAACGGGAAAAGTAAGAGTCCGGGGGGGAAAGAAAAAGGCTCAATGGTGAAGAGCCGCACATTCTGCCTGATAGTCCGTTGGGGCGAATGTGGCAATCTTGGGGAGAAGGAAGCCCCGGGGGTAAAGATAAGGAGACTATGATTAAGTTCTGTTATCTTGATTAACCTAAGGACCAATAAGGGGGAGTTCAGTCTCTGAATATTCAGAGTATCACTCGAACATTGCAAAAATTTAAGGAAAATCACAGTGCCAAATGTTTTGAGTACGAAAAGTTAAAAAAGGAAAGAGCAGCCACAGAACAGATGGTAGAAATGAGGTCACTAATACCTTTAAGGGGACAAGAGGAAAAGATACCTATCTTTAGTGAGAAAGAGCAGGAACACATAAGAGAAATGGGGGCTCAGCGTACTTCAAATGGGAAATGGTAGACACCAGATAGAAAGCAGCTATTGAACAAAGAAATAATGAGAGAATTATTAGGGAGGTTGCATGGACATTGGGGAACACAAGCCCTCTGTGACACCCTCCTCAGAACCTACGCTTGCCATCGAATGTATACCATGGCCGGACAAGTCATAGAGGGCTGTGTAATATGTCAGCAAATTAACAAAAAAAAATCATGAGAGCAGTCCCAGGAGGAGGACAACCATTAGCAGTTAGACCATTCCAGAGAATACCGATAGATTTCATCGAGCTGCCCCGGGTAAAAACCTGGAAGTACCTGTTAGTGATAGTGGACCATTTCACCAGGTGGGTAGAGGCATTCCCCACGGCAACTGCCACCTCACAGGCGGTAGCCAAGATATTACTAGAACAAATTATACCCAGATATGGGATTGTGGAAACAATAGACTCAGATAGAGGGACACATTTTGCCTTCAAAACACATAAAATGATATGTGAAGCACTGGAAATAGAATGAAAATTGCATACACCATGGCATCCCCAGAGCTCAGGAAAGGTGGAAAGGATGAATAGCACCTTGAAGACCCAAATCACCAAGTTGATAGAGGAAACAAGACTCCCCTGGACTAAGTGCCTCCCGATAGCCCTGTTAAGAATCCGAACGCCACCTCGAAGAGACATAGGGATATCAACGTATAAGATGTTATTTGGGCTCCCATACCTAGGGAAGATAGAAGGAGTTCCAACAATGCGAGGGAATGATGTATTCTTAAGGAACTATTTACTGGCAGTGTCCCAATCTCTTGCAGAACTAAAAATTAAAGGATTGCTGGCCCAGAGCCCACCACTGGACCTCCCACTTCACTCAGTCAAGGCTGGAGACTGGGTATTAATAAAAACGTGGACAGAAGAAAAGCTGCAACTTAAGTGGACTGGACCCTACCTGGTGTTACTAATCATCGAGACAGCAGTACGAACAAAGGAGAAAGGGTGGACACACGCAACCCGAGTTAAGGGTCCTGTGGAGGCCTCACCAGACAATATCAGCCCGTGGACTGTGCGCAAAGGAGAAGAACCATTGACTTTTATATTTACCAGGAACCCGTGGGAAAAATGAAGATTTCATGTTGGTGGGTTGTGTGTTGGGAAATCACCCAACTTGCAGGTAATGTAACATGCATAAAAATCACAATACCACAGAACAGAAGGTCCACCACCATCCCATTTGATGTATGTAAAGGAAAATGGTGGTGCGGCTATAGAATGTATGTATGCACCCATCCCTGTAAAGATTGGCACACGGTGTTCACTTCATCAAAATATGGGTGGCATCGGACCACCTATCAAACTGATAGGTGGAAAGTGTATCAAAACCCGAATGAGAAATTACCAGGACGCGTATATGTGAGCATACAGAGTGTTCAAATGCAGGAAAGTGGTAGGTATTGGATATGTGCAGATAGAACAGGGAAGGATGCATGTCTGAAGTTTGATATAGAAGTGAAGCGGGATGGAGAGATGGTAAGATATGAGGAGAAGGGAGAGGTGTTCAAGATAGATGACAGTCAGAATAGGGATCCCGGGGCAACACCAGCACCACCAGCAGTCAGCAATGTAAATACGGAAAATGAGCCTAAGGATCTGAAGATAATGATAGTAGCAGAAGAAACAGGTTTAAAGCAGTTATATGAGAAGGGAATACCAACAGGGGGAAAAGGAGCCAACACCTGGCTAGCCTGGATGATGTACACAGCCAGAAGTATACAACAAACCAATTGTTACGCCTGCGCCGGAGCCAGGCCTCAGCTGGCCCCTCTGAAGGATTTCTTGACGTCGGCCTCTGTGACTGAGACTGAAATACCATCACAGCAAATAGGGGCTCGGGAAGGCACATCGGTGTTCTCCCTATCAAAGCGTGCGTAAAATGCATTGAGCTCATCAGGGAGTGATGTATTGCCGACATCCGAGGTGCATCCTGGTTTCGCCTTGTAAGAGGTGATTGCATTCAGTCCCCGCCACAGCTGCCGAACATCTGTCTCATCGTCCAGCTTGGAGCAGAACTCCCTTTTGGCCTTTTTGATGGCCTTACCAAGGTCGTATCTGAATTTCTTGTGGACCACTGTGTCATCAGACATGAATGCCCAGTGTCTGGTCTTCAGAAGAGTGCGGATCTCACAGTTCATCCAAGGTTTCTGATTGGGAAACACTCGGAAGGTTTTTGTAGGGATGCAGTCCTCCACACATTTCTTTATGAAGTCTGTAACGACTGTGGCATATTCATTCAAGTCCGTTGCCAAGTCCTTGCACATTGCCCAGTCTACAGACTCCAAACAGTCCTGTAGTTGTTCCTCTGCCCCCCCCCACAACCAGCTCTGTACTGTCCTCACCTCTGGGGGTGCGCTCTTTAATTGCTGCCTGTAAGCAGGAAGAATCAGCACTGCAGTATGGTTGGATTTACCGAAGTGAGGGCAAGGGATAGAGCGGTAGGCATTCTTGATGGTGGTGTCGCAGTGGTCGAGGGTGTTTGGTCCTCTGGTGCAGCAGGAGACATGTTGGTGGAAGTTGGGGGGTGATTTCTTTAGGTTTGCCTGATTGAAGTCCCCAGCAATGGTGGTAAATGCCTCGGGGTAAGACGTCTGGTGTTTGTTGACCACGGCATGCAGCTTCTCCAGTGCCAGATGGGCGTCTGCCTGGGGTGGGATGTAGACCGCGGTCAGGATGATGGAGGTGAATTCCCTCGGTAGGTAGAAGGGACGGCACTTCACCGCCAGATGTTCGAGGTGTGGAGAGCAGGAGTTGGACAGGACTACCAAGTCTGAGCACCACGCAGAGTTGACCATGAGGCAGACATCCCCTCCTCTCCCTTTCCCCGATGCCAGTGTACGGTCCATGCGGTGGATGGAGAACCCTTCAGGCTGGACAGCTGAGTCTGGGGAGCTGGGGGTGAGCCATGTCTCTGTGAAACAGAACACAGAGCATTCCCTCAGCTCCCTTTGATAAAGCAGCCTTGCCCTTAAATCCTCCACTTTATTTTCAAGGGACTGTACATTGGCCAGTAGGATAGTAGGGAGAGGGGGCCGATGTCCCCTGCGCTTCATTCCGACCTGAAGTCCTGCCCGTCGGCCACGTTTCCGGACACAATGGAGGCTTCCCCTTTGTTTCCAGGTACTGTGTTTCCTGTACCTGCTGTTTCTTCGGACCAGCGCTGGAACGGGAATTCCCTCACATACGGCAGCTCCAGCTCCATAATGAACGGGGGTTCCCTCAGAGTCAGCAGCTCCAGCTTCATTTCGTCTGGGATATCCAGCCCGTCGGCTCTGGAGGTCATCCCGGGGTTTCCAGGTGCGGTACCTGGGTTCCTCAGTCAGGTCGGGAGTTTCACAGCCAGCGTGGGAAAGTTTAAAGTCCAGTGCTCCCGCAGCTGCGGGAGATCACAAAATTGCCAGCACTTTCAGCTGCACAAGCAGCCTGTCTGAAACGGCACCGATTACTGCCGTTTCCCTGATGCAGGTAAGTTGATAGAAGTTGTATGTAATTCTTTTCAGCTCTGGTGCTCCGCAAAAGTCGCCGCAGGCAGGCAGGCGCCATCTTGGGATTAATTGAATAGGATTAATTGAACCAGGGTCATGGACGGGAACCTGTACCCTCATACAACTGATGATGCCCTTTACCATAGCAGTAGAACATGCTGTAGAACTCAAGGAAGGAAACAGACGACAAAAGAGAAAGGTTAAAGGATCATTCGACACACACATCTATATAGATGCGATAGGAGTGCCAAGAGGGGTACCCGATTATTTCAAAGTCAGAAACCAGATAGCCGCGGGCTTTGAGTCCATGCTCTTCTGGTGATCCACAATCAATAAAAATGTGGACTGGATCAACTACTTATACTACAATCAACAACGCTTTATAAATTACACTCGAGATGCAGTTGAAGGATTAGCGGAACAACTGACAGCTACCAGCCAAATGACGTGGCAAAATCGCATGGCCTTGGACATGCTACTGGCTGAGAAGGGAGGGGTGTGTGTAATGTTTGGCGAACAATGTTGCACATTCATCCCCAACAACACTGCTCCGGATAGGTCAATGTCAAGAGCCCTAGCAGGTCTCACCTAGCAGGTCTATCGAATTGGCTAAGAACTCTGGAGTAGACACCTCCTGGACTGGGTTTCTAGAATCCTGGTTTGGGAAATGGAAGCACATCTTTACATCAACCCTAACATCAGTGGTAGTCATGGTGGGGTTACTGTGTTTGTTTGGATGCTGTATCATTCCCTGCGTACGGGGGTTGGCCCAGCGATTGATAGAAACAGCCCTGACAAAGAACAGCGCTGCTACCATAATGGCTTTCAGATCACAGTATGACCAACGAGAGGGGGATATGGAGGCGAAGAATCTGTTGATAGCATTAGAAAAGGAGGATGTAGTGTAAATCAAAAGTTGCGTGGCAAAAAAGAAAAATGATGGATTGTGAGAAAAGGGGTTAACAGACATGATTGATTTAAACTAGGAATAGAAAAATATAGCTTAGAATGAAATAAAGTTTCAACAAAGCCAGACTGTTAGTGGAATAGAAAGTAACGATAGATAAAAAAGAGAGAAATTTGAGATAAAAAGTAACAAACAGATAGAAACTTCAGTATAAGCCTTTGACGTCAGGAGATGTTCCGAGGCGTTCCTGGACTTTCTCGTGGGAATGTGGGCTTTATGTTATAATTAAAAAGAGGCAAAATAGTGAGAAAAGGGGGTGTGGCTATAATGTAATAAAATGTATAAAGATAGAATATATCCCGACCCTCGGTGTGCCTCTAGGGGACAGCAACGGATAGGCACCTATTCTGCAGAATATTATCTTAATAAAAGCTTCTTTGCTGACTTTGTCTCAAACAGCGTTTGTGATTTTTTTATATCTCACACCATGGTCCAGGATTTATTGACACAGATTGATCATATGCTGAATAATCCAACCACATTTTTGTTTGGAAGTGGAAAGAACTAATAGAAATTGCATTAATTGCAATGTGTAAAAAGAGTTGGGATATTGTATTATAATTTTGCTGCATGTCATTGTGGTATATATCATGTCTTGATTGGTGAATATGTTTAGTTTGTGAGTTATTTGAAGCAGAAATAATATGTGAATGTAGACAAAAGTGCTGGAGAAGCTCAGCGGATGCGGCAGCATCTATGGAGCGAAGGAAATAGGCAACGTTTCGGGCAAAAACCCTTCTTCAGACTGATGGATTTCGGCCTGAAACGTTGCCTATTTACTTCGCTCCATAGATGCTGCTGCACCCGCTGAGTTTCTCCAGCACTTTTGTCTACCTTTTATTTTCCAGCATCTGCAGTTCCTTCTTGAACATAATATGTGAATGCTTCATTGAGCATAATTCCGACTAGTAATTATGCACTTCGTCCGAGCACATTATCGCACGCGTCATGCAAACCGTCTTCAATGACCATCCGAGCTCTCATGTGACTGATCAAACTGGAAGGGAGATAAAAATGCTGGAGAAACTCAGCGGGTGAGGGAGCATCTATGGTCCATCTATGGATCAAACAGGATATGCTTTTCTGTTGTGTATGAAATGTGATTAACATATTTACTGTCTATCAACATTAAATGTTGTTTTATTAGTATCAATCTGCTATTATAAGAATTAGTAGTCATTTTGTTGGATTACTGCATAAATCTATTATTATAAGAATTAGTAATAGCCATTTTGCTGGATAACTGCTCTGTGTGTAAAAGAATTAAGTCCATAGCAGAGAACACAGTGTAAGAGGACAGCACGTAGTGTACCTGAATAGCAACAGTGTAGCATGGCTACTCCAATTGTAGGAAATATGCCCCTGTTAGATTCTAGGTATACTTTTGAGGAAAGGACTGATGTCTTAAGAGGCTTGGTTCACTTCAAATGATGTCACTGCAGAAGAGACATGCATTGATCCTTACAGGCTTAGGAAGCAAGGGTTGTAAAGAAAGGTGCAAGCCTAATGGTAAGAGACTGGTTGAGGAGGTACCCTAGATTGCTGTCAAATCTAGCCAGCCAGAACACGCCGGGTCCAAGCCTAAGTCCACCGATTAGTATTCATAGTTTGCAAGAGACCATGAGCTCAGTACTCAACAGACATCTGAGAGGGAAGAACCTCTAGCCATAGTGATAACGCAACATCACCACCAGAGCGAGGAAATTCCAAAGCTGACCAAGGGAGAATCAATGAGATCGTATAAGATTATTCCGCAAAATCAGAATGCCCCTGCCTATGTGAGTGTTACATTTGGTGTCAAAATAATAGTTTCAATAGTTTTAAATTGGTACAATTTATCTCAATGGGATCCACTGGAAATCAAACTGCAGCAAACCAGAGGAATATCCTTTGTCAAAGCCCATGCCCAAACTAAGTGCTCGCCTGCAGCCATCAGGTGAAGCTCAGTACTTTATAAATGAAAACACATAAAGCCAGGTGCAGTGTATTTAGTTTAAGGAAGATGGGTGCAATGTAAAAATGATGTGCTAAGTTTAGGTATGATTATTATGGTTATGAGGATGTATTGTAAGATGACTTTAACAATACAATTTTGGAACAGTGTAATCAATGATATTTTTGGTAAAGACCATATACCGTGAAGGTGAAATTGTGTTACCTGCCTCCAAGCTAAAGTGGGAAGAGTGTTGTGTATTAAATATGATTAACATATTTAAGGTCTTGCAAAATTGGCGCATGCGCAGGAGAGACTGATTGTGGCGTTCAGAATAAAAGAAGCTCGTTAGTTTACTCCCATGTCCGAGTCATATTTAAAATCCGTTCCAAGCGCGAATACACATTTCAAATCTTTTCATTAATCGGAGACTTCCACATTTGTGAGGATCTGTGTCTGGAATTTACTGCCATTTCATTAGCTAAACCATAGTGGCTCCACTCAGAAGTTGAAAATGAAAACCAGTGAAATCTAGTCTAATATTCAGGCAAAGCTCAGGTGTCAAAAGGTTTGTTTAGTTATTTAAATAATAATCTTTAGATTTTGTTTGATTGGCTTGAAAATATGCATTCTGAACTTACGATTTTAAATAAAATGGTTGCTTTGCCTCTTATAAAAAGCCATCCATCAGCACTTACCACAATCATCTTTCTGAACCCAATGCACACAGTTAACTCTTCCTTTATGTCCATTCAGAATTTCAGTTACACCTCTTTTCTGTTGGAGTAAAGGTGCATAAAATCAGAAGAAAGATTCTTAAGTGATCAATTAACATAACTAAAAATCTGTTACTTTGTTTCAATCATACGACTTGCAAAGAAAACAAATGAACATGAGTGCTGGAGGTCATAAACCATATTAAGGTAAATAAATCCCCACCCAGGTCCTGATCATGTGTATCCTTGGTACATTGGCCTCCATTGTTATGGATACGGACTATAAAAGTTGGGAGGTCCAGCTTTCTGTGTATTTTTTAGGACAGGTTACAGTTGTACAAGGCATTGGTAAGATTGCATTTGGAGTAGTGTTCAGTTTTGGTCACTCTGCTATTGAAAGGATATGGTTCAGCTAGAATGCAGCAAAAGAAATTAGGATGATTTGGGCTTGAGCTATAGGGAGAGGTTGGGCAGGTTAGGACTTTATTCCTTGGAGCGCAGGAGTATAATGGGTGATTTTATTGAGGTGTATAAATCAGGAGATTTTCCACACACACGCTGGTGGGTATACGGAACGACCTGCCAGAGGAGGTAGTGGGGACAAATACTATAACAACATGGAAAAGATATTTCAACAGATACATGGATAGGGAAGGTTTAGAGGGATATGGGGCAAACGCAGACAGGCGTGACTCATGTAGATGGCACATCTTGGTTAGCAAGGACAAGTTTCCGTGTTGGATGACTCTAAATGGGCATGGAAAGCTACTTGCCCTGCTAAAGTATCCAATAAGGATACTGTGAGAAATAGAGTGATTAAACCCCCACTGTTGTGAAGGTCCGGGCGAGAATTCTAACATCGTTGTGAATGAAGTAACCATCATCGTCCTTGAGCACCACTGATAGCATTGTATAGTGGCAGGCAGAGATGGGCGATGCGCCATAATCAGCAGAAACAAGCTTTTCACTTAAAATACAAGAAACTAGGCCAGGTCAATAGCAACTGAGCATGCTTAATGAAATAAATGAATATTACTTACACGCCCCTGGTCAAGAAACTGCTCATTACCATGCACATGTATGAACAGGATATGTATGATGAGGGAGGTACTGGGGGACGTACCTATAGACTGTGCACCTCAGTGCTCTGATTGGGAAGAGCCAGAGGGGAGGTTAAGCCAGCAGAATTGTGTGTATAAAGGGACTTTACTTTCCTGACTTTGCTGTGCCTCTAGGGGAGAGGAAAGGAGAGGCACCTATTCTGCAGAATATTATCTTAATAAAAGCTTCTTTGCTGACTTTGTCTCAAACAGCATTTGTGATTTTTTATATCTCACAATTTGGAGGCTCGTCCGGGATTTAATTACTCCAGGCCAGCTGACGGGAGTACACGGACGAAGCGAAGGTGCACCCCGCTGAGTTCAGCAGTCTCAGACTCCTTGCTTACCGTCAGAAGGTTTCAGCGAGTGATGCCCGGACCAAACAGAGACTCAGCAAAGAAGTGAAGGTGGTTGGAGATTGGTTGGAAATTGCGAAAATCGAGTAATTCTGTGCACAGACCCCCGGTAAGAAACTTTGACTATTATAGTATTACCTGGGCGATTTGATAAAAGATCGGAGAGGAATTCCGATAAAGAGAATGGGAAATGTAAGTGAAAAACCCATCCCAGCATTCTGCCTAATAGTCCATTGGGGGCGAATGCTGAACCACTGGGGGGCAGAAAATACCCAGGGGTTGGAGAAGACAATAATGATAAGGTATTGGTAGTTTGAATGGCCAAAACACCCGATAAAGGAGCTTCGGTCTGGTGGCCAGAGGATGAGTCAGATGAGGATTGGGTACAACAGGCATTGAATGAATATGTGAAAAATAAACCCAATCCAATAATAGAAGAGATCAAGTATGCCGCAGTATGGGAAGCGGGATATAATTATTAAAGGAGAGAGAGGCAGTTTAACTCCTCGTGGATACCACCCTGAGAGGTCAGGGGTCTGTTGGACGGGAATAGTCCGATAAGACAATGGAGGCAGTTTAACTCCTCGTGGATACCACCCTGAGAGGTCAGGGGTCTGTTGGACGGGAATAGTCCGATAAGACAATGGATAACCGGAACGGGAAAAGTAAGAGTCCGGGGGAAAAGAAAAAGGCTCAATGGTGAAGAGCCGCACATTCTGCCTGATAGTCCGTTGGGGCGAATGTGGCAATCTTGGGGAGAAGCCCCGGGGGTAAAGATAAGGAGACTATGATTAAGTTCTGTTATTTTGATTAACCAAAGGAACCAATAATGAGGATTGGGCACTTTGAATGCTGTACAGAATATTTAGAGTATCACTCAAACATTGCAAAAATCTAAGGAAAATCACAGTGCCAAATGTTTTGAGTACGAAAAGTTAAAAAGGAAGGAGCAACACAGAAATAAATAGAAAAGGCAACTGTCAAATCTAAAAAAAAGGCTACAGAAAACTATAAATTATATGTGGAAAAACAGATTTTGAACAGAAATTGACAGAAACCTCAAAGAAATTTCAGGAAATTGAAGAAGCTCATCAGAACGTGGGACGATTATTGGCTATGGGAGATTTGAAGGCACTGTTGGTGAAAGTGATAGGAACCACTAAACTAACAGAACTCCTGAAGATGGCTGGTAGAAAAATGCTGTGAACAATGCAATAAACAATGGCACGCTGTTTGACACAGTCTGGCAGAAGGTATGGCAGGCCCTCAGACAATAATCCAGCAGCCTATCTGGAGAACAAGCTGAAAAGGTGGAGACTGGAAACTGAACAAGAAAGAGAAGGCAACCAGTTAATGAACACTATATTCTGAACCACTGTGGTGGATGTCATTCCTTCTAAAGTCAAGTCTAGATTGGAGGAGGTGGTGGGATTGTCATCTATTTTCCACCCCTGATTCAGTGATCATTTGGTCAATGAGGTTGAGAAATATCGCAAAGATAGGAAAAAGACGCAGGCCAGCAGGAAGAGGGGCAGAGAAAAATGATGCAAGTGTAACTTGAAGAGCTCAAAAAGAAAGAGCGTGAAAAAGGAAAGACAATATTGTCAGTAACAACAGACCTGGTTGAAAAGTCTGGAAAAAAAAAAAAGTGATGCATCGATGCACAGTGAGTCCTATGACAGAGCCAAACAGGGGCCAGAGAATTCCATGCCAATAATAAATTTATTTGGGAAAGTATTTCCTCAAATGCCTTATCAGGAGTGAAATAAATCTGGATATAAGCCCAGACAGGACTGGGGTCCCCAAGGGAGGGAGGGATCTCAAGAAGGAGGTCAAGAAAGGCTAGTAAGGAGACAGGTAATGGATAAGATGTGTTGGGGATGCGAACAGGTATGGTAATCAAAAAAAAATAATAATAATAATTAAGATAGTGGTGAACACAGCTATGGTAAGAACATTAAGAAGAGGTATTAAAGACACACAGGCTGGGATGCAGCAGGGTTTTAAATACTAGCCCCATGTCTTTAATCAGATGTTATAGGCAGATTTGGAAGGTGTTGATATAGTATTTGGATGATTTGTTTGTTTGTTCCACAAGTGAGAAGCAATGTGAGAGAGACATTGTAATTATCTTGGAAAAGATGGCACAGGAGGTCATAAAGTATCAAGGAAGAAGTTGTTGTTTTGTCAGCAGCAGGTAGAATATTTTGGACGAGTAATATCTAAAGAAGTAAAAGCTATAGCGCAGGATCAATTTGAAGTGATGCATCCGGATGAATTAGACTTTAAGGTAATCAAATTGGAAGCTTGCCTGCAATCTTGCTTAGCTCAGTTGGCAGAAATTAAGGCTTTAAGAGCAGCATGTGTACATGGAGTCTGGCACATGTTTGGAGCAGTAGGGAAACAGAAAGGCTTTGAGAAAAGCAACGGAGACCCCATGCAAAGTTAGCAGTATCCTCCTATGAAATGTTGTTTGGGTTACCTTATTTGGGAAAGATAGAAGGAATACCCACCATGGAGGGCAGTGATGTATTCTTAAGGAACTATTTACTGGCAGTATCTCGTTCTCTTACAGGATTAAAAGCTTGCTGCCTAAATATCAATGACAATGGACAGGCAGTAATGCACATATCAGAAGGAATCCGGAAATTGGCACATGTTCCTATACAAAAGTGGAATTCGATTGTGGTTATCGGATGGTGGGATTCCATCCTCAGAGGAACATGGTGGAGAACGGCGGGACTCGTGTTTCTATCTGCATTGGCTGGGCTGATATTTATCCTCGTTGTATCCCTTGTTTTAGGGAACTCATTACAAGGAGTGCAAGTCAGATGCAGGCTGTAGTAGCACCTATGGGAACAAAAGGGGAGATACAGAAAATAATGATACTGCGACCAGGGAAGGCCCAGGATCCACAGGAGAAGGAGATTAGGAGAATGTTACTTCAATTAGAACTGAAGGAGCTTGAAATTGGGGTTTAATCAATAAATGCGTAGCAAAAGAAAAAGGGAGGATTGTGAGAAATAGAGTGATTAAACCCCCACTGTTGTGAAGGTCCGGGCGAGGATTCTAACATCGTTGTAAATGAAGTAACCATCATCGTCCTTGAGCACCACTGATAGCATTGTATAGTGGCAGGCAGAGATGGGCGATGCGCCATAATCAGCAGATACAAGCTTTTCACTTAAAATACAAGAAACTAGGCCAGGTCAATAGCAACTGAGCATGCTTAATGAAATAAATGAATATTACTTACACGCCCCTGGTCAAGAAACTGCTCATTACCATGCACATGTATGAACAGGATATGTATGATGAGGGAGGTACTGGGGGACGTACCTATAGACTGTGCACCTCAGTGCTCTGATTGGGAAGAGCCAGAGGGGAGGTTAAGCCAGCAGAATTGTGTGTATAAAGGGACTTTACTTTCCTGACTTTGCTGTGCCTCTAGGGGAGAGGAAAGGAGAGGCACCTATTCTGCAGAATATTATCTTAATAAAAGCTTCCTTGCTGACTTTGTCTCAAACAGCATTTGTGATTTTTTTATATCTCACAATTCTTATTGTAATACGAAGTGCTGTGGTTGTGGAAGACGTGACAACATCCCCAGAAAGGGCAACGCTAGTTATATCCAACCAATAAACCATGACCGAGTACTGCACAGCGAGGAAAATATGTGTTGGAATGAACTGCAGATGCTCGTTTAAAACGAAGATAGACACAAAAAGCTGGAGTAACTCAAATGCACACGTAGTGTCAAATGCACATATTTTCTACGATAGACAAAACGTTGTAGTTACTCGGCGGGTCAGACAGCATCTCTGGAAAAATAGGTGACCTTTCGGGTCGTGGGGTCTCCAGAGATGCTGTCTGACCCGCCCAGTAACTACAACGTTTTGTGTCTATCGTAGAAAATATGTGCATTTGACACTACATGTGCATTTGAGTCACTGTAGCTGAAATTCGCCGGGACCGTGTTGCAGCTCCGGGGGAAGCTGGAGGCGAGCATCCAGCAACAGGGGATAGTGATGTTGGCTCTCCCTCCCATTTGCTATGAACGCGCTTGGTGGCGGATTCGGTTTAAACCTTTACCTCGGGCTCGTAAATCAGGACCGAGCGACAGGATGCGAGGGCCAGGCAGCCGCCCGGGTCCCGGCCCCGGCCCCACGACACAGCGTGCGGGCTCCGGTTGGCGCACCTGGCAACGTGAGCCCTTTCCACCGCGACCGCCGCCATCTTGCTCCGCCCAGCGTCACCTCCGACCCGCGGGGAGGCGGGCGGGCGGGCGGACAGATAGACGGGCGAGATGGGCCGCTGCGGGCCCAAGTGAGTAACTGCGAGAGATGGACGCAACATGCTGGAGTAACTCAGCGGGACAGGCAGCATCTGCGGGGCGAGGAGTATCCGCGCCGATGCACTGGTGGGCTGCAGAGAAATCTGACTGCGTGGTACTGACTGTGTAGGAAGGAGCTGCAAATGCCGGCTCACATTGAGGATAGACACAAAAAAGCTGCACGGGTTACAGTGACCCTCTCCCTCCCGTTCCTACACTGACCTTTCTGTCCCGAGTCTTCCCCACTGTCAGAATGAGGCCCAACGCAAATTGGAGGAACAACACCTCATATTTCGCTTGGGCCGTTTACAACCCAGCGGTGTGAACATTGACTTCTCTAACTTGCAAGTAACCCCTGTTTTTACCTCTCTCCCCTATGCTCGTTCTCCGACTAGTTTTACTGACTTCTTGATTAATTTTACTGATTGTATGTCTCTTTGTCACCTTCCCCCCCGTTAACAATTAACTATCTTACATTTCTTTATCGTCTGTCGTTTTCACACCTTACCCTTCTATATCTCTAGACTCTCTTCCCTGGTTCTCTGTCTGAAGAAGGGTCTTGAGCCGATACATCACCCATTCCTTCCCTCCAGACATGCTGCTTGCCCTGCTGAGTTACTCCCAACATTTTGTGTCCATCTGCAATGTACTAACCAATGGGCTGCAGAGTACACAACAGCAACTCCGGGAAGATAGTGTGAAAAAAGTGATTGTGTCAGGAGTCTGATAGCCCTGTCTCATGGTGCGAGTCCACCCACGAGTGACCCCAAGTGAAAGAAAAAAAAAGCAGACTCATGATTGTGTACGAGATTCCAAGTTTATGTTCAAGAGTTTAACCGAGTTCCCAAGAGTATGTCATTTCTGCGATGTTCCAAGTTGCTCTCCCGTTCCTCTTGAGCCAACCGTGAATGAAGGTCTGTTTTAATAAGCAACAGCGTTAAAGAAGACATCTCCATCCTGCGACTTTGAGTTAAAGATAGAATTCAGCGCGGCCGCATCTATTGATATGACCTACAAAGGGAGACGGAGCTCAGGGTTCGCCTCCAGAGCTGATTTGGTGCCCAGGCGTGAGTTGAGGTGGGGTGGGGGGGGGGTGGGGGGGTACGCAGGCGTCTATCTGTCTGGGGTGACAAGGCTCTTGGGTTAGGGTGGGATCATTCTCTGCGGGATGATCTTAGTGCGGGAGACAAGTGTAGGAGAGGTGTACTGACTGTGTGGGCAGACACTTTGGTAGTGATTGCCAATCAGTCTCAAAAGCCACTGTGTCTCCCTGTCCCTGGGATAGCAGGGGGCAATTAAACAGCACAATACCCCCCTCCCCCTCCATGCCAACAGGAAGGGCAACGATCCCAAGACTTTAGCTTCAGAAACAGCGAGCAGGCGACAATCACCCACCATAACGCTTCTGGTCTGCAGTGTGCAATAGTCACCAAAATACACTGCATCTTTAGAAAGGAAAAATACAAAATATGTCAATCCCACTGGATGGGCCATAGTCATGGTGCTGAAAAACACGAAAACAGGTCCTTCGACTCAGCTTGGCCGTGCCGTCCAATTTGGTGTCTTGGGGTAGTCCTATTTGTCTGCATGTGGCCCATAGCCCTCTAAACACTTCCCATCCATTTATCTGTCGTTAATAACCTCAAGAAAATCGCTGGGTCCAGTTTCCTGGGTCCAACTCGGAGAGAAGTCTCTCCCCTTTCCATGGTTAATCGCTCCACTGTTTATAATGCTCTCTGCATTATGAAGTCCTCGACAGTGAATCCCATGGGCAATCACTACCAAAGTGTCTGCTCACACAGTCAGTACACTTGTCTCCCGTACTAAGTCACCCCAACCACTCCCTCCTCTCCCACCCCCCTCCCTCCTCCCCCCCCCCCCCCCCCCGCCCCACCCCCACCACCTTTCCCTCCCAACTCCAGTCCCGTCCCGACCCCCTGGGAAACTGAAGGGAGCGACAATCAACTGCCATGGATATAATTAATGTCATACACAAGAAAGGGCAGATGCTGGTTGACAAAAAGTGAACACACGGTGCTGGAGTTACACAAAGACGCAGCAGAAATTTGGAAACGTCATCCCGTCACCCATTCCTTCCTTCCAGAGATGCTGCCTTCCCGCTGAGTTAAAGAGTTTCCACGGTAGACTCATGAGTCACTAAGGTAAACGCACGGGCCACTACATTATTACAACATGTTTCAATTTTTATCTTGAACAGTAAATTTGACTCGTGGAAAACCTCAAACATGTTTGAATTTTTTCAAGTTAACACGTTTCACGGGTTCCTGCCGTTAGCACCACGAGTTGCTAAGTTGCGTGTGCGAGTTCCGACGTTTTAGCTACATTAATTTACGTGATTACCGCGAGTGAAAACTCGGGGTCACTCGTCAGTCGACTCGCACCGTGAGACAAGGGTTTAAGTCTATGAGAAGTCCAAGCTGCTGGATTTTCTCCCAAATGGTAGATAAGATAGAGGGAATTGTCAGCATGACAGGTAACCTTGAAACGACCAGCCTTCTAATGCATCGCACTGTGTGGATCGACTGGATGGAAGCAAGCCTGTGATGGTCTGGAGATACCAAGAACTACAGATGTTGATTACACAAAAGTAATGCTGCGCTGATTAATCAGTTTATCGAAAAAAAAATCACCTGTGATTAATCGATGAATGTGATTACATTTCTAAACTCTCTACAGCTAATATTAGAATATATACAAAATAAGATATTCTTGTTTTGTAAATAAATGTTTGGTCACTTTTCAGCCAGTTTATCCAGTAAAGCTAAGCAAACACATAAACATAATGCGCTCAGAAAATTTTGAACAGCACCATTTTAAATAACTGAATTGATTTTCAAGCAAGAGGTCAGACGTTTGGCACAACTTTCTTGTGAACAAATATTATAGGGATTTTGTAAAGTAGTAATAATAATAATAATAAGCCTTTATTGTCATTGTACTTAGAAATACAACAAAAATAGGAGAGCTACTCCTGATCTGTGCAACCAAAACAAGTCCAAACAAGACAAAGTCACATCCAATGCGTTATAACGTTATTTTGCACTGGGAGAATATTACACTTTAAATTTAATAAATACTTTAAAGGATTTTAAAAAAAGAGGAAATATTAACTGTGGTCTGATTTATAGTGGAATTGATGACAGCATTCTCATGTCATGTGGATAGTTGAGAAATCTAGAGTTCTAATGGCCATGGGAAAGAAACTGTTCTTGAGTCTGTTTGTCCGGCTTTTGATGCACTTGTACCGCCTAACAGAGGGCAGGAGGTTGAATAGTGACTGTCCAGGATGGAAGGGGTCTTTGATTATTTTCCTGGCTCGACGGAGGCACCGGGAGCTCAAGATGTCTTCCAGGGAAGGCAGCGGGCAGCCGATGATTTTCTGGGCAGTTTTGATCACTCTGCAGTGCTCTCCTTTCCGCTGCTGAGCAGCCGGCATACCACACCATGATACAATATGCCAGCACAATCTCGATGGTGGAGCGGTAGAAGGTCACTAGCAGCTTCTCCTGTAAACTGTTCTTCCTTAGCACTCTCAGGAAGTGCAATCACTGCTGGGTCTTTTTTACCACCACTGAAGTGTTGGCAGACCAGGATAGGTCCCCCGCGATGTGTGTTCCCAGGAATTTGAAGGTAGAAACCCTCTCGACACAGTCCCCGTTGATGAAGAGCGGTCCACTCTGTGCCTTCTGTAGTCGATGACCATTTCCTTTGTTTTGCTGATATTAAGTGCCAGGTAGTTCACGGAATACCACTCTTGACAGCTGCAGGACCTCATCTCTGTTCGCTTCCTCGTCTCCTCCTGATATGAGTCCGATCGCTGTGGTGTCATCCACAAATTTAATAATGGAGTTTGAGTGGATGGGAGTGCAGTCGGAAGTGTACAGAGCATAGAGGAGTGGACTCAGCACACAGCCCTGTGGAGAACCAGTGCTGAGAGTGAGGATGGAGGAGCAGTGAGGGCCCATTTTGACTGTTTGTTGGCGGTTATTGAGGAAGTCCTTTATCCAGGCGCAGGTGAGAGGGGGGGAAGTCTAAGTCTGACAGCGTGTTGACTGTATGTCAGGGATGATTGTATTGAAAGCTGAACTATGGTAAATAAAAAGGATCCTTACATAGTTCCCTGGGTGTTCCAGATGGCTCAGTGCAGTGTGGAGGGCAGTGGCGATTGCGTCCTCCATCGATCTGTTTGCTCTATAAGCAAACTGATGAGGGTTTGGAGGGAAGCTGGCTTTGATGTGCTGTGAAATTAATCTTTCAAAGCATTTCATGACCACTGATGTTAATGCAATTGGTCTGTCATTGAGACTGTTTATGACTGGCTTCTAGGGGACAGGGATGATGGTAGCTGACTTCAGACAAGGTGGTATAATGGCTTGTGTCAGGGAAAGCTGGTAGCTGGTCTGCTCAAGCTTTAAGTACTTTGCCGAGTACACCATCAGATCCAGCGGCTTTCCTTGGGTTCACCTGGAGAGTGAGCGAATGGGAGCTGGAGGTCGGTGGGAGCAACGTGACTGCATGGGGCCTCTTTGGCTCAAAGTGAGCAAAGAAATGGCTTTGTTCTTCCGCCAGCGAGGTGTTAGCACCGTCAGTCACAGGTGAGTTTCCTTTGTAGTTGGTGATTTGCTGTAAACCTTTCCACACCTGCGGTGGGTTATTGTGTGTGAGATGGTCCTCCACTTTTTTCTTGTAAGCCTCCTTTGCAGCTTTGATGCCTCTCCTCAATTCTGCTCTTGCCATGCTGTATTGGGCCCTGTCACCCGATCTAAAGGCGGAGTTGCAGGTTCTCATGAGTGACTACTTCACTAGTGTTGGCATTGTGAAAAAACGTTCAAATATCAGCCATCCCCATTGTCATTCAAGTATCATCTGGAACACAAACATACCTTCAAATTTGATCCACTGTTTTCAAACAAGTCAGTTGGTCATCCTGCACAAATAGGGGATCTTTTTTTTGCATTTCAAGAAATCAACAGAAACACCTGAGTTTGTTATTGCACATTTAACAGCTTTAGGCAGAGTTCCAATTTGCAACTTTGGCCAAAGGTGTCAGTTAAAAATGGCTGGAAAGCGCAAGGTCTGAAAATTTCATGTACGAGAGAGGGATTTTGTAATATGGTCAGAAAGTTAGGAACAAAAATCCAGGAAAAAAATTAAGCAGTAAATGAAGAAAATACTTGACTCAAGGGACCGCTTTTTCACACAGTTTAGATGTGAACCTCAAAGGGAAATCAATACTAATGTGTCCAAATTTACATCACACTGACAAGCTCTTTGACCTCGGGATGATACGAATCAATGCTTTAATACCTGCTGAAAAAGAACTAAAACCTATCCCTGAAACTAAACTGGAAACTATTAACATTGACTTGAAGAAGCATATAGTCGGGATGACACTGATGGTGCCAGTGACAAGAAGAAGCTCGATCAAAAATCTGGTATTTTCCAGCAACTGTGACATACATATTGCATTTACTTGGCCATGCTTGATGTGTTGTACAAGCAGCCATGGCTGCAGATGGTGATTAAAATATAAATGAAGAGGACAACATCTACGAAGAAGAAAAGATTGAGGAGTCCAATGATGAGATTGAAGGTGACGATGACACCATCGTTGAGTGGGTTGAAGATCAATCTATGGATGCTGATGCTCAATTTGCAGACAACACTGCTGAATTGACTCAAAAAGTCCAAAAAATCGCTAAGTTCTCACCCATGAGAAATGATTTACTGCAACATCTAGTCAAACGTGAAGAAGGAAATGAGATGGTATTGATCCTTGACTGCAAAACACGTTAGAACTCAACTCTGGCTATGTTGAGGCGGGTTTTTGGAACTGAAAGATGTCCTACCAACAGTACTTAGTGGGTTTTCATCCAGCCATCTTTTCTCATCTGAAATTGAATTGCAGCTGGCACCTGAGTTAGCTGAAAGTTTGAATTTGATTGTAATGAGCATCCTTGCACTTGGACGTCATGATTGCAACTTAGTAAAAGCTCACTAAATATTTGATTTCATGCTGACCAATATCGAGCAGCAACAGATCTGGAGATATTAGCAGAAAATTGTCTAAACTTGTTAGTGCCATGGATTGAGCAGAGACAAAACCCTGTTATTTTGTACTCCTCAGACAACTTGGATGGTCCAATGGATTTTGACTGCCTGGAACTCCCGACTTGCATTCCCCACCAAATGATCTTGTCAAAATTACGAAGAATGTTTCCATACAGCTGTTCCCACACAAAGATGATGAATTATTTGATGACGGTGGTGAAGAAGATAATGATCAAGCTGAGCCCACTGAGAAGCAAGAAGAGCTCAATGCCATTCTCTCCAGAATAAAAGTCAAGAAACCAAAGCCAATGGAGTCATATTCAAACCCGCAAGACATTTTGAGGATATTGAAACGAGAAATGGCTGTCCTGGACAGCACGTCGATACGGTACGATACGATAGTGACAGGTGAGGGGGATGTGCAAAGATTGGGAAGGGGGGGAGAGGAGAGGAGAGAGGAGTCGGTCTCAGTCAAACTGGGACTATTAGAACAGTTGACTACCAGCTCTAAAGAAAGTACCAACTTAAAAACCACATTCTGACCAATTGTCACTGCTCCTCCAGTGTTATTTTCTGGTAATATTTTCTGGTTTACTATTTTATGATTTTTACTATTGTCTTGGATCGGATTTTACATGTTTGTCATTGGTATGTGAAAAATTAATTTGCTAATATTGCTGTCGAACATGTTTATACTAACTTTAATTACATACACATCCCAGGTATTAAATACTTATTTTTTATTATTGGGACAGCTTTCAACTTCAAAATACTGTCATGGCCCATGCAGCATTTTGAAGCATTCAGTCTGATAGTACTCTACAGAACTAGATATTAATCCTTGGCAACATGGACGGCAAGAAGTATATGCACAAATTCTCCAAAATTGCACACATTTTTGCATCCACGTATGTACCAATGCCCTGACCTTCAAACATTTGCAAAATAATATTTTGAATATTGATTCATCTATAGCAATAAAAATGGTGATTTCACTCATGACCAAATTGGAATATATAAACTGTTGGTTGTCATGTACAGAGCTTTTGTTAAAAGTGGGATAAAAAAAACAGGAATAAAAGTGAGGAAAAAAATGTAAGGATTGAAGAGGATTGCTCATCCGATGACATGCTTATTTTGTGACCTATCCAAAATATGAAAGAGATGCTTAATCATGGCCTAAGACCAAATAACAAAATAGTTAACTTGCACAATTCATACTTACCAGTTCCAAATAAGTTTGCAGAATATTTTGCTTTATTGGGCATCGAATAATAAACTGACAACAACAGAAAGATTATAATTGCAGTGTTGGTATTAAACACTCATTATAAGGTGTGCTTTGGTATGTGCAAAAGATGGTTTGTTGATTTAGAATAGGTGCTGACATTTTGCAAGGGTTTTAATCACATACAGTCAAAAGCCAGAATAAATAAAATAAAAATCTTTACATACAGGATAAATTAATCTCTGGAGAACATGGATAGGTGACGTTTCGGGTTGGGATCCTTCTTCAGAGTCCCAACCCGAAACGTCACTTATCCATGTTCTCCGGAAATACTGCCTGGCCCGCAGAATTACTTCAGCACTGTGTAATTTTTTGTGAATCAGCATCTACATTTTTTTGTTTCTACAAATGGCATTAGGTTAGATTTGGCTTCCTCAACAATTATCTGTAATTTCTTGCAGTGTTGGGCAGAGCTGTTCCCAAACCAAGCTTTGATACAACCCAGCAGTATGCTTTCTATCATGCATCTGTAGAAGTTTGTAAGTGCCTCGTCTCTGGTCATTAAAATCAGAGGCAATATTTCCATATCAGATAAAATGTGATGAGGGGAATTTCTGGAAAGATTTTAAGACCTCCCAATTGTGGAATAATGTATGGAAGTTATGAGTGAACAATTTACTGACATTGGCCTGGTGTAAATGTACGATCCAGACCTCAGATCTGGCAGTCGCCATGATCTTCACACTATAGTGGATAATCACTCTTCACTCTTCTTGTCATTGTTCTATGTTTAACCACTGAGAAACAATGCGCTTTATTGGGTCATTAAGCAAGAACATAGAGGGATATCCTTTGGCGTTTGATATTATTCAAGACATTTTAATTGCTTGAGCTGCACTCCACAAATTGCTACTTCTATATATCTCCTAATTCTAGATGGGAACGACCATTAAAGACATGGCATCTAATGCCGGGAGCCTGGTTGGGTTGTTAAATATTCCAATACTCTGGAGATCATGATTACCTCACTGTTGCCATTAAACAACTCATCAGAATATTTCTGTTTATTTTTACCTAAATAAAATGTAGACATGTTATTTTCTCTTACAATTAGTATTAAACAATGAACCCCCCCCAAAAAAATATGTGTCTGGTAGTTATGATTAGTTTAGTAATTCTGTGAAATCTTCAGCTCCAGCATAAACAGTAGGAAATGTAAAAATGAACCATCTCAAATTTATCATTGTCTCAATCTGTGGTGTAATTTATTGGTTTGATTTTAACTAACTCCATAATGATCCCTCATTGGTCCCTGCTTCTACTTTGTGATTGATTATGCACTATCTATTTGCAGCTTACTTCTAAAGTCCGAGAAGGTAACTCAGCGGGACAGGCAGCATCTCTGGAGAGAAGGAATGGGTGATGTTTCGGGTCAAGATCCTTCTTCAGACTCTTTAACCTGGACATTGTTTTAATATAATATGTGACAGGTCTCAGAGCAGATGTCTGTATAATATTGAATTGCCTGTCGGTGCACAAATTTTAATTGCATTTTTTGATGTTGCTGTCAATTACCATGATATGCTACTATAGGTATTCACCTGAGACTCAGTCAAGTGACAAGTCCAGGTGACTGCAACAAACTGAAGGAAAACCACAGTGAAGGATTGAAAAGGTATTATTGTTAAATTGGTGCTGCCTCATGTCAGAATTATGTACAGACAAGTGGAAGAGGTGGCTGTCTCTCAACCCTTAATAGCCAGCGCCAGATATAGGGAAAACCAGCAGGAGAACTGCCTATTTAATGGAGGTGCCATGTTAGCGGATTGGGCAACGCTGTTCCTAGCACAGAAACAGGACCATCTGCATCAGAGATAGATCAAATAAAATGGAATCAAGTGGATGTCCTTGGACAATGCCTCAAAGTAGTGTGTCGATAATGTTTTGAGTAAGATTGTAGAAAATTACTACCCAGAAAACAAATACATGTAATTCTGGTATGTCCTGTTGGAACTGTATGAGTGTTTCCATTAAAGTGTGTTTTATTTCAAATTTCTGAGATCTGAAATGAATTCTTATCATGGAGATGTGGAACTGGAAAATTAGGCTATTTGATTCTGATGAGAGTCAAGAGTATATCTGTCCACTAGGTGGAGCCATCTCTTGTGCAAAGGAAGAGAGCCATGGGTATTGAAAATATCCCAAGACACCATTGTGAGATAGTGCTCTAAGCCCAACTCTCTCACTGCTGTATCAATGATCTTACCTCTGAGGGGGAAAAGCTGCTATTATTGCTGTTAATACATTATATTAATTTCCATTCACAGCTAAAGAACATTCAAACGTATCCAATAATGTTTGGATCATATATTGACCACTATCAAGAGTTTAAACATTGTGCGCGGCCCCATAGCAGAAGCGTCCACGTCGCGGGGCTGGTAACTGGAATTCTGGAGCTAATTCTGCTACCACCATCATCTATTCCGACAAGTGATAGCTTCCACTGATTGTCCCCGGAAGCTTGCGTCCTTTTCGGGACGGACGATGACAGCAAGGCCAACATTTGTAACAAGATGAACATGAAAAGAAAGCGAACATTTTACGCTGATGACACAGCAGCATTGCCAATAGAGCTGCTGTCTCACAAAATTCTACCACCCTGGTTCAACCCTGATCTCTGGTGCTGCCAATGCCGAATTTGCACATTTCCCTTGTCACATTATGGTTCTCTAGATTCTCAATTTTTCTCCCATATTGATATGTGTGGATTGATTGGCTTATGTAAATTGCTCTTAGTTTGTAACTGAGTGGTAGAATCTAAGGTAATAATGCGTGAAGAATGCAAGAATAAATGTAAATGGGTGTGTGATGGTCAGTGCAGACTTAGTAGGCCGATGGGTCTGTTTTATATTGTATTATTCGATGACTTTTCGTTGACATTTAATAACATTACCTTTGTTGAATCTCCAGCTATTAATGATCTTAAGGTCATCACTGACCAAAATATTTTGGACCAGCTAAATAAATGTCCTTCATGTGATGGGCGGCTGTGCCCTTGCCGCAATGAATGCAATACCCAACTACACCATCTGGGATTTGCATTCCATCCACCAACTTTAAGCATTCACACACTCCATCATCAATGCACCACAGGCCTTTCTTAACTTAAGAATGCCCGGCTAATACATAGCTCGTACATCCAAATTAACATTTTTGAGCCCGGCATTATGGACTTGCTGGCTGCTGCAGGGTTGCAGGCATCTTCTCCCATGTATGAATTAGTTTTGCAGCCACATTTCAGACCTGCGAACTGTTCGGGTTGTGAACAGTTCACAGCAATGGAACCTTGTCATAACCTGGGGATGACCCGTATAACTATTGTGTGCAGGGCCTACAAAATGCACTGCAGCAGATTGCCAAGGATGCTTGAACAGTGTTTCGCAAGCCCACTGACCTACTTTATCGTCACATGTGACAAGTCACAGTGAAATTCTTTGCTTGCATATCCAAGATACGCAAATAGTTGTCACATAAGGGCGCTGACAAAGTTACAAAGTATACACAGTATCTGCGCCAGGTCCCCCTTTGTTCTCCAACTCCACCCATTGTCCATTGTTCTCCCTTCGCAAAATTCCAGCACACATAGGTTGCATAGGATCCATGGAGATCTGGCAAACATACAAAATTGGCTCCATTGTAGTAAACAGCGAATGATGGTGGAAGGTTGTTTTCCATACCGGTGACGAGTGATGTGTTTCAGAAGGATTGGTGCTGGACCAATTTTGGTTGTGGTTTGTGGTTGATATCAACAATTTGGATGAGGTATGATTAAGTCGGTTTGCAATGTAGGTGGAATCATAGACAGTGAAGATGGTTATCAAGAATTACAGATAATCAGCTGGACAAGTGGGTTGAGGAATGGCCAATCAAGTTTAATTAAGATACGTGTGATGTGTTGCATTTTGGGAAGTCAAAACACCTTCATAGTGAACAATGGGAGCCCAAAGGAGTGTTGTGTGAGCAGAGGTATCGAGGTGTGCTCGTACATAGTGGCATCGCAGCTAGATAGGTTGGTGAAGATTGCTATTGCATATAGGCCTTCATCAGTCAGGGAATTAAGTATAGAAGTTCACACATTATGCTACAGTGATACAGAATGTTGGTGAGGCTGCACTTGTGTTCCTGCTATTGAAAAGAAAACAGTAATTTGGAAAGAGTGATGAAAAAATTTACCAGGATTTTTTCCAGGACCTGAGGGCCTGAGCCACGTGGAGATGTTGGGCAGTTTAAGACTTTATCCTTCGAACTCATGAAGCTGAGGGGTGATCTTCAAGTTTGTTCAGATTTATTGTCACATGCACCAATTCGTACAGCGATATTTGAGTTACCATACAGGCATATGAATAGAAAGAGCATAATACACAATAGGATTTAACATTTATCACTGTGATGGAAAGCAATAACGTTCAGTCAATCTACCTCCTTTTGTTCACCCGTGGTCGGGGCCTAGAACCCTCCGCAGTCGCTGCCATGGACGGCCCGATGTACAGGCCCTCTCGCCGGGATTATTGAAACTCCGACGTTGGGACAGATCGGAACAGACTCTGTGACTTGGAGTTCCCGAATCGGCTGTTTCTTATTGGAGACCACAGTTTCCGACACCACAGGCCCGACAACACTAGTGATCCTCGGGAAAATATCCCAGGCTTCGCGATGTTAAAGTCAGCGCCGCGCCTGCGGCTCCAACACTGGCGATCCTCGGCAAAATATCCCAGGCTCCGCAATGTTAAAGTCAGCACCGCACCCGCAGCTAGAATCTCCGCAGACCACAGCACTATGATGTTAAAATCAGCAGGCCCCATGGTCGGAGCTCCAACACTGGCAAACCTCGATAAGATCCCAAGCTCCGCGATGGTAATTCCGCGCTGCGCCTGCTTCTGAAGCTCTAGGCTGGTCTCCGGTCAGAAAGGCCACGCCAATCCAGTTGGTAGGCTGCGAGGGGAACGGAAATGCGACATGGAGAAAAGACGCATCCCCGTCCAGGTAAGTGACTGAAAAATGGTTTCCCCCTATTCCACCCTCCATATAAGACATACTGAGAAACATTAAAACATACATTTAGACGCACAAAAAAAAGGCGAAAGGACTGACAATCTGCCAGCGAGGAAGCCACTGCGGTGGCGCCACCTGATAGATTATTATGGAGGTGTATAACATTTTCCCAGGGTAGCAGAATCAAGAGCTAAAGGTTATGATTTTAAGGCTGGAGGGGAAAGATATTGAAATAACCCAGGAGGAGACATTTTTACACAGGTTCCAAAGAACGATACCTCTCCCAAGGTGGTGGGCATACAGAGCCAGCTGGCAGAGGGTGGTTGAGGCAGGTACAATAATAACATTTAAAGGACACTTGATGAGTTACATGGATAGGAAAGATTTAGAGAAATATTGGCCAAATGTGGGTAAATGGGACTTACGTATTTGGGGGGGGGGCATCTTGGTCAGTATGGACCAGTAGGGCTGAAGGTCCAGTTACTGTACTGTAGGACTCTATTGCTATATAGATATGTCACAATAATATTCCAATAACGTGCATGGGAATTATGTCACACACAATCATACTGCTCCTTCATCAACATCGATTCTTAATCTTATAACTCGCTAATTGCTGTGCTTTGTCAACTTGATTCCTATTGATGATGGTAGTTCTGTAAATGTTACAAAATCTTTCATTTGGAAGGAGAGAAGACAAATTTCAAGGCCAATGCATGCAAAAACTAATGATGTTGAGATGCACATTGTTAACTAGCCGTGGAATTTAGGACATAGAACAGCACGGGAACAGGCTCTTCACTCCACAATGTCTGTGCCGAATATCATGTCAAGTTTTATCTGCCTGCACATGATCCATATCACACCATTCCCTGTGTATCCATTTGCCTAAACAAAAGCCTCTTAAATGCCACTATTGTGTCTGCCTCCACCACCACCCATGGCAGCGCCTTCTAGGCACCCACAACTCATTTTGGAAAAAACTTGCCTCGTACATCTCCTTTAAACTTTACCACAATCAGCTTAAAGCTATACCCTCTAGTCTTTGTGATTTCAAGCATGGGAAGAATTTCATGGGTAGGTTCCATCTACCGTACCTCTCACAATCTATATTACTGAAAGTCTGATTTTGACCACTTCCTGTTCTGTATAATGATTTTAGAAAAAACGCTGCCACTTACGGCTGTGATTTTTGGCCATCTTACTCAGAGTCCGCCTCCGCTGCGCAAGACGAGGAGTTTTCCCATCGATGAAAAGTAAAAGAGTTATTAGTGTTTAAAAAATGTTGAGATTCTCTCTCCTGAAGGCCAAGCCCCTTCCAGAAGTGTTGAGTGCCTCAGTCAGTCTCTGCAAGATGGGGGAGAGAGAGGGTCACGTCTCTCAGTCTGAGCTGTGAATAACACAAAACATATGTCTACTAAACTGAGTGGTTGTACTGACCTGTCAGTGCCCTTAATGTGGTTTGAATATATGGTTTGGAAATGCTAAAGCTGTGTTGCCTTTGGTTTTGAAATGCTAAAGCTGTGTTTTTAATTAAAGTTTCCATGCCTAATTAAAGTTGCCTTGCCTAAATTAAAGTTGCCTTGCCTTCTCTATAATTAAAAGTCTAATCTTGACCACTTCCTGTTTGCACTTTATATTAATTTTAGAAAAAACACTACCACGTATGGCTGTGATTTTTGGCCATCGTACTCAGTCCCCAACTGCTCATCAGGTGCCGAGAATTTTTCCCATCGATGAAAAATGAAAAAGATATTAGTATTTAAAAAATGTTGAGTGTCTCTCTCCTGTCAATCACGTCATGAAGGCCATGCCCCTTCTGGTGGGAGGGAGGGTTTATAAAACCGAGAAGTGTGGGCGTGGCTCAGTCTCTGCAAGATGGAGGAGGGAGAGGTCACGACTTGCTGTCTTTAGTGGCCTTGCACCCTGCTTGAAATGGTATGAAACTGCATTTGAATTTGGTGGCCTTGCACCCTGCTTGAAGTGGTAAGGAACTGCACTTGAATTTGGTGGCCTTGCACCCTGCTTGAAATGGAATTTCAAGGAATAGCCGCGAGTCAACTGCCTGCCCACCAGCCGTGATTGAATGAGCTGCCAGCACAACAGGCTTGAGTGACTGAGCTGCCAGCCCAAAAATCCATTTGGCCCACAATGTCCATACTAGCCCTCTGGAAACCAGTCCCTTCAACCCACAACACCCATACTAGCGTTCCAGAACCCCCCCCCCCCACTGGCCACCAATATTGGAATTGGTGGAGTGGTGGAATATTGCGTTGGGGGACCAGGCCTCCCGTGTAATGCTGGGACCCAAATGGGTCCCACTTAGTCTAGTTTTATATATTACCATCACATATCGCCTCAGCTTCTGTCAGAGAACACAGCTACGCTTCTCCAACCTCTCCTTATATCAAATACCCTCTAATCCAGCCAGCATTCCGGCAAACCGCTTCTGAATCTTCTCCATACCCTTCCTGTAATGGGGTGACCAGAACTGCACACAACACTCCAAATTCGGCCTAACCACTGCCCTATAAAGCTGCAACATCACTTCCTGTGTCTTATACTCAACGACACAGCAGATGTACTGTGGTCATGCATACCATGCACTTTCTTTATCACTCTATCTACTTGTATTGCCACTTTCAAGAAGCTACGCACTTGGATGTAGTTCTGAATCCAAACCACAAAGTCACCATGGATTCAATGCATGTTAATTTTCTGGCTCAGCTTACCATGAAGGACTTTTATCAAATGCCTAACTTAAATTTGCAGAGTAATTTGTTATCAAGGATATGTTTGAGTAATTGCAGATGTAAAAATTCCACAAGCAGGTTTCTTGACCTCTAGCTGCTGAGAAAATGTTTGAGGTACGTGACAACTAGCTCAGTTGTAAAAGCTGTAAATTACTGAGGCTGTGAAGTCCTAATCTGTCTTCCTGGGAGCCTTGAAGTTCTTCCTGCATTAATGTGTGACCACTGACCTCCTCTGCCATCTTCATGAAAATAGCTTGCACTGGCCTCTTTTGAAACTCCCCTGCCAACAACCTTGAATATCTCCTCAGTCATTCTAAAATGTATGATACTGACAGTTTCTTTCTTGCCAATAGTATGGTAAAAGAGTCATAGAGTTATACAGCTCACAAACAGACCCTTCAGCGTAACTCGCCCATGGTGTCCGAGTTGCCTATTGGAGTTTGCCCCACGTACCTGTGTTTGGCCTATATCCCTTTGAACCTTTCCTATCCACGAACCTGTCTAAATGTCTTTTAAAAGTTGTAATTACCCCTATTACTTTATCTGGCAGCTCAATCCATGAATCCTCTGCATGAAAAGCATGCCCCTCAGGTCCACTTTATGCCTCTTTCCCTTCTTACCTTAAATCAATCCCCTCTAGATTTTGATTCCCCAACCTAGGGATAAATGCCATGACCATTCATCTTATCTATGCTCTTCTTGACTTTATATACCTCAAGAAGGTCACTCCTCAGCCCCCTATGCTCCATGGGGAAAAAGCTGAAGCCTATCTAATCTCTCTTTGTAATTCTCCAATCCAGGGAACATCTTTATGCATCCTCTCTGCACCCTTTCCAGCTTAATGACATCCTTTCTATAGCTTGGTGACCAGACGTGCATACCGTACTCACGATTGTGATCTTGTACAGTTGTAATATGATGCCCCAACTCTTGTATTCAATGCCCTGAATAATGAAAGCAAGAATGCTAAATGTGTTCTTCTCCACCTTGTCTACATGTGTTGCCACTTTCCCACTTTCAGGGAATTACTGTATATACTCATATCCTGCGTTTTTTGTTCTACCATAGCACTGCAATTTATTGTGTACATGCTGTCCCGGTTTAACTTACCAAAATGCAACAGTTCACATTTGTCTACGTTAAGTTCCATAATTGATTCCTTGGCCTATTCTCCCAGTTGATCTAGATATTAGATCTAGAGCAATGTTAGATAGCCATTTTTGTCTAAGATATCCCCAATTTTAGTGTCATCGGCAAACTTACTAACCATGCCAATTACATTTTCATCTGAATCATCAATAGAGATGACAAACAATTTGCCTGTCCAGGTACCAGATGACAAAGACCTCCAGCCTTTCTTGGATAGAGGCACAAAGTTAGCCACCCTCTTATCTTCTGGTACCTGATGGCTAATAATGATACAAATATCTCTGTCAGAAAGGCAGCAATTTCTTCCCTGCTGTCCCATAATGTCCTTGGATACATTTGGTCAGATTCCAGGCATTTATCCACCTTTATGTGCTTTGATTGCCTGCCTTACCCCTTTGTAATATAAATATATATCAAATCATCTCTGTTCTCTTCCCTGAATTACCTCAGTTCCATAGCAGGAAATACAGATGCTCATTATGCCACAAGGCATCATTTTCTAATCATAGGATTGATGATGTCCTGGCAAGAGCCATTGATCTTCAAACAATCCATCTGCGATGATCAACATATAAAACCAGTTCAGCTCATTTTAATATAAAGTTGGCACACACAGCAAATGATTCACAGGGAGTATTTGTGTGATGAGGATGGGCTGGGGGTGACCAAATTTGAATAATTTTATCTTTAAGAGCTTTTTAACTATTTGCTAATTTCTGTTGTAATATTTCATAATAATTGAAACAAGGTAAAGAGGCAAAACAGAATCAGCCCGGGATGTTGTTTCTGAGTTGTAATAAGCTGTACATACTTCTTCAGAGGTAGAGAGGCGTTTTTTAATCTAGAGTACTGTATGTTTATGTTGTTCCAGATGGAAGTTGACGAGGTTTACCGGTGAAGCTAAGTGCAGATGAGGAAGAAGTTGACTCGAATGGATTGTTCCAGTAACAAGGCTTGTACTTTGCATAATTTAACAATGCCACTGTACCGTTCTTAATAGTTATTCCCCTGAAGGGTGAAAGAAAATGAACAAACCATCCTGCGCTGTAATTTTCTTTCTGTAGCCTATAAATTCTGATAATAATTTAAATATCATACCTGCTGTCCAGACTAAGTGCTGACATATAGACACAAAATGCTGGAGTAACTCACGGGACAGGCAGCAACTCTGGAGAGAAACAATGGGTGATGTTTTGGGTCGAATCCCGACAAATGCTGACCTATTGTATGCTCACACCTTTACAAACTGCTAGAGGAACTCAACAGGCCAGATAGCATCTGTGGGGGTAAATGAGCAGGCAATATTTCAGGTCAGGACACTTTGTCAATCTGACAAATATCATTTGTCCATTTCCCACCTCAGATGCTGCCTGGCTGCTGAGTTCCGCAGCAGTGTACTTACTACTCAAGATTTCAATGTCTGCAATCTCTTGTGCCTTCTCCTAATCTAGGCACTTGAGTGATAAATCCAACAATTGCTGAGGGAACTATAGGTCAAGAAGGATTCCATTCTATGGTTTTAAAGATAATCTCGGTATAACCTAAATCTATAGATTATAACATATGTATAATGTCACAGAACACATTATACCAACATTTAGGCATAACAATCTAAAAAATTTATTTGTGAGTAACTTACACCATCTTTCTCTTCAAGATGAAAGCGTCATTGGACAGAGGAAAACAACGGTGCCAGTGAGTGGACTGGGGTCTTTCCTCCAGCACTCTCGGGAGTGCTCTGGCTTTTCCAAGGTTAGCTGTGGGAAGGCGTCCCTACGCACGGTAGCTGAGCAGTGGCCGTGTAATGCAAGGAATACCCCGTCAATGTGTCCAGATTGAGTGTCAGTGGAGTGGGCCTCTGGGGCTTAATTAGATCGGGCACGGCTACAAATGACAGAGTGCGCAGATCAGACACGGCCTACGACAGCACAAAGCTGTGGAGGACATCAGCTCATCGTTGGCCAGGCCACCCCAGCAACTCTGGCCCAGTTCTGCTGCCATGACAGCGGGCTTTTATGTCCAAGTTCAGACTCTAATATCTTTAACAAGCCTGAACTTGAAGGGTATATGACGGTGCCGGAAACATGGTCCCTCAGTGTAATATTCTATTTTACACTCTTGTACTAAGGTATGATTATACCTAATGTTTAGTGAGGTTGTTACTGAACAGAATGCAAAAAAAATAATCTTACCATACATGTGACAATGAAGTACTATTCAACCATGTGCAGTACTCAAAATGCCTTGCTGTCTGGTGCCATTTCAGGAAAACAAAATGATCTACATATCATTAAAATGGCTCCACCGACCATATTAAAGAACAAAGCAAGTTTCCTGTTTTTTTTAAGTTTACAGGGGTTGACTGGAAATTTAGGTGCAGCATGATTAAAATTATTTTTCTGTGTTAATATTTTAAATATTACAATGTTTCTTCAATGAGATCTACACAATCTTTCTAGCTGCTCTGAAATTAGCCTGCTTTGAAGTTATATTCCTGACATCAGAATGAGCTGTGTTCAATATCACAAATCACACGATGTCCCTGGTTTGCATACATGATGATTTCATGCCCACAGAACTAAACACTGAGTTTTCCGTGTACTGCCAATTGTTTATACTGATCCAGTCGATGCATTCATTTACATTCTGCTGGAGCTATTTCCTATGAAGCATGGGAATATGAGGGGTGTCCTTGTACAGATGATAGGTGCGGGTGAGACATTCTGGCATAGGCACCAGTCACCCTGAAGAATAAAGAAAATGGAGTGTAATTATCCTTTGGGATGGGAATTTAGACGTCCATCAATTGTCACTAAGAGTAGTACACCCTTTTAAGCGATCATGAAACAAAACTTTAAATTTGACAAAATAAATACATTAGTTTACATTGAACAACATTCTCACTGAAAAGTAATCAGAAAGTAATGGAAGTTAATTCTATTTATGTACTTCCACTTTGCACCTGAACTTAAATAACATGCAAGTGTGGAATTAGTTCTAGTCAGCCAGCTGTTTATTCATAATGTCCGCTGGATGATGATCTGCAGAGAGGATTGGCATCAAATGTATGTAAAGTCAACACCTTTTTTTTAGGGCTGCGGGAGATATGTTGCTCCTTTTGCCTTGTGTTGAAATTCAAACCTCTTGTGTCAAGAGTGACCTATATTGGTAGGTGAGGTTGGTGCACATCTGCTTCAAGTTTCACAAAATAGAAAGGCAACAAAAGTCAAATACTTTTGTATAAATATTACTCTTTGGGTTTAAATAGTTTTCTATTAATTTATACATTATTCCACAATTTTTATTATTAACTTAATTTAATATAAATTTTGCTTATATTCTTCAAGTGGTTACAAAGCAGAGCATATTGTTTAATTCTGATCACACCACATTTAGCCTGAGGCCTTGCAGCTTTATAAGTAACGCAGCTTCTTGTAGGAAGACCAGAATCATCTCATTTGTTTAACAAATGCCTGTTTACCCAACAATTTGAGAGCACCTGCCTTCTACTTATCAGTAGACTGCTTTCCCTGGAACTAAAACTGCCACTCTGCCTCTGTGCAGCTAGAGATCATTAGTTACTTTAGAAGCAGGTTTTACCACCATGCAGAAATGAACAATGTAATCCAGAAGTGTATTAAACTCAGTTCGCACAGTGACCACAATAATGTAATGACTGTTTTCATTTACTCGTCCCAGTGCAATCTAATTCAGAATTAAAATGTTTTAATTTTAAATTCATTATTTAAAACTGCCTTTATGAAATTAGAAGCATTCCAGGTTACGAGATGTGTAGGAAGAAACTGCAGATGCTGGTTTCCATCAAAGATAGACACAAAATACTGGAGTAACTCAGCGGGACAGGCAACTTCTCTTGAGAGAAGGAATGGGTGACGTTTCAGAAGAAGGGTCTCGACCCAAAACATCACCCATTCCTTCTCTCCAGAGATGCAAGGGGCATCTTCAAGCGGCCATTGTAAATGGAGAGAGGAGCACAACATCTCACAATCTTTTCCCCCCACCTGCATTATCATGCACCCCGTGTTCCATCAGTAAAAGAGTCTGCAGTTCCCACATTGGCTTTTTTAGTCACCTCCGAACGTACAGAACTAAAATGGAAATTTCCCTCTACTAACACTCTCCTCCACATGGCAAAACATATCCTCACCCTCAACAAATTATTTGACTTGTCTCACTTTCTCCAAGTTAAAGGTGTAGCCATGGGAACTCACATGGACCCCAGCAATTCCAGCATTTTTACCAACACCAATACCATCCTTTCTAGCATTAAAACGATGGCCAGTGTCATTTCAACACCAACCCACAATGCATCATCTGATGTGCACAGGCTGAAGCATTACAAATTGGTATAAGCCGGTCTCAGACTCCAGACATCATGGCACTATTTTGGTGCCTTTTTGAGCAGCACAGGACTCCAAAGATTAGGTCAGCCTTGACCAGCTAATATACTCCATGTTGGAAACCCTCCCACTACTGTCCTTTTAACAGTGACCTCACTATTGGCAAACAGCCACCACTCAGTCATCCAGGACCAAATGCTCCCTTCATCAGCACCCTGCATTCACCTCCAAGGTGGCCAGTGCTTACCTGTGTTTCAGTTATAGATGAGGACAGTGAAGGAAGGGAATAATATTAACAGCAATAGTAAAGCTTAAAAGTAATACATCAAGAGAATACACAGGGATGCTTAGTCAAGGGTGTATAGTGTTATTCTTGATCAGTTTTGGCATGTATTTTGTGTTCTGACTAATGATTTGTGCAGTGGGGGACACTAAGAAAATGTAAATGATGGGGATGGCAATGTGGAAATTATGCCAGCCTGACGTTATGGGTTTCTCAGTGCAGAGGTCAACATTTGCTGTTTGTCCTTGATGGCCATCGAAGTTGATGAAGTGCTCCCTCTGGACTCCGTGCAGTGGTCCAAAGAGTGTAAAGCAGGGGAGACCACACATCCCCTCACTTCTGCTTCACCATTACATGAGATCAGAGATCATCCAAACTTGGCCTCACCTCCACTTTCGTTTGGGTTCCACATTCCCCCATAGACGTTAAATCTATTGCAGGCATGGGTTTATTTGAATAATTTGCCCTCCACAACTCTGGGATAGTGATTTCCAATGATTCATAATTCTCTGAGATAGGAAATTCTCCATCTCCATCTTAGATTAGGTGACCCCTTGTAATGAAATAATAACTTCTAGTACTAGATTCCTCAATGATGGGGAAATGTCCTCTGAGTATCTACTCTATCAATGCTCCTAACAATCCTATTCGTCTCAATAAGGTCACCTTTCTTTTAAACTCCAACAAGTACAGGTCCAATTTACTTGATCTTGCCCATAAGACAACCGTCATCTCAGGAATAAATCTATGGATCCTTCTCTGAATTAACTCCATTGCAGACATATCCCCCCCCCCCTAAAATAAAGAAGTCAAAATTGCAAGCAGTATAGCAGTGGCCTCACCACTGACTTGCAAAGAGCTAGCAAGATTTTCTTACTTTCATAATCTCACAAAAGGACATAACATTTTGGTGACATCGATCATGAGCTCTCTCATTAAATCTGTGAAAAATAAACTGCACAGAATGAACCATTCTGGAATTGGTGTCAGTTCTGCTAAAAAAAAGTGTGTTTTTCAGTTATGATAGAAACATTGAATTGTTATAGTGCAGAAGTCCAGTTCTTCATTGAATTTATGGTGACTCCAGTGATTCTGTCAGTATTAGTTCATCGCCTTTCCCCTGTAGGCCAGTAAATTATTGTCCATGAGGCGATTTCCAATGCCGACCTAAAGCCCAGACAGATATTGTTTCCACAACTAAACGGTGAATTCTAGATCTTTGCAGACTTTAAAAATATCTTTATCTTATCTTTATCTTATATACTTTCCCCTGAAATTTAAATTAATGTCCTTGAGTCCTTGAATTATTTGTTAAATGGAAAACAATTTAAATAGGCATGAACTAGTACTTTTATCATATTTCTTCTCTGCTGTATGAACAACTCCAGTCTAATCTCACATCTGAAATCCCTCATGCCTGGAACTATTTATTTAAATGAATGTTAAAGTAATGCTTTTGAACAAAGGATGAAGTAACTGTTTTGCATTATTTAGAGAGCTTGTTTTTGTTCTTGAACAATCATTTGCTCCTGACTCTTTGTTGATTTTACTTTGTGACCAAGCAGTGCCAGAGGTAAGGACAGGAGTGCTTACCTTTGGCACTGCCAAAGGAGTGCAAAGAGATTGTTCTCTTTGGTTCAGTTCAGTCTTGTACTTCCTCAAAAATGTCACAAAATCTTTTCGTTCGTAGCTAATCCAAAGGGCGAGAAGTATCAACCTGCGCCAGCTAAGTTCGGTGTTATTTTCTTCGTACTCTGCGAGATGCTTTAAAAACCAACCCCAGTTTTAAACAGGTAGACCCCCATGAATTCCAAATAATTTGGTACATGACGGTGTTTATCTCCAATGGAGGACGGTCTTCTGCGTGTGTCCGCGCTGTAGCAGTACCTAAGTGGGAGGAGATTCAACCGATGGTTAGGTGCAGTCCATGTTTATGTTTGCTCTCTCTCTCTCTCTCTCTCTCTCTCCCTCCCTCTCTGTATTTTTATTTGGCGTGTATTCTGGGATCCCGGAGCCAAAGCAGGAGCTGCCTCATTTCACTATCAAATGAGGCTGGGACCGGTTACTGCTCAACAGAACAACGAAACCGTGCGGGCTCCCAATGGGACGCGATGTCTCCATGGACTCCTCCAGCAGCAAGAGTTATTTTTTCCTGTTCAAGATATGCATCCTGGCGATCGGTAGGGGAAAAAGAAACGAGACAAAATAAGTTAATTTGAGTTTGCTCATCAAAGTTTTGAACGTATTTAAAACGAAGTCAATGATGCTAAGTGCGGGGTATCTATTTTGGGAACATTCAGCGAAATATGCATTTGTTAAAAATATGTACTTGTTAACTTTAAAATCGAATTTACGACGGCAGTGTCTTTAGGTGTAGACGGGACTGAGGAGGTGAAGTGCATGAGACCGATAAACAGAAATTGCAACAATATAACGAGATGGGATTTCAGGGGGGTACCGGATAGTCGCAGGAGCCGGGTGATCGATTAACACGAGAGCAGCTGTAAAAATGATAAGTTGTGTAGAAAGGAACTACAGATCATGGTTTACATCGAAGGTAGACATAAAATGCTGAAGCAACTCAGCGGGACAGGCAGCATCTCTGGAGAAATGGAATGTGTGACATTTCGTGCAGTGACCCTTCTTCAGATGATGTTATTCAGTTGAGCAGATCACAAGAGTGCTGGTGCAACTCAACGTTTCAGGCAGCATCTTTGGAGGGAAATAAACAACTCGGGATCTTTTTCTACCCCTACCCCTCCCCGCCCTACTCCACTAGGAATGAAGGGTCCTGACCTAAAACGTTGTCTGTCCATTCCCTGCTCAAATGCTTTGGAGTAAGGAGGTTGTGAAACTGTCTTCGTATGGAGGAGGAGAACTTCTTCAAGTCTGCTGAAGGGTCTCGGCCCGAAACGTCGCCTATCTCCTTCGCTTCTTAGATGCTGCTGCACCCGCTGAGTTTCTCCAGCTTTTTGTGTAACCCCCTGCTCAAATGCTGCCTGACCCGCTGAGTTGCTCCAGCACTCTGATTTTTGCTCAAAATTCCAGCATTTGCAGTTCCTTGCGTCTCTGTGTGCTTAGTTGGCTCGTAGAGGAACGTGCGGAGCTATCGCCTTTCTCACCTGCAACATCTATTTTTTTTTAATCCTCTAACCGTTTTGTGTTCAATCTTACGCTGCAGCCTGAAGATGTTTACAGTCAAAATAATCAGGCGTTGGTGCCAGTAGTTGGAGTAATTCCTTTGGTGAATGTATGTTTCCATAAGTGAGGTCGCATTGCCAGAGTGCATATGAGAGGAAAGAGATTCTAAACATTGAAACTGAACTTCCGGACGAAACTCCAACTCTTGATGTGAGCGGATGCTTCTTAAACTGAGGAAGTTGAATTTGTTTCACACTAGGTGACCTGTGCAGCTCTACCTCTCCACATTCTCAGCAGTGTTCATCTCAGTGAAAAATAACAAATGTCTCCAGAAATAAATAATCCAACATAAACCACTCAGATTCGCAGTTACGGCAGATGCGGCGCACTATGTAAAAATAATAAATTCCAAATGTTCCTCAATGTGTAGGAAGGAATTGTAGAAGCTGCTTTGCACCGAAGATCGACACAAAATGCTGGAGTAGCTCAGCGGGTCAGGCAGCATCTCCAAAGAAAAGGAATAGGAATAGATAGATTCTGCCTGACCCGCTGAGTTACTCCAGCATTTTGGATCATCCTCGCTGTATAAATTTACCTGACTTTTTATTACCTGTATATTTAATTTAACTCACGTTTTTACAGTTCAAAAAGCCATACACTCCAATGGAATACCCGATAAATTCAGTGTATGACTACATTTAATATAATTGGGAATTGCATTTACGTATTAAAAATAATTAATAACACAATCTGTCATCCCTAATATTATACATATGTTTTAAAGTAGGATGTTTAAATGTAATTAAAACTGCAGTATGCTTATGATTGAATAGAACCAGAGCATAACTACAAGTTACAGGTGAAAAATATGGATGACTAGCTTAAATATTGCTCTTTAATGTTAATTGAGTGATCAACCAGTGAATGAGTCTTGTCAATCATTCAATTAGATATTGACATTAGAAGGGGAATAGTGAGGCAAGTAAATAAGGAAGTATTCATTAAATGGTGTCAGACTTGCATTGGATAGATGACAAACTATGACCAGAGGTTGTAGTCACGAGGCTGTGGCTGTTGCGTTTGAAGAAACTGGCTAATGATAGCAATAAATTCAGCTATGTCTTAGATCTGGCAGCTTGTGGTTTTAGTGGTTCTGTGAGGTGGAGATCCTCTGCCTTCTTCCAAAAGGGTAATCTGTACTGTTGGCATATAGAGTTATAGAGTCATACAGCACGGAAACAGGCCCTACGGCCCAACTCGTCCAGGCCATCCAAGATGCCCCATCTAAGCTAGTTCCATTTGCCCACTGCTCTAAACCTTTCCTATCCATGTACCTGTCTAAATGTCTTTTGAATGCTGTTATAGTACCTGTCTCATCTACCTCCTCTGGAGGCTCATTCCATATATCTACCACTCCCTGAGTGAAAGTCGCCCCTTGGGATCCTAATAAATCTTGCCCCTTTCACCGTAAACCTATGTCCTCTGATTTTTAATTCCCCTAACCTGGGTTAAAGATTCTGTATTCGCCGTATCTATTTTACTCATGATTTTCTACACCTCTATAAGATCACCCCTCAGATTAGCATCTTGCACGCCAAGAATTATAATCCTAGCCTGCTCACGTACTGGCAACATCAACATAAATCTCCTCTGCACTCTTTCCAGCTGAATGACATAAGTGAACTTTGAGCGTCAGCGTTCCTATTTTTACTTCTCTCAGTGGCAGTGCTGTGTATGTTGATATAGGTAAAGGCCACCTGCGAGTCCAAGTACCCAGTAAAATTGCCCCCTGGGATGAGCTAAGAGGGCTTGCTGAATGAATGCTAAAGGGCCTGTTCCACTTGGGCGACCTAATCCGCGAGTTCTGGCGAGTTTGCCCTCAACTCATACTCGCAGCATGGTCGACACAAGGTCGTAGGAGGTCTTCATAACTCTCCTCTATGCTCGAGAGTGTACTCGAGGCCTCAGCTAGGTTGCGGCGTTTTTTTCAACATGTTAAAAAATGCCTGCGAGTGAAAAAAGGTCGCCATGGAAAAGATCGATACTCTTTTTACTCATAGGTTTAGCCGTAGTTGGTCGGTGGGGTGAGAGATTGCAACCTTCACGAGGTCTGGCCTGTTTCGACGAATGCAATCAAGATCAAATAGAACAAGTTGTCCTACAACTTTAGGCTGTGCATGCCATACGCAAGAAGAAGAAGCAGTAGGTTGCCATGTTAGTCGTAGGTAATCAAGGGTAGTCGAAGGTAGTCGTAGATAGTCTTCATCATAGTCGAAGGGCGGTAGAAAGGAGGTCATCTTCACTCTCCACTATTCGGTGTCCAATTTTCCCAAAGTTAGTCGTAGCTAGTCGAAGCTAGTCTTCAACATGGTCGAAGGAAGTCTTCTACATAGACGAAGGAGGTCTTCAACATGTCATTTTTTTAAACTCTTCTAAACTCGCCAATTAGGTCTGGTACCACATCCTGCTCCACTCGATACACTAATTGAATGTTGCAGTCTGTTCAGTTGCAACAGCTGTGATCTGACTATTTGCCATTTATAACCATTGACGAGTGCACCCCCATCTTCTACCCCTTTCATCCTCTTACTATTTTTGAAATGAAAAAATCCTTGTGGTCAACATATGAATCAATTTTCAGCGTCATTTTGTAAATAGTAAGCTGGCAGAGTAGGTTACCTGTATTGTGTAGCTCACATCTGACTTCCACTTCATTGATTTGGGATAAAGATCAGATGGCTCTGTGAGGCTACCACCCAGAGTAGGGTGAAAATTGGATAAAATGTGTTGCAGTTGCTCCAATATTAGTTCACACACAGTATACTTTTAAATATTCGGCAATGAAACTTTGCAATTTTAGTAGAATTAAGCGATAAATGTTAAAATGATGTGCTTTTGATACACAGTTTAATATTACAGAAACTACACAATATGGAAAGTCAAGAAGATATTTTATATCAAGCTTTATTTTTAATACATTATATTACAACTGTGAAATTAGTATATTTAAAACTACAAATGCATCAAATGTTTTAGCTTGTTCAAAATTTCAATATTTACAGTTAGCAGAAGATTCCCAATTTCTGCTTGTTTTGTGTCTCGTTCTCAAAGTCGTTCTCTTGTGTTGTTTTTCAGTTTCAGCCAATTTGTTTACACTTCAAGCTGCTCAATTTATATATCAATAAAGGATTACTCAGCAATTCCTTCCCCAACCCTACTGACCTTTGCTTCAATTTCCACCAATGAAAACCTATAGATTTCAAAGGTTTCAAATCTTTCAAAGGTCTTTTATTGTCACGTGCACCAATTAAGGTACAGTGATATTCCTATTACCATACAGCCATACTAAAAAAAAGCAACAACACACACAACTATATAAAAGTTAACATAAACATTCACCACAGTGGATTCCCCACATTTCTCACTGTGATGGAAGACAATAAAGTCTAATCTACTTCTCTCATTTTTCTCCCGTGGTTTGGGCAGTCGAACCATCCGCAGTCAGGGCGATTGTAGCCCCCGCGTCGGGGCGATTGAAGCTTCCGCATCGGGGCGGTCAAAGCTCTTGCAGCTTGGAGCTCCTAGTCGCTCTCCTACCAGAGACCGTGAGCTTGACGATGTTAAAGCCCGTAGGTTCCCACGGTTGGAGTTCAGAGGTCGATCCCTGGCAAAGGGATCGCAAGCTCCACGATGTTAAGTCCTGCAGGTTCCCACGGTTGGAGCTCCCGAAGTCGGTCTCCACCAAAGGCCATCAGCTCCTCGATGTTAGATAGCTCCAATCCCATCTATACTCTTATCTTTTACAAGCCAGCCATAACAAAATATAGATCATATATGTATTAGAGATAAAGCTAAATTAGCGTTCCTTGTATAGCTTACTTGGGTAAATTCTATTCTGGTCAGCAATGCAGCAGATGGCAATGCTGCTATTTCATTTCTTCACTTTTTTGATGATCTTCTTGGTCAGTCCCTCACATTTGAGGATTACTTAACTTCACGCCAGTTCTTTTGGGCAGATTGGTGAGGCCACTGCAAGTTCCACAGATTCTTTGCGATGGGACAGGAACACGTGGCAGATGAATAGGTGGGTGGGTGCGTTATTTGTGAGATGGTGTGCTCTCTTTGTTGTTTACGTTGGGCTTCTATGTGGTCTGAATATATGGACCTAGGTTCTTTTTATTATCCCAACAGCTTATTTGCTACTCTGAGACATTGTGCACCAGGGTCATTGGGGATATATTGCAACAATTCAAGGAGTACCATTTTAGAACATGCAAAGAGTGTCTGGCGCAGGCATCCAAATAATGTGATCTGCTTAATGGAGCTGACTGAGTTTAATTAGGGCCTCAATGCTGTAAAGATGGGTCTGGGAGAGAACTCGTGTTCAGACTAGACATTTTTTTTTTCCTTTGCCATTCATCTTGCGTATGACCCAAAGTCTATGCATAGTTAAGGATAGTAGAGTACAATCTCTGGTCCATCTTTTGGGTTGCTCTCAACATAAGGACTCAAGGTTCTCATTGTCATCTCAACAGTCTCTTCACCTCTGATCATGGGACAAGAATTTCCATTAGCTTTTGCAAGGACTATTTCAAGAATGTTTCAATCATTTCCTCAATCTGACCTGTAGCCACAATGGAGCTAAGAATAATAGTGTATTTTCAGAGTTTAGTATCAGGCAAATTACTTCGCCTGGCCAACAGACCAAACTGAGTGGCACTAGGATGTGATTGATTGATTGATTAAAGGATGCAGCATGGAAACAAGTTATTTGGCCCACTGAGTCCACACCAACCATCAATCAAGCATTCACACTAGTTCTATGTTATCCCACTTTCACATCCACTGCCTATACACTCAGGGCAATTTATAAAAGCCAATGCGGCCCACAACTTACACATCTTTGGGATTTGGAGGAAACTGGAGTACCCAGAGGAAACCTATTTGGTCACAGGGAGAACAAGCAAACTCCACACAGATGGCACCCGAGATTAGGATAAAACCCAGGTCTCTGGCAATGTACGACAGCAGCTCTGCCGACTGTGCCACTGTGTTGTGGGTGTTGGTCTTAGAAAGGACAATGATGATCGTTCACTTATTCTGTCAATAGACGGATTTTGCAGAGAATGCTTTGGTGGTCCCTCTCCAGTGTTTTCAAGTGCTTGCTATTGATAGCGTTTAAGTACCAAGTCTCAAAGACCCAACTCAGCACATAGCCTGTGGGGCAACAGTGGTACCCACCTTCCTGCAGGCTTCAGGCATTTGTGACCTGGTACTTCAGACACACCTCTTGTGTCAGCCAAAGGTTTTGCTTGTGCATGGAAGACGATGATGGATGTCATCATCAATGTCTGTCTTCACTGCATATGACTACCGATGTATGACCACTGAAACATAAAAGGTGGTCAGTGTTTTTCCACACCACATCATAAATGTTTATGGTTGGAGAATGGGGTTCCATAGCAGGGGGCAGGTTTTTAAAGAATCTCTGTTTTGCAGATGTAAAGTGCATGACATGTTTTCTCATATGGTTCAATGAACGAGTTAAGAATGACTTAGGGGTTGCCTTCTGAATGCAAACATATGCAAGTTTCATCCTTGCACTGCAGCTTGATTAGCGTGACCTGAATAAGTCTGAAAAGGGTTCTGACCCGAAACATGCCTATCCACATTCTCTAGAGATGCTGCTTGACCTGATATGGCAATGACATTGCCTGTTATGATAGCTGTCTGCACTGAGATTGGACCTCTTGTTGCCCCAATGGTTAAAAAATATATAGATTTTTTATGAAATGACAGATAAAAAGGATATGGCCTGCTTGAAAATATAATGAACCCAGCTACTGTTCGAGATGTCAGCACCAGAGACACATCTTAATAACAGCTTCAGCAGGTGGTTCATTACTGCCCGCGGCTCACAATAGCATTAGCCGCACATCAATCAACACCTATCAAAACTGTGACAATTGTGAAATGATTCAAAAGTGGGAGATTAAAAAAGAATTGTGTCAACTTCTGGAAGTATTGCCTTCATAAAATCTCACAATTAATTTGTGGTTTAAATGTTAAACATTAAGCCAATGCACATTTCAACATCATTATTCTGAAAAAAGATTCCTTAACAAACATTACTTTTTTTAATAACACTATATTTTTAAAGTCAAAACCATTATGTTGATTATTGAAATTACCAAATTGAAATTATTGAGATGAACTAATTAGAGGCTGATTCAAGACAGTTGATATTGTTTTGTATGTGGGAGATTGTGTCATAAACTTGATTGAGTTTTTTGAAGAAACAACCAAATATGTTAATGAGGGCAAGGTGTTGACGTTGTTCATATTGACTTCAGCAAGGCAATTGATAAGGTTGTGCATGCTAGGCTGCTCTGGAAGTTTCCATCGCATGGGATCCAGGGAGAGCTGGCTGACTGGATAGAGAATTGGCTTCATGGAAGAAACAGAGGATGATGGTGCAAGGTTGTTTTTCTGGCTGGAGACCTGTGACTAATGGTGTGCCTCAGGGATCGGTGCTGGGCCCATTGCCTCTTGTAGTTTATGTCAATGATTTGGATGTGAATGTACAAGGCATGGTTAGTTTGTAGATAACACTAAAACAGGTGGTAACATAGAGAGTGAAGATGGTTTTCAAAAATCACAATACTATCTTGATCAACTGGACATGTGGGCTGATGAATGGCAAATGGAGTTTAATGCAGAAAGGTGTTTCACAATGAATGGGTATAACCTTTGGAGTGTTGTAGGGCAGAGGAATCCGAGTACTTGTACATAATTCCTTGAAAATGGCATCATAGGTAGGTAGGGTGGTAAAGAAGGCTTTTGATACATTGACCTTCATCAGTCAGGGTACTGAATTGGGATGTTATGTTACAGTTGTTCAGGACATTGATGAAGTATTATGTTCAGTTTTGATCACCTACTATAGGAAAGATAACTAAAAATGCTATCAGAGAAAAAGAGCAGTGAATATGTATGAGAAGGACACCAGGCAAGAGGTTGGGTAGGCAGGGACCTTATTCCGTGGAGCACAGAAGGTTAAGAGGTGTTCTTATATATAAAATCATGAGGGGAATAGATGGGATGAATGAGTCTTTTACCCTGGGTAAAGAAATCAAGAATCAGAGGACATTGGTTTATGTGAGAGGAACAAATGTAATAGGAACCTTAGGGGCAGCTTTTTCACCCAGATGGCAGTGGGTATATGGAACGAGCTGCCAGAGGAGGTAGTTGAGGCAAGACAGCATAAAATAAACAATTGGACATGGTGGGAATTTTTTAGAGGGATATAGGCAAAATGTATGCAAATAGCACTGGCAAAGATTGGGCATCATTGTTGGCAAAGACAAGTTGGGCTGAAGGGGCCATTTCTATGCTGTATGACTCTATGACTCTGTTACTTCTGCCACATAATTATCTTCATGTTTATACTTGGGAACCTGAAGCATATTACCATCTCCGCTTCAACACCATAGATTCTGATTGGGCCAAATCATTTCCTGGTCAATAAATAGCTCCTTCATCTTGCTGATATCGAGGGAGAGGTTGTTGACTTGACACCATGTTACTAACTCTCTATCTCCTTCCCATTGTCTCATCATTGTTTGAGATCTGGGCCACTAGGCTAGTGTCATCTGCAAACCTGTAAATGTAATTAGAGCAGAATGTGACCACACAGTCATGAGTCTATCAGGAATACAGCAAGGGGCTGAGAATGTATTCTTTCAAGGCGCTGGTGTTGATAATTATTTTGGAAGATGTTTTGTCACCTATCCTCATGATTGTGCTGTATGGAACTGGTAGCCTAGGATCTAGTTGATGGTGAGCTAGGTCCTGAATTTTTTAGATGAATCTAGTTGGAATTAAGCAATTGAGCAGCAAATCTCCTCAGATCCAAACGTCTGACAATCAATTGAAGAATCCATTATTTGAGAAATTTTTTAGTTCTCCTTTATGTCATCCCCTTTCAGTTTGACATAAAGTTTGACATCTATTTTGACAAATATAGTTTGACATCTATTTTGATGTGACCCACAGTTTAAAAAGGCGTTCCGTGAAGATTTTTATGTCAATGGCACTGTGTGACTGGAATTTCTAATTTTCATTGTAATTAGGGGGCGCCATCCTGAATGGGTTTGGCTGCCCAGCCTGCAGCTGTCCGCTTTTTAATCTCTTTTTTTTATTTTTAGTTAGTTGAGTTTTTGTTTTTTGGAGTACTAGTCTTTTTTATGTGGGGGTGGGGAGGGTGGGTGGGGGGGGGGGGGATGGGAAACAGTTTTTCAGGGTCTCTACCTGGTCGGAGAGGCGGCTTTTCTCCGGGCAGCACCTTCGACCCGTCCTCACAGCCTACCAGCGGGCCTGGAGCGGCGTTTCCTGAGGGGACTGGCCAGAATCTCGGCTTCGGCAGCAGCACAGCGTGGAGCGCCATCTCAGAGCGGGCGATGTCTTGCCCGGGTCGCCACACTGGAACTCCGGTATGCTGGGACCATCAAGGAAACATCGCGGAGCTGTGGGTCTGTGGAGCGTCCTGCTGTCTTTATCAAGGGGAGTCTGGGATCTCTCGCCGAGATCGCCAGTAGTGGAACTCCATCCAGCGCGGCCTGTCGGCTTCGGAAGCCGCGGTCTCCCGTAAGGAAGCGGCCATTCCAGGTTTCCCCAAGCCGCTGAGAGGATTCTCCCGATGCTGAAGCACTATCATCCGGCGAGGACGGCTTTGAACATCGGGCCTCCGCAAAGGCGACTACAGAGGCCTCAAAAGGCTTGACTATGGGTGGACATGGGGATGGGGACTGGACTTTGTGCCTTCCCTTATAATGGGAACCATTGTGGGAGATGTTTTTTATGTTTACATTTCTTTATTATTGTTATGTTGTATTCTTTTTTTTATGTGCTGCAATGGCAATACGCTTTTCACTGCACCAATTGGTGTATGTGACCAATAAAGAGCCTATGAACCTTTCAACCTTTGTAATAGGCCTGTCCCACTTAGGTGACTTATTGGGCGACTGCAGGAGACTATACAGTCGCCTCATGGTTGCCACATGTTCGCGGGTAGTTGCCGGGTAGTTGCCTTCATGGTCGCGAGATCTTCCCACATTCTGGGAACTAGTCGCGGCCTCATTATGGTCGCCGCAAATTTTTCAACATGTTGAAAAATTAGCGGCGACTAGAATGAAGCCGCCATGGAGAGTAGCAATAATTCTCATGCCATAGGTGGGTCACCAGGAAGTCCTAGTGGGTTGCCAGGTTGAAAGTTCTCGTAGGTTGTAGCCGGTGCTGACCAGTGAATTTCATTGGCTCATTGGGGAAAAATATACATAGCAGTAGTTTTCAGAATCAAGGATAACAGACCAGTAATGTTAATGTCCGCCAAACTTCACAGCCGTGTATCTCTGGCTTCTTAAAAGTTGTCTCCACTCCTTCTCCCCCCCTCTCCCCACCTCTTTTAATGGACTTACCGTACATGTGTGTCAGTATCACCTTAGCTTTGCACCGTGTGAATTTCACTCAGATAGCACTCCCCCCGCTTGCCCTGTCCCCCGCCTGCATAACAGGCTGGTGAAGGAAGTGATGTGTGTATGTGTGTGTGTTCCACTCTGACAGTGGCCATTCCAGTTGCTGGTTTTTCAGGCGACTGCCGGCAACTTGACAGTCGCCTAAAAAATCCCCAAAAGGGGACAGGCTCATAAGTTGTCAGTGAAGACTTGGCACAATATATTTTATGACTATGAGCATTCATGAAAATAAATGGCTGTCATAAGTTAAACTATCCAGATTGGGAGATTTAAATTGTGCAGCAGCAAATATTTTCCTGTGCAGAAAGAAGGAAAAATGGTTTAGTTTAGTTTAGAGATACAGTGCAGAAACAGGCCTTTCGCCCCACTAGGTCCGCGCCGACCAATGATCCCCGCACATTAACATTCTCCTACACACACAACCCACTAGGGATTATTTTTACATTTACCAAGTCAATTAACCTACAAGCTTGTTCGTCTTTGGAGTGTGGGAGGAAACTCAAGATTTCGGAGAAAACCCACGTAGGTCACGGGGAGAACATATAAATTCTGTACAGACAGCACCCATAGTCGGGATCGAACCCGGGTCTCCGGCGCTGCATTCACAGTAAGGCAGCAACTCCACCGCTGCGTCAATGTGCCGCCCTGGTCTTTGCTGTGTTTCTGCTGTGCCCTAATTCTGTTGTGACAAGGAGTGGGAAAGTGCATAGGAAGGAACTGCAGATGGTGGTTTAAACCGAAGATAGACACAAATAGCTGGAGTAACTCAGTGGGTTATACAGCATCTTTGGAGAGAAGGAACGGGTGACATTTTGGGTTGAGACCCAGTTTCATGAGAAATTATATGACTGGCAAGGCTTAGAGACCAACTAGCTACGACTACCCATCGTGGAGAGTGTGTAATGTGAATGGGGCCAATAAGGCGAGAAATATCAGAATGATAGTCATTTCAAAAATCTAAAAGGAGCCATGGATTTAATTTTCATGGGGTTATTCCTCTTGTAATTTTGCAGAACATCCACAATAATAACTAAGCATAGTTTCTAGAAAGAGAAAAGGACTCCTCAGAAACCAAAGTGGTCATCAATGTGTGGAGCCGCAGGAAATGGGGAAGATCATAGTTCATAGTCCATAGTTTTTCCCGCAAAGAAAGACGTGAAGACAAGGGAACATGGGACAGTTAATGGTGATGTTTTGAGGACAGTCATTGTTACAATCGAGGAACTGCTGGGAATCCTAAGATGTATAAAGTTAGATAAATCTCCTTGGCCTGATCAGATGTATCCAAGGGACACTGGGGAAAGCTAGAGAAAAAAATGCATAAATCCTGACTGAGATGTATGATTATTTGCATCTGAAGAGATGAGGTGCCAGGAGACTGGAGGATGACTCGCATTATATCTCCCACTGAGTTGAACCTAGCTGGTTTGTAGAAGTCTCAGCTCTCCAGCAATAGTTCTGATTTCTTGGAATTCCAAGGCCTTCCCTCCAATACCATCACTCCAGACCCATGGTAATCTGTTCTATCTTCCTTTTTTAAGTCAGATTACAAGCTTGGAGACTGTTTTTTAATATGTTTCTTGGCTTTTTAAACTCTGTCCAAAGGAACATTCCTTTCTCTTCCAATGCCATTGGTGTTGACATGGATGATGATTCTCACATTTCCCCTTCAGAATACACAGATCTCCTTGGAAACTGGAAAGCAACAAACTATCCTGTCAGCCGCCACAGAAATACCCATCTACACCCCTAATAATTGAATTGTCCACCATTATTGCACTTCCTCTCCCCTTAATAACCCAGCCCATCAAGCTTCAGTCATTGACACACTTTTTTCAGTGACCACTGTTCTATTATGTCTAAGATAGTTATCGATAGAGACATGGGTCGTCCATGAAAACGTTTTTATTTGAGGCAAGGTCAAATTTTAAGGAATAAGACAGGATCTCGGTCAAGTTGATGGCAGCAGGTTGTTTGAAGCGCTGGGTCCTAGTGCTCGTCCTCCTAACACAGGGAACCTCAGTGGTTGTTCCACTGGGTCTTCCCCTTCCCCCTCAAACCATGTGACCCCAGCTCGTCCCCACCCACACTATAGTCCTCATACCCCCCTCCTCCCTGACCACCCTCCACCCCCCTACCTTGCCTCGGCCTCAGTCCACTCACCTGCCTTCCTCCGGCCCGAACCCCATCCTTGCCGTGTGTTCCCCATCCCCCCTGAACATCCCTCTCGGATACCGAATGGCCCTATCCCCGAACTCTACCTCTGCTACATCGACGACTGCATTGGTGCCACCTCCTGCACCGATACACAACTCACTGACTTCATCCATTTCACCACTAACTTCCATCAAATACACCGGGACCATTTCCGACATTTCCCTACTATTTCTATCTTCACTATCTCCATCGTAGGTGATAGACTACAGACCGACATCTACTATAAACCCACCGACTCCCACCGACACAACAGATAGTCCTCCGCCAGTTTCGCCACCTCCAACGTGACCCCTCCACTCGCCACATCTTCCCATCTCCCCCCCTATCTGCCTTCCGCAAAGACCGCTCCCTCCGCAACTCCCTCGTCAATTCTTCCCTTCCCTCCTGCTCCACTCCTTCCCCGGGCACTTTCCCTTGCAACCGCAAGAGATGCTACACTTGTTCCTTCACCTCCCCCATCCACTCCTTTCAGGGACCCAAGCAGTCATTCCAAGTCCGACAGAGGTTCACCTGCACCTCCTCCAACCTCGTCTACTGCATCCGTTGCTCCAGATGCCAGCTAATCTACATCGGTGAGACCAAGCGGAGGCTAGGCGATCGTTTCGCCGAACACCTCCGCTCGGTCCGCAATAACCAACCCGACCTCCCGGTGGCTCAGCACTTCAACTCCCCCTCCCACTCCATATCCGACCTCTCGGTCCTGGGCCTCCTCCATGGCCAGAGTGAACAACACCGCAAGTTTGAGGAACAACATCTCATATTCCGCTTGGGGAGTCTGCATCCTCTGGGCTTAAACATTGAATTTTCTCAATTCTGTTAACCCAGACTGCTCCTTTCCCCCCACCCCCCCACCTCTCCCTCAGCCCTCGGGCCCTGACATTCCTTCTCCATCTCCCCCCCCCCCCCTCCCCCCCAAGTCGCACTAGCTTCTCATTTTCACACCAGAAACAGCTTACAATGGCCTGCTTTCCTTATCACCAATACTTTTTTGCATATCTTGCACTCATTGTTCTTGCTTTATCTCTCCATATCACTGTTTATATCTCTCGTTTCCCTGATCCCTGACCAGTCTGAAGAAGGGTCTCGACCCGAAACGTCGCCTATCTCCTTCACTCCTTAGATGCTGCTGCACCCGCTGAGTTTCTCCAGCTTTTTGTGTAACCCTCGATTCTCCAGCATCTGCAGTTCCTTCTTTAACACGACTCCCATGGCTATCTGGACTACACTTCTTACCACCCTGCTTCCTGTAAGGACTCAATAGACAATAGACAATAGGTGCAGGAGTAGGCCATTTAGCCCTTCGAGCCAGCACCGTCATTCAATGTGGGCTGATCATCCCTAATCAGTACCCCTTCCTGCCTTCTCCCCATATCCCCTATTTTTAAGAGCCCTATCTAGCTCTCTATTGAAAGCATTCAGAGAACCTGCCTCCACCGCCCTCTGAGGCAGAGAATTCCACACTCACCGCTCTCTGTGAGAAAAAGTATTTCCTCGTCTCCGTTCTAAATGGCTTACTCTTTATTCTTAAACTGTGGCCCCTGGTTCTGGACTTCCCCAACATCGGGAACATGTTTCCTGCCTCTAGTGTGTCCAAGCCTTTAACAATCATATGTGTCTCAATGAGATCCCTTCTCATCCTTCTAAACTACAGAGTGTACAAGCCCAGCTGCTCCATTCTCTCAGCACATGACAGTCCCGCCATCCCGGGAATTAACCTTGTAAACCTACTCTGCACTCCCTCAATAGCAAGAATGTCCTTCCTCAAATTACGGGACCAAAACTGCACACAATACTCCAGGCGTGGTCACACTAGGGCTCTGTACAACTGCAGAAGGACCTCTTTGCTCCTATATTTGATTCCTCTTGTTATAAAGGACAATATGCCATTTGCTTTCTTCGCTGCCTGCTGTACCTTTTATAGACTGATGTACAAGGACCCCCAGATCCTGTTGTACTTCCCCTTTTCCCAACTTGACGCCATTTAGATAGTAATCTACCTTCCTGTTTTTGCTACCGAAGTGGATAACCTCACATTTAGCCATATTAAATTTCATCTGCCAAGCATCTGCCCGCTCCCCCAACCTGTCCAAGTCACCCTGCATTCTCATAGCATCCTCCTCACAGATCACACTGCTACCCAGCTTTGTGTCATCTGCAAATTTGCTAATGTTACTTTGAATACCTTCATCCAAATCATTAATGTATTATGTAAATAGCTGCGGTCCCAGCACCGAGCCTTGCGGTACCCCACTAGTCACTGCCTGCCATTCTGAAAGGGACCCGTTAATCCCTACTCTTTGTTTTCTGTCTGCAAACCACTTCTCTATCCATGTCAGCACTCTACCCCCAGTGCCCTAATTTTGCCCACTAATCTCCTATGTGGGACCTTATCAAATGCTTTCTGAAAGTCCAGGTACACTACATCCACTGGCTCTCGCTTGTCCATTTTCCTAGTTACATCTTCAAAAAATTCCAGAAGATTAGTCAAGCATGATTTCCCCTTCGTAAATCCATGCTGACTCGGACCGATCCTGTTACTGCTATCCAAATGTGCGGCTATCTCATCTTTTATAATTGACTCCAGCATCTTCCCCACCACCGATGTCAGGCTAACTGGTCTATAATTCCATGTTTTCTCTCTCCCGCCTTTCTTAAAAAGTGGGATAACATTAGCTACCCTACAATCCACAGGAACTGATCTTGAGTCTATAGAACATTGGAAAATTATCACTAATGCATCCACGATTTCCATAGCCACTTCCTTACGTACCCTGGGATGCAGACCATCAGCCTTCAGTCCCATCAGCCTATCCAACACCATTTCCTGCCTAATGTGGATTTCCTTCAGTTCCTCTGTCACCCCAGATCCTCTGGCCACTATTATATCAGGAAGATTGTTTGTGTCCTCCTCAGTGAAGACAGATCCAAAGTATCTGTTCATCTGCCATTTCCTTGTTCCCCATAATGAATTCACCTTTTTCGGTCTTCAAGGGTCCAACTTTGGTCTTAACTAATTTTTTCCTCTTCACATACCTAAAGAAGCTTTTACTATCCTGCTTTATATTCTTGGCTAGCTTACCTTCGTACCTTATCTTTTCTCCCCGTATTGTCCTTTTGGTTGTATTCTGTTGTTCTTTAAACATTACCTAATCCTCTTGCCTCCCGCTCATCTTTGCTACGTTGTACTTCTTCGCTTTAATTGTTCTACTGTCCCTGATGTCCCTCGTCAGCCATGGTCGTCCCTTTCTCCCCTTGGAATCTTTCTTCCTCCTAGCAATGAACTGTTCCTGCACCTTCTGTATTATTTCTAGAAACACCTGCCATTTTTGTTCCACTGTCATCCCTGCTAATGTATCTTTCCAGTCAACTTTATTCAACTGCAACACTGACACCTCTGATCTACTCTTTTCCCTCTCCAATTGTAGATTAAACCTGACCATGTTATGGTCTCTGCCTCCTAATGGCTCATTAACCTCGAGGTCCTTTATCAAATCTGGTTCATTACATAACACTAAATCCAGAATTGCCTTCTCCCTGGTAAGCTCCAATACAAGCTGTTCAAAGAATCCATCACAAAGGCACTCTACAAAGTCCCTTTCTTGGGGTCCAGTACCAACGTGATTTTCCCAGTCTACCTGCATGTTGAAATCTCCCAAAACAACCACAGCATTATTTTTACTATATGCCAGTTTTAACTCCTGATTCAACTTGCGCCCTATGTCCAGGCTAGTGTTTGGAGGCCTGTAGATAACTCCCATTAGGGTATTTTTACCCTTACATTTCCTTAGTTCTATTCATACTGACTCCACATCTCCTGTTTCAATGTCACTCCTTGCAAGGGACTGAATTTCATTCCTCACCAACAGGGCAACCCCACCCTCTCTGCCCACCTGCCTGTCTTTTCAATAGGAGGTATACCCTTGAATATTCATTTCCCAGCCCTGACCCTCTTGTAGCCATGTCTCAGTAATTCCCACAACATTATACTTGCCAGTTTCTAACTGAGCCTCAAGCTCGTCCACTTTATTCCTTATACTTTGTGCATTCATATACAGTACTTTGACCTCCGTATTCACTTCCCCCCTCGCACCACTCACAATGGGCCCTGACCTTACTCTGTTGTCCATCTCAAGCTTTCCTTCCTATTAATCCGAAAATCTTTTGCAATTTTTCCTGTAGCCACTTCCCCTTCAACTACATCTTTATACTCCCAATTCGTCAATTCCTCCCCCCCACTATTTAGTTTAAACCCACATGTGTAGCCCTAGCAAACCTGCCTGCCAGAATGTCGGTCCCCCTCCAGTTAAGGTGTAACCTGTCCCTTTTGTACAGGTCACACCTACCCCAGAAGAGATCCCAGTGGTCTATAAATCTAAATCCTTGCTCCCTGCACCAGCCCCTCAGCCACACATTCAGATCCCCTATCCCCCTGTTCCTGTCCAGTACTGGAAGCAATCCAGAGATAACCACCCTAGAAGTCCAGCATTTCAGTCTTCTTCCCAACTCTCTGAAGTCATGTTGGAGAACCTCCTTCCTCTTCTTCTTGATGTCATTAGTGCCTACGTGTACAACTACTGCCGGCTGTTCACCTTCTCTCTCGAGGATGTTCAGAATTCGGCTCGTGATATCCGGAACCTTGGCACCAGGGAGGCAACAGCCCATCCTCGGATCTCGTCTGCCGCCACAGAATTTCCTGCCACTCCTCGGACAATGGGGTCACCCACCACTATGGCTCTGCCCGATGTTGGTCTCGCCTGTCGAGTCCCATCTCCAGGATTGGAGCCACCGACGTGTTCGCCACTCGGACTGGAAACATCGTCTCCCCGGACAGTTCCCAAGAGGGCATACCTGTTTTCATTAGCACAGCCACCTGGGTCTCCTGCACTCCACAATTTCCACCCTTTCTCTCCGTCACACACCTTGGTTCTTCCCTTAACCTCGGCGTGAGTGCCTCACTGTAGGTCCTGTCCATGAGAGGAATAGATCGGGTAAATGCACAAAGTCTTTTGCCCACAGCAGAGGAATCGAGAACCAGAGGACAGAGGTTTATAGTGAGGGGGGAATTATTTAATAGGACCCTGAACAAGTGAATGAGGTATTCCATAAGCAGGAACGATAGACAGAAAGGAAGAGGAGGTGGGTTGACATTACTGGTTAAAGAGGAGATTAATGCAATGGCAAGGAGAGACATTAGCTTGGATGCTTGGAGTTGTATAATGACCACCAAACAGCAGTAGGGAGGTTGTGGATAGCATCAAGCAGGGAATTAGGGATGCCATGTGCAAAGGTACAGCAGTTGTGGGGGAATTTAATCTACATAGAGCTTGGGCCAGCCAAATTGGTAACAGCGCTGAGGAAGAGGATTTCCTGAAATGTATACGGGATGGTTTATTAAACTAATTTTTGGAGGCATCGACTAGAGGACAGGCCATCCTAAATTGGGTAATGTGTAATGAGGAAGGATTAGTTAGCAACCTTGTTGTGCAAAAACAGTGACCATAATTTGTTGGAATTCTGCTTTAGGATGGTGAGTGACATGGTTAATACAGAGACTAGGGTCATGAACTTAAAGAACGGAGACTTTGAAGGTATGAGATGGGAATTGGCTCGGATAGACTGGCAAATTATACTTAAAGGGTTGATGGTGGAGATGCAATGGCAAAGATTTAAAGACTGCATGGATGAATTCCAAAAATTGTTCATCCCTGTCTGGCGAATAAATAAAACGGGGAAGCTGATTCAACCGTGGCTAACGAGGGAAATCAAGGATAGTGTTAAATCCCAGGAAGAGGCATATAAATTGGGCAGAGAAAGTAGCATACCGGAGGACTGCGAGAAATTTAGAACTCAACAGAGGAGATCAAAGGGGTTAATTAGGAGGGTTATGGGAAAGGGCATGAAAGGAAGCTTGTGGGAAATATAAAAACTGACTGTAAAAGATTCTTTAGATATGTAAAAAGGAAAAGAAAAAGGAAAAGAAAAGAAAAAGGAAAAGATTAGTGAAGACAAATATAGGTCCCTTACAATCAGAGACAGGTGAATTTATAATCGGAATCAAGGTAATGGCAGAACAGTTAAACAAGTACTTTGGTTTCCTGGAACACCACAGTGGTGAATCTGTGGAATTCTCTGCCACAGAAGGTAATTGAGGCCAGTTCATTGGCTATATTGGCTATTCCATATACCTATAAGTGGATAGGTATATGGATGGGAAGGGAATGGAGGGGTATGGTCTGAGTGCAGGTAGATGGGACTAGGGGAAAATAAATGACTGGAAGGGCCAAGAAGGCCTGTTTCCATGCTTTAATTTTTATATGGTTGTTATTATATGGTTATATTTAAGAAGGAGTTAGATGTGGCCCTTGTGGCTAAAGAGATCAGGGGGTATGGAAAGAAGGCAGGTACAGGATACTTAGTTGGATGATCAGCCATGATCATATTGAATGGTGGTGCAGGCTCGAAGGGCCGAATGGCCTACTCCTGCACCTATTTTCTATGTTTCTATGTATGGTTCTATCTTCACTAAGGAAGATACAAACCATCTCCCAGAAATACTAGGGGACCGAGGATCTAGTGGGAGGGAGGAACTGAAGAGAATCCACATTAGTCAGGAAATGGTGTTACAGTAGGTAAACTGATGGGACTGAAGGCAGATACATCCACAGGGCCTGATGATCTGCATCCCAGAGTACTCAAAGAGGTGGCCCTAGAAAACGTGGATGCATTGGTGATAAATTTCTAATGTTCTCTCGACTCTGGATCAGTTCCTGTGGACTGGAGGGTAGCCAATGTAGCTCCACTTTTTAAGAAATGAGGGAGAGAGAAAACGGGGAATTATAGACCAGTAAGCCTTACATCGGTAGTGGGGAAGATGCTTGAGTTGATTATTAAAGATGATACAGCAGCACATTTGGAAAGCAGTGGAAAACAGGATTGTTCAAAGTCGGCATGGAATTATGAAGGGGAAATCATGCTTGACTAATCTTCTGGAATTTTTTGAGGATGTAACAAGTAGAATGGATAAGGGAGAGCCAGGGTATCTGGACTTTCAAAAAGCCTTTGACAAGCCTTCCCACACAAGAGATCAGTGTGCAAAATTAGAGCACATAGTATTGGGGGTATGGTATTGACATGGATAGAGAACTGGTTGGCAGACAGGAAGCAAAGAGGAGGAATTAACGGGTCCTTTTCAGAATGGCAGGCAGTGACTAGTGGGGTGCCGCAAGGCATGGTGCTGGAACCCCAGATAGTTACAATATATATTAATAATTTAGACAAGGAAATTAAATGTGACATCTCCAAGTTTGCGAATGATACAAAGCTGGGTGGCAGTGTGAGCTGTGAGGAAGATGCTATGAGGCTGCAGGGCGACTTGGATAGGTTGGGTGAGTAGGCAGATGCATGGCAGATGCAGTATAATGTGGATAAATGTGAGGTTATCCTCTTTGGTAGCAAGAACAGGAAGGCACATTATTATCAGAATGGTGTTAGATTAGGGGAAGGGGAGGTGCAACGAGACCTGATTGTGCTTGTACATCAGGCACTGAAAGTAAGCATGCAGGTTACAGCAGGCGGTGACGAAAGCTAATGGCATGTTGGCCTTCATCGCGAGAGGATTTGAGTTTAGGAGCAAGAAAGTCCATTGCAGTTGAACAGGGCCCGGGTGAGACCAAAGCAAGAGTATTGTGTGACATTTTGGTCTCCTAATTTGAAGAAGAACGTTATTGCTATTGAGAGATTACAGCATAGCTTCACCAGGTTAATTCTCGGGATGTCGGTCTGACATATGATGGTTGACTGGGCCTGTATTCACTGGAATTTAGAGGGATGAGAGGAAATCTTATAGAAACATATACATTTCGTAAAGGATTGGACAGGCTAGATGCAGGAAAAATGTTCCCGATGTTGGGGGTGTCCAGAACCAGGGATCCCAGTTTAAGAATAAGCGGTAGGCCATTTAGGATTGACAATAGACAATAGGTGCAGGAGTAGGCCATTTGGCCCTTCAAGCCAGCACCGCCATTTACTGTGATCATGGCTGATCATCCACAATCAGTACCCAGTTCCTGCCTTCTCGCCATATCCCCTGACTCCGCTATCTTTAAGAGCTCTATCAAACTCTCACTTGAAAGCATCCAGAGAATTGGCCTCCACTGTTCGTTTTCGTTTTTCGTTTTCGTTTATTTATTTGCATCATGTTTTAAAAGAAGACAAACGATCAATTTATAATACCATACAGTGCTGGGAGGGAAGGGAAGCCCAGAGGGCTTATACAAAGTCCACTCCCATCTGAAAATGAGCGTTAATGGCAAATCAGGGGGTAGGAGAAATAAAAATGACAATAATAAACAGTAATACAGTTTAAGAATGAAAATTAAAAATATGAAATTAAAAATATTTTACACAGAAGGCAGTCGAGGCCAATTCACTGGATGTTTTCAAGAGGGAGTTGGATTTAGCTCTTAGTGCTAAAGGAATCAAGGGATATGGGGAAAAAGCAGGAACGGGGTACTGATTTTAGATGATCAGCCATGATCATATTGAATGGCGGTGCTGGCTCGAAGGGCCAAATGGCCTACTCCTGCACCTATTTTTCTATGTTTTTATGTTTCTATGAATGGAATCGATGTGGCAGGTCAGGCCAAGGAGCCTGTTTCCATGCTGTATGACTGACTCTAAGTTCCTGCATGTTGGTTATTGTTGATTTCTGTTAGATAATAGATCAATTCTACAATAGTTTGATCCATGTTAGATTACTTTAAAGTTGCAATGAATGTGTAACAGTATAACTATGATGACTTTAACCGCGTAAAACAATTGCTTCAGATGAGTGCATTCATAGGCATCTCCCTTGCCAGTAAGTCCAGAAGAATGAGCAGAGGTGAGCAACTAGAAAAGAAAAAATGGGGAGAAATTCTCCTTAATATTTATTTCTATTTTTAATATTTTTTCCTGAATCAATATGCAAGAAGGTCAAGGAATTATTCCCCAAACATGACCTCAGTGTAGAACAGCGAGTGAACAAGGGGTGGGTGTTTGTATGGAACAAACTGCCAAAGCTTTCCCTCCCCCTTTCACCCCAGCGGTATGAACATTGATTTATCCAACTTCAAATAGCCCTTGCTCCCCCTCCCCCTTCCCAGTTCTCCCACCATTCTTACTGTCCCTGACTACATTCTATCTCTGCATTCCCCTGACATCAGTCTGAAGAAGGGTCTCAACCTGAAATGTCACCCTTTCCTTCTCTCCAGAGATGCTGCCTGTCCCGCTGAATTACTCCAGCATTTTGTGTCAAGCTACCAGAGAAGGTAGCTGAGGCTGGGACTATCCCAACATTTAACAAACAGTTAGACAGGTACATGGTTAGGGTAGGTTTGGAGAGATATGGACCAAAGTGCAGGCAGGTGGGACTAGTGTAGCTGGGACATGTTGGCTGGTGTGGGCAAGTTGAGTCGAAGGGCTTGTTTCCACACTCTATATCACTCTGTGACTAAGTGCCTGTGCATCACTGAGCCACGGGGCATTAACATATGCCACCAGCTGCAGTCATGACTCTAACCCCAGACCATGGCAAGGACCATTTCCCCAGTGACTATCAAGATCACATGGCTATGGACATTCATGGATCTGGTTCCTTTCTGATCAGATCCAAAGATATTTGTAATATCTTAAAGGTAGTCCTTTACCAGTTCATAAAGGAGGCCAGTGACTTGTTCTGATTGAAATCCGAGTACATTTCATCTAATTATCTCTTGCCTGAAGGCAGCAGGAATAGTGGGCAGACTTACAATAGTTAAGGTTTGCAAGGAGTGATGTAATATATGTTAGAACAGGTTTCAATGTTCATTGTTATTTACTGTATTTTTCAATTAATTAAGTCACTCGTGAAATTGGTTCCTTGCTGAGACAGTGAACAGTGCAACTATGGATCACTGGACACTGAGATGAGTAGTAGTAAACAGTTGTAAAAACAGAAATACTCAGTTCTGATGAATGTTGTACTTATTTCTCTATTGACAATGCTGCCATGTCTGACACGTGTTTCCAGCACTTTATATCTTTTTTTTCCAATTTTCAGCATTTGCCATTTTTGCTTAAGTGGTTATTCTTTTGACTGGATACTGCTAAATAGTTTCTTGGGATCAGAGCTGTGACGACTGCTTAATTGTTACATGGGTTAATAATGGGTCACATAAAGGAATAGGCTGAATTAATGGGCAACAAGGGACAAATTAAATTAAATAGACGGAAAAGTGATGCGATGCAGTCTGGCAGAAAGAACAAGGAGAACCAATATAGACCAAATAGCACAGTTTTGGAGGAAGAACTGTGCAAGAACACAGGGGCGTGGGTATACATTTGCATGAACCCTGGAAAGTAGCAGTGCTTGTTGATTGTGAGGTTAGTAAATCGTAAGGGATCCTGGGATGCATAAGGAGAGTTATAAATACAAAACGGGGAGCTTATGTTTAATGTGCAAAACATTTGGTCTGATGTAGACGACTGAAGTGTTGCATATAATTCTGGTCACTAACTTCAGCAGGGAGGAGAAGCTGAAATTATTGCTATGCCTGCCTCTTTGTAGGCTAGGTCGAATGAGCCTCTGTTATGCCTGCCTCTTTGTAGGGTTCATCAAAGCTCCTTCCACTTCGTCCACGTCCAATGTGTAGCCATGGGCAGTCGTATGGGCCCCAGGTATGCCTGCCTCTTTGTAGGGCATGTCGATCAATCCCTGTTCCAGGCGTACACTTGTCCTATCTCCAAATTCTATCTCCATCACATTGACGACTGCATCAGGGCTACTTCCTGCACCCACACAGAACTCACGAACATCATTAACTTCACTACCAATATCCATCATGCACACACATTCACTTGAACCATCTCCGATATCTCACTTCCGTTTCTTGATCCCATCATCTCCATCACTGGAGATAGACTATCGACTGACATTTATTATAAACCTACTGACTCCCACAGCTGTCTAGACTACACTTCTTCCCACCCTACCTTTTGCAAAGACTCTATCCCCTACTCCCAATGCCTCCATTTACAGTGCATGCTCGTCCAAGAAGTGTTCTTTACCAGGACATCCAAGATGTCCTCATTCTTTAGGGTACCCGTAGGATACCTCTTCCATCATAGATGAGGTCCTCACATGGGTCTCCTCAGTATCCCATAGTTCTGCTCTTTCTCCCCCCCCCACCCCCAGTTGCAATTGGTACAATCCCCCTAGTCCTCACCTTTCACCCCATCAGCCGTCGCATGCAGCACATAATCCTCCAACATTTTTGCCACCTCCAATGGGATCCCACCACTAGTGACATTTTCTCAACACCCCTTTCTGCTTTCCACAGAGACTATTCCCTCCGCAACATCCTGGTTAGCTTGTCCCTTCCCCCCCCCCCCCCCCCCAAACCATCCCTTCCCCAGGTACTTTCCCCTGCAACCATAGGAGATGCAACACCTGTCCCTATACCTCCTCCCTCAAATCCATTCAAGGACCCCGACCATCCTTTCAGGTGAGGCAGAGGTGCACTTGCCCTTCCTCCAACCTCATCTACTGTATCAGCTGTTCCAGGTGTGGACTGCTGTATATCAGCGAGAACAAGCGCAGGCTCAGCGATCATTTCGCTGAACACCTCCATTCATGGTACTGGTAGAATACCTCTTCCATCATAGATGAGGTCCTCACACGGGTCTCCTCAGTATCCCTGTTTCTTAGCATGTCTTATGTGGGGGGTGGTGGGGGGGAATAGGGAGAAACCATTTATCTGTCACTTAACTGGACGGAGATGCGTCTTTTCTCCTAGTCACATCTTCGCCCGCCCCCCCCCCCGCCTACCAACTGAATTGGTGCGGCCTTTCCTACCGGGGACCGGCCAGAGATTCAGCAGCAGGCGCAGCGTGGAATTACCATCACGGAACACGGCGATGCCTTGCCAGGGATCGCCAGTGAAGGAGCTCCGGAGTGTTGGGCCTGCTGACTTTATCAATGTGGAGCTGTGGTCTGCGGAGCTTCTAGCCGCGGTCGCGGCGCTGACTTTAACATCGCAATCCCTTGCCTATGATCGTCAGTGTTGGAGCTCCATCCAGCGGGGCCTGTGGACTTCGGAAGCCGCGGTCTCCGGTAGGAAGCGGCCAATTCGGAAATACCAAGTCGCAGAGTGTGTTCTGTTCCGTTCTGATGCCGGAGTTTCAATCATCCTGGTGAGAGGGCCTGTATATCGGGCCGTCCGTAGGGGCAACTGCAGAGGGTTCAAAGGCCCCGACCACAGGTGAACGAAGAGGAAGATGACTGAACTTTATTGCCTTCCCTCACAGTGAGAAACGTTGATTCCACTGTGGTAGATGTTTATGTTAAACTCAATTGTGTATTGTGTTCTCTTTATTCATATGGCTGTATGGTAACTCATATTTTGCTGCACCAATCGGTGCATGTGACAATAAATGTGAACTTGAACTTGAACTTCAGACCGCCTAGGAAGAAAATCAGCTGGGAGTCCTGTACCTCATCATTCTGCAGTGTCTCATATTGCACTAATACTAACCTGAGGAGGATGGATGGGAATATGGAATGTGGAATGTGGAATGTGGAATTCATTGCTATAGAAGGCTATGGAGGTCAAGTCAATGAATATTTTTTAAAGCAGAGATAGATAGATTATTGATTAGAACGGGTGTCAAGGGTTTTGGGGAGAAGGCAGGAGAATGGGGTTAAGAGGGAAAGATAGATCAGCCATGATTGAATGTCAGAGTAGACTTGATGGGCCAATTGGGCTAATCCTGGTCCTATCACTTACGAACACTTAAAAACTTATGAAGTTGGCTCCTAGCGTTTATTGTATCGAGAGTTTATGAGAGTTGACTCGTATTGAGAGTTTGAGTGAGCTCTGAGACTTGCTGAAGCCTTTAGCACTTTGCATTGTGGCGTTTCAAATAGCTTGCATAGTACAGGTATCTAGCGATGTAGGGTGAGGTGGAAATGTGTTTAAATTGTTTATCCAGCTATAATTATTGCAAAATTGATCAATGGCAATAGCTTAATCTTTTTGAAAATATAAATATTTTAATCCCTGAGCAAGGAGCAGTATTTTCATAATAATATCAAATACATCTACAATATATTAAAAATCTTGGTTAACGGCTGAGCTAAAACTAATTTTAGTTATCATGTGTTCTGCAGAGGAGGCATTTGTAATAAGTACACATGGTCCTCCAAAATATATTAAAAATATGAATGCTCTGATTGAATAAATACCCTCATGCCATTTTATCTAAGTAAATGGACACGTCTCATCAAAGATGCACAGCGGGAAAATACCCAGAATGTCAAAGATTACATTGCAAAGTTTTAATAACATTTTAAAACATTTTTACTGTACTATTGCAGATAATCATTTGGGATATCAATTTATTAACAATATACATGTTTTGAGCTCTGCACTGATTTCAAAAATATTAATTGTAAGCTTCAACTGGATAGTATAAAAATATGTATTTCCATCATTTTTGTTTGTTTCAAAAACATAAATTCTTTCTAGCTAGTCTGGCTAAGTTTAGATGTATTTTCAGACTTATGTTTTCTTTAGGCACTTGTGGAGCTGTAAGAGTTATGGTGCCAACTGAAATGATCCTGGGGACTGTTGGACGACCTCTGCTGCTCCCTGTAAACTACACCACTGGAATCAAAGATCAGAACACTCAGATAACCTGGACTTTCCAAAGCCAATCTTCAGGTTCCATGCTTCTGGTGACAGCCATAAACAACACCTTGACCCCTGACATGGAGCATGGCCACAGGTTTTTCTTGTCTCCTCCCAGTGCCACACTGTTAATTAACCCAGTACAATTAACTGATGATGGTGAATATACCATAAAAGTGACTGTCTCTGGAGTGAAGATGGAATCAGCTAGTCGACAACTGACTGTTCAGGTCAACGGTGAGTAGCCTTTCAATTTGCCTTCATCTAGCATACCTGAAGATGACAATATTCCATTCATACAGCATCTTTTAATCCCATTGTTTTGAAGTGCCATCTCCCAGGTCAGTGAATAAACGTACTGTTTTCCCTGGAATTAACAGTACCCCAGAAGGAGCCCCAGTTTCTGAATATTCATTATTTTAATGCTTATTTCACCAGAGAGATTTGGTTTGAGGGTAACTTTCTTCAAAATAACACTTGGAGTAACAATTCAAATTGGTACTGTGGATATTTTTGCAGTGCACCTTTCACAGTCAGTAATGATTTTGACAGGAAATGCCATAGCACATTGTTCTTAAAAGCTACGGATGTTTTCAGAATGTTTATGTTTTTTAGTTCAATCATTTTTACCTTCTGCAAGCATTATGAATGTTTCCTACTAATTTTCTTTGTATGACAAACATTATTTCCTCAAACAGCCAAGCCTTGCCAGAATTATTCTACAATAAACAACCAACATTGTAATGAACAATCCAGACTTTGGGCTAATTAGGCAAGACACATGTGGCACATTGCAGGTGCTTCATACAACCAGGGCTGCAATTTATGTACCTGCTCCACAAACATTCTGCGGGATTTAATTTGCAAAGCCAAAAAATCCCAATTCTCCAGCAATGTGCATGCTTCATTTAAGTGGCTGTATTGTTTAAATATGTACAATCATCTCATAATCTCCAATGAGATCTTACACATAGAGGACAGTTCACCCTGTGAATGGGTCTATTCAGATGGTGCAGAAATTAAGTCAGATGAGTTCCATGGTAAATTCGTAAATTGGATTTAAAATCGGGTTGGTCTTTGAAGACAGAGAGTAGTGGTGGGAGTTTTATTTTCTGACTCTGTGACCAGTGGTGTTCTCTAAGCATCAATACTGCGTTCTTTATTACTTGTTATACATATTCATATTTTAGATGAAAATGTAGACCATCTCATTAGTAGGTTTGCCAATTACATAAAAATGGTGGAACTGTGGATAACGAGGAAGGTTATCAAAAGTATATAGCAGGATATCAAACAGTTGAAAGTTTGGAAGGAGATATGGCAGATAATTTGGATAAGTGTCAGGCGATGTAAAAGTGAAATATACAGCAACAGCGGGACCTTTGGAACTTTGATATACAGCAGGATCATGCTCCCTCTTTAACTCCAAGTCTGTAGCTCCCTGAAGGTGGCAGCACAACGGGATAGGGTGGTAAAGAGGTTTTAAGGCACGCTTGCTTTCATCAGCCATGACATTGAGTAGAAAAATTGGAAAGTCATATTGCAGCTATATAACATTTTTGTTTGGCTGTACTTTGAGCATTGTGTGCAGTTCAGATAGCCACACTATAGCAAGGATATCAAGAGTCAAGAGAGTCAAGAGCATTATTTTGTCATTTGTACCAAACCAGAACAGAAACATTCTTATCTGCAGTAGCATGACAGATATGTAAACGCAGCACTCAGTATTATGCTTTTGAGAGGTGCAGAAGAGGTTCACTGGAGTAGGGCACATTATCTATGAGGAGAGGTGGGACAAACTTGAATTGTTTTAGTTGGAATGTGGAAGGCTGAGGCTAACCTGTTAGAAGTATATAAAATTATGAGAGGCATAGATCGGATACTTATTGTGGTATTAGTGTATTATTGTCACATGTACCGAGTTATAGTTTAAAACTTTGTATGTGTGCTATCCAGCCAAATCATAACATACACAAGTACAATCAAAGCATGCACAAGTACAACAAGTAGTGCAAAGAGAAAAATACCAGAGTGGAGAATATAATGTTACAGCGTTATATGTTACAACTGCAGAGAAAGTGCAGATAAAAATAAAATGGCAGACTGCAATGAAATAGGTTGGGAGACTACAAGAGGACTGTTCAGTCTTCTGATATCAGTGGGGAAGAATCTGAATCTGGTGATTTTAAGCTTTTATATACTCTGCTCAACAAGATAGGAAAGAAGAGAGAATGATCAGAGTATAAATAATCCTTCAATATCTAGGCAACGTTCCCAAGGCATCGTGAAGTACAGTTGTTTTTAATGGTGGGCAGGCTGGTATGTGTGATAGACTGGGCTACATCCACAACTCTCCGCAATTTCTTGTGGTCTTAAGCAGATCAGTTTCCAAACCGAGTTGTAATGCATCTCTATGGAATGCTCTTTATGGCGCATCTGAATAGGTTGGTAATATATGTTGGAGACATGCCAAATTTTCTTAGTCTTCTGAGGAAATATAGGTGTTGGTGTGCTTTCTTGGACATACCTTCCTGTTGGCGATATTTATGCTTAAGAGCATATGCAAGCTCTCGACCATCTCCAATCCAGCACTATTGAGGCTGATTGGAGTACATCCTCGTTTCCTGAAGTCAACAACTAACTCTTTTGTAATGCTGACATGGAGGTAGGGACTGTTGTCTGGACACCATGTTGCTAAGTTGTCTATCTTCTTCCTGTACTCTGTTTTATTGTTGTAATGGCAATTTCAAATCTTTCCAATGTCCAACTTTCCGTTGCCATTACTACACAGGCAGGTTGGCATGAACTTACACAGACGATAAAAAACGGATCTTCCAGTCATTATTTTCAGTTTAATTGATTCTTTATTGAAGTAGTTGTACAAACAAAGAGATGATTCATACCAGGTATTCCATATTCTCAGACAAGCTGTAACTTTCCATTCTCTCTCATCTAGTAAGAACTGTGTACTCTCTCTCCCTTGCCTGGTCTGATCTGTTCACTCCCTGTGACTACGCTATATGTAACATCCTACAAAGCATCAAGAGCCTGCCCACAAGTCTTCAAAATAATTCTGCAAAAAACATCGAGACAAAATAATAATATATGCCAACTGTAACTATACTAAACCTAATTGGCTCCTACAATTGTTAAAGATCCAGCCCATTGCAGTGTAGTCATCTGCAAACCTGTAAATGGATTTAGAGCAGTAATTGACCCCATAATCCTGAGTGTGGAGGGAGTAAAGTAAAGGGCTGAAAATGCGCCCATGTGGGGCACCTGTTTAGAGAATTATCCTAAAGGATGTTTTGTCACCTATCCTCACTGATTGTGGTCAGGAAATTGAGGATCCCGTGGAAGAGGAGGGGTACTAATTCCTAGGTCCAGGAGTTGCTGATGAGTTTGGTCGGGATTATGGAGAGGGAGCTATGGTAAATAAATAGGAGTCTGACATGGGCGTCTGTGTTATCCTGGTGTTCCAGGGATGAGTGTAGGGCTATAACATCTGCAATGGACGTTGCAACAGTAGGAGAACGGCAGTAAATCAAGAGATCGGGCAGGAAACTAGACAATTTGAAAACTAGCCACAAAACTGAATTATAGGGCAGGATTGTGAGGACTATTTCACCTCTGTTCATTCTTTCTTTCTGTTGTAAGAAACCTGGAATGGGAATTGCAAATAAAAGTATTTCTATTTTATTCTAAACATGAGATTTTTTTTTCTTGGATAATTCATCCTTTTTTAATTTGTTTTCATCAGTATTAATAATTTTAATCAATTTTCTTACTACTGATTGAAATGTTCATCTGGCAAGCGAGTGTTGGCATTCATTTGGGGATTGCAATCAATTTGAATAATTTATTGCAAAAGAACAATTCCTGGGGTGGATAAAAATGCATGTGCACTGCCATCTGAGTCTGTTTGGCTGAACCCAGCACTTGTATCCCATCGGTATTTGCTCGCTCCACACATTTTCAATAGTACCGCCTTTGCTTCTTCCATTTCACAAGAAGGTTGAATCATTCCAGCTGATGGTTCTTCGAAAGCATCTCAGGTCGTGTGGTTGAAAACGACTACTCATCTATTTTCTGTTCAAAGCTGGCAAATCCACCAGCTCAAAATTAATGTTGTGCAGTTCTCAGTAAATTAGTAAGTGCTTTGAAGGGCATTCATGGTATAGACTTTGGGGGATACGTCTGTCAGAGGCTACAGAAGCTACAACTTTCCATATTTGATTGGCTTGCAAAAGATTTCCCAATATTGTACATTCATGGTGGGCTATGTATAAGTGTTTCTAAAAGCATTTCATTTTAAGAAACTGAAATTCTTGTTTCTGGTGAGATTCCTGTTTCTCTTGACAACTGCTGAACCATTCACAAGATGACAGAATGGTATTTTTTTAGCCTTGCCCTTTCCTGACCATTGGTTAATATTATGAATGTAATAATAAAAGCAAGTGGCCAAATGTAACGACCTCCTAAATCAATACACTATTTAACTGGTGTATATGTTGACATTTTTGACAATTGGGTTGAAGAGTGCCTCATTTTCACTTGAAAAGGATGAATGCAAATGGGAAAAACCCTTGATATGTCAATGATACTCTGTGCCCAGGGTGTGATAGTATAGAGTCATAGACTCATGCAACACAGAAACATGCCCTCCGGTTCAACTAATCTGTGCCGACCAAGATGCCTCATCTAAGCTCGTCCTGTTTGGCTCATCTATACTATTACTAAAACTCTCATCATGACCACTTCCTGTCTGCGTTGTAATTACATTTGCGCAAAAACGATCCCCCATACTGCTACGATTTTTCGCCACCTTACTCATCATTCTTCTCTGCTGCAAGTCAAATAGGTTTTGTTCCAATCGGTAAAATAGTACAAATGTTATGAAGGTTTTGAAGGTTCCCCCTCCCCCATACCACCCCACCCCCACTGCCCCCACTACCCTCCCTTCACCACTGCCCCCCCTCCACCACTACCCCCCCTCCCCCACTGCCCCCCTCCCCCACTGCCCCCCTCCCCCACACCCCCTCCCCCATACCCCCTCCCCCACACCCCCCACACTCCCCCACACCCCTCCTCTCCCACACCCCCCTCCCCCCTCTCCCACACCTCCCACACCTCCCTCCCCACAACCCCACCCCCCACACACCCCCTCCCCCACACACACCTCTCACCCACCCCCCCCCACATCCCCCTCCCCCCTCTCCCACACCTCCCTCCCCCACAACCCCATCCCCCACACCTCCCCTCACCCACACACACCTCTCCCCTACACAAACACCCTCCCCACACCTCCTCCTCCTCCCCACTCCCCCACACCCCCTCCACCACACACCCCTCTCCCCCACACACACCCCCTCCCCACACCTCCACCCCTCCCCACACCCCCCCTCCCCCACACTTCACCTCCCCCATACCTCCACCCCCCACACACCTCCCCTCCCCCACACCTCCCCTCCCCCACACCTCCCCTCCCTCATACCCCCTCTCCAGAGTGGTGGAACATTGCTTTGGGGGAACGGGTTGTGTTGGGTGAACAGGTGAGTGGTGGAATATTGCTTTAGGGGAATTAGTTGCTTTGAGGGGCACCAGGCCTCCTGTGTGACTGGGACACAACGGGTTCCACTTAGTCTAGTCTTTCTAAATCTTTAAATCTAAATCTCTAAATCTTTAAATCTTTCCTATCCATGTACTGTACCTGTCCTAGTGTCTTTTAAATGCTTGAATGTTGTCTCTTAATTGTTTCAGCTCAAGGATGATGTGAAATACACTGAACTTAAAACACTCAGTAATTTCACTGACAGTAATATTTACCTGGCATTTGATGCTATTCTGAAACTGATCTTCTGTCGCACAGATCTGCTGATGGAGAACCAATCCACAATATCTTTGTTATAACTAGTTCAAACTATGCATTAAAATATGAGTAGACAATAGTTTCAGTTGTTGTTGTTGCTTATATTATTCATGTTATCAAATGTGACACTTGATGAAGTATCTTTTTGTTTTGTAGTTCCGGTCTCTAAGCCAGTGGTGCACAGTGATCCTGCCTGGGGAGCAGTGGAGTACATAGACAATGCAACACTCACATGTACCGTGAGCAAAGGCACAAAGGTCATTTATCAGTGGCTAAAAGATGGAAAGCCGTTACCAGAAAGCAGCCGACACATCTTTTCTGTAGACAACAAGATGCTGTTCATTTCTCCAGTTCTAAAAGACGACCTGAGTAATTACACCTGTGTAGCAAAGAACCTGATTAGTATAAATGAGAGTGAACCGATTGCACCGAATATTTACTGTAAGTCATACCTCAAATATTGATATTTAGGAACTATTCAATGTCTTGGTTTATTGCATGGTTTAAATATGGACTAACATAATAGATTCTAATGGCTGTTATAATTTATAAGGCATTTTGAGACTTAAAAGGCAAACAAATAAGGTTGTAATTTTTCAGAACAAATGGTAACATGTTCAGTCATGGGATAGAGTCATAGAGTGATACAGTGTGGAAACAACTTGCCCACACCGGCCAACTTATCCCAGCTACACTAGTCCCACCTGCCTGTGCTTGGTCCATATCCCTCCAAACTTGTCCTATCCATGTACCTGTCTAACTGTTTTTTAAATGCTGGGATAGTCCCAGTCTCAACTACCTCCTCTGGCAGCTTGTTCCCTACACCCACCATCCTTTGTGTGAAAAGGTCACCCCTCAGATTCCTATTAAATCTTTTCCCCTTCACCTTGAACCTATGTCCTCTGGTTCTCGATTCCCCTACTCTGGGCAAGAGATTTTGTGCATCTACCAGATCTATTCCTTTCATGATTTTGTACACCTCTGTAAGATCATCCCTAATCCTCATGCGCTCCAAGGAATAGAGATCCAGCCGACTCAACCACTCCCTATAGCTCAGACCCTCGAGACCTGGCAAAATCCTCGTACATCTTCTCTGAACCCTTTCAAGCTTGACAATATCTTTCCTACAACATGGTAACCAGAAATGAACACAACAGTCTAAATGCGGTCTCACCAGTGTCTTATATAACTGCAACATGACCTCCCAACTTCTATATTCAATACTCTGACTGATGAAGGTCAATGTGCCAAAAGCCTTTTTGACCACCTTATCTACCTGCGACTCGAGTTTCAAGGAACCATGAACCTGCACTTCTAGATCCCTCTGCTCTACAACACTCCCCAGAGGCCTACCATTCACTGTGTAGGTCCTGCCCTTGTTAGACGTCTCACAATGCAACACCTCACACTTCTCTGTAATAAGTTCCATCAACCATTCTTCAGCCCACCTAGCCAATCGATCCAGATCCTGCTGCAATCTTTCCCAGCCATCTTCATTATCTGCAAAAGCACCCACTTTTGTATCATCAACAAACTTACTAATCTTGCCCTGTATGTTCTCATCTAAATCATTAATGTAGATGACAAACAGTTATAGGCCCAGCACCGACCCATGAGGGACACCACTAGTCACAGGCCTCCAGTCCGAGAAGCACCCTCTGCTTCCTTCCAAAAAGCTAATTTACTATCCATTCAGCTATCTCTCCTGGATCCCATGCGATCAAACCTTCCACAGCAGCCTACCCTGCGTAACCTTGTTGAATGCCTTACTGAAATCCAACATCTACAGCTCTGCCCTCATCAACCTTTTTGGTCATGTCTTCAAATAATTCAATCAGATTTGTGAGACACAACCTCCTATGTACAGCACTATGCTGAGTATCCCTAATCAGCGCATGCCCATCCAAATACCTGTATAACCGATCCCTCAGAATACTCTCTAGTAACTTTCCAACTACAGATGTTAAGTTCACCGGCCTATAGTTCCCAGCATTTTCCCTGCAGCTCTTCTTGAATAGAAGCACCCTCTAGTTTTCTGGTACCTCTCCTGTATTTAAGGACGACTGTAAATTTCAACCAGGGCTCCCTCAATTTCCTCTCTAGTTTCCCACAATGGCCTCGGATATAGTATATCTGAAATAGTATATCCAGGATGAATATCCAAAATACCCAATATATCCAGGATTAATTAGCTTATCCTGTCAATGGTAGGGATATGATCATTTGTCGTAAATATGTGCAAAATAATCCTGCGTGAGTAAGAATATATATCCTTGATATGATTAATGATCTGAAATCGTGCCAATGGAAATCTGTTACCGATCCTCAGCAGGACCTGGTATCCTATGGGGAATGGGGAGAGTGGGGAATCTTGGAATTCTCTATCCAGCAGGCCTGTGGAGATTCAGTCATTAAGGGGGTCAGGATGTGGGGATAGTGCAGGGAAAAACATCAAAGTAGAAGTCAGCCATATTCTTAAAAAAGGTGGACCAGGTCTAAAGAGTCAGAAGGTCTACTCCTTCTCTTAATTCTTATATTCTTATGTGATGATACAGGTCAGCAATTTGCTTTCTGATTAGTTTTGTCCTGCAGTGGCAAAATATATGTCAGAGTCACACAGTGTGGAAACAGGCCCTTCAGCCCATCTTGCCCACGCCGACCAACATGTCCCATCTACACCAATCTCACCTGCCGGCACCTGGCTCATAATCCTCTAAACATTTTCTACCTATGTCCCTATCCATGCAGGAGCTTGTTCCATATACCCACCACCCTTTGTGTAAAAATGTTACCCCTCAGACTCCTATTAAATTGTTCCCCCTTCACCTTAGTCTTATGTCCTCTCGTTCTCAAATCCCCCATTCTGGGCAAATGACTCTGCATTTACCTGATCTATTCCTCTCATGATCTTGTACCCCTCTATGAGATCGACCCTCATCCTCCTGCGCTCCAACGAATAAAGTCCATTGCTCAACCTCTCCTTATAGCTCAGGCCCTCGGGTCCTGGCAACATCCTCATAATCTTCTCTGCACTCTTGTAATAATAAGGATGCTGTCTTGTGTTTCTTATGTAGTGTCAGATTTAAGACCAGACTATTTTTGGAATCAGCTAAGATATTGTTTTGTGCTACGTATATCAGTCCGCATCCCTGCATATTGGGCTCACTTAATTTGCTAATTCTTTCTCTGATTGCTTTTCTTTGGCACCATGCACACCCACTATTGTACCACTTCCACCACTTCCAAGAGAATATCGAGTTATTATCATTTTGCCTTGATCTCTTTTTTAATTCTAATGCTGCTATTTGATCTTACAAAATCAGCTGACTAATTTAAATTTGAACAGGGATTAAATATTTGTTGCCCTTGTAATTCCTTCCATTCTTCTTTTCAAATTGAAGGCAATTTAAATTTCTTACTGGATTGTCACAGGGAAATCATTCGGCAAGAATGATGGAGCACCGAAAATGGGAGAGGCAACTATCCTGCTGCCAGCTGGCATAACAATAATTTGAAGAGTAAACACAGCGAATATTTTCTGAAGAGGGTTCAGGAGAAATTGGTTAATTGGCATGGTTTTGGTTCAATTAAATGACAACATTGTAGAAACATTTTCGGAAATTATGTGAGCCAAATGTAATCTGGGAGTATTTGAAAAACAGTGATCATAAGGTTTTGACTGGCAATGGAAAAGCAAAAGGAGAAATGTGTCAGTACCAGTATTTAGAAACATAGAAACATAGAAAATAGGTGGAGTAGGCCATTCGGCCCTTCGAGCCAACACCGCCATTCAACATGTTCATGGCTGATCATCCAAAATCAGTACCCTGTTCCTGCTTTCTGCCCATATCCCTTGATTCCGTTTGCCCTAGGAGCTATATCTAACACTCTCTTGAAAACCTCCAATGAATTGTCCTCCACTGCCTTCTGCGGCAGAAAATCCGACAGATTCACAACTCTCTGGGTTTTTACTCACCTCAATCCTAAATGGCCTACCCCTTATTCTTAAACTGTTACCCCTGGTTCTGGACTCCCCCAACATCAGGAACATTTTTCCTGCATCTAGCCTGTCCAATTCCTTAAATGTTTTATATGTTTCTGTAAGATCCCCTCTCATTTTTCTAAATTCCAGTGGATATAAGCCCAGTGAATAATGTTTATGTGATAACATAAAGACATATTGGTATCATGTAATAATTTTATGGGGAAAGAGGAAAAGTCAGTTTGATGGGTAAAACATGGAGAGAATCTAGATAAAAAGAATAAAACACCTGATGGCCAATTCTACAAAATTAGTTATGTTTAGCTGAGCAATGTTCACAACAGGAACACTACCATTCTTTTTCAGTGATAACACAAGAGCATTAGATTACATCAGTAGTAAACAAGAGAGTGGTAACAGTTGGGAAATAGAACAGTTGGGAAATGCACACCTCTGACAGAAATCAAGAAATTAACATACACGCCTGCAGCAAACAAACACAATTAACCCTTAGGTTCCGATTTAAAACACCCCATGAATATTGGAAATTAAAAATGTCTGTTTGTATGGTTTCATTAATCCCAATAAATATCTATCATCAGAGATTTAGAAACAGATGTTTTATGTAGATGCTCTATCATAAGAAAAATACTAGAACAAAATTAGGTTTGATCATGCTTGTTTTATAGATGGCCATGTTCCAACAGAGTGCCAAATGTGGCATGCAACACGAGTCAGGCACCATTTTGATACATATGCTCATTGGGACAATTTATTTGCCAGTTAGCATGCACTAATACTTGTGTAGGAAGGAACTGCAGATGCTGGTTTTGATAGACACAAAAAGCTGGAGTAACTCTGCTGGACAGGCAGTATCTCTGGAGATGCTGCCTATCCCGCTGAGTTACTCAAGCTTTTTGTGTCTATGAATTAATACTTTCTGTTCCAAGACCAAAAAGGAGCCTCTCCCCACAACCAGAGCAATTTCAAATAATTATCAGTTATTTATAATTAGTTGCTAGCTAATTTCCTTTGGTTACTACAGTTTCTCTCAGACATGTGTGCCCTAGAAGGCATTTCTTTTAGGATGTAGCATTGACTGGAAGAATAAAAATTTAGCTCATTCTCATGGTTCCTGTTCATTAATGCTAGCTTTATGGCACACTTACAACATGTGAAGTATTTCATTATATCTCTTTGGCCATAGCAGCCTCGTGTACCTGCATATCTCCTATACATATGTTGTTCCCATGTGCGTGCATTACTGGTATCAGAGTTGGTGATGGAAATCATGAATTCAAGTGATGCTGTATCACTTGTTCATCGTCATTGCTGGTGTGGTGAGGTCTAAAGGGCCTGTCCCACTTGGGTGTCAAGTGGGGCAGGCCCATAACTTCCTGGAAATATGAAATGAGAAATGTAAAGATTGTGGTGTGGGAAATGATGGGGATAAGGGGTGCAGGTTAGTAAATCAGGAGTGAGCGTTTGAGATGCGGAAAATTGGGTATGAAAATACCATCCATGTGGACAATAATGGCAAAATCGTCGATTCCACCTGCTCGATCTCTTAGTACATCTCAGATTTCACAGCCCAAAACCCAGGACCTAGAAGCAGTTAATAGGGTGATGATGATGGGGTGGAAAATTGGATAAGTAAGTATGCAGATGGTACTAAGATAGGGGGTGCTGTGGATAACGAAGTAGATTTTCAAAGTCTACAGAGAGATTTGGGCCATTTGGAAGAGTGGGCTGAAAGATGGCAGATGGAGTTTAATGCTGATAAGTGTGAGGTGCAAATCAAAATAGGATGTACATGGTAAATGGTAGGGAATTGAGGAATGCTGTGGAACAGAGGGATCTAGGAATAACTGTGCATAGTTCCCTGAAGGTGGAATCGCATGTAGATAAGGTGGTAAATAAGCTTTTGGTATGCTGGCCTTTATAAATCAGAGCATTGAATATAGGAGTAGGGAAGTAATGTTAAAATTGTACAAGGCATTGGTAAGACCAATTCTGGAGTATGGTGTACAATTTTGGTCACCTAATTATAGAAAGGATGTCAACAAAATAGAGAGAGTACAGAGGAGATTTACTAGAATGTTGCCTGGGTTCCAGCAACTAAGTTACAGAGAAAGGTTGAACAAGTTAGCTCTTTATTCTTTGGAGCGCAGAAGGTTAAGGGGGACTTGATTGAGGTCTTTAAAATGATGAAAGGGATAGACAGAGTTGACGTGGATAAGCTTTTCCCATTGAGGGTAGGAAAGATTCAAACAAGAGGGCATGACATGAGAATTAAGGGACAGTAGTTTAGGGGTAACATGAGGGGGAACTTCTTTACTCAGAGAGTGGTGGCTGTGTGGAATGATCTTCCTGCAGAAGTGGTGGAGGCAGGATCGATTTTAACATTTAAAAGTAAAGTGGATAGGTATATGGACGGGAAGGGAATGAAGGGGTATGGTCTGAGTGCAGGTAGATGGGACTAGAGGAAAATAAATGGTCGACACGGACTGGAAGGGCCGAGAAGGCCTGTTTCTGTGCTGTAATTGTTATATGGTTATATGGTTAAATGGGTCAGTAGTGGCAGTAGGCCATTGGAAGTGGGTGTTCCAGCCCAGCATGTCTGGGATTGGCACACAGGGGTAGATCAGGCTTACTGACTGCCAAATGTCAGTCACTTGGTTTTCAGCAGATCTCACTTCCGATTGCATGGCTGAACCACTGTTTAGCCCAACAATGGTGCAGCAAAATTAGGAGGGGAGAATTAAGAAGCAATGAAATATCACATCTGGTCTCTCAGCTTTACTCAAGGGTTCAAGAGTTCAGGAATGTTTAATTGTCAAATACACTGAAACAATGAAATTCTGAGTTATTGCTGCTTTTCAGCCACATTTAATGCAACAGAGCAACAAAGAAATACACAATATAATTATCAATATTCTGAGTAAACCAGACCATGACAGTGCAAGTACGTAGAGCAACCAGAGTCGTGCAAAGCCCAAAGTGCTTCAGTGCTGAGGTAGGTTTGTGGTTAGCATCTTGCAGGATGGTTCTAGAATGGCTTCATCCCATCAACCATCAGTATCTGTTCTCAGGCTCCTGTACCTTCGTTATGATAGTAACAGCGACAATAGAGTGTGGCCAGGGTGGTGTGCGTCTTTGATGGTATTTGATGTCTTCTTGAGGCAACGCAGGCTGTAGATTCCTTTGATGGTGAGTTAGTGGACCAGGCAAGTCCATAAACTTTCTGTAGCCTCCTTCATTCCTGTGCAGTAGAATTACCAAACAAAGCCATGATGCAACAAACAATATGCTCTCCATTGTACACCGGAGGAAGTGCAATAGACTCTTCTGCAACATGCCGAATCGCCTCGAATTTCTGAGAAAATATTGCCATTATTGAGCTTCGTTTATAATTGCTTCAATATGCTGGGGTCAGGACAAACTATCAGAGATGTCTATACCCAGAAACTTGAAACTGTTGACACTCTTCACTGCCGTCCCATCAATGGAGACAGTTGCATTGTCCCTCAGCTCTCCCTTCCTGAAGTCAACAATCAGCTCCATGCTCATGCGCATGTTGAGACCAATTTTGTTGTTCTGGCACCACACAATCTGATTATCGATCTTTCTCCTGTCCTCTGACTTATTGTTATCCAATATTCATTCAACGTCAGTGATATCATCAATGAATTTGAAGATGGCATTGAAGCTGTGTGTGGCTACACAGTCATACAGGGAGAGTAGAACACTTGTCCTGAGGTGCCCCGCTGTTGATGGTCAGCAAGGTGGAGATATTGGTGATATCTGGATTCAGTTGCGCGGTGAGCTGCAGAGAGCCAATTCCTTGAGTTTGAAGATGAGTTTGGTCGGGATAATGGTTTTGAACACTGACTGCAGTCAATGAACAGCCTGACATACTGTTCCTGTTGTGCAAGTTTCTAATAGAATTATTTAAAACAAAGTTCAAAGGCTACTGATAGAGGCAAACTGTCATCAATCATAAGAATGGTCCGTGGTCTTGTTATCCCCTGGATCTCACTGTGTCTCTTGAGAAATTTGTTTTATACAGACAATCAGGTTTTTCAGTTATCCATGTTTGAAAAAGCTAAGTAAGATTGGATAGACATCAGGGGTAGTATGGTAGAGACACAAGAGACAGCAGATGCTGAAAACAGAGTGCTAGAGGAACTCAGTGAGCCAGGCAGCGTCTGTGGAGGGAAATGGCCAGACAATATTTCTGGTTGGGATCCTTCAGGCTTAAGAAGCATCTCAACCCAAAACATTGACTGTCTAGTTCTCCCATAGATGCTGCCTGACCCACTGAGTTCCTTTAGCAAGATTGTTCCTAACCATGAGAAGCAGGTTTGGGTAGCAAGCTGCAAGCAACTCAACACAACCTAGTATTTCAATAAACAAAAGGAGGCCCATGGGTGGGTTAGGTATATGGTGGCAAGCATGAGGAACAAACTGTCCAGGAAGATAAACAAGAAAATTAGATGGAAGGATTTAAGAGAGAATTCTGGAAGACTTTGGAAAGGTTTACGGTTTTTGCTTTCTGGGAGCTGCCAAATGGATGACAGAAAGGTTTCTGGACATGCTTTTTCCTATGTTCACAATCAGTTTGAATCTAAAGGGTTTATAATCTACCCACGGATCCTATTCTGTTGAACTGTGATGAAGGATCATCTGTTATTTGTACTTGCCAGCTGCTTAGCGACATAAGGTTGCAATATAGTCACAAAGTAATCAAAATAATATCACCAGCAGTAAAATGTTATCAATGTGTACTCTGGCTTTTGTTTGTCATTGGTCTCAGGATCTTTAGCACAGCTGGTATGGTAGGTGTATTGTGGCTTACTCCAAAGGACCAAGATAGATAATACAAAATGGATGCAGTGTTATAAGATCTGAATCACTTTCTCTTTTTGTCGGTATTGGTTTATTTTCTTTTGTGTGCCGACATGCAGTGAGAACATTTAAATGCAGGCTATCCAATCAAATGCAGGCTATCCAGTATTATAATGAATGCAATCATATCATATCATACACAAGTCCAGCAGGTAGTGCAAAGAGAAATTTACTAGAGTGCAGAATATTGTGTTACAGTGTTATAGCTTTACAGCAGAGAAAGTGCAGATAAAATGAGGTAGGTTGAGAATTCATGACTACATGTTAACCGAGAAGAATCTGTTCCTGAACCTGATGCTTTGTGCTTTCAAGCCTTTGTACCCTTGGGAAAGATGACCACCGGGTGGCGCCGCGATGGCAGCCCCACCAGCAGTCTGTCTGTCCTTTCATTTTTTTTTGTTATTTTTAGTGTGTTGTAAAACTTTGTGTTAATATTCTCTGGTTTGTTTTATGTGGGGAGTGGGGAGGGGGAAACATTTTGTCAATCTCTTACCTTGCCTGAGATGCGATTGTTTTCCGTATCGTATCTCCTGTCACTCTTTGGCCTAAAATCGTGGAGCTGTAGGCCTTCTCGGGACTGACTTTGAGCCCCACCGTTGGGCATGGACTTACCATTGGAGCCGATTCCTTGCCTGGGAGCAACGCTCCAACTGCGGCCTGTGGACTTTAACATCAAAGGCTCGCAGCCTCGGGAGACCTTTGGGAGCTCCAAACCCGCATGATGTTCGGGGGTCCAATTGCCCGGTGCAGGGAACTGACATCCCCCCAATGCAGGCGCTTGACCGCCCCGATGCGGAGGGCCCGTCGCCAGCTACGGGAGTCAAGATCGTCCCATCAATGGAAGGCTCAAGGCCCTCGACTGCGGGAGAACAAAGAAGGGAAGAGATTGAACTTTTATTCGCCTTCCATCACAGTGAGGTATGTGGATGAGTCACTGTGGTGGATGTTTATGTTAAAATATATTTTGTGCATTCTGTTGCTTTTTATTAGTATCAAATCAAATTCCTCATATGTTGCAAAACATACTTGGCTAATAAAGTAAGTATGAGTATGAGAAGAGGAAATAATCATGTTTAAATTGTCCTCGATAATGTAATTAATGATTTTTTTTCCCCTTTCTCACTTTCTTTTGAAAGAGTGATTGATAACCTCCCTGTACACTGATCACCCTTTTACAGTATCTTGTTTTGTGAACAAGATACTGATTTACGAACCTTGACAACTAGGGTTGGCAGGGAATGCAAGAAAAAGCCAAAAATCGTGACCTCAACCTAGGGCCACATACACTGCAATTCCAGGTTTCATCACTGAAAACAAAATGGCTCATCCTCTTTGCATCTGGGGAGAAGGGCACACAATCATTTACTCTGGGAATAATTAACTGAGCAGGACCAAGGCTCCAAACTGAGCCATGCACTGTCCTCTTGCGTGTGAATGACACAGAGAGATTATTCTGTCTCACGGAAAGGCCTCAAATTGAGTCAGCCTTATGGTTTTCCAGTGCATTAACCATTGGACGAAGATAAGGCATGTATAGCAGTTATTGACATTTACATTTGACTGACAATGATTACTTGGGTGGTGCCTACTTATCTGAGCATGCTGATAAAAATAAGAATATGATTTTTAAATTTGCTGCACTTCCTTGAGGCCATCACAGATTATACATTGGCATTCTATTCTCTATTTAAACAAGCACATCGATTTGGCGGGTCGTAAAGTGAAAAGAGGTCTCTGGATTTCGGACATTTTTGGTGATTCTTGAATTGTGATTAAAGGATATATACCTCTTGACGATATTGGGAACTCTTCCACAAAAATCATTTGAGTTGTATTTGTGTTATAAATTCAGCAAATAATTGGTTAAGTGTAAATATTTTAAGTTTGTTAATATTAAGTTTGTTAATATTTTAATATTTGAAGAATTATTGTTTGCAACAGTGCCTGTGCTGACACAGCTGTCTGTAAATGACAGTGCCAGCCATTAGGGAGAGACCAAGTTATCAAGAGCAGGATATTATTTGTTTTTTAATATTTTTGTTAATTTAGAGTGCAACTGGCATGCATTGTGGGAATATGTCGTAGAAAGCTTTTTATCAGGATGCATCACAGCATGGTTTGGGAACAGCTCCATCCAAGACTGAAGGAACTTGCAGAAAAATGGGGATGCAGCCCAGCCCATCATACGAACCAACCTCTATTCCATTGACTCCATTTACACCTCACATTGCCTCAGCAAAATCAACAGCATAATCAAGGACAAGTCGCAACCTAGCCTCCCCTCTCCCATTGGGCAAAAGGTATGGAAATGTGAAAACACACACCTCCAAATTCAATGACAGTTTCTTCCCAGCTGTTATCAGGCAGCTGAACCATCCTACCAACAACCAGAGAGCAGTCGTGAACTACTATCTACCTCATTGGAGACTTTAGGACTATCTTTGATCAAACTTTAATGACTTAATCTTACGTTATTCATGTTATTCCCTTTATAATGTAACTGTACAGTGTGGATAGCTCGATTGTAATCATGTATTGTCTTTCCACTGACTGGTTAGCGCGCAACAAAAGCGTTTCACATGACTATAAACCAAACTCATGAGACAATAAACTAAACTCAACTCCATCTCACTCTTAAAATTCCGTCGCTGCATAGAGCCCTGTTTGGTGCTGTGGAACATGGATAGATAATGTTTTAGGTCAGGACTCTTCTTCAGACTGATTGTAGTGGGGGGTGGGGGAGAGGAAGAAAGTTAGAAGTCCTCTCTTCCAGTTTGTTCCCCCCCCCCCCCCCCCATAATCTGTAGAAGGGTCCCGACATGAAATATTCTCTATCCATATTTTCCAGAGATACTGACAGACCTGCTGTACTTTGTGCCTTTTTTGTAAACCAGCATCTGCAGTCCTTGTATCTCTCTTGTTTAGCTCATGTACATATCAGAATATCATTACATTATTTAAGTGATTTCATGTAGAACAGACCATTCAGCTCATATATTCCCACATGGGTCTTTGTCCACCCTTTTCACTCTTTGACACACTTTTCCATATCCCTCTTTTTTTCCTTTCCTCAATGCAAACCCCACCCACTTGATTACATTGATATTTAATGGTTCAGTCAGTAACATAATGCCATTGATTATCTACAGCTATGTTTGGAAAGTATTTGCAACAATTCTATGAATTCCCCATATTTGCAGCCAGAAGACAAGGTTCACTTTCCTGGAAAAATTACACCCAGATTGTTTACCAGTTTCCTTCCTTATGATACACTACTTCTCACTAACATCTGAAATAATGAACATCTGAAATGGTGTACACGTCATGAACAATTTCCTTTGTGTGTAACTTGAAAAAAATCTTCCTTTACTGACATGTCAGAATAAATTTCATGAAATAATTTTTAACGTCAGCCAAAAATGAAGATATCATTGGGTTTCATGCCCTGAAAATTACACTTGTAAATTGCTAGTTGCCACATACAGAAAGAACAGACCTCATTAAATTTTTATTTATTTTTCGTCAGTTTTAAAGTTTGTTTTGGGGAATCTTTAACTTTTCTATGTGGGGGAGGAGGATAGGGTAAGGGGGAAACTGTTTCCCAGTCGCTTCCTGGCGGGGACGCGACTATTCTCCGAGTCGCGTCTTCGCCCCCCTCCTCGCGGCTTACCACCTGGATTGGTGCGGCCATTCCTGCCGGGGACCGGACAAGAGCTTCAACAGCGGCGGCGCAGCACTGGAGTCGCTGCGGAGCGGGCGTTGCCTACCAGGATTGTCGTTTGGAGCTCCGGAGCGTTGTGTCGCTGCTCCAACATCGCTGAGGTGTGGTTTGGAGAGCTTCCAGCGCGGCCGGCGCTGAACAACATCGTGGAGTCCTGAGGCCCTTTACCGAGGGCCGCTAGCGTTGCATCTCCGCCCAGCGCGGCCTACGGACTCCTGGAGCTGTGGCCTCCGGTTGGAGGTGCCCGACTCAGATGTCCAAGCCGCTGAGGAGGTCCTCCAGTCCCGACGTCGGACTTCCATCACCCTGGCGAGCGGGCCTGAACATCGGGCTGCCCGGAGCGGCGAGAGCGGGGGTTTGGAAGACAACAGAGGTGGATGACCGAATTTTTGGAGCCTTCCCTCACAGTGGGAATTTGATCCCACTGTGTGGGGTTGTCTGTGTTTTTTAAAAAAACTATCGTGTCCTGTGCTCTTTATTATTTATTTGTATGACTGTATGGCGACCACACATTTCACTGTACCAATTGGTACATGTGACAAATAAATGTATCTCTTAAATTCCATAAACACAGTAAAAAGGCCGAAATAATATTCAAAGATGCATTTACAAAAGGCAATTACAACACATTCTGCGTTTTACCTCTTGGATTGGACTCTTCTGTCAGCAAATAAACATGGTTTGGTGTGCAATCTGGCCAGAAATTATAATAAATAATGTTAATTAAAAAGGCATATAAATGCAAATAAATAACCAAAAAGTTTAAAACAAAGCAAAACAACCAAGAGATAAAAGTTACCCTCACCCTTGCCTCCTATTCTACTGGTCTGGAATTCCTATTGAAATCACTGGTGTCTTGAATCCTGCATCAGATCTGACAAGTGTTACACCATTTATCAGTCACCAAGCCCTAGACTTGCAATGTGTGCATGCATATTTAGAACTTATGTGCAGTCAACTGGCTGAATACTAGCAGCTCCCCCAGAACTAATGAGAGCCTTTTGTGCAAATCTGTGCAGAAAATGGGTGCTAAGTTGCAAAAAAAGTGCCACCTCCCACCATGGTAAGTGCTCTTAAAGTAAGGGCACTTTGGTTTGAAAAAATGGGTTTCATGTCCTTGAGACATGAGAGACTGCAACTGCTGGAATCTGGAACAAGAACTGACTGCTGGAGGAACTCAATGGATCAGGAAGCATCAGTGGAATAGTGACATTTTAGGTCAAGACCCTGCATCCGGAATTGATCTGAAACATTGACTATCCCTCTGCTTCCATGGATGCTGCCTGACCTGCTGAGTTCCTCCAGCAGTTTACATTTTTACTGTGTGCCAATGTTACATTCTGTGAGAATAATTTCTACAGCCCCAGGTCCTCAATGAAGAGGACTTGGTCTCACGTGGAAAACCTTTGGACCACATGTGAGGATGATTAAGAGGCAGATACTCTATTGTTGGCTAAGGTAGAGATTGTCCCTTGACATGCCTTGGTTAGTTTGTACCCTTGGGTAAAGTGCTGTTCCTATGTTTGAGACCTATCCCAATTTTGAATCATGTATCATAATATTATATTGTAACGTCAATCATGCATTGAGATTTAGAAGGATGAAACTTACCGAATGATGAAAAGCCTGGCTAGAGTGAATGTGGAGAGGATGCTTCCACTAGTGGGAGAATCTAGGACCAGAGGCCATAACCTCAGAATAAAAGAATCTACCCTTAGGAAGGAGATGAGGAGGAATGTTTTTAGTCAGAGGGTGGTGAATCTGTGGAATTAATTGCCACAGACGGCTGTGGAGGCCGTCTATGGATATTTTTAAGATGGAGATTGACAGATTCTTGATTAGTAAGGGTGTCCGGGGCTATGAGGAGAGGGCATGAGATTGAGGTTGAGAGGGAAAGGTTGGCCAGGCATGATTGAATGGCAGAGTAAGCTTCATGGGCCAAATGGCTTAATTTAATTCTGCTCCTATAGCTTATGAACATGACTTAGTGTCAAGTGGAAAACATTTGAACCAAATATGAGGATGGTTAAGAGGTAGATTCTCTGTTGGTGGCCAAGGTAGAGATTGACCCTTGCCATGCCTCGGCTGGTTTTTACTCTCAGGTAAAATGCTGTTCCTATGTTTGAGACCTATCGCAAATTTGAATCATTTATTTGTGTCACAAAATCATGGTTTAATGTCAATCATGCATTGAGACTTCTGACCTGTCCCCAGTGCCTCCTGGGTGCAACACTTTGTATAAATAGAAGTAGTTTACTACTACTGTATGTGTCGTAAGAACACAAAACTAGAAGTGATCAATTTTCAGCTATAAACACACATAATTATTTATAGGTACCTTATGTATAAAATCTTCATAATTTTCTGACCACTTTATTTTGATTATGATGGTCAAAGAATAAGTGGTATAAAGGACAACTTCCCTGCTCTTCTTTGAATAATATTTTGATATTTCGCCTTATTTACTATTATTATTATTATTATTATTATTATTATTATTATTATTATTATTAAAGCTCACTATCACACTGAAGTATCAGCTTTACACTGAATTGAAACTCACCTTGAACTAGCTTGAACTTGTATCATGTATCATAATATTATATTGTAACCAGAGTTTTAGCTTTAGGTTTATTATTGTTAACTGTACCGAGGTAACAATGACAAATGGTCAATCTATCACCAATTACATGATATTGGGCAGTAAATTGTTTGCTACTATCTGATAAGGAATGGTCTTATGTATAACTACTGCAGCCAAAGGGCGATAGAAATGTGGAATCACATTGGTGGCAGCAGCTTTCCGAAAATACGCGTCTTCTTTTCTCTACCATCAGCATTCCTTTCAAAATTGAAAACAGTATTTTTAAAACTGAAATAAATCTCTTTTGAGATAATGTGTAGGAAGGAACTGCAGATGCTAGTTTACACTGAAGATAGACATAAAATGCTGGAGTAACTCAGCTGGTCAGGCAGCATCTCTGGAGTTAAGGAACAGGTGACGTTTCGAATCAAAACCCTTCTTCAGTCTGAGAGTCGGGAGAGGGAAGCTAAATGTACGAAAACGCTCATGAATAGGTTCAACAGGAGGTTCATTCCTCTAGTTTCCTGGTCCCCTGACTCTCGGTCTGAAGAAATGCCTCGACCCGAAACGTCGTCCATTCCTTCTCTCCAAAGATGCCACCTGACCCGTTGGGTTACTACAAAATGTTGTGTCTATCTCTTCTGCGATAAACTGAGTTTCCAAATATCATCTAAAGGTAATAAGTAAAAATATGTTTTGCACTTCTCGTACTGAAATAATTGGGAGGAATTGTCCAAATGACCTCATCATGTCATGCAGAGGTTCACTTTAAAAGGTGGATTCTCTCTGGACCTAGTACATGGCCTTAACACTTTTCTGTACTTTGCCAAGGAAAGAGGAAAAGTCAGATCGATTGACAGAGCATGCCAGACTAGAGCAGATTAGACTGTGATCCCAGGCTGTCCAATGCTGTCAGCAGCAGCCACTCACAGGACGAAGAGTCATGCAACCCTAGCTAACTTTAACAAACAAAGGGAGTGGTATATTTGGACAGAGGAGAGCAACGCACAGTAGTGGGTGCTGCTGCCTCGCAGCTCCTGGAACATGTGTAGATCTTTTCCTCGGTCGTTCTCCGTCTGGAGTTTGCACGTTCTCCCAGAGACCATGTGTGTTTCCATTCCCCCAGATCACCTGGATATGTTGGATGGCTAACTGGTTACAGCAATCACCCCTTTGTATAGGTAAATGTCAACAAGGATCAAGGGGGATTTGATGGGTACGTGAAGAGAATAAATCGCAGGTCTGCAGGGAAGTGATAGGATTTGTTCTTTGGGGATCTGGCTCAATAGCCCCCACCTCTGGATTGGTAAATAATTAATCCAGAATTAAGTGAGAATCAAGATCTACCTTATCTGCTGAAAATGAAAATCCTCCAAAATATACATACTCACTTCCATTCCTATGAAAGTCATTTCCACCTTCCAGGCATGGGTAATAGCCTAACATATTATGTATTGTTTCGCTGTGAAATCCAGCTGAATTTCATTGTGATGCTTTCAAGGGAATGAAAAGTGGATGAATTCTGTGACATCAGGCCATCCGCTCCACCACCCAGAAAATCCTAAGTACCCCATTATGTTTTTATCACAAATCAAAACTCTAAAAACATTTGCATTTTTTAAACATTACTGTTGGTGTGAATATTTTTTTTCACATAATATTTTCCAGATGGCCCCTATGACTTGATGGTGAAGTCTGAACCTCGATTCAAAATTAGTGAAGGAGTGTTTGCTGTTGGCAAAGGAGAACCAGTCTGGTTTAAATGTTCAGCAAATTCCAACCCACCAAATGACTACTCGTGGTTCCAAAAAGCCAACAACAAGACGACACCCATCCATCGGGGGCCGATATTAAATATCATGTCTGAGAAAGTACCTGAGAAAGCTGATTACATGTGCTGTGTCTACAACAATGTCACAGGCAAGCGGGGCGAAACTCAGTTCACACTCATTCTCTCTGCCACTGGTATGTACTGTATTTATGTGCTTGTTGTCTGGAACTCATTAACAGCAGCATCTTATAGATAACGCAGTCGTAGTTCTTTACAATACTGAATTAATCTGGCATAAACATGGCTTTCACGCAAATGTAAAGTGGATGAATTCTGTGACACCACGCAGATTAATTTGGTGTACATGAAGAGGATTAAATTGAGTTGAGGCACAAGGAACTGCACATGCTTGAACTTTGAGCAAAAAGCAATCAACTGGAGGTACTCAGTAGGTCAGGCAGCATCAGTGGGGGAGGATGGACAAACAATGTTTTGGGCCAGGACTCTTGCAATGACCTGAGAAAGTGACGGGGAGAAAACCAGCATCAGGTGAGGTTGGCGTGGGGTGGGGTAAGAGCTGGTACACAGTAGGTGGACTCGGGTGAGGAGGGGTGGATGGAGTCAGGTGGGGAAGAGTTGGGTGGGCTAACGCAAAAGCTAGGGTGTGATTGGCAGAGGTAACAGCGGGCTGATTAGGATGGAATCCGATGGGAAAGAAGATGGAGTCTGGGACCAAATAAGGGAAGTGATGTGGGCTGACGGGATGAGGCTTGTTGAGTGGACAATGGGTGATGGGCAGATAGTGTGAGTAATGAAGCAGCTGGATGAGAGGGAGTAGGGTATAGTGCAAAAGAAGGGTATGTGAGGGAGGATCAGGGTGGATGGAGGGACTGGTGGTGGTGGGGGGCTGGGCAGGTTTCCTGAAATTGGGGAATTCAAGGTTCATGGCATCGGGTTGGAACCTATCGAGGCAAATTTACATAATGACAGCATTATCAAGATTTGATTCGTGTGCAGTTTAATCCGAAATTTTGAGTGTGTAGCTGATGCCATCCATGCTAGTTTACAAAGTTCCCTGTTCAAATTAAGGAAGTCAGTTGAATTGACATGAACCTATTTATGATTTACCCTTACTACACAATATTCTGAATATTCATACTTTGTTGCATGAAATCAAATGGTGTACCAAACCACAACTTTCTGGCAAGAATAAAAATCTAACCTTGGTGTCTGGCGCTGTGAATCAGCTGCTTTACCACCTGCACCACCTTCTGTCCAAAGTTGTCAGTTGTATAATTCAACTAATTGTAAGAAATAATGTTACCGAGTTGTTATGGATTTAGTGTTCTACCAAGCTGCATAAACTGTATAAATTGAATGACACCAATTAATATGAACCTCTTTTCACACTTTTATATTATGCTTTTATCAAGGCTTCACATTGCACGACAGGTGTATTGTAAAAATGTAAATAAAGACAGCAGCTGCTAACCATAGAGTTCCATATAAAATAGTTATTGTGACTTATGGAAAATGGAAATAAAATGTATCTAATTATTGCTGGCCAGTAGTTTTCTAGTGAATATCATGTCATTTGGTCATGAGAGGGCACTGGTCTTCTAAATACAGATTTCATCTTAGGGTATCTAAACACCTCAATTGCAGGTAATATTCTCTCTCTCTGATATATACTGTAATGTAGTTCTATTTAATGAAACCGGAGGAAAGAAATGTGAAGACAACAGTTATTGAACCCCGAGAACCCCTAGAAACCCCAGTACCCCCCCTAGAATTCCCAGTACCACCCGAAAACACCGTAAGGGACTCACCTCCAGGACGGGGAAATCAGACACGGCGGCTTTGCGCTCCCCAGTCCGAGGCAATTCGGAGCAGCCCGGTACCGAACCCTGCTGTGGAAATAAGGTACCTAAAAACCTTAGAACCCCTAGAAATCCCAGTACCCCCAGAAAACACAGTAAGGGACTCACCTCCAGGACGGGGATATCCAGTACCTGCACTGTGATCCCGGCAGGTCGCACATGGAGCCGAATGGAACTGCTCAACATTGGACGTGGCTGCGAGAAACTAGCTGGTGAGTACTACAGTACCCTCACCAAAATCCCGATGGAGCTTGGCAGAACAGCCTCCTGGATCACCACTCCGGACGGTAGGAGACGGAGAATGCGCCGGGAGAGGAAGCAGAAACGTGGAAGGCGAGCGGGGGTGCAGGACAGGCTACGGAGGGCCCAACAAAGACCATCGCTACCAAGTGTCTTTCTTGCGAATGTCCGGTCACTCACCAACAAGCTGGATGAGGTGACACTCTGGATCAACACCCAGCGATCCCCGAAAGACTGCTATGTGCTGATCTTCACAGAGACCTGGCTCAGCGCGCTGTTTCCCAACGGGGCTGTGGACCTAACCAACTGATAGAACAAAGGCCTCCGGTAAGAGCAAGGGCGGAGGGCTCTGCACCTATATCAACAAGGACTGGTGCACCAACCACACTGCAGTAGAGAGCTACTGTTCCCCAGACCTGGAATGCCTACTGCTTAAATGTAAGCCGTATTACCTGCCTCGGGAGTTTACTGTGGTTATCATCATGGCCATATACATCCCATCACAAGCTAATGCTAACCTAGCGCTAGTACAGCTGCACTCGGCCATCAGCAAGCAGCAGGATGCTCACCCCGACGGTGCCTTCATTGTTGCAGGGGACTTTAACCAAGTGGACCTACGAGCTGCACTCCGCAAATTCCACCAGCATGTGCTGTGCCCTACCAGGGGCTCAAACACGCTGGATAAAGTGTACACCAACATCAAGGACGCATACAGAGCCCTCCCCTGCCCATCCCTGGGAAAATCCGATCACCTCTCATTGTTTCTACTGCCTGCATACAAACCCCTCATCCGCAAGACCAAACCTGCAATAAAGACAGTCAAAATATGGCCCGAGGACGCCACCCTACAACTCCAGGACTGCTTTGATCGCACCGACTGGGACCTGTTTGCACAACAGGCTACCAGTGGTACAGAGGTAGACTTGGAGGAGTACACATCCACTGTGCTCTCCTACATCAACTGCTGTGTGGAGTTTGTCACAGTGGACAAGGAAATAAAGATGGTCCCAAACCGCAAACCATGGATGAACAAGGAGGTTCAGAATCTGCTAAAGGCACACAACATTGCCTTTAAATCCAGGGACACTTCTGTCTACAGTGCTGCCAGGTCAAACCTGAACAAAGGCATAAAAAAGGCCAAAGACATCCACAGGCGAAGATGGAAGACCACTTCCATCACTGTGGACACCAGAAGCATGTGGCAGGGTGTCAGGGACATCACTGACAACAAGAGCAGCCCCGTCTGCCCTCACAGTGATATCACACTGGCCAATGAATTAAACACCTTCTTTGCCCGCTTCGAAACTGGCAACACCACCAGGAGAGGAACAACCCCGGCTAGGGCGGAACATTAGGCCTTAACACTGAGCACCCAGGAGGTACAGTGCGCTCTGCGTAGGATCAATCCACGCAAGGCTGCAGGCCCGGATGGAGTCCAGGACTCTGCTGTACAGCTGGCGGAGGTATTTACGAGGATTTTCAACCTGTCTCTATCTCTGGCAACGGTCCCCAAGTGCCTGAAGACAGCTACCATAATGCCGGTGCCGAAAAAGTCTAAAGTCACCAACCTGAATGACTACCGCCTGGTTGCCCTAACTCCAATACCAATGAAGTGCTTTGAAAGGCTGGTCCTCTCCCACCAAATCCAGCATCCCTGCATCATTGGACTCTCATTAATTTGCATACAGGGCAAATAGATCCACAGAGGATGCCATCTCTGTGGCTCTTCACACTGTCCTGACCCACCTGGAAAGACAGGGCACCTACGTGAGGATGCTCTTCATTGACTATAGCTCTGCCTTCAATACGGTCATCCCCACCAAGCTCACCACCAAACTCCACCAGCTAGGCCTCAGCTCACTGATATGCGATTGGATCCTGAATTTTCTGACGGAGCGACCGTAGGCAGTGAGACTGGGGCCACACCTGTCCTCCACTATCACCCTGAGCACCGGCACACCACAGGGCTGTGTACTGAGCCCCATGCTATACTCCTTCTTCACCCACGACTGTGTCCCTGCATTTGACAATAACACCATTGTCAAGTTTGCAGACGACACAACGGTGATCGGGTTGATCACCAATGGTGATGAAACGAACTATAGAGCGGAGGTGCAGAACCTGGCGGACTGGTGCTCACGGAACAACTTGTGGCTAAACACCTCCAAGACCAAGGAGCTGATTATCGACTTCAGGAGGTCACAGAATGGGGAATACGCCCCAATCTCCATCTACGGAGACAGTGTGGAGAGAGTGTCCAGCTTCAAGTTTCTGGGCACTCACATCTCAGAGGACCTCACATGGTCCACCAACACCACTGAGCTGGTCAAAAAGGCACAGCAACGACTGTTCTTCCTAAGAACATTGAAACGGACTGGTCTGCCCCAACAGTTGCTGACGACTTTGCTGACGGCTCTGAACCGGCCCTGCTGAGTACCCCCCCACCCCCATGGACTGTCTCTCCCGGCTTCGCACTTTAGTCTGTGTTGATGTTACTGGTCAAATATTCGTTTTTACAAACCTTGTTCTCGGGGGTTGCAAACCGAAATCTCAAAGTTGCAAACCAAATCTCGTTGCACTTATGTGTAATGACAATAAAATATATTATTATTATTATTATTATTATTATTATTATTATTATTATTGTGAATCTTCACAGCTGTTTCCAAGTGCATATTGCTATGGAAATACAAAGGCTTCCTGAGGCTTATGTCAGATTTTGTAGGCTAATACTATGAAGAAAACGGAATATTGGAATTTCTTTCCTATCAAGTTGCCATTTAACAAGAAGGGTGTGAAGTCTTTGGGCACTTGCAAAATAGGTTCTCTAAATGTTTCCTGGATCAGAGGATAATTAGCAATATACTGTAGAGAGGTTGGACAAACTTGGATTTTCTCTGCAGCACTGAAGACTGAGGGAAGATCTGACAGAAATTTATGAAATTATTAGAGGCAAAGACAGGATAGATAGTCAGAATATTTTCCTCACAGTAGAAAGGTCTAATACTAAAGGGCATCGCTTTGAGGTGAGAGGGTAAAAGTTTAAAGGGGACTTATGAGGTATGATTATTTTATCCACAGAGAGTGGTAGGTGCCTGGAAAATGCAGGGTGTAGAAACAGTTATGATAGCAATGTTTAAGATGCATTTTTACAGATATACGAACAGACTTAGAATGGAGAAATATGGGTGTACAGGCAGGTAGTAGGTATGTTACAAAACGTACCTTTACCGGCGCTGCACTTCTGCCGCTCCCCGTGTGCGTGACTTTCGCGCCTTGCAGAGGGGGGCGGGCTTAAAGTGCCGTTTTTCAACAGGCAGGACAAATCGATCAATGTCGGGCGATTTGGTTGCTGAAGAAAAATCGCTCCGACATTTCATCAATGAAGGTATTTTTAAATTACTCTACATTATTTATTAACTAGAGTACTTTAAAAATCACCTTCAAAAGCCGTGAGCGCAGACAACCGGAAGCATTTTCCGTAGGGGAGAAAAAAAGGTAAATACTTTATTTTTATATTAAAAGTTGGTTTTTCGGGAGGCATTAATAATATTTTTATGTTGCGAAATGGGGTCCCCAAAAAATGTATGAACCCCCAGTATTTTTCCCCCCGACTTCACCGCTAACCGCAACGTTCTAATCCACCGCATTCCACTAAAACCCACTCGCTAGTTGATTTAAATGGCCATTAATTTACAGGCATAAAACACTAAATTCCTTCCATTTGGCCCAGAAATTCATGAAAATGAGATTTGAAAATGATGTTATATTGTGGATTATTGTGTGAATGTTATTTGGACACTTAGGCAATTTTAAAAAAGTTTATCTTTTCTTAAGAAATTGATAGATGTTTAGATCTACTCATTGAATTTTGTAATTAGCTACAATTAGATAACTAACTAATTATATGCTTTAATTTCAGGTAATCCAAGTAAGATTTTTAATATTTGTTTCAGAATGCTTCAATCTATAATAACTGAAAATTTCATTGAGTTCTCTTAATTTTTAAGAATGTTATGGACTTTTAACTTTTCCAGATCACAGCTTTTGAGTTAAGTCAATTGCAAGGCAATGGGAAGCAATATGCTCATTTCCGAGTATGAAAATGGCCATAACTTTCTTAATACTGAAGATATGAAAGTAAATTAGGTGTCAAATTAAACTTCTTTTTATGCTTTATCTGATGGGATAAATTGCAGACTTGATTTTTAAAATCTCAAAATTTTGTAACATTGCTACAGGTAGGATCAGTTTCGAGTGGCATCATGGCCCTGCTCCTCTCTGACTGGAATGGGGTTTATAGGGAGTAGGCTGACAAGTTCAGATAGGCAAACCAATATCAGCTAATCCAAATTAAAGGACATTCTTTTGGGAACGTAATGAGGAGAAATTTATTTAGTCAGAGGGTGGTGAATCTGTGGACTTGTTTGCCACTGAAGGCTGCAGAGGCCAAGTCAGTGGATATTTTTAAGGCAGAAAAAAATAGATTCTTAATTAGTACAAGTGTCGGAGGTTATGGGGAGAAGGCAGGAGAATGGGGAAGTCACATTTAACATCTGTCATAACCTAAAATTAAATCAATTCAAATTGAGTTTATTTTCATATGCACAATGAATTTGAAATTGCTAATTCTCTCCATCACACGCCCACCTTTCGTGAAGTCAGTAATCAGTGCCTTGGTTTTGGTGATGTTGAGAATGAGGTTGTTGCTGAGGCAACATTGAACCAGGTGTTCTCACCGACTCACTGATCCAGATTCATCACCACCTGTGATTCAGCCAACAACAGTGGTGTTGTCAGTGAACGTGCAGATGGTATTGGGGTTGTCCATAACCTTACAGTCATAGGTGTAAAGAGAATAGAGCAGGAGGCTACGCACATGGCCCTGAGGTGCACCTGTGTTGATGGTCAATGAGGAGGCGATGTTACCGATCCACACTGATGGAACTCTGCAGATGAAGAAGTCAATTACCAACAACCTAAGGAGAAACAAGGAACTGCAGATGCTGGTTTATCGAGGAAAGACACAAAATGCTGGAGTAACTCAACGGGTCAGGCAGCATCTCCATTTAAACCTGTGCTCTGCATTGGCAATAATACGTTTCACTGACTCTTCTGATTGTGTAATTACTAGGTCAAGAAAGGCGGAAATATAAAGGAAGTTCCATCCACTCATTGGTTATAATTGTTGGATTGTCAATAACTCTGATCGTCTGCATACTTCTTTACTTTATTCTAAAAAGATATTTTCCACGAAAAGGTATGTTGATATCAATGAAAACTCAATTTCCTTTGTGAGTTTTGCCCTTAATTTTTGTTTACGTAAGACCTAGCAGCAAAGAAAATATTTTTTGCGTTTTCTTGGTCATTGTTGTTGTCTTCTTTCTACAAAATTAGCTGAAGTAGTGCTTATCTGATCTGAAGAGATCACAAATACGATGAACCAGTTTATACTCAATCCAAAGTCTTGCCTGCTCCCATGCCCAATGCTGCCCATGACAACTAGGTGTCAAATAGCTAATCCTGTAATATTGAGAGGCATTAAAAGCAGTTTAAATGGATGTAAGTGATTAATAAAGGTTTAAAAAATATATATATTAAGTTTACTTATATCTAAAATAAACTATTGTAATTTAAACACTCAAACACATTATTTTTTTTTTAAAGAGGCATAGAGTTATAGAAGTGAACGTCACTGATATCTAAGTGCTAGAATAAATGTTGCTTAAATACAACGATTGTATTGGATCTCACCATCTCCTCTGGCAATAAGTTCTGTATATCAGTCACATTCTACACATAGATCTTTCCCTTGGAACCCCTTTAAAACTCCTTTCTCTCACCTTACACATGCTCTTTTTATAATACATCTACCATAGGAAAACGAATCTCCCATCCATGTCTCATAATATTATATATCTCTATTAGTTCACCCTTTAGCCTCCTTCACTCCTGAGTAAACATACTCAGCCTGTACAGTTTCTTCTATAGCACGTTTTCCAATCCAGGAACATTCTGGTGAATGTCCTTTACATTATCTCCAGCCCAGCCACATCTAAGAGAGTCAAGTCAAGTGTGTTTCATTGCCATATGTACTGAAAATAGAACAATTACATTCTTACTTGCAGCAGCAGCACAGATACAGTATGTAAGCACAGTACTCATACATAACATAATACACAAAAGAATGCTCAATAAATTAAAAAAATCATTAATGCAAAAAAAAAGTTCAAAATCTCTAGTGCAACTAAGACAGTTCGTAGTTTATATTTTAAATTTCGCTTGTAATGTTCTAGAGGCTGATGTTTGTTGGGAAGAAGCCGTTCCTGAACCTGGAGGGCACAATATTCAGACTTCTAAACATTCTTCCTGATGGCAGGAGTGAAATGAGAGAGTGGCCAGGGTGATGATTTACCCTTTACTCTTTATGAGCAACACCTCCTATAGATCCCTTCAATAATGATGAGGCCAGGCCATCATCCTATACTGGACAATCAGAATTGCACACAATACTCTGTGTAACCAGTTAACAGTTGTGCATGGTGAATGGATGGTCACCAGTGTTGTGATAGTGTGTCTTTGTGTGTGTGAGGGTAGAGCTACCATGTAGTAGAGCCTCATCTCCAATTCACTTGGACCTTCTTTCAGTGGATCAATGTATCAAAACCATATATGGCTGTTGGGTTGTAGCAGTATCCCCACAGTATGATAAATCATGCACTGGCCAATCCTATTCCTTACCAGAAGCAAGGCATCTCTGTTTCTGAGGGACTGCCTATGAAGAAAAAGTGTCACTGCTGGCACCATTGCATTTGATGTAATCTTTGGTAGTAAAATGATTCAGGTCTATTATCTTCAGTTTACTTCAATGTAATCCCAACACTTGATATTTCTTCCTTCTGATTTCTTATGGTTTGAATGCATTTATACTTGAAGCATGCATTGATCAATGTGTCTTAATTTGTTCTCTTTCTCTTCAAGTGATTAAGAAGGAAGTGTACCACAGGTAAAACAATTTATTTGTAATATATTTTAATTTGCTTTTTTATGCACTGGATCTTTTCAGTTTTATATTCTATCCTTGCACTGGGGAATATCTTAAAGTGAACATAAATGCAGTTGAAACTAAAGGGGTAATTGTTTGTGTAGTTATTTTTATTCCTAGATTGCAAGATTCACTGAAAATATTTCATTTCATGTCGTCTTTCCTCTTGCTGTAACGTGCCAACTATTATAAAATGCTCTGCATTTTTTTTTGCATGCACACTACCTGCAATGGTAGTGTGCCCCTCTGGAACTATTTTCTGTTACACCTTTTCAGCTTTGCTCTTCTCTCTTCATTATCTCTCCAACCATGCAAGTAATTTTCTTTCTTCTATTTATTTTCCAGTGTTCACTTCTCCGTTTCTGCTATTTTAACCCTAACTTGATTAGTACAGGTGTCAGAGGTTATGGGGAGAAGGCAGGAGAATGGGGTAGGAGGGAGAGATAGAACAGCCATAATCTAATGGCAGAGTAGACTTGATGGACCAAATGGCCTCATTTTAGTCCTATCATTTATGACCTTATGACCTAACTTGATTAAAAAAAAATGAACCCATAGTGCACTATGTCAAACCTGTTGGAGAGTATTTGTGTGGATGTGGTGTATTTAGATTTTTGGAAGGTTTTCAATAAATTCCACACAAGGCGTTAGTCAGCAAGGTTAGAGGACAAGGAATTAGGTTAATATACAGACATACATTGGGAATTGATTATCAGTCAGTGAACAAAGAGTAAGAATAAACAAATCCTATTCATTTTGGCAGGCTATAACTATTTTCGTATTGTAGTGTTTGGGCCTCAGCTATTGAAGTCTACATCAATGATTTGACCATCATTGCAGGAGACCAAACATCATTCTTCCAGATTTTTTTATACAAAACTAAGTGAAACTGTGAGTTGTAGAGGAGGATGTAAGAAGGCTTCAGGGAGGAATTGATAAATTGAGTGAGTGAGTGGGTGACGAATGGCAGATGGGACATATTGTAAAAAAATGGGAAATCATCCACTTTGGTACACAAAACAGAAAAGTGGTGTCCTTTTTAAATGGTGAAAGATTGGATAACGTAAATTTCAAAAAGATCCTGTGTGTCAGTGTGCAAACATCACTCAAGAGCAACATGCAAATGCCGCAATCAATTAGTAAGGAAGACTAGTCCCATAATCTCCAGAGTATAGACGAATAAGTGATCTCATCAAAATATTTAAAATTCTTACAAGCGTCAACAAGAGAGATGTGAGGAGGATTTTTCTCCTGGCTCAGAATGTGGGGATTGTGATGACATTTCTTCACCATGAGGGTGCTGAGCCTTTGGAATTCTTTACCTCAGAGAGCTGTGGAGATTCAGTCATTAATGTAATTCCAAGCAGAGATCAATAGATTTTCATATAATTAACGGAATCTAGGTGTATGGAGAATTGCTAGAAATTGGGATAGAATTGGAAGGACAGCCATGATCTCAGTTACTGGTGGAGCAAGTATGAAGGGTCAGATATTCTACCTCTCTTTCCATTTCTTAGGTTTTCTCTCACTGGTTCCTGTTTTTCTACCCACACTTTCACCTTGGTCTTCTCTTCTGCCTCATCTATGTAGTGCACCTTGGAAACATCACCTTCAGCCTCCATAGATAAACTGATGACAGACAAGGGTAAGCGTTTAGGTATCTTTCTCCTATTATTCAAGAATTCTGTGCTCTTGTTATATTTATTTCAAAAAGCTTCTGCTTACTTTCTGTGTATTTTTATCTGAGACCTTTTAAAGCAAATCAGAACAAGAATTAATTGGAAGTTGATATATAACTTATAATTACTTATGCGAACTAATGGTGATAATGAAGCTAATGGTGAATTAATTCTAACCCGCTACATTAAGCTTGTTTTTCATTTATTGTAGATCACCGACAGATTATATACGAGCACACCAAGTATCAGGTAATAATATACTTAGAATAAATTGACATTTAAAAATTTGAAGTAATTATGCAAGTGAAAGCAGCTGAGAACGTCTTATTTTCAATATCAAAATCCAAGTGTAGAATAACTAAATAAAATGTGCATTTGATCATTTTACCACCATTTTTACCTATTTTGTTTGGGCACTTCAAATCTTTAGTCCGGTCTTGAATTCCCAATCCTAACACTAAACAGTGAAATATATAATTAAGGATATGACTGTGACAGGAAGGATTATGTGTAGGAAGGAACTGAAGATGCTGGTTTACACCAAAGATAGACACAAAATGCTGGAGTAAATCAGCAGGACAGGCAGCGTCTATGGATGGAAGGAATAGATTCCTTCTATCCCGAGATGCTGCCTGTCCCGCTAAGTTACTCCAGCATTTTGTATAGATCACTGGAAGGAGAATCTTGAGATATTATGTCTACTTTTCTTAACTGGCGAATGACAAGAGGAGTTATTTTTTTAAACATTAAAAAAATGTTGAAGGCTTTTGATAAAGTGACTGGCGAAAGAACAAAATTCAGAGCGTTTGCTCCTTAACATCAAAAAATGTGTATTACATTGTGCACACTTGCTTGCTACATACTGGATATTGGATGGGCCCAACTGTAAAGATCCACAGGAAATGTCCAGAGCAAGAAATCATTGTAATAACCACCCCCCCACCCCATCCCCACACATTTTCACCTCCCCTCCCCCCCCCACCCACCCATATTCGACACTGGTTTGATGCTAGTGTTGTTATTTTGAAACACACAGATACAGTTAATGCTCAACCTGAAGACACACATTTGTAAATGTGCTCAGAAATAAGCATCTCTTAATCCCTGAGAATTAAATATTCAAAGATTTCAGTTAATTGGTCTTTCCCATTTGTGTGAGAAATGGGCCCATTCTGATGTAATGTTAACAGTCTTTCTCCATCTTTCTGCACAACCTGCTACAGGTCTACCGCCAATTTCCTGGCAACCTTGGTTCCAGAGCCTTTCTGGATTATTCCTTTTGTCAGACCAACAGAGGTCACGACCTCCAGGAGATGTCCAATTTTACCAGAATGGTCCACTTAGGCCGCCGAACGACTGAGATACCGGTCCACAAAGTCGGCCTCCAAAGTCAGCTAGGGAAACAAATCTATCGGCTCCGGCAATACCAGAGCCCCAGCCGCAGATTGCAAATTTGACCTGTCGATTGGCCATATAGGTGGGCTATGAGAATGGATCTGCTGGCTCCGGCCAGGCTCGAGTTCCAGAGTCCAGGCCACAGGTGGCAAATTTGATCCGTCGATCGGCACATGTCCTGATGAGGTCAAGATCGGGACATGTGCCGATCGACGGAGGTCAATGAGGTCAAGATCGGCCGCCTTACCCGGCCTAGGCGCCACATTTCTGGGAGGACTTCCTGGGGGAGATTTCAAGTGCACTCTCATGATTTTGACTGGATTGAAGGGAGCACCAGTTCATCAGTTGCCGTAAAATCCGGTGGTGGACCAGTAAGTATCTCCAGCATTTTCTGCTTTTATTTTGAAGTGAACCCTGCTTTCTTTGACTTTCTTCAAAAGCAAAGCAAGTTTATGGGAAAAAAGCTTTGTGCACCGTGTGCTTTATTCAAGTTAAAATTGAGGAGGTGACTGTAATTTTACTAGAGTAAATAAAATAGAGTTGAATTGAACTAAAAATTATTATTAAAACACAAAATTCTGAACTCAGCGAGTCAGGCAGCAACTCTGATGGGAATGGACAGGTGATGTTTCGGGTTGGGACCTAACCTGAAATGGCGCGTGTCCATTCCATGCAGACATACTGCCTGACTCACCAAGTTACTCCATGCTTTGTGTTTTACTGTAGATTCCAGCATCAACAGTTCCTGTGTCTCCATAAATTATATTTATTTTATTTTCAGTTGAGTTTACTAGAATAATGTTGCATATTGTGTATGCATTCGATACATACTGGAGATGATGCTATCAATTAGACAATGCAGTGGATTAAATTCATAGTATAATGAGAGGCTTGATAATTGTAAATTAAAAATCATTGGCAATTTTATAGCCTAGTTACTAGGCGATTTGTTACTAGTATTAACTTAGAAAAACATGGGCTGGAATAGACCATTCTGCCCTTTGAGTCACCTCTACCATTCATACTTGGTATATGTCAATATCAGAATTCCACTCTTGCCCCATACCCACTGACATACTTGTGTCTTAAAATTATTTATCTTTGCCATAAATATATTCAGTGGTTTGGCCCCCACAATATTTTGCAGTTGACAATTGCACAAGATCACCCACTCTCTCAGATCAGAGCTTTCTTTTCCGCCCTGTCTAACTCCATATTCTGAGGCTAGACCAGCTGGTGCCAGATCTGTGAGTCACTATTGCATAGATTTTGCAGCAACAATAAGCAAGATGAACAGAACTCATTGCCAACAAGGAGTGTACCTGACAGTATGTTCCAGTGTGTGTAGGAAAGAACTGCAGATGCTGGTTTAAATCAAAGGTAGACACAAAATGCTGGAATACCTCAGCGGGACAGGCATCATCTCTAGAGAGAAGGAATGGGTGAAGAAGGGTCTCAACCAGAAACTTCACCCATTTCTTCTCTCCAGTGATGCTGCCTGTCCCGCTGAGTGACTCCAGCATTTTGTGTCTACCTTCAGATTGCTCACTACATTATGCTCCTGTGCGAGCTTCACAATGGCAGAACCGTTCATACCCCCAGAACTGAAGCCAATGTAAAGTGTGAAATTACTGTACTTCTCACTAAATTATCGGCTAAACAAGCATAAAAATGTTAAGAATATTGCACTGAGTAGGTGAAATTTAATGTTGCATAGTCATAATGACTGCCTAACACTGAAAATGTAAATAAACATGTGTGGGTTCCTTCAAAATTACTTTATTATTTAATTTTTTGAAACCTGTTATTCCCTGTCTCTTTCCTCTCTCATTGTCCCATTTTGTCTTGATTTTATTTTCTATATGTACCTTTACAATTAATGAAATATTTTAACTTGGCTTGGACAGTATTTTTCAATCTGATTGGTAAAGGGCTACCTGTTGGTTACCAGAGGTCACCTGGAGGTATAACATAAGACCATAGGATCAGACGACGTGGGAACAGAATGAGTCTACTCCGCCATTCAGCCCAGCGAGTCTGCTCCACCATTCTATCAAGGCAGATCTATTCTTCTCAACCCCATTCTCCTGCCCTCACCTCATAACCTTTGACGTCCTTCCTAATCAAGAACCTATCAAACTCCACTTTAAAAGTCTGAAGAAGGGTCTCGACCCGAAACGTCGCCTATCTCCTTCGCTCCTTAGATGCTGCTGCACCCGCTGAGTTTCTCCAGCTTTTTGTGTAATCCACTTTAAAAGTACCCAGTGCCAGTCTCTAAAGCCACCTGTGGCAATGAATTCCAACAGATTCACCATACTCTGGCTAAAGACATACCTCCTCATCTCCATTCTAATGACACCACTCTTAAATTCACAAAAGTTCACAATGACTAGCCAGTACCGTTCCCTCAATCCCACCCACATCATTCATGCCAATGCATCACATCACATTAACTGCAACAACAATCAATTTATTTTTATATGGTAGTGAATCCAACTAATGTGTGGATAACAAAAGTTGGGCAGTGATGAGTTTAAATTAGTATCATATAGCCATCGGCTATAAGAGGAAGGTGACCTACCAGCAAATCAAATTCAATAATGGGGGAAATTAAGAATTAAAAAGGAACTTGTTTTGCAAACAGAATAGCACCTGATGCATTTTATGCACACCAATCATGTTTTTATTTAATTAGACAGGTGAAAGTGCATTAGGATTGTTCCACCATCTAATCACAGGCAAATGAAGAGCAAACCTTTAAAACCGGTTAAGGGTAATACTTACAGTGTACCTAAAATAACATAGTCAGCTCCACCTGATATTGTTTGCAAATTAGACGAATAAATTTAGAAGAGAATTTTGTTCCTAAGGTCTGGAGTGACTCTTGATCTATAACCAGGGTCTCCAAAGTATGGCCCGTGGGCCACATCTGGCCCACCACGAGATTTTATCCGGCCCGCAGCAAGCTCTCAACACGTTCCGTGCGGCGGGCGATTTAGCGGGTTCTGTGGTAGCGTGGGAACTTACACGTCAGTTTGCCGTAGGCCAGAGGTCGGGAACCTTGTTCTGCATAGAAGCCAGGACCCATGTCTGTGAGCGGATGGTGGGCCACATTTGTTCTGCTCGAAAGTGTTGGAAGGAATTCCAGGGCTGCAGGTGTTAAAGATCGGTGGAAGGAGAGATTGTGCGAGGCACTCGCTGGCTTTGTGGTGTGCAGTGGAGAGGAGCAGGATAGAGTTGAGTCTGTGCTGGTGCCAAGCCTGGCCTTCCCTGGGCTGTGCGTCCAGTGTCCCGCTGGGGGATCGGCACGGCAGCTGACAGAAGCCTGAGAAGGAGGGGAGGGTGAAGAAGTTCTTTCAAACAAATTCCCCATCCTTCCCCACCTCGCCCCGATCCAACGGGAGAAGCCAGAGACTCCCGCCTGGAGAAGTGAGTGATTGATAGCAACCCTCCAGCCACCGTGTGAATCTCGCAACCGCTGTTGCCTTCGGTGTCTCACACCTCACACCACAGACACACATGCCACACACACAGGGTTGGCTTCAGCTGCCCGAAGCAGGAGCCCACCTCCCAGGAAAAGCGCTTGTGATTCCTGTGGCAAACCCCCTCGGGTAGACTGTAGTTCGGGATGGTTGTGTTTACAGCAAGAACTGGAGGATCTCCCCACCACTCACACGGGGCCTGACCCCAGTCGGCAGCGCAACCACTGTCAAAATCAAAAAAGCAGTTCCATCCTTCCAATTTATGTGGTTGCATAAAACCTTGTTGGTTAACCTTGATGGATGGCTATAAGTTTTGTTTTGGATTTAGAAACATAGAAACATAGAAATTAGGTGCAGGAGTAGGCCATTCGGCCCTTAGAACCTGCACCGCCATTCAATATAATCATGGCTGATCATCCAACTCAGTATCCCGTACCTGCCTTCTCTCCATACCCTCTGATTCCCTTAGCCACAAGGGCCACATCTAACTCCCTCTTAAATATAGCCAATGAACTGGCCTCAACTACCCTCTGTGGCAGAGAGTTCCAGAGACCCACCACTCTCTGTGTGAAAAAAGTCCTTCTCATCTCGGTCCTAAAGGATTTCCCCCTTATCCTTAAGCTGTGACCCCTTGTCCTGGACCACCCCAACATCAAGAACAATCTTCCTGCATCTAGCCTGTCCAACCCCTTAAGAATTTTGTACGTTTCTATAAGATCCCCTCTCAATCTCCTAAATTCTAGAGAGTATAAACTGAGTCTATCCAGCCTTTCTTCATAAGACAGTCCTGACATCCCAGGAATCAGTCTGGTGAACCTTCTCTGCACTCGCTCTATGGAAATAATGTCCTTCCTCAGATTTGGAGACCAGAACTGTACGCAATACTCCAGGTGTGGTCTTACCAAAACCCTATACAACTGAAGTAGAACCTCCCTGCTCCTATACTCAAATCCTTTTGCTATGAATTTCTTCAATTTATTTTATTTAAATTATTTTTTGAGTTCGTTAAATTTATAAAACTGACATTTCTTTATTTTTTCCTAAACATGCAGATACAGCAGGCAGTGAAGAATGCTAATGGCATGTTGGCCTTCATAACAAGAGGAGTTGAGTATAGGAGCAAAGAGGTCCTTCTGCAGCTGTACAGGGCCCTAGTGAGGCCACACCTGGAGTATTGTGTGCAATTTGGTCTTCAAATTTGAGGAAGAACATTCTTGCTATTGACGGAGTGCAGCGTAGGTTCACAAGATAATTCCCGGGATGGCGGAACTGTCATATGTTGATAGAATGGAGCGTCTGGACTTGTATACTCTGGAATTTAGAAGGATGAGAGGGGATCTTATTGAAACATATAAGATTATTAAGGGTTTGGATATGCTAGAGGCAGGAAACGTGTTCTCGATGTTGGGGGAGTTTAGAACCAGAGGCCACAATTTAAGAATAAGGGGAAACCAATTAGAACAGACATGAGGAAAAACGTTTTCACATGGAGGGTTGTGAATCTATGGAATGCTCTGCCTCAGAAGGCAGTGGAGGCCAATTCTCTGGATTATTTCAAGAGAGAATTAGATAGAGCTCTTAAAGATAGCGGAGTCAGGGGATATGGCGAGAAGACAGGAACTGGGCACTGATTGTGGATGATCAGCCACTATCATATTCAATGGTGGTGCTGGCTTGAAGGGCCAAATGGCCTACTCCTGCACCTATTGTCTATTGTCTATTGTCTTACGGCCTGCAAAAATGGTCCAAATATTTAATGTGGCTCTCATGCTGAAAAGTTTGGAAGCCCCTGATCAATAAAATGTAGATTGTAACTCTGCAGATCCTCAAGTCCTGGCAACATCCTTGTAAGCTGAGAGCAGCTGTTTGATATTGGGAAGAGGCCTGAAGGAGGTTCATGGCATTGACTTTTCCCATGACAAAATGCAAGCATAACAATTATTGCAATGTCTCTTTTCTTGAGGAAGGTCACAATTATTTTCTCTGAGATCCCCTTTTTGCATTTGGATGACTTCACAGCCCCTTGCTACATTCTCTATATAATCAAGACTGTGCAGCCAAATTCTGCTCTAACTACATTTACAGGTTTGCAGATCACACCACTGTAGTGGGCTGGATCTTGAACAACGAGGAGATAAGAGTATAGGAAGGAGAGGATAGTGATACGGTGTCAAGGCATCAACATTTCCTCAATATCAGTAAGATGAAGGAGCTAGTCAATATATCCCAGTCAGCATCAAATGTGCTCAAGTGGAGAAGGTGAAGATCTTCAAGTTCCTGTGCATAGAAATGTCACCAACCAATTTGTCCTCTTACAAACACTTACAGATAGGCTGCAGAAAATATCCTATCAGGATGCAATGGAACTTGGTTTGGCAAATGCTCTGCCCAAGACTGACACTATCTGGCAAATGCAGTAGATTTGCTGGAACTCTGCAAATTCAAGTATTTCCAGAGAGTTGGGGATGAAGTCCAGTCCATCACACAAACAACCTTCCCCCCTCTCCATTTTACAGAGGCTAATTATTCTACAAACTTGCATGTCTTTGGGACAAGTTTGGAAAAATCCACGTGGGCACAAAGAAAACATACAACGCCACACAGTGAGCACCTGAGGTCAGAATCGAACCGGGTCTCTGGTACTGTGAAGCAGCAGCTCTACCACTGCACCACTGTGTCACCCCTGCATGCCCTGTGTGGCTCTTTAATAGCTGTAATTTCCCTCCAGCGGTAACACGGTAACACTATATTCTACACTCAGGTTATTTTTCTCTTTGCCCTACTTGTTGTATTTGTGTATGATTTGATGGCACTCATGCCTGGTGTAATTTGATTTCATCACACAATCAACATTTTTCATTATATTTCAATACCCATGTCAATAATAATCTAAAACCACCAGTAGTCATGTCATTCTGACATTCATGTTGCCGCTTGCTCATATATTAAAGTAGGCCAATAATTGCTAATGCCTGGATTGAGGGTGATGCCATAAGGCCTTGTAATTGTCATTTTGATGAAACGGGATATTTGTTCTGACAATATTATGTTAAAAAAAATTGTCAAAGGAAGGACTGGAGTAAAGTTGCTTCTGTTTCCTTACCAATCCACCTTTCCAAAATGTGTATCATTATCCTTTCTGGCATTGAGACTGCTGAGGTGAATCATTTTTTCCAATGGAACTCAACAAGTGTACAGCTATAGGGAGAGGTTGAAGTGTAGGAATCTGATGGGTGATCTTATGGGGGTGAATAAAATAATGAGGGGAATAGAAAGGGTGAATGTACAGTCCTTTACTCAGAGTAGGGGTATTAAGAACCAGACGACATAGATTTAAAATGAGAGAGGAATGATTTAATAGAAAACGGAGGGGCAACTTTTCCACACAGAGGGTGGTGAGTTTATGGAAAGTGCTGCCAGAGAAGGTAGTTAAGGTAGGTACTACAACAGCATTTGAAAGATAATTGGACAGCTATTTGCATGGGAAATGTGGAGAGCGATGGGGCCAAACATGGGTAAACGAGACAAGCTTAGATGGGGCATTTTGGTCAGCATGAACAAATCGGGCAGTCCAAGATGCCCCATCTAAGTTAGTCCCGTACTGTGTGACTCTATAACTCAGAGTCATGGATTGCTTAATGCTGGTTCAAACCCATTTGGATTCTTCCGCATTCTGATCACAGGGCAAATGAAGAGTAAACTGTAAATCAAATTAAGAGTAACACTCAACACTGAAATAGCATAATCAGCTCCACCCTATACTGTTTGCAAATTATGTTTAAGTAAATTTGAGAGAGAATTTTGTTCCCTCGTCCAGTTTCTTCTATCTCCACATATCTTTATTTTCTTCAGTCATCTTTATTTTTTATCTTCCAATCCACTTGCGACTGGAGTAATCAAACAGGTGCTATGTTTGGTAAACTCAATTTTTAGACATCTGTAATTAACTATCTTTATTTACACAAGACAAGCCCGGCCGCCACATGTTTTTCCCTCATGCTTCAGGTAAAATACCTTCCTTGTGGCACACATCTTTAACACTTGTCATACTTATAGAGTCGTGCAGCACAGAAACAGACACTTCCACCTACCAAATCAATACTAACCAGCAAGCGCTTTGTAAGAATTCCAGACTGCATTGTTTTTAATTACGTATTGTATCAGGACTTGTTATCTTGATTAAAATTTACTTCTGAATTCTAAAGTTGACAGAAGGAATATCCAGCTTGTCATGATTCCAAATAGGTTTATTTCTGGTGGATGCATAAGTACTTAACAATGTTAATAATAACAACACAAGTTCACTGTTGGCTTAATGCCGGTTTTATATATATAAATATCCTAAAGTGCATCCTAAATATTACTCCTAAAGTATCTTTGAGTTTTATACTTTCCATCTGTTATTCATATCTTAAAAAGATTAGAGTTTGGTCAAAACTACATTGCCCAAAACCTCCTCCCAACCTGCTCTCTGTATGTCCTTGTTGCAAATGTTGAGGCGCAAGAGACAGCAGCTGCTGGAATTTTGAGCAAAGCACGAAGTGCTGGAGCAACTCGACGGAAGGGTCTCGACCTGAAACGTCACCCATTCCTTCTCTCCAGAGATGCTGCCTGTCCTGCTGAGTCATTCTAGCATGTTGCGTCTATCTTCGGCTCAGCTGACCTACTGAGCTGATCCGGTACTTTTTGTTTATGGAAATTTTGAGCGGTTTATCTAATTTTGAAAATGTTCTGTTTGTTTCCAGTTGAACAAGAGCCATCTATGGATGATTATGGAATATATGAATTTGTTGCTGTACCAGAGCCAGCAGCATTCCCACAGGTTGGTGTTGAGTGAGACTGGATTTGCAAACATCAATGCTTGTTTACTACTACTGTTAGAACTGCTTGCTTGTTAACAACCTGCTCTCAAATTGCTGAATAATCCTAATGTAAATGCAAAGACTAAATGGAAAAGGAATCATCACAGCTTAACATGAACTCACTCAGGGAGTATTGCGTTGACATTGTAAATTAGCCGTTGCAGAAGTTAAGTAAATAGGCAGACTAATTTGTAATAAATAATTATATTGGAGGTCCCTAGATGTATTTTGGCAAATGTTAAAGGTAATATGGTTTATATGTTTAATATATTTAAGAGGGTTAGCATCTTTTGGATGAAAATAAGTGAAATGTAAACTTCTGGCTATTACTGATTGTACGGGTCTTGACAAATATCTTGGTATATTCTCTAACCACAGGCAAGGCCCTGAAGGAATGGAGAGCAACCATTGTGGGGGGGGGGGGGGGGGGGGGGGGGAGAGGGGGAAGAGGTGTCAGTCTACCCACGACAGAAGGAGGAGGGTTTTTTACAATTTGATAGCCACAGGGAAAAAGGATCTCCTGTGGCGTTCTGTGCTGCATCTTGGTGGAACCAGTCTGTTGCTGCAGGTGCTCCTCAGGTTGACCAGTGTGTCAAGGAGGGGGTGAACTGTATTGTCCAAGATGCTCTGCCGTTTGAGGAGCATCCTCCCTCCAAGACCATCTCCAGTGAATCCAACTCCACCCCCAGGACGGGAGCCAGCCTTCTTGATGAGTTTGTTAATGTTGGTGTCTGTGGCCTTCGCCCTGCTTGTGAATCAAAATTAAAAATGGCATGTTTAGGGTAGTGTAGAGAACAATCTTCACTCTTTTGTGAGCTATTCATGCCAAAATTTATGTCATATGACAACAATTTGTCATATTTAATATGGAAGATGGGGGCAGTGGAGCAGGATTATTTGTTATCATTTAAATATGGCAGAGCATTGCTGCTGGCATGCATTTGATAGCCATTTAATGTCAGTTTATAGATTACAGAGCATGTAATGCTGAAGATATTTTAATCAAGCGGCATGAATATTGAGTAGGAAAGAACTGCAGATGCTGGTTTAAATCGAAGGGAGACACAAAATCCTGGAGTAACTCAGCGGGACAGGCAGCATCTATGGAGAGAAGGAATGGGTGACGTTTCGGGTCGAGACCCATCTTCAGACTGATGTCAAGGGAGTAGGCGGGACAGGGATAGAATGTAGTCGGAAACAGTAAGACTGGTGGGAGAACTGGGAAGCGGGAGAGGATGGAGAGAGAGGGAAAGTAAGGGCTACATGAAATTTTGAGAAGTCAATGATCATACAGCTGGTATACAAGCTACACAAGCAAAATATGAGGTGCTGTTCCTCCAATTTGCACTGGGCCTCACTCTGAAAATGGAGGAGGCCCAGGACAGAAAGGTCAGATTGGGATTGGGAGTGGAAGTTAAAGTGCTGAGCGACTGGGAGATCAGGTAGGTTAAGGTGGACTGAGCGGAGGTGTTCAGCGAAACGATCACCAAGCCTGCGTTTGGTCTCGCTGATGTACAGAAGTCGACACATGGAACAGTGGATACAGTAGATGAGGTAGGAGGCGGTGCTAATAAACCTCTGCCTCACCTGCCACTTTAATAACAGGTATAACCTGATATGAGACCAGTGTCAAAATACACATTGAGTATAGACCTCCCAGTCTCAATGTAAATATAGTTCAATCTTTAAAAGAAAACTTTTATAAGTAGAAAAAAACACAAAAAGAAAAAGACAAAAAGAAAAAAAAAGGAAAAAGCAAAACCCCCCTAAACTAAAAAAAGAAATAAAATAAAAAAAGTTAATAATAATAAAATAAAACTAAAAATAAAATAAATAAATAAAAACTAAACAAAGCAAAACAAAATCTGAACTAAAAGTTTCAACAATTTAAGTCTGTATGGCGTCAAGTCCGTTCCACCATATAGAAGTGAAATAGTTTTTATAACGGATAAAGAAGGAACAATTTATATTGTATGAAATTGTTCAATAAATTTTCCCCAAGTCTTATCAAATTTAACCAAGGGTTCATCAATGTCACTCCTAATTTTTTCTGAATTTAAACATGATATTGTTTCAGAATACCACTGGAGTGTGGTTGGATGGTTGGAGTCTTTCCATTTAAATAAGATAGATCTTCTGGCGATTAATGTGGTAAAAGCAATCAGCCAATGGGCGGAGCGGGACAAATGAAAAGTATCTAACATTGGTAGTCCAGAAATTGCAGTAATAGCATGAGGTTGTAAATCAATACCTAAGACTACAGAAATAGTATCAAAAATGTCTTTCTAATATTTTTCCACAAGTGGGCAGGACCAAAATGTATGGATCAATGAGGCCACTTCAGAGTTACATCTGTCACAGGTAGGGTTTATATGACCACATAAACAAGCCAAGTTATCCTTTGACATATGAGCTCTGTGAACCACCTTGAATTGTATCAAAGCGTGTGTTGCACACATTGAAGAGGTATTGACGAATTGAAGAATCCTCTCCCATTCCTCTATGGATAAAGTTTGGAGTTCTCTTTCCCAGTCATTCTTAATTTTATCAAATGTATCTATTTGTAATTTCAAAATCAACATAAATAGCCATTATTAATCCTTTCTGATACGGGGTCAACTGTAAAACATTTTCCAAAATTTTTGTTTGATGTGGTAGCGGAAAAAGGGGTAGAGTAGCCTTCAAGAAGTGTCTAATTTGTAAATATCTAAAAATATGTGAATTAGGTAAGTTATATTTATTGGAGAGTTGTTCGAAAGACATAAAACAACCCTGCAAGAATAAATCACGAAAAGCTACTAAACCCTTCCTCTTCCATAACAAAAAGACTTGATTAGTACTAGATGGTTGAAAGAAAAAATTGGATAAAATAGGACTCAATAAGAATAAATCATTTAGTCCAAAAAACTTACGAAATTGAAACCATATTCGAAGCGTGTGTCTTATTATTGGGTTAGTCGTATATTTATTCAATCTCGTCATTGTGAAAGGTAACGAGGCCCCTAAAATAGAGGCCAATGATAGCCCTTGTAAGGAATCACATTCAAGGTTTATCCATCCTGGGCTATTGGGTATCTTCTAAATCTTTTGTCCAAAATGTTAAATAACGAACATTGACTGCCCAATAATAAAATCTAAGGTTCAGCAATGCCAAACCACCATTTTTTTTAAATTTCTGTAAATGTTTTTTACTTAGTCTGGGATTTTTATTCTGCCATATATATAAAGACATTTTGGAGTCTATAATGTCAAAGAAAGATTTGGCAATAAAAATTGGTATCGTCTGAAATAAATACAGATATTTAGGTAAAATGAACATTTTAATTGCATTGATTCAGCCAATTAGGGATAAGGACATTGGTGACCATTTAGTAAACTGATGTTTAATATGGTCAATTAAAGGTGTAAAATTATCTTTAAATAAATCCTTGTGTTTCTTGGTGATCTTAACACCTAAATAAGTAAAGCCTTCAGTAGTCAATCTAAATGGAAACTGATCATAATTCAAAACAAGATTATTTAATGGAAAAAGCTCACTTACTAAGATTTATATTAGTTTATAACCAGACAAACGACTAAATTGATTAAGTAATGCTACTATTGCCGGAATAGATTTCTCAGGGTTAGAAATAAATAATAACAGATCATTTGCGTAGAGATAGCTTATGTGTCTTATTGCCGCGGACAATACCAAAGATATTAGGGGATTCCCTAATAGCGGTGGCTAAAGGTTCCAAAGCAATATCAAATAGTAAAGGACTTAAGGGACAGCCCTGTATAGTACCTCAAAAGAGCCTGAAAAAAAGGGGATCTCTGATTATTACAGAAGTCTGAGTTATATGATATATCAGCTTGAAATATCAGAAGTAAATTTTGGACCAATCTTACATTTTTCAAGTATATTGAATAAATAATCCCATTCTACTCTATCGAACGCTTTCTCAGCATCAAGTGAGATGACACATTCTGGGGTTTTATTAGACGCTGTATATACAATATTCATTAATCTCCTAACGTTAAAGTATGAGGAACGATTTTTAATAAAACCGGTCTGATCTTCAGAGATTATTTGCAGTAAAATCTTTTCAAATCTCATAGCTAATATTTTGGAAAGAATTTTGAAATCTACATTTAACATTGATATAGGTCTATATGATGACACTTCAGTAGGGTCTTTATCTTTTTTATGAATTAAAGAAATAGAAGCTTCGTAAAAAGATTGTGGTAATCTATCCCTTAAAAGGGCTTCTTTAAACACCTTGGAGACAATAAATTTGAAAAATATTTTTTTAATTCTATTGTAAACCCATCTAAACCGGGAGCTTTACCAGAATTCATTGAAAAGATTGCTTCCTGTAGTTCTTCTTCCGTGATGGGTTCATCTAACAACAGAGACTCATTATATGATAAATTTGGTAAGTTCAGTTTCTTTAAAAACTCATGCATTATATTGGAATCAGTAGGAAGGTCTGATTGGTATAAGGAGGTATAAAATTCTTGAAATGATTTATTAAAGGACCCCTCCCCCCACCCCACTCCCACCCAAAGCCCCAAACTGACCAATAGGCAGTCAGCAAGCTACCTAATCCCATCCCCCAACCCATCTCCCTAGTAACAGTGCTCGGCACAGAGATAATAATTTTTAACCACCCCTAGTCAAAACGCATTCCCCATTATCTCTTTAAGAGCGAAGAAAAAAAATACAGACTGACATGAAGTTAACAAGCAAAAGCTACATATTATTATCCAAGGTCAGGATATGAAAAACAAGAACTGCATTCTCTTAGTTTGTCTAATGACAGGGGAACACAAAATTAACAAAGACATTCTTAAAAGAATATATATAAAAGAAAAACAACTCATCCATTAACATTCTTAATCATTACCAAACTAAATATTGTCAAAATAGGAACAGTAAATCTCCAGTTATAACTTAATCAACTATCGATTGGTCCCCTCCCTCCTCATAGCTCTCCAGAAAGCTAGAGGCTTCTTGAGGATTGTTAAAAAATTGAAGATTACCGTTGAAAAGTCGAATACGCAATCTAGCTGGGTATAATAAAACTGGCCGTAGCTTTTTCTTATACAAATCAGACATTACATTATAAAAGGACTTTCTTATTTCCAAAAGCTCGTAACTATAATCAGGGACACACCGAAACTTGCCTCTTCATATTCAACCATACCCAACTTTCTTGCTTCCTGGAGAATATTCTCCTTCATTTGCCAAAAATGAAACCAAATAATCAAATGTCTTGGTTTATTACCAGATGTCTTCCCAATCCTGTGAGCGTTATCCAAAAACGGAAGGTTGTCATTGTGGTCAACTACAATTCGTAAATTCAAACGACGGCTTCTATTTTCTATGTCCATATTTTTAGTCTTGTATTGCTGAAGTGCTCGAGTGTTTTCATTCATTCTCCGTTCCAGTTTTTCAATCTTCAAATCTCTCTCCTGTCCCAGGGTTTGCAAGATATCAATTTCATCCTTTTGTTCACGAAGTTCATCTTGTAACAAAGACAGTCTTCCTTGGACTTCCTTCAATTTTGTCGAAACACCTTTCACCATTTCTTCCAAACTGCCAAATCTTATTTTCATTTCATTTTTCAGCTCATTTTTCAGTTCATCGTTCATTTTCGACATTGCTTCTATGATGCTGGAATCAGAAGCTGCAGCTGTGGTTGTGGCTTTCCCCTGTTCCTTCCTTGGGGAGCCTCCCTTTCTCCTTGCCTCTATCCTTTTCACAATTAAGGTGTGTAAAGGTGTTGTCAACACTTTATGAAAAGTTAGATGGTGTCTTGAAATCAAATAGTCACGAGTAACATTGAAAGAGTGGTGAGTGGAAGTTAAAAGAAGACCACTTGCCATAAGCAGTCTGTCTCCTGTGATGGAGATGGTGAGATCCAGAAATCTTAGGGAGATGTTGGAGATGGTGCAAGTGAATTTGAGTGCAGGATGGAAGTTAGTCGTGAAGTAGATGAAGTCTGTGACTTCTGCGTGGCTGCAGGAGGCAGCACCGATGCAGTCGTCAATGTAACGGTGGTAGAGTTCGGGGATGGGGCCAGTGTACACCTGGAACAGGGACCATCTGGTTGGAGTTTTTGTAGGCATCTTCAGCTTCTAATTACTGAGGTCTGAGATTCCAATCTGCTTTAAAAGGGCATCAATAATACTGCTGCCCAAAAAGAGTATGGTGACATGCCTCAGTGACAACCTCATATGAATTCCTACCTTAGCAAGAACGGACCCACTACAATTTGTCTACCGCCACAATAGATCAACAGACATGTGATCTTGCTGGCTCTCCACTCTGCACTGGACCTCTTGGACAATAAAAACATATAAATCAGGTTGTTGTTTATCGACCACTGCTTGGCGCTCAATACCATTATCCACTCCTTACCAAGCTCAGGGAACTTGGCGTCTCCATATCCTGCACCATGCCTCCCACTCTGCAGTGGGCAGCACAGTGGTGCAGCGGTAGAGATACTGCCTTATAGTGCCAGAGACCCGGGTTCGATCCTGACTAAGGGTGCTGTCTGTATGGAGTTTGTACGTTCTCCCTGTGAACTGCGTGGGTTTTCTCTGGGATCTCTAGTTCCCTCCCACACTCCAAAGATGTACAGATTTGTAGGTTAATTGACTTGGTAAAATTGTAAAATGTCCCAAATGTATGTAGGATAGTGCTAGTGTGTGGGGATCGCAGGTCGGGGCAGACTCGGTGGGCCGAAAGGTCTGTTTCCGTGCTATATATTTATACTAAACTAAATCCCTTTGCAAATGGCTCCTCAAATTCCTCATCAACAGATGACTATATACATTATTATGAATTGACAACACTTTCTTCTCAATAATCATCAACACAGGGGCACCTCAAGGCTGTGTGCTCAGTCCCCTGCTCCACTCACTCTACACCCATTACTGTATAGTTGGAACACAGTTCCAACTCCATCTTTAAATTCACTGATGACACCGCCGTTGTTGACTTATTACGGATAATGGTGAGTCACTGTATAGAAGGAAGATTGATCATCTGATTGAGTGATGCTAGAACAATAACCTTGCTCTCAACATTGGTAAATGTTGGTAAAACCAAGGAGCTGATTATTGCTTTTAGCACTGGAAGGCTGAGATTCACAAAATTGTCTTCATTGATGGGTGGGTGGTGGAAAGAGTCAACAACTTTCAAGTTGTTGGGCGTGCATATTTATGAAGATTTGTCCTGAACCCAACACATTAATGTAATCATAAAGAAAGCCCATCAACATCTCTACTTCCTTAGAACTTTGAAGAGATTTGGTATCTTAGTGAATACTCTCTTGAACGTCTACAGATATACAGTAAAGAGCACATTGATGGGTTGCATCACAGCCTGGTTCAGCAACTCAAATGCCTAAGATTGAAGGAGATTACAAAATGTGATGGACACTGCCCACTCCATCATGGAAACTGACATTTCCACAATTAAAGGAATCTATAAGAGACGCTACCTCAAAAAGGCAGCCAGTATCATCAAGGACCCGCACGACCCTGACTACACTTTCATTTCACTCCTGCATTGAGAAGGCAGTGTCCATCACATTTTGTAATCTCCTTCAATCTTAGGCATTTGAGCTGCTGAACCAGGCTGTGATGCAACCCATCAATATGCTCTTTACTGTACATGCCTGAAAACTATTGAATACGACAAACACCACTAAAGTTAGAACCAAGAGCTATCTTAGTTGCACCAGTTACTTGGGGTTTTGTTTTGCTTTGCACCATATTGGGGTTTTATTTATTGCATTATTTTCTTTGCTTATTATGTTAACTATTGTGTACTATGTTTACAAACCATGTGTGCTGCTGCAAGTGAGAATGTCATCATTCAGTTTTGGTACATATCTATAGTATTACTAAAAGTCTCATCTTCACCACTTCCTGTCTACGTTGTACATAAATTTTAGAAAAAACGCTACCCTATAATTGCTATGATTTTTTCGCCATCTTACTCACCGTCCTTCTCTCCTCCAACCGCCTCAAGGTTTTTTCCGATCGGTGAAATAATAAAAAAGTTATGAATGTTTAAAAATTTGTGAGAGCAGCAAATTGGTCTTCTCGCCTGTCGGTCACCATGATGAAGGTAATGCCCCTTCCGGGGGGCCAGGTGAATAAAGTCCCAGAGGCCAGACGTGAGTCAGTCACCCCAGAAGACCGTGAGTGAGAGTTGAGTCCAGAACTGTGAGTCTACGGCGTGAGTGAACTGAACTGTGAGTCTGCACTGTGCTGCTTGAACTGAATTGAATGGTTGGTCTGCACTGTGCTGCTTGAACTGAATTGTAGGGCTGGTCTGTACTGTACTGCTTGAACTGAATTGAAGGGTTGGTCTACACTGTGCTGCATGAACTGAATTGAAGGGTTGGTCTGCACTGCTGATTGAACTGAATTGAAGGGTTGGTCTGTACTGTGCTGCTTGAACTGAATTGAAGGATTGGTCTGCACTGTGCTGCTTGAACTGAATTGAAGGGTTGGTCTGCACCATGTGCGGACGTGGCGTCGAAGGATGAGAAGCCAAAGCAAAGAAGTGGAAGCCAAATAACCGATCAGAAACAAAGCCGAAACGCCAAATAACCGAAGGGCGTACGAAGCCGAAACGCCAACTAACCGACTACGTACGAAGCTGAAATGCAAACTAACCAAGAGGGTGGGATGCCTAAAAGCAAACTAACCGAAAGGGTGGGACGCCTACAAGCCAACTAACTGAATGGCCGCTCTGCCGAAGTCAAATAATAGACATGACGTCGCTGGGGGGTGGCGGGACATGTCAGCAATTGGTCCAGACCCCCTCGTCCATCATATCACTGGCCGGTGGAGACGGGAGGGTGGGGATCATTTTCCCACACAAGCTATAGGAGACTGTGCACTCTGAACCCGAGCACCAAGTTGTAAGGGGCCGAAGGAGCTCATCCCTCTGCACACACCTAATCCCCCACCCTGGGTGCGGGGGCAGATGGCTCGGGGCATTGGCAGCCATAGTAAATCACTTTTAAAACATGAGGGGGGGGGGGGCGGGGGTGCACAAATTCCCTACGAACAATTTTATCTTCACCCACTACCCCTCCCCCCCCCCCCCCCCCCCCCCCGGACAACAAGAAGCACATTTTATTTATTGTTTAAACACAGTAATACCGTCTGGTCGTCTGTGTAACACACACAAGCTCCCACGCTCTAAACTCCAGATAATCTGTCATCTGTTTTAACCAAAGATGGACACAAAAAGCTGGAGTAACTCAGTGGAACAGGCAGCAATGGGTGGCGTTTCGGGTCGAGACCATTCATTCGAGACTGCTTTCATTAAGCAACTGCAGCCTGCCAACTGCGACCAAGTTTTGGGCCACTCATCACCCTGTTTTATGGGCCCCCTACCTAAAGGAGTGCTACCACCCCACTGTGTTTGCTAGAATCTCTTCTAATGATCTCGATTGGACCCTTTCCCAAGCCCACAAATGATCAATCCGCTCCGACTAGCGAAGCGCCGAAAATCAATGCAAAAACCGCACAGTGGACCTGATTTCTGCACTAGCGACCAAAACAGCTCAACACTCTTGATCGCAAACTTGTGTTTGGGGGTCCGAAAATGAGATCCCAGACAAGCCCCCAATGTAAAGAGCTCATTCTACGCTTCCGCCCAGTCTAACTTCAGTCAGAAATCACTGAGTCAAGCACTTGCACAACTAATCTTTATTTTGACAAAACACAATTACAGTTCCCACTACTATACCTAACCACCATGGGTTTGTATCTGCCTGGCCAAGCCTTCTTTAGCCTCGTTCAAGCAGAGACACTCCAGAAGGTCACGCAGTCCCAAGTGTTCTCCCGGAAGATCGAAACAGGACCTCGTGGGAGCGGCCTTTTATAGGTCCCCGAACCTTGAGGGACCGAACCACATGGGGGTGGTTTACAGTCCAATAACAAATATTGATTAACACAGTAAATGATAGACATCAGAGTGCCCAGTCACCTATGGCTCGTGTGGGAAAGTGACCCCCACCCTCCCGTCTCCATCGGCCAGTGATGTGATGGACACAGGGGTCTCGACCAGTCGCTGACAAGTCCCGCCCCCCCGGTGATGTGCGTTATTTGACTTTTCGGCAGAGCGGCCATTCAGTGAGTTTGCTTTTACGCGACCCGCCCTTTCAGTTAGTTTGCTTTTAGGCGTCCCACACATTTGGTTAGTTGCCATTTTAGCTTCGTACGCTTTCGGTTATTTGGCGTTTCTGCTTTGTTTCCGTTTGGTCTACTTCTTTGCTTCGGCTTCTCGTCCTTTGACGTCACGTCCGGGCACTGCACTGTGCTGCTTGAACGGAATGTCGCGCTCATTCCGCAAGTCCCACTCACTGTGGATGTCCCGCTCAGGGGAGAGGCCATGCTCAACTGCGTGAGTAGATTCAAGAGAGTTTTACCATCATATATATGTTGTGTGTGAGTGTGTGATGGATGGTGTGAGTGTCTGTGTGTGAGGTGGTGTGTGGTGAGATGGAGGGTGTGTGTGTGAGATGGAGGGTGTGTGTGTGAGATGGAAGGTGTGTTTGTGAGTGTGTGTGAGTTGGAAGGTGTGTTTGTGAGTGTGTGTGAGATGGAGGGTGTGTGTGTGTGTCTGTGAGATGGAGTGTTTGTGATGGAGGGTGTGTGTGGGATGGAGGGTGTGTGTGTACGTGTGAGCCGACCAGCTGTGAGTGAGTCAACTGCCAGCCGACCAGCCATGAGCCAGTCAACTGCCAGCCAATAGCTGTGATTCAACTGCCAGCTGATAGCCGTGAGTGAGTTGGCTGCCAGCCCACCAGCCGTGAGTGACTTAGCTGTTAGCTCACCAGGCCCGAGTGACTGAGCTGCCAGCCCACCAAGCCCGAGTGACTGAGCTGCCAGCCCACCAGGCCCGAGTGACTGAGCTGCCAGCCCACCCGGCGCGAGTGACTGAGCTGCCAACCCATTTGGCCCACAATGTCCATACTAGCCCTCTGGAAACCAGTCCCTTCAGCCCAGAATACCCATACTAATGCTTCAGAAGCCCCCCCCCCCTCCCCCCACTGGCCACCAATATTGGAATTGGTGGAGAGGTGGAATATTGCATTGGGGGACCAACCCTCCTGTGTGAACATGGGACCCAACAGATCCCACTTAGTCTTGTGACAATTGAACACTCTTGAGGCTGGAATAGTTCTCGCTGGAGTGCAGCAGGCTGATGCGTGATCTCATTTAGGTTTGTACACTTGTCAGGGGCATAGATAGGGTAGATAATCACAGCCATTTCCCAACGGTAGGACTAAAACTAGAAGATAGACATTTAAGGTGCGAAGGGAAATATTTAGAAAAGATCTGAGGCACGATGTTTCATGCTGACAGTGGTGGGTAGATGGAACAAACTGAAACAGTAAGAGACAATCACAACATTTACAAGCATTCAGGCAGGCACATGAATAGGAAAGCAATAAAGGGATATGAGCCAAACACAGGAAAGTAGGATTAGTGTAAAAAGGCGTTTTGAGTTTGTTTCAATTATGTATTTATGTTTATTTATTATATATCTACTGAGTACTGTGTTTACAAGCCTGTTGTGCTGCTGCTAGTAAGAATGTCATTGTTCCATTTCCATACCTATCACAGACTCTGAGTCTGCTCCACCAGTGACTAACATCATGACTGATCCAACATTGGCTTCAATGCCATTTTTCTGCTGTCCCCCCAAACGCCTCTGCTAATCTTTGCTTTGAATACATTCAATCATTCTGCCTTCTCCTCTGTCTGGGATAAACAATTCTACAGATTCACATTCCTATGAGCTTCTCGATCTTGGACAGGTGACACATTTCCGAAGTAAGAATTGAAAACTTGTTCATTGTTGTAAGGCAAATCAGGTCTAAGGAAAAAGTGAAGCATCACAAGCTGTTCGGAATTGATCTTTACCCATAAAAACAAACACTTTGATGTTAAATGTCTATTTCATTAAATCTCATTTTAGAGCAGGTGACATATTATGGAAGATATGTTAAACAGATTCTATCCGTAGAGATTTCACGTCATCATTTTCTTTTAAAAAGAACTTAAGTACAGCACATATGCATAATTTCCATCCCAAATGTTCACATGCAAATTTATGCAGAGAGAAAAAATAGAGTGGAATGAATGACTTTAAGATGAATATGTCACAGAGTCATGGAGCTGTATGGCACAGAAAAAAAGCCCGCCAGCCCATCTTGTCTATGCCGGACGGGTTGCTATATTGGGCTAGTCCCATTTGCACTTGGCCCAAATCCCTCTAAACTCTTCCTATCCCTATATCTGTCCAAATATCATTTAGATGTTGTAATTGTTTCCGCTTCTTCTGACATTCGGCTCATTCCAGATGCGGACTACCCTCTGAGTGAAGAGGTTGCCCCCAAGGTCCCACCCATATTTCTCCCTTATCATCTTAAGCTTGTGCTCTTTAGTTATAAAATCCTATACTGTGGGGGAAAGGCTTCAAGCATTCACTTTATCCATGCCCCTCATTATCTAATACAACTCAATAAAGTCACCCCTCAGCCAGTACAATAGTCAATTTATTTTGTATAATCTCTTTTATAACGAAACCTGCATGAAACTGTATAGAAATGTCTAAATCCACTGGAGAATTTTTTTTCTGTATTCCCGTGTCCTGCCGTAGGAAATTGGCCAGACTTTAATCAGAAATATCAATCTGCTGATGGAGCAAGTGGTTTTGAGTTTGGAAATGAAACCAGCTATTGTGTATAACAGTGGGAGATTTAATGTACCATGACTTGGGAATGTGATTGTTGGTACTGTATTTGCCTATTGTATTTCAAGAAGGCAAATAGAAATATATCAGATTAAATTTAGCTGTTATTCCACTCCTTATTAAAATGCATTTAATTATTTTAAAGACACCGTTTCTGAATTTGGCATAGCTAAAGCAATAAGTTACAATGAACTTTGATGCTGTGGACTACACAAGGGTCTAAATTAATTTCAGTATTAATCTGCTTAACATGCAATATTTATCAAGTCACAGGAACTTTATCATGTAAAACCATTAATGTGGTTTTATTTAAAATGAAGTATAATCTTTAAATATTTATCTTGCACAGAACTATGTTGAACTTGGGCTCATTGAATTGCATGGAGATCTTTAATACAAAATTAAAACAATATGGATGGTTACCAGCTAAAATGCAGCAGTTATTCTAAATAAAGTGTGATTTTATGGTGTGACAATTTTCTTTTGTGAATGTAAATTAATTTTAATCCAAATAAAAAAATTATTTTGTTAACTTAATATGTTTCAGGTTCCACCAGATAAGTTAAGCACTGTGTATGATATTATTCGAGTACCAGATATCCGCACAGTTTATGACGTAATTTGCCAGACACCAAAAACGTCTTGATGTTGGACTCATCATAACAGGTAATAATGGTTTTCATTTTGAATTAATACTGCATTTCCCTATCCTTAAATATGTTGCAGAAACTAGTGTGAACACTGTCAAGATCAAAGTCGCATATTTTTGAGGTCTCAGCAATTCCTCCAAATCATGCAATAAATTCCAGTTATGTCCAAATAGACAGAAAACTGGATGCAGTTGGATTGAGAGCAGCTTCTGGCAGGTACCTCCACATCTGACAAATTGTAGTAATTAAAAAATGAAATAATGAAAGTTCAAGACTACTGTGTTTCCATTAGAAGGATAAGGACAACAAAACCACTGGCTAATGTGTTATTTATGAAGGACAGCAAGGTGCGTTAGCGATTTGGATTCAAAATTGACTTGGAGGAAGAAGTCAAAGGCTAATTGTGGAGGGTTGCTTTTCTGATTGGAGGCCCATGACCAGAGGTGTGCTGCAAGAGTTGTTGCTGGGGCTACTGTTATCTACCTTAACGATTTGGATGACAATGTTGTTAACATTTTATGATCATGTATTCCAGCTCAAGGGAGCAGAATTGAGTTAAGGCCATCACGTCAGTACACCATGTAGCATTGATCAAAGAGCAGACCAAAAACAGACCAACATTGTTGTCATTGGGGGGCCCCCGGTGGGGGTCCCTCTACGCAGGGATTCTCCCCCTCTACATTGGGGACATGGGGTGGAGGGTATTGCACCGAGGAGTTCCCTGCAACCTGTTTCTCTCGCAGTTGACAGTGTGTACCACGTGTACATGGAGTGCGTGAGGCTGCACCCACTGTTTGAATACCTAAAGGGGCTGCTCCTTGCCTTCTGGCAGCATTTTTCACCTACCATCCTCATCTTTGGACACCTTGTGCATAGGGGAGAGGGTAGGATTGAAGGGATGTCCTGGTTGGGTTGCTCCTGGGCCTGACCAAGCTGGCCATCCGCGAGTTAAGGTGCCTGACGGTGTATGGCTTTACCCGAGCCTGCTGCCTATCCCTTTTCCAGGTGGGGTTAAAAAGTTAATACACGCTGTCCACGGGCACCCTGAGGGAGTTCTGGGACCGCTGGGCACCGCAGGGTGTTGAATGTATCCTCAATAAGGATTGTAACATAGTTGTATAGTAGTTTATTATGGATATATGTTTGTATTGTATTATGGTGGTGGGTTCTGGCTTGTTTTATTGGAGTGTAAATATTATTTTAAAATAATTGAATACATTTTTTGATTTAAAAAAAAATGTGGTGTCATCTGCAACTACTTTATGTTGTTGACATTGTCTGGGGAATTGTTGTTAACACTGTTATTAAAGTTGCAGATATCACTAATGTTGGTAGTATACTTGACAGTGAGTAAGGATATCTAAGTTTACAAAGGGAAAGGTGGCGGCCTCTGCTTTTTGATCAATGCTTCATGGTGTACTGAAGTGATGGCCTCAACTCAATTTAGCAAGGGCTTGAGTTTCTAGTATTTGGATTTATCAAATGACTTGTCTGCTAGTTTAGTTTTGTTGATTTTAACAAGGCGGATGTTCAGAAGGTCTTTCAAAATGAAAATACCAAAATACATGGAACATAATATTATGATTCAGAATTATTTCTTACTCACCGTCTTGGACTTCTATCGGTTAATACTATCCTAGAGATCAAGTTATATTTTATTTCCTTCAATAAGAATCAATTTTTCTACATAATGAAATTAACTTCCATATTTATCATATCTCTCAAGAAATGATATTTAAGAAGACTATGGGATCATAACACATAAATAATTTAAAGATATTTATTTTTGATGTAGATGCTGTATATAACAAGTCATATATTTTCGGTAAAATAACACAATTAATAAATGTCAAATTATCTATCCAATTAGGTCCAGGACAAGGGGTCACAGCTTAAGGATAAGGGGGAAATCCTTTAGGACCGAGATGAGAAGGACTTTTTTCACACAGAGAGTGGTGGGTCTCTGGAACTCTCTGCCACAGAGGGTAGTTGAGGCCAGTTCATTGGCTATATTTAAGAGTGAGTTAGATGTGGCCCTTGTGGCTAAGGGGATCAGAGGGTATGGAGAGAAGGCAGGTACGGGATACTGAGTTGGATGATCAGCCATGATCATATTGAATGGCGGTGCAGGCTCGAAGGGCCGAATGGCCTACTCCTGCACCTAATTTCTATGTTTCTATGTTTCTAATTCTAAATATCATATTATATCTAAATATCATATCTAAATATCATATCTAAATATCATATCACCAGATATACATAAGCGGTAAATTAGTTTTATATCAAAAGTAATACGTACTCACAGCTCCAGTATTCTGTTTAGCCTTGTTTATCTTTACAAGCAAGCAGCTTCCTCAGATCCCCTCTTTGCTCTGAACATTCAGTATGTATACACTTTGTTTTCTTACAGCTAGACTATTTCATTATGTTCTTGCAGCAAGATTATTTTTTCTTTTTTTTATTGTGGGACAAGGTGTAGTTTTATGCAGCAAGTGCTGGTACAATGCACATGTTTCTTATGTCTGGCAGCAAGATGTTATGTCCTCCGGCTGACATCTTTTTCTTGCTACCAGATATTCTTGTTACTGGATGTTTGATTAATTGGCATTTGTCTATCAATTAAAATCGTACAAATCCTTAATAAAAGGTGAAAGATGTGTTCAAGTACTCAAAATCTTAACCCCTTTCATGACCCCTGTCAGTTCCTTCATGGGAGCCACTTGTTTTGGTAAAACTATCCTTTTCTTCTCCAAATTCTGCATCCTTGAGCTGGAATACAGGGTCATAAAATGTCATACCTTTTATCTACTGTCGGAATTTTCCTCTGTCATCTTGTTGGCAGTCTACAAATCACTGCATGCCAATGCTAAAGTGGCATTAGCTTTAACTGTCAATTCTCTTGAGACAGCAAACCTTGATTATAACCTTGTCATCATCGGCAGTGACTTCAATCAAGCATGTTTCATGAACTTACTCCCCAAATGCTATCAGCACCTTCACTGCCCCATAAGGAGCCTCTCAACCTCATTTCAGGCAGTCTGGCCAGCTGATGTGCTGTTCCTGCTGGCCAGACTCTGGAGAATGAAGTGTAAAGCACCAATGATGAGAGAAAAACAGCAGTTGCCAGAGGTGGCTTAAGGTCTTCCTCAAGACTGCCTTGATTCGGTAGGCTGGAACGTGTTCAAGACCACTTCATCCAGCCTGAATGTACATATCCTAGTTGTCACTTGGTTCATCAAGAAACGCCCTGCCAACTGCATTCCAAACAAGACAGTTAGGGTCTATCTTAATTAGTCAAGAGAGTTTTTATTGCCATATATCCGAGATAGAACACTGAAATTGTTACTTGCAGCAGCACCCCAGAATATGTAAACATAGTTTACATTGTAAACAATATAATAAATAAGATAAAAGTCCTGTGTGTTTATATACACATACTTACATATACCCTTTTATACAGATCATATATACACACACATATGTACATATAACAAAACAAACAATAGTGCAATAATAACAATAATAGTCTATGTAGTTCAGAGCTTATTTGAGGCTGTAGTGTTTAATAGTCTAATGGCTGGAGGGCAGAAGCTGTTCCTGAACCTGGGTGTTACAGTTTTTAGGTTCCTGTACCTTCTTCTCAGTGGCAGAGGCGAAATGAATGTGTGGCCAAGTAGGTGTGTGTCTCTGATGAAGCTGGCTGCCTTTTTGAGGCAGCACCTCCGTTAAATCCCTTCGATGGTAGGCAGGTCAGAACCCGTGATAGACTGGGCAGTGTTCACAACTTTTTGCAGTCTTCTTCGCTCCTGGGCATTCAAGTTGCTGAACCAGGCCATGATGCAACCAGTCAATATGCTCTATACTGTACACCTGGAGACGTTCAAGAGAATTGTACTTTATTGTCACATATGTCTAGGTACATTGATATTATTTCTTTTTGCATACAATTCAGTTAAATCTTTCTGCTTATGCTGAAAATAAGGTGGAAAATTGTTGTGAACACATGTATTTGGAAGTACAATAAACTTGCCTTTTCTGTATTTTACCAGTTGAATGCTGTATTTTGTCACAGCCTGAAGACTAAGGCAGTTGAGCAATGATTATGTGTTTTGACAACAAACTATAAAGACAACCAAGGTCAGACATGAAGGAGCAGAACTTTTACTGTCCAGCATGTGGGAGAATCAAAAGGACTGAAGCAATTTGCAGAACATTTATTCATCTACAAAGCTCTAAAAATTCAACTTTTAATTCAGCGGTGTATGTAATATATGAATAAGAATATGTTATCAATGACTGCATTAGATTATCAAAAAGTATCTTTCATTTTTAAGTGTTACTGATAAAATGTATTTATTCGTAAACTTAAACTGTCTGTGTAGGGTTCGGTTTACATTTACCTTGCGAATTTGCGAGGTGTTTATTGAAATCAGGCACATTTATTTATAGAATAAAGTAAAATTATACCCGAGACTGAATCCAGCCATAATTCATGGTGTAAATCATAAACTCAATCATATTGTAGTGTTTCCAGTCTTCACATATCACACTCAAAATTGAAGATTATTTACCTTTTTTGACATTTAATTGATAACCTAACTCAGATAAACCATAAAATTAATTGTATGGCAACTCTATTCCTTTAGAGATCTCCTCCATTGTGTTGAGACACATTGTTAATAACAATCTAACCTGCATTTAAGCATGGTATAGTTAGCCTGAAAGTGCTCAAAACAAATAATTATTCCAAAAGGTGTTCCACTCCATTGATGGCAGCCCTTGTTTAGACAAAAACAAAGTTTATATCGTCTCTTCTGATTCGGTGTCATATATTTCCTTCCAGATAACTAAAGACAGGTAAACCCAATAGTCAATTTACATAATTTCTGTATTGTTTGGCATGGCATGCTCATTTATCTGAACTAGATCAGTGTGTAAAGATGTGCATATAATCCAAAAGAGGATTTCAGATCATCAAAAGTAGGTCAACAGCAGCAGAATTAAAAAAAAAACATATACATGTCTACCACCGATTTTCCAGCAACTGGTCCAGCACATCATTAAATCTGGAGAAAATTACGAGAGTGCACGTGAAATCCCCCCCAGAAATCCCTCCAAAGAGGTGTCGCCTAAGCCGGTTGAGGTAGCCGATCTAGACCTCATCGGGAATTCCGCGGACTACTGTTCAGCGGGTCGAATTTTCCCCCTGCAGACGGAGCTCTGGAACCTCTGCCCGGAAGGGTCTCAACCCTGAAATGTCACCCATTCCGTCTCTCCAGAGATGCTGCCTGTCCCACTGAGTTGCTCCAGCATCTTGTGCCTATTTTCAATCTAAACCAGTATCTGCAGTTCTTTCCTACACATAGTGCTTTGTATCTATCTGCTGCAAGACTTTTCATTGAGGTGAATCATCAAGCAAAACATTCTCTCTGAAAATCTTGCAGTTCAATGTAAAAATATTTATGACTAATGAATGTAAAAACTAAAAGTAAGAGAAGTAAGGCATGTTGAATCGGCTTTGTATTCCATAAGGTTATGGCCCTTTGTTGCCACAATCCCTGTATCTATCCCACTTTCTCATATTCCGTTATTGCAAAGATCTATTGATTGTAGCCTGAAAAGTAGTCAATGACTAAACATTCAAAAATTTTGCGTGTTAAGAATTCCAAAGATTCTCAACCTTCTGAAAATGTTTACCTCAACTCATTCCTCCACCTTATCCAGAGGCTGTGAAACCTAGACGGAAGTCAACAGCCAAAATAAATGGCTGGCTTTGAATCCATCCTTTGTCGTCATCTCAGAAAAAGTTTCAAAGAAATCACACCGCGTTCTCAGAACTCCAAAAAAGATAGGCATATCCTACTCATTCTGTGCTTACAGCACATTATCATATTTCAGGAAATAATCTATTAAATATATTGTACAATAAATATATCCTTCCTTACACCTATTGAGAGACTAGGGTCACATCAAAACTCTGTTCTGTCTCAACACGATTTCTTTACCATAGTCCTTTAATCCCAATGCACGAAGCACCAGCATATCATTTGCCTTCCTAATTGTTTGCTATGCACTCAATTTAATGTTTTTGGATTTATAGACAATAGACAATAGACTATATGTGCGGGAGTAGGCCATTCGGCCCTTCAAAGCCAGCACCGCCATTCACTGTGATCATGGGTGATCATCCACAATCAGTACCCCATTCCTGCCTTCTCACCAGTTCCCTGACACCGCTATCTTTAAGAGCTCTATCTAACTCTCTATTGAAAGCATTCAGCGAATTGGCCTCCACTGCCATCTGAGCAAGAGAATTCCATAGATTCCCAACTCTCTGGGTGAAAACGTTTTTCCTCATCTCCGTTCTAAATGGCGTACCCCTTAAACTGTGGCCCCCGGTTCTTGACTCCCCCAACATCGGGAACATGTTTCATGCCTCTAGCATGACCAATCCCTTAATAATCTTATATGTTTTAATAAGATACCCTCTCATCCTTCTGAATTCCAGAATATACATGCTCAGCCATTCCAATCTATCAACATATGGCTGTCCCGCTATCCCGGGAATTAACCTTGTGAACCTACGCTGCACTTCCTCAATAGCAAGAATGTCATTCCTCAAATTTGGAGACCAAAACTGCACACAATACTCCAGGTGTGGTTTCACTAGGGCCCTGTATAACTGCAGAAGGACCTCTTTGCTCCTATACTCAGCTCCTCTTGTTATGAAGGCCAACATGCCATTTGCTTTCTTCACTGCCTGCTGTACCTGCATGCTTACTTTCAGTGACTGATGAACAAGGACACCCAGATCTCGTTGTACTTCCCCTTTTCCCAACTTGACACCATTCAGATAATAATCTGCCTTCCTGTTTTTGCCACCTATGTGGATAACCTCACATTTATCCACATTAAACTGCATCTGCCATGCATTTGGTCACTCACCCAACCTGTCCAAGTTACCCTGCATCCTCATAGCATCCTCCTCACAGTTCACACTGCCACCCAGCTTTGTGTAATCTGCAAATTTGCTAATGTAGAAGGGTGCGCAAATCTGTCAGAACAACAGTGTAATTGAAGAAAAAATGTCTACTTTTTGATTTTTGCCACTATGAATTAGCAAAGATTTTCTCAGAATTACATTCTATCTGGAACTTCTTGTCTATATCCGGTTGCAGGCTCTTTCCAAAGTTCCTCACAAAAATTTATAATATTATCAAATTTATATCTACTGGTCTTGGTCTTCAAATCATTATTGTTATACTCGTAAATTGTAGATAGTATGTAGTGATTAGTTACAGCCTCTTTTGTAAATGTGAGTTATGCATATGACTTGAGTGTTTGACGGCACTGGGCCTATATTCGCTGGAGTTTAGAAGAATGAGGGATAGCCTCACAATTAAAGGATGTTCTTTTAGGAAGAAGATGAGGATTTTTTTCAGTCAGAGAGTGGTGAATCTGGTGAATTTTTTGTCAGAAGGCTGTGGAGGCAAAGTCAGTGAATATATTTAAGGCAGATAGATAAATTCTTGATTCTTGGTTTCAGAGATTACATGGAGAAGGCAGGTGAATGGGGTTAGGAGGGAGTAACAGATCAGCCATGATTAAATGGTGGAGTGGACTTGATGGGCCGAATGGTCTAATTCTACTCCTATCACTTATGATCATATGACTTGCATATTGATGGTATAATTATACTGTGCATTGTTTTAATACTATCTTTCCAGTCTTAACATTATCCTTATCTTAATGTAGATGATACCCCGCATTGTGGTTTTATTACAGTGAAATTAACTGAATTTCTATTGTGCTGTAAAGTAATTGACTGGTTAAATTGATTGACAACAGATTGCAAGTAAATGAGAATTTTTCTAAAAGTGAGGAAGTTAGGAATATTTTTAGGAGGGTAGGATTTGAATTTATAATTAGATTTGGGGATTGGTTAAATTATTGCAAAACATTCCCTTGCTATTCTCATTTCAGAATGCAAAGCTGGTTCTTAATCTTAACTTTAATTTATTTTGCAAATGAACCAAAGGGGATATTTAGAAACAAACCAAAAATCTGGGTTAACGGGAATCATCCTAGTGGAGTTCGATAAAATCTGTCAACTGGAAAATTAAAAGTAGATTAAATTGATACAGATCTCTCTAATGAACAACACAGAATTAATCCAAAACATTTTAAATGTTAATGGACCCAATATTTGTGATGTCAAATGTCAGAAATAGTAACACCAAAAGTGAACATGGAATGTAAAATATATTGTTTGAATCAAGATGACATGATCTGCAGCATGGTGCTCCCAACAGGGAATGGTATTTACAAGGACTTGAACTTGTTGATACTGAGAATGTCAAATACTGCATTCCACTATCGTTATCAAGAGAAAAGAAAATTATTCAATTCATCAAAATAATGTAGTACAATTTTAATTTTTTAAATCAAGGCATGATCGTCACAGGGTTGAGCAGTGAGATGAAACTCAAAGAATTTTGCTTTCATCGTGAAAGTAAGAAAACTGTGGTGGTATTTACGTTGGTCTCTAACATGGCAAGAAGGTTTGAAGACAACCATTATTTTCAGGAAAATAATGAAATAAGTAGAATAATTTGCCCAAATAGTTGAAATCACTAATGTTGGCAAGTTTTTCTTTGCACAAATGATCATTTCACTGCTTCTCAGTAACAGATATTAACCTGATATTAGAAGGTGTTGTCCAAGAGAGCAGAAGAGTGAGTAAGAGTTGGTTGAACACCTCCCTTACTTCCATTTCCCAGAGCTTGCATACAATGATTGTGAAATATTTTGGGGAGCCAAGCTATATACATTATTGTTGATGTAAATGTTAGTCCAAGCTGGCTGGAAATTTGAATGGAACTTGCTCATATTATGAATTTATCATAAATTGGATGACAGGAGTGTAAATGTCCTGCCTTCCTTCCATGTTATTTTGCAGAATATGTGGAAATAAGCAGCATTCGCCATCAGAACTATTTTGGAATGATTGTTTAAAGTTAATGAAGTGTACCAACAGATTTTGGATTTGGTGAATTAAAAGTTGTGTTTAATATAATGCCATTTCTGCCATACCACAACTGCCATCATTTTTCACGTTGAATGTATTTGATGAGAATTATTTTGTACCATATATGTTTACAGACAAATTCTATTTATCTTGTCTGTTGCTTATAAATTGGAAAAAAAAAGCAGAATGTGTTCTGGTATTCATTTTTTTCCCAACATTGTAATAAAGAGTTAAAAGGACCACCTATGCTGGAATAAATGATCTCAAATGATCCACTACTACAAGCCTTCAACATGATACCCTGGCAACCATAACTTCATCTTCCTCCAGGTTGGTTTAAATTTGCACATAGCTTGTATGACATTACACTGCTCCCGCCTCACCCCTTCTCCCCTTCGGCTACAATGTAAATCACTAAATATCAGGTTCAGCAGAATTTATGCATGTTCAGACATGGACTGCATAGATTTCTAATGCAAGTTTATGGCAGATAGAATGATGGAGGCTAGGGATGCTAGACAGAACAAATGCAGAGAGGAAGACTTCAACAGAGGAGATGAGGCAGAAGCTGAACCAGATAATACTAGGGAGAGGCACATAAGGCTTCTTGGTGAATTATGAATATTTGGAGTCCTTGCTCAGTCGTTGTGGGGAGAATGCAAGAGAATGGGGTTGAGAGGGAAAGATAGATCAGCCATGATTGAATGGCAGAGTAGACTTGATGGGCCGTTTAGCCCAAATATGAACTTGATAATCCAAATAATGCTGAAATAACAGTAAAATAGATCTCCGGGACCAGATGGTATTGGTTCGGAATTTTATAAAACATTCTATGATATGATTGCACCACGTTTGAAGACACTTTATGAATATATTTATACCCAACAGAAACTACCAGAAACGTTAAACAAATCTATTATAACACTTATACCTAAAATAGATAAGGATCTGGATGATCCAGGATCATATAGAGCTATAGCTCTTTTAACCACCGATCAAAAAATATTAACTAAAATACTAGCACAAAGATTAAGCACAGTGATCAACAAATTAATTCACCCGGATCAAACAGGAGTTATACCAAAACGATATTCCTCATATAATTTGAGACGATTATTCAATATTATATATTCAAAAAGAGGTATTAATAAAGATTTAATAATTATTTTGTTAGATGCGGAGAAAGCATTTGACTAGGTGGAATGGTCTTATCTGTTTTCGGTCATGGAAACTTTTAAGTTGGGAGAGAAGTTTATATCATGGGTTAAATTATTATACGCTAATCCAACAGCTAGAATACTAACAAACCAAATGTTATCAACTAAATTTAATTTATTCCGAGGCTGCAGACAAGGTTGTCCCTTATCCCAACTATTGTTCGCACTCGCAATTGAGTCATTAGCTCAAAGCATGAGATTGCATCCTGAAGTATATGGGTACGAAACCAGAGAAACTGAAAATAAAATCTCCTTATATGCTGATGACGTATTACTTTATATTACAAAACTGGAAATTAGTATTTCAAATTTATTAAATTTAATAACTGAATTTGGCTCGTTTTCAGGATATAGCATTAATTGGAACAAAAGTGAACTTATGCCAATAATGGTAAATAACCTACATATATTACAACAATATCCTTTTAAGATAGCAAAAGAAAAAAACAAACATCTTGGAATTCATGTAACAAAAAGATATGATTCTTTATTTAATCTAATTTCCCACCCTTATTGAATAAATTACATAAGAATATTTTATATTGGAAAACATTACCTATTTCAATGTTAGGTAGAATTAATGCAATAAAAATGATTTTTCTTCCGCAAATACTATATCTTTTCCAATTGATACCAATATATCTTCCTCAAATTTAAAAAAAAAAGTTGACTCCATAGTCACCAATTTTATCTGGGATTATAAGAACCATAGAATAAATAAAAAACATTTATGTAAATCAAAAATAAATGGTGGTCTAACACTGCCAAATTTTATGTTTTATTACTGGGCAGTTAGTATTAAAAATATGAATTTTTGGCTGGATGAATTAGATAAACAACCAAATTGGTTAAAAATGGAAAAAGAAGATTGTTCACCTTTTGACATTAGCTCGATTTTATTTGCCAATGTTAAACTAAGTAAGAAAACCTATAAAGAAAACCCTATAATAGAAAGTGGGATACGTATTTGGAAACAACTAAAGAAAACATTAAAATTGGAATGTATAACACTAGCTCTCCCCATTGTAAACAATGTTACATTTAAACCCTCAATGATGGACAAAGGTTTTTTACAATGGAAAAATTATGGAATTAATAAGATGGGCGATCTCTACAAGGAAAACTCCTTTCATTTCAAGAATTACAACAAATTTATGGATTATATCCAAAAGATTATTTTAGATATTTACAAATTAGAGACTATGTAAAATCAAACACACAGGAATTTAGAAATAGAAAGGCAGAAATTTTAGATGAATGTCTAAATAAACATCCAAATACAGAAAAGCTGATATCATATATTTATAATATTTTATTGGAAAACGACGCACCAATGACAGAAACATATAGGTAATCATGGGAAAACGAATTAGGTCAAATAATTAGACCAGAAATATTGAATGAAAGCTTACAACATATACACCACTGTTCGTTAAATGCTAGACACTCTTTGATACAATTTAAAGTATTACATAGATTACATTATTCCAAATCCAAGTTATATAGAATTTTTTCAAATATATCTGCCATATGCGATAAATGTCAACACTCAGAAGCTAACTTAACGCACTCATTCACAAACTGTATAAAAAATTACTAACTTTTGGACAGAAATTTTTAAGATAATTTTGAATGTTGTTATACGAATTTGGTTCCTGACTCAAAATTAATAATATTAGGAATATTAGAAACAGATCAATTAATAACAATGAATCAAAGATTTTTTATCGATTACAGTTTAATAATTGGGAAAAAACTAATATTGAAATTTTGGAAAGGTCCTACATCTCCCACAATCAAAATGTGGATCACTGGAATGTCGGAGACACTTCATCTGGAAAGATTAAGACTTGTCCTTCTGGGCAAGTTGGATCAATTCAGGGGGATAAGGTCTCCATTTATTGAATATTTAAAGGGTCAAAGTGGTTCGGTGCGAGATCTTGACTGAAGCCTGAACGAAGGAATAGATGAAGATTTACACTTAATAACCCATGAATATATCTCCAATTATATATAAACCGCTTAATACTTCATTCATCTTTTTGAATTTCTGTTTTTACTTTATTTTTCTCTTTTTTTTCTTCCTACCTATATTAAAAATGAAAAATGTATAGAAGTACAAATTAGAAATAATTGTTAATATTAATAATATTAAGAATGTATGTGATATGTATATTCTTCTTTTGATATGTACTTCTAATAAAAATATTTGACAAGTTATGAACTTATGGATGGGGAAAAAAAGTGCAGGCGTTGTATTTCATGCATTTGCATGGAAAAGCCAGGAGAAGGGAGAGAATAGCAAAAGGTGTTAGAAAATGAAATAGGCTTTCATCATACTAATAGAAGTGGTGAAAGTATGACTGGATCACATTGTCCAGGAAGTTGCTATCAACATACAAGTGGGAAGAAGTAGGAATGGAACAAAGAATGATCCATATATTACACTAAAGACAGACATAGCTGGATATATACAGGCTCCCAAAGTAGCAAATTTGAGTTGGAAAAAGTGAGTAGAGTCAAAAGAGAAAAAAATAGTAAGATTAAACGAGAACTTACCAGTTTGAAATTTGATCTTGATTTTATGAGGATGGCCGTTGGTGATTACGTGAAGAAGACCAGTCAGGCCACATGCGCGTCAATCTTCAAAACAGCGATATGAAATCACAAATAACAAACACTGAAGTGACGTAGTAAGATGCGTGACTGGAGAACTACCAGATGATCTTTTATGAGAGAGGGTTGGGCGTGGCGGGCTCATAAAATCAAGATCAAACTTCAAACTGGTAAGTTCTCATATAATCTTACTATTTTACATCGGAGTCACATGAGTGATTCCGCAAAGACTTCAAAGCTTTGTGATTTCATGCCATAGATCGAAATCTCGGCGTCTCACTGCATCAATTGACTAAGGATGAATGAATAATCAAAATGCATTAGCATGATATTGATTCACATGTATTAATGGTTTACGTTAATAAAGAAATCAATAGCAACCCCTGTAACTCAGGGGAGGCTAAAGTGGACGCAACCAGAATGGACAAAACCCTGGGTCAGTAACCGGCCTATGGAAAAAAAAATTTAAAACAATTTAGTTGACCATCCTGCGGTCGCGAGGATATGGTCGCTGGGCATGTCCATTGCCCTGGCTGTTGACGCTGACCTGGTGGTATCAGATATACAATCGTCAGTGTTAATACCTGCATAACCCAGAACCTGCTGCAGCCACCTTGAAATAGTCTGAACCGACCTTCCTTTGTGTAGTTGTTTGTTGATTAATAAACAGTCCTGATTCCACACTTCTTAGGATTCTGGTGGCCTTGATAACATAGACGTGAGACCGTGGGGTATCTGAAAAATGATCTTAAATCATGCCACCCCTGGTCTGGTCTGCTTGCGTAGACCAGAATGTAAAATGTAATGGCACCTACAGCCAATTCCATCCTATCTCGCCACAGAGTTTGCAATGTTTGCCATCGTTATACTGATAAAAGTATCATGACTAAGGATGTAGCTGGAACCCCTTGGTGAAGTAATGTTCACACATTTTTCAATAACCAACTGCATAATCTTGTAATGGGAGAACTTGTGTCAAGATCTTTTTAACAACTCGATATCCGAGTTGAACCCGACAGGGTAGTTCCCTTTTGTTGCACCTGTAGTGTCTCTATAACTGAATTATTGTCAAATACCATTTAAGAATGAACTGGAAAATGTCAGTAATCTGTACTGTATTAAAAGTAACATTAACATTTAAACAAAATCACTTCTTATCCTCCTCAATAGGAATGTACTGCTTTTTCGGGTGCTATCCCTGCACTCTGCAGTGAACACATTCACGGCTTGATGTGACAACCCGAGGCATAAGTCAATCCATTCAAAATGTGTTTCAATCCATTCAAAATCCATCCAAAATCCATTCAATCCATTAATTGTTTTATTGTTCAAAGGCTGGTCTCCTGAACCACAGTTTGAACCAGCAAGTTTTTGTTTTTTGGAATAACCGTATACCGTTGTGCCATTATGCCTGATGAAGCAGGCAACATGGCTGCTTAGCCAGTCTGACAATGCGAATCCAAGCGAGGTCTTGTTGACTGTTTTAAGGCCTGGCTAATGAGGCAAAAAATTGAGGAAAACATAAAAGAACATTCCTCCTTTTGTAGCGAGAATGTATTTCTCCGCACTATTGTGCCACATATTTTTGCAATCAGTGAATAAACATGCACCAACATGTCGATATTCGATGTAGTATTGAACTATACTTTCATAATACTTTGAGATCCAATACCTATTCTATATTGTCATCGATCTGAACTGGATGATACACCAGTGGCAAAGGAGATTAGGTAATTATTACAGGATACTTTTACTTGATTACCATGTGACTAACATATGTCACCATCGTGGAGCAGCAACTTGAATTTGAGCATGTAGAATATGTATATTCCCTCAATAGCCCCTTACCCATGGGGTGCATCTAGTGTATATATTTAGTTGATACCAACAATTAAAGATTTGGTAACTCATGCAATCTCCAATACCTCCAAGTAGAGATGGTATTTGGAACTTCTCATCTTAGAGTCCTTAGCATCAGTTTGTAATAATTGAATTCGACCGACCACACTACTGTAGCCAGTTTCAAGTTCAAGTTCAAATGAGTTATTGTCATGTTCAGCAATGCTGAATACTGTTTTTTCATCATTGTGACTGAGGTAACTTCAACTGACAATAGCATGAGGTTGTTAACAATGGTCTAATTGTTCTTTGAGAGGTTGCTAATCACACGATATCAGTTCCTTGATTTGCTCGGCTGAACACAGCTGCTATATTGCCAATTGATGAAAATAAAACTCAGTTTTATAACAGATTGCTATTAACTCCAATCTCTTGCCACAGGGTGGAGTCAAGGCTAATAATAATTCAAGGTAAATCCCAATGACCAACGAGCAGTTTATCCCATTCCGCAAAGCTTTACTGTTATTAGTATAGTTATATTGCCTTTGATAATCTCTGTAATGGGATTTACATAACATGGATCTTTGACCCTTATGAATCTGTTGTTCGTCTTGAAAAATAAGTTTTCATATTTGGAAAGTTCATATGCCCGACACTCTCCATTCTTCATAATAACATGCCACTCCTGCCTTATTCCATGGGTGGTTTGCATGAAAACTTTTGCCCAATTTCCGAATCTTAACTTTTTAAAAATAACCCTGGCCATAATCCAAATTTGCTTGGAATGCTACGACTGTGCCTCAACCAGATATTTTTTACCCTTTGTGTGTTGTACAAAACAAATGTAAATATTACAACTTGTGAACGGTGCACTACCCATATTTTGGAAGTGCTAGACCCATTTTGTTGAGTAGGATTGGTAAGGTGCATGGAAGTTCTGAGCGATCATGCTGCCCCCAGCTCCAGTGAACTGCTACTGCCGATGAGCGCCTGGGGTGCATTCTAAAACTATGACCTTTGCCCGCCGTTGTCCTAATTGACTGGCGCGGCCTGTCCCATAGGCCCGCACTATTACACATGACGTAGCCCTATCACAGGCGCTGCTAGCGCGGCCTGTCCCATAGGCCCGCACTAGTACAGTGTAAGCTCACTAAATCAACATTTTTAGCGTACAACTTTACCTGTGAAGGGTTAAAACAATGCACAGCAACTTGTGCTAAACAACAAGGATTACATTGTCAGAGACATATCACAATAACTTTTTATGACTTTAACTTTGCCTTTAGCTTTTAACTTTAAGAAAACACTATAACATATATAAATTTTATTATTAAGAGAACCCCTTTGTCACCCGACTCACCTGAGTCCAAATAGGGCTGAATGAGTCCCATTTAATTCCTTGCCTGGGGCCAACGTCTGTGAGCCACTGACCCCACGGTCAGTGACTAGCGTTACTTCCTTGCCATTCCAACGGCATTCCCACAGGCTGGGAGCCGCTGATTGCACTGTCAGCGACTCTGGCTTGAATTTCTTGCCGTTTCACGGCATCCCCGCAGGCTGGGAGCCGCTGACTGCACTGTCAGCGACTCTGGCTTGAATCTCTTGCTGTTTCATGGCATCCCCGCAGGCTGGGAGCCGCTGACTACATTGTCAGCGACTCTGGCTTGAATTTCTTGCCATATTACGACTTCCCCGCAGGTTGGGAGCCGCTGACTGCACTGTTAGCGCCTCCTTATCTCGCAACCCAATCTATTTGCCGGTTATCCGCTTCCGCGGTAGGACTGGGTTTCCCTTCAGTCCATAACCGGCACACTCGTCGGGCTGCGAAACTGGTAGGAAAACGTCTGTGAAAAGGGGCTCCTGCCTGAAAAAACCTGGTAAGTAAAAGTGAACTTACCTCGAGGTTTAACTTACCGCTGGCTGGAGCTCTGTCCTGCCAGTATGGTGCTTGCGCCAGTGTGGCTGACGTACTGACGCGCATGCGGCCTGACGGGTCTTCTTTACGGAATCACTCATGAGACTTCGAAGTAAAATGAGTGATAAAATGGTAAGTGTTTTTGGTGAAATATTAACGCTGCTTTCTTCTCCATTGTTGGTGCCTGTCCTGCATGAGCTGCACATTGTACATGAGAACAGTTAGTAGAGCAAACTACATTTGCTGTACAAGTAAATCATTATCTCATCTGGAAGGGCATTTGGATGAAAAGAAAGGGGTAAAAGAGCAGGAGTTGCAATTTCTTGCAATTTCTTCTTTACTTCATCCACAACACTAGACTCAACATAGCTGTTGAATTTTGAAAGCCTACTAGATATCCTAGCAATACAGGAGATGACTTTGAATGTAAAATAATGTAGATAAATATATATTTGATATGCTTCTATGTCTACATGTTATTCATTTTGCTAGGAGTTGTTAAAACGATTATTCAAATTCTGATTTTGGTACAATGGGTGCACCACAAAATGTATCAAAACAAAGAAGCGATCACCGTTTCGTAAGGAATTACTTCAACTTTGAAGGTTCCCCACTTATAAAATAAAAATTCGAACTAATTTTGCAACCAAGTGCTGGAGTGACTGAGTGGGTCAGATAGTATCTCTGGAGAATATGGATAGGTGATGCTTCAGGTTGAGACCGTTCTTCAGACTGATTATGGAGATGTGGGGGGGGGGGGATAAAATCTTGAAGGGATGAGGGGCAGTACAAAGCCTGGCATGGGATATGTGGATGTATGTGGCAAGAGGGGAGATGGTTGATAGGAGAAAAATAATAGATAAAAAGATAAAAGATGTGAGATAATGCTCGAATTGCAAATTCTGAAGCCGGAGGAAGGAATGTAGTTGGAAGGGGTGAAAAATAGGTGTGCAGGTGTGTGTCCAGGGTGGGCATGGGGGGGGGGGGGGGGGGGGGGGAAGAGGGAAGCATTGAGTTGCTTAGCAAAAATTGGAAAATGCAATGTTGCTATAATTGGATTGGAAGCTACCGAAGCGGAATATGAGGTTTCCAATTCGCATGTTGACTCACCTTAGCGAGGGAGGCAATCCATGACAAAAAGGTCAGTATGGGAATGGGAGTTAAAATGGTTAGTAATCAGGAGTTCCAGTAGACCTTGGTGGACCGAGCACAAGTGTTCGGCGAATGATTTTGCTGATTACAGGAAGCCACATCCGAAACACCTGATGCAGTAGATTACATTAAAGGAGGTTCTGTCTCACATGGATGGATGTGAGAGAGGAGATACCGGGAAAGGTGTTACATCTCTTGCAATTGGATTGGGAAGTACATGGGGAGGGGACAGTGGATTAGGTTGGAAGAGCTGAGTGAAGCAAGGAGTTACGGAGGGATTGATCTATGTGGAAGGTGGAAAGGGGTGGGGATGGGAAGATGCGACTGATGGTGGGATCAAGTTGGAGGTGGTAGAATTTATTTTAAATGTTTTCTCTAAAGAAAATATTCACTGACCATGATTTTCTTTTAAAGAATAAAGACATTAAGCTTATATATGATTATTTATTATGTTTGAATATTGTTGGAACCTTGGCAAAGTGTCCCTGAGAATCACCAAACGTTCTCATCACAGCTAAAGCAACAATGACTATGAAAGATGAGTATACCACATACAGTACATTCAGAAAATATTCAGATCCCTTCCACTTTTTCCACATTGTTACATTACAGCCTTATTCTAAAATGGATTAAATTCTTTTTTTTTATAATCATCAATCTACATACAATACCCCATAATAAAAAAGCAAAATAGGTGTTTAGAAATGTTTGCAAAGTAATTAAAAATAAATAACTGAAATATTACATTTACATAAGTTTTCAGACCCTATACTCAGTTCTTTGTTGAGACACCTTTGGCAGCGATAACAGCCTCAAGTCATTTTGGATATGACGCTACAAGCTTGGCACACCTGTATTTGGGTAAATTCTCCCATTTTTCTCTGCAGATCCTCTAAAGCTCTGTCAGGTTGGATGGGGAGCATTGATGCACAGCTATTTCTAGGTCCCTCCAGAGATGTTCGATCGGGTTCAAGTCCGAGCTCTGGCTGAGCCACTCAAGGACATTCACAGACTTGTCATGAAGCCACTCCTGTGTTGTCTTGGCTGTGTGCTTAGGTTCGTTATCCTGTTGGAAGGTGAAGCTCCGCCTCAGTCTGAGGTCCAGAACGCTCTGGAGCAGGTTTTCATCAAGGATCTCTGTGTACTTTGCTCTGTTCATCTTTTCCTCGATCCTGACTAGTCTCCCAGTTTCTGCCGCTGAAAAACATCCCCACAGCATGATGCTGTCACCACCATGCTTCACAGTAGGTATGAGCAGTGCCAGGTGATGAGTAGTGCCTGGTTTCCTCCAGATGTGACGTTTGGCATTCAGGCCAAAGAGTTCGATTTTGGTTTCATCAGACCAGAGAATCTTGTTTCTCATGGTATGAGAGTCCTTTAAGTGCCTTTTGGCAAACTCCAAGCGGGCTGTCATGTGCCTTTTACTGCGGAATGGCTTCCGTCTGGCCATTCTACCATAAAGACCTGATTGGTGGAGTGCTGCAGATATAGTTGTCCTTTTGGAAGGTTCTCCCATCTCCACAGAGGAACTCTGGACCTCTGACATAGTGACCATTGGGTTCTTGGTCACCTCCCTGACCAAGGCCCTTCTCCCCCGATTGCTCAGTTTGGCTGAGCGGCCAGCTCTATGAAGAGTCCTGATGGTTCGAAAGTTCTTCCATTTAAGAATGACGGTGGCCTCTGTGTTCTTCAGGACCTGCGATGCTGCAGAAATTTATACCCTTCCCCAGATCTGTGTCTCGATACAATCCTGTCTCGGAGGTCTCTGGACAATTTTGAGTGTCATGGCAAAGGGTCTGAATACTTATGTAAATGTGATATTTCAGTTATTTATTTTTAATTACTAAACACCTGTTTTCACTTCTTCATTCCAGGCTATTGTGTGTAGATTGATGATAAAAAAATGAATTTTATCCATTTTAGAATAAGGCTGTAACGTAACAAAATGTGGAAAAAGTGAAGGGGTCTGAATACTTTCTGAATGCACTGTACTGTAAGTGCTTGATATCAAAAGCATTGTTTTATTTACTCCTAATGCAAAAAGTAGTTGGATAATTGCTAGCAATAAAATGCAACCTCCCAAATGACCTCCTTGCAGCCATAAAATGCAACCTCCCAAATGATTTCCTTGCAGGCATTTCATAAGGCTCTTTCATAAGGCTAATGGTATCAAGTGTAAACTTGTGCAAGCTTTTCCACAGCATTTGCAAACTCTCAGCACCACCTAGTTGTGAAAAAAAAAAACATGTCCCAATGTGAATACATCCTTTCAATTCGACGATAGGTTGGAAGCATAATGTGACCAGAACTACATATTTGTGAGTTTTTATTAAATAACAGTGGCTTCAAAGGCTGATTTAGCAATTATTTCTTGGGGCGAAATGTTACAAATTGTTGTATTGCTGTAATTTGTTCTGAGATGAACATAGAACACAAGATTTTAATATGGTATTGAATTCATTTTGTACCACTTAACTTTGCCTAATAATGCAAAATAAGCATTAGGAAATTTGATAGGCACATCTTTGCTGTAAGAGTGATAGAATTAGTTATACAACACGGAAACTGGCCCTTTACCCTACCACTTCTACGTTGAACCTTTTGCCCATCTATACTAATCCCATTCACCCACATTGGTCAGTATCCTTCCATGTCTTGCCTATCCAAATGTCTGTCAAAATGTTTGTGAAACAGACTGATCAAATCTGATTTCACCACCTCCTTTGTCAGGAAGTTCCAATATCAACTACTGTCTCTCTAAAATCAAAATATTATCCTTAAATTCCCTTTAAAGCTCTTTCCCACTGCCTTAAACTTAGCCTATCTTGTTTTTCATACCCACCATGTGAAAAAGACTCCCACTATCTACCTTAACCATGACTTTTATAATTTTCTACTTCAATCACACCCCTCCTCCTACTTTGCTCTGGGGAAAATAAAGTCAACCTATCCAATCTCTCCCCCATCACAAAAGTCCTCCAATCCAGGCAATATTCTGGTGGATCTCTGCATTCTTTCCAGCACAACCACATCTTTCTCACAGTATGTCAACAGACAATTCTTCAAATGTGGCCCAACCAGTGTTATGTAAAGGTGTAACGTAACGTCCCAACTCTGATATGCCTGGGCCTGGAAAGGGAAACATGACTTATGTCTTCTTCATCACCCTATCAACCTGTGTTGCCACTTGCAGGAAACATGGTCTTGGACCCTTGATCTCGCTGTATATCAACATTCCTTATTTACAGAATATGTCCTATGCCTAAGATAGACACAAAATGCTAGAGTAAGTCAGCGTGACAGGCAGCATCTGTGGATAGAAAGAATGTAGCATCTGTGGATAGAAAGAATGTGTGATGTTTTGGGTTGAGACCCTTCTTCAGACTGAGTCAGGGAGAGGGAGATACAGAGATAAGGAAGTGTAAGGTGTGAAAACGAGACAAAGGGGATGAAGATCAAGGAAAATGTTGTAGGCGGAGAGGGACCACAGAGGGTGAGCAAGAGAGGATGTTGTAGAACTCCCGTCGCTGAGAGAATTACTTCAAATTAGACATACTGTGAGAAGTCCGTCTTTTTGTTCACAAAATGCATCACATTGCACTTGTCAAGGTCAAATTTCATATGCCATTGTTCTGCCCAACTTTCAATCTGATTTATGTCTCACTGAAGCTTAGTCAACCTCCTTGTGATCGCAACACAATCATTTTTTGCAAACTTACTAATCATGCCTCCTATATTTACTTCCAAATCACTAATGCATCAGAAACAACAAGAGTCCAAGCACCAGTTACAGACTTACAATCAGAAAACATTTTTTCCATCATTACCTTCTCCCTCATATTGCACTTGTCAAGGTCAAATTTCATATGCCACTGCTCTGCCCAACTTTCAATCTGATTTATGTCTCACTGAAGCTTAGTCAACCTCCTTGTGATCACAACACAATCATTTTTTGTGTCATCTGCAAACTTACTATTCATGCCTTCTATATTTACTTCCAAATCACTAATGCATCAGAAACAACAAGAGTCCAAGCACCAGTTACAGACTTACAATCAGAAAACATTTTTTCCATCATTACCTTCTCCCTCCTGGCACCAAGACTTCTGGACCTAATTCTTTTTTAGTTAGCTCGCCTTAACTTTCTGGACCAGCCTTCCTTGTGGGATCTTATCAAATGCCTTACTAAAGTTCATATATTCAACATCGTTGGGTGACGTTTCGGGTCGAGACCGTTCTTCAGATTGAGAGACTCTTGGAATTTGTTCCAGGCCTACGCAAACTCCCAGTTGCTACACACTTCAACTCCCCTCCCATTCTCATAGTGACCTTTCTGTCCTGGGCCTCCTCCACTGTCAGTGTGAAGCCCAACGGAAATTGGAGGAACAGCACCTCATATTTCACTTGGGCAGCTTACAACCCAGCAATGGTATCAATATTGACTTCTCTAACTTCAAGTAACCCTTGCTTTCCCTCTCTCTCCATCCCTCCCCCACTCTAGTTATCCAGCTAGTTTCACTGTCCTCCTGATTAATTTTACCTTGTCACATTCCCCGCAGACAAATAATGTAGGTATGTTACAAAACTTACCTTGAGCAGCGCTGCAGTTCTGCCGCTCCCCGTGTGCGCGACTTTGGCGCCTTTCAGAGGGGGCGGTCTTACAGTGCCGTTTTTCCACAGACTGGGCAAATCGATCAATGTCGGGCGATTTCGTTGCGGAAGAAAAATCGCTCCGACATTTAATTAATAAAGGTATTTTTAAATTACGCTAGATTATTTATTATCTAGAGTAATTTAAAAATCACCTTCAAAAGCCATGAGCGCCGATAACGGGAAGGATTTTGCGTAGGGGAGAAAAAAAGGTACACAGTTTATTTTTATATTAAAAGTTGTTTTTTATGGAGGCTTTAATAATATTTTCATGTTGCGAAATGGGGTCCAAAAAAAATGTATGAACCGACTGTATTTTTCCTCCCGACTTCACAGCAAACCACAACGTTCCAATCCACCGCATTCCACTAAAACCCACTCGCTAGTTGATTTAAATGGCCATTAATTTACAGGCTTTAAACACTAAATTCCTTCCATTTGGCCCAGAAATTCATGAAAATGAGATTTAAAAATGATGTTATATTGTGGATTATTGTGTGAATGTTATTTGGACTCTTAGGCAATTAAAAAAAAGTTTATCTTTTCTTAAGAAATGGATAGATGTTTAGATCTACTCATTGAATTTTGTAATTAGCTACAATTAGATAACTAACTAATTATATGCTTTAATTTCAGGTCATCCAAGTAAGATTGTTTCATATTTGTTTCAGAATGATTCAATCTATAGTAACTGAAATTTTCATTGAGTTCTCTTAATTTTTAAGAAAGTTATGGGCTTTTAACGGTTCTGGATCACAGCTTTTGAGTTAAGTCAATTGAAACGGAACAAGATGCTAATTTCCGAGTATGAAAATGGTCATAACTTTGTTAATACTGAAGATATGAAAGTGAATTAGGTGTCAAATTAAACTTATTTTTATGCTTTATCTGATGGGATAAATTGCAGACTTGATTTTTAAAATCTCAAAATTTTGTAACATTGCTAAATAATGAACCGTTGTACAGCTTTGATCAGTCGTTTTCACACCTTGCCCTTCCACATCGCTCGACTCCCTCTCCCCTAAACATTGAATTTTCTCAATTCTGTTAACCCAGACTGCTCCCTTCCCCCCCCCCCCCCACCTCTCCCTCGGGCCCTGACATTCCTTCTCCATCTCCCCCCCCCCCCCCCCCAAGTCGCACTAGCTTCTCATTTTCACACCAGAAACAGCTTACAATGGCTTGCTTCCCTTATCACCAATACTTTTTTGCATATCTTTCACTCATTGTTCTTGCTTTATCTCTCCATATCACTGTTTATATCTCTCGTTTCCCTGATCCCTGACCAGTCTGAAGAAGGGTCTCGACCCGAAACGTCGCCTATCTCCTTCGCTCCTGAGATGCTGCTGCACCCGCTGAGTTTCTCCAGCTTTTTGTGTATCCCTCTCCCCTGAGTCTGAAGTAGGGTCTCGACCGAAATCGACACCCATTCCTTCTCCCCAGAGATGCTGCCTGTCCCGCTGAGATTCCAGCATTTAATGTCCAAAGTGAAGACCCTCCAGCTTCTCTCTCACGTCAGCTGTCGGCTGATGCGCCGCAATGACCCCTCCCTGGGAGATGTAGTTGACACTTGCTGCTGGACTACGGATCCCATCATGCCCCGCACATCTGCAGTCACATGACTCCAATATGGAGGCTGCCGGGGTTGCTTGGCGTGAGGGTGGCTGCCTTTAAGCTCAGGGTCGAGTTACCGCCGTCCGGAACGAATTCCAAGAGGCAGGAGGATGCAGAAAATAAAGTCTCTCATGTCCCGTCAGGTAATGGCGAACTGTTCTGGGCCGTGAGCGTGGTTTAAGCCAAAGCATCGTTTAGGCCTGAGCTATCGGCAGGAACAAGCCGCGGTTTTAAAGGGGTTAAGCCCACCACAGTGAAGTGGGAAGGCTGGGCACCCCGTCAAATAGTTGGACAGGAACAGCTTGATTCTGGGGGAGGAGGGGTTGGGTGCGCGGTGAGGAGGGAGGGAGGGAGGGGGGGGGGGGGGGGTGCGGGGAGAGTATTTCCATAACATTCAAAACAAAATAAATGCCTGCCCTTTTACTTACTACTTAATAATCAAAGAGCCCAAACCCAAAGAGTAAAAAAAAATACAATACTGCATTAATTGCAACTGATTTTCGGCAATGTGGGGGACAATAGATTGGAGCGTTCGGGGGGGAGGATGTGAAATAAGTCGATCAGAAAATTGTTGAGACCATTCTCTTTGGAAAGTTGAACGTGAAGCAGCTGTTGGCAATGTCATGTAGGATTTGACAGAAATGGATGTTAATACGACAATGTTAACGTGTTGTCAGGGTTTCTGGAAAAAGAAATGCACTGAACGTGGTGGGGAGGGGTGAGACCAACATGCAGGAAATAGTCCTGAAGTGGACCTGTGAAATAGTCTAAACCCAGTAAACCATGGTGGAGGGGAATCATTGGTAGAAGAAAAGTGATGAAACTGAAGTGCTGGTGAGTTTGCCATTATAAAGACAATGAGACTGAACACAGATGGACTATAGAACAGTATAGGTTAGGCCTATTAGCCCACAATGTCAGTGCAGTACATTATGCCAAATTAAACTTATCTCATCTGCTTACTTTTGATCCTTATCCTTTAATTCACTGCATATATTTTTGTCTGTCTAAAACCCTCTTAAATGGCACTATCAAATATATCTCCACCACCACCCCTGGCAGTGGATTTCAGATGACTCCCAGTCTATATTTAAAAAAAATGTCCTGCACATCTCCTTTAAACTTTGCCTCTCTTGCCTTAAAGCTATGCCCTCTAGTCAGTGAGAACATTAAATCTTAATTTAAAGTAGGAGGAAATGGTAGCTTGAATTTGAGGTGGCAATTGGATCTATGCAGAAAAAATGAGTTTAAAAAAATCAAGTAAAGCTAAGGAGAAATTGAATCAGAGTTGTGTGGCAGAGAGTGGGATAAAAATTGGGTGTGACACTCGATAAATTTGCTCTTGGTCCTCGTGCATTTCTATTATTCATTAGAATTAATTTTAAAGCAGATAGATTTTGATATTCAGTTGTCTTGCATGTTATGCTTGAATGCAAAACACAGCATGGCATATGGAGATGTGATGTTCTTCATCATGATCATCGTTGATATGTTCTATTTTTCTTACTTTTTTCAGGGCCTGAAAAGCCCCCAAGAAAGTGTGCCAGAGATTAAATCTCCTGTTGAAAACTTTCGAATCCCCAGCAAGGTATTGTGCCAAAGTTATCATGTTGTCTACATTATGCAATTTTTATCGTTTCAAATTTACTTTTACTTTGGTTTAGAGATAAAGTGCGGAAACAGGCCCTTCAGCCCACTGAGACCGCGCCGACCAGCGATCCCTGTACGCTAAAACTATCCTACACGCACTTGGGACAATTTAAAATTTTTATCTAGCCAATTAGTCTACAAACGTATATATCTTTGGAGTGTGGGAGGAAACGAGCTACAGGAGAACACCTACACAGGTCACGGGGAGAATAACAAACCCCATACAGATAGCACCCATCGTCAGGATCGAACCCCGGTCTCTGATACTGTAAGGCAGCAACTCTACCGCTGTGCCGTTCTTTGTGTAATGACATTTTCTACATGCATTGACAAAGCCTTTGAAAGATCAGTTTCCCTTGTAAAGCTGTAAAGTTATTTTGCTTTGGAAAATGGACCTGTGAGAATTAGATTTAATACTTCATAAATGGTAAAAATAAAATAGTTTGGTAAATTAGAAATTAAGTTGTTAGCATCAAAAACAATGGTGAATAAACAATCATTTATTAATGAAGTTATTCATGGTGTAGATGTAGATTATTATTTCACCTGGCTTTTCAAAAAGCTGATGGTTAATTCTGTCCCTGAAGATTTTTACTATGAACTGAGTTATAGAATATGTGGGGGAGAAAATATACATCCTTGTTCTGTATAGTCATTGTGGCATTATACTTGAAAATATATTAATCAAATGTACAATTTCACTGTGCTAGATCTTTTACATTAGGTTGTGCATAAATGCTTTCTGATTAGATGTTCCAAATCCTGCGAACAAACAATTTTGAAAACAAAAGTGATCAATTATATATTGTTATGTAATTATTTTGGGGTCTTTGATTTGTTTTTTGCCATTTAACATTTTGGGGATTTATAAATTATAACATATCAATTTAGCTAGCATCATAAGTGCTAGGAGCAGAATTAGGCCATTCGGCCCATCAAGTCTACTCTGTCATTCAACCGTGCCTGAACAATCACTCCCTCCTAACTCCATTTTTCTGCCTTCTCCCCATAACCTGTGACAGCCATACTAAACAAGAATCTATCCACCTCTGCCTTAAATATCTCTTTCTCCCTCTCTATCCACTGACTTGGCCTCCACAGCCATCTGGTGCAAATAATTCCACAGATTCACCATCCTCTGACTAAAGAAATTCCTCCTCATCTTCCTAAAAGAACGTCCTTTAATTCTGAGGCCATGACCTCCCGACCTAGACTCTCCCACCAGTGGAATATCCTCTCCACATCCACTCTATCCAAGCCTTTTCCCATTCTGTATTTTTCAATGAGGCAGCCCCCTCATTCTTCTAAACTCCAGGGAGGGCAGGCCCAGTGCCGTCAAATGCTCATCATATGTTAACCTACTCATTTCTGGGATAAATCTTGTAAATCTCCTCTGGACCTTCTCCAGAGCCAGCACATCCTTCCTCAGATATGGTGCCCAAAATTACTCACAATATTCCAAATGCAGCCTGACTAGTGCCTTCTGTCCATTTTTAATTTTAGGTGTGGATATTAGAACATATTAGACCAGTAATTGATGTCCTTCTGCAGTTCCTTATGACATTTTTAACAGGACATGATATTCTGGTTTCTTGGATAATTGATTGTTTCATTCTTTCTGGGGCTTATGCTCTGAGAAGGACAATAAAGTGTTAATTAGCAAATTATGCATTTGGCAACGGTCTCTTATTTTGTTTTTTGTAATCTATTTTTACACCGTAGATACATCTTTCTTTAAAAGACTCTTGTTGAAAAGTAGTTTTACATCTTGACATGTGAAATTTTAATTTACTTTGATTCTATTTTAATTACCCTCAATTATTTGCTATATATGTATATTTGTATAAAATATAAGGTGTCCACGTTTTCTGAAGATGTGAAAATAGTAGGAAGAGCTAATTGTCAAGAATATTATGACCCTGCATCAGAACATGGATAGATTGGGTGAAAGCATGGCACATGGCGTTTGATGTGAGCAATGCATTTGGGAAGGAGGAATCAAAAGGCAGATAATTTTTTTAGAAGGAGACAGCAAGTGGGTTAACTACAGAAGTATTAAGGAAAGGATATTGTGTTGGAGGCAGTCCAAATGAGATTAGTTGTGCTAATTCCTTTGATGAGTGGATTGTCTTTTCAAGAGAGATATGCAGGTTTGGCCTGTATTCTTTGAAGTTTAGAAGAATGACTGATTTTAGATCCTAATGAGGCATGACAGTGTAGATGTCGAGATGTTTTCACTAATGGAAAAATCTAGAACGAGGGGACATGTTACAGGATAAGATCATGGACAGTCTTCTTGCAGAGAATGATGAGCTTTTGGAATTCTCTATCCCCGTGAATGTAGATGCTAGCTTAAAGAAAATATTTCAACTTGGGGTAGCTATATTTTTGAAAGATCAGGGAATTGAAGGCACAGAGAACCAGATGAAGCCTGGTGCAGATCAGCTATCATGTTAAATGATGGTTACACAAAAAGCTGGAGAAACTCAGCGGGTGCAGCAGCATCTAAGCAGCGAAGGAGATAGGTGACGTTTCGGGTCGAGACCCTTCTTCAGACTCGTTATGTTAAATGATGGGGCAGGCTTAAGCAGCCAGATGGTTTACTTCTGTTGCTATTTTATCGTATTTCTTGTAAATTTCACATATATCAAATGTATTTCTATTGTAATGTTAGAAAAACTCTGTATTTTAAAAGTAACAATTGAAGGAGAATTGAGAAAAAAATTGCATAGGCATTTATTTATTTTTTGGATCATTTATGGGTCCACACTCATTTTTGTATAAGAAAACGTGAGCTGTGAAACCAGCTCAGTGCTGGAATCTGTATGAATGTATAGTCTGCTCCATTTACAACTTGGGTGTACAGCAAAATAACAGTGTGACCAGATATTATGAATGCAATTTGTCTGAAATAATTTGCAACAGCGTGAAATTTTGTAAATGGATTTGGTTCAACTCATCACATTTTCACCAATTGGAATTTACAAATCTTCAATGCCTTTGCTGTATGTTACATTTAGTTGATATTTCATATTTATTTACACATATATATCAAATCTCAGTCAATTTCTCAGAATAACTAATGTAGAGGGAATCTGGTAAAATATCGCTATCTCTTAATCCCAAAAGGAGTCTCTGGCATTTTGACAACATAATCATTAAGGTACTTTTCCTGTTGTATTTTTGCTGCTAATTAAATGCAATACTGTAAAGAATGTGTACTCACACAGGGTTTCTTTACTATGGCTTTATTAATCACACATACACTGGTGCCCTAGCTGTACATGGTCTGCACGTTTTTACTAGAGAGGGTACTGGGGGATGGGGAGACATTGATATACTTGATAAAAGGGGAGTGGTTAGTAGGGCTACGCAGCCTATAATTAAAGGGACATGCACTAATCATCTACATCCTTCCTCTTATAAAAGAAAGGAACGTGACAGCCGACCATGTCTCATGCGCTAGGGCAACTGGACAATAAAATAGCAGCAATCATATATAATCGCCGTAACGGTCAGGCGCCTGTACAAGACAGCCAGAGCGGGTGCGAATCCCGCTCACACCCCCTCCCCCCAAAGGAACAGAAGCTGGGGAAGACCCCACGACAGGAGCGCTGCGAGGCGATAAGGGGATGGAAGGCGAGCGACTAGGCGACGGGGGAGAAGGGGGCGGAGGCATGAGAAGAGGCACAGGGAGAAGGACCGGGACGGGCCGAGCAGGCGCACGTGCAGTGACTGCAGCAGGTGGAACAGCAGACAGAGGGGAAGCATGGGGAACAGCAGGAGGAGGAAGGGGCTCATTCACTAGGCGGAGGTGTTGACGGGATCGACGGTAAACAGTGCCATCGAGGTTGACCAGATAGGAACGAGGTGTTGCGGCAGGCCCGACAACAACCGCAAGGCTAGGGTGACCAGAGGTGGAACGCATGCGGACAACCTGACCAGGAGACAGAGGAGGAAGGGCACGGCAGGACCTATCATGGGAGCGCTTCTGGATGAACTGCTTAGCAGCAATGCGCTCACGGACCATAGCAGGCTTCAAAACAGCGGGAGCAAGTTTGCTGGGCCACCGGAATGGGAGGGCGTGTGACCCGGGACATGAGGCGCTGCGCCGGGGACCCCAAGACGTTGTCTCGGGAAATGTTACGGAGGTTGAGGAGAGCGAGGTAAATGTCAGATTTGGAAACACGGCAACGCTCCAATAAGCCCTTCGCGCTGCGGACAGCACGCTCAGCCAGGCCGTTACTCTGAGGGTACTCAGGGCTGCTAGTGTAATGCCGAAAGTTCCAACGGTCTGCAAAGTCCTTGAACTCCGCGCTGGTAAACTGGCTACCGTTGTCGGACTGCAGGCTTGCCGGAGACCCAAAGGTCGCGAAGTGGCGGCGCAGCTTCTCAATAACAGCAGAAGAGGAGAGAGAGGACAGCTGGTCGACCTCAAACCAGTTAGAGTAGGAGTCGACAAGCACCAAGAAGTGCTTGCTGTGCCACTCAAAAATGTCAGTTGCCAGCGCCGACCATGGCAAGTCAGGTGCAGGCTGTTGCAGAAGGGGCTGCCGCTGCGGTGCAAGACTGTTGCAGGTTGGGCACGAAGACACCCGGTCCCGGAAGTAAGCAGCCATATCGGGCCAGTAAAACTGGCTCTGAGTGATGGAGAGAGTGGCCTCGGCACCGGGATGGCCGCGATGAGCAATGTCGAAATACTGTTGCCGTAGAGCCTCAGGCACCACAACTTTGTGACCCTTAACGATTACACCATCTCGCAGCACCAGCTCATCACTGACCAGTGTTGCGGGAACCAGGACCATGCAGTATCTTTTTTTACCAAGTCTCTTAAGGGAGCACTCAACTCACTCAAGTCGGGGATGAACTTCCCCAGGTAATTGACCATACCAAGGAAGCGCTGGAGGCTCGGCACATCCTCAGGAGCAGGCATCTCAGAAATCGCGGCTGTCTTCCGTGGGTCGGGCTTCAGCCCGGACGCTGTGAAAACATGTCCCACATAGGTGACCTCCAGGACGCGGAACCGGCATTTATTGGGGTTGAGCTTCAGGTTCACCTCCCGAGCTCGATTCAAAACCAGTCGGAGGTTGTGGTCGTGCTGTTCGACATCCTTTCCATACACCAAGATGTCGTCGACAATAATGGCGCACGGGAGCCCCGCGAACAGCTGTTCCATCGTTCTCTGGAAAACTTCACTAGCGGAGCTGATCCCGAACGGCATGCGCAGGAATCGGAACCTCCCGAAGGGAGTGGCGAAAGTCGTCAGGTAAGATGATCGTTCATCTAACGGTATCTGCCAAAACGAGCTCTTTGCATCCAGCACTGAAAACAAAGTGGCTGGGCCGACCTGTGCAGCAACATCCTCGACAGTACGCATAGGATAGTGTGGGCGCTTGATAGCCAGGTTCAAATCTTTAGGGTTGATGCAGATCCGTAGCTCGCTCTTGTCCTTCTTGGCAGCAACAACCATGGTGGAGACCCACTGAGTCGGCTCGCTCACCTCCTTCAGAATGCCCGTAGCCACCATGTCACGAAGGGTGGACTCGACCCTGTCCTTCATCGCGAAGGAGACTCGGTGAGGTGGGCGTACAACCGGATCCACGTCAGGATTGAGAGAGATCTTATAGCTGCAGGGAAGCTTCCCCAGCGCATTGTCAAACCGATCAGGGTACTCGGCCAGCGGGTCCAGAGACTGCTGAACCAAGCGGATGTCCCGGTGGAAATTGACCAAACCAAGGTCCTGGCATGCCTGAACACCAAGCAGTTGAACACATTTGCCGTCTATCAGAAAGAAGGAGAGGGGCCGAACGGCCTTCAGCACTTTACAGTTCAGGGTGGCTTTCCCCACAGGAACGAGCAGACCTCCCCCATAGGCTCGAAGGACAGAGCGCTCAGTGGTAACCCGCTCATTATTCCTTATCTTTTTGAACAGGCTTGTAGACATAACGTTTGTTGCGGCCCCAGTGTCGACCTTGGCAGAGAAAGTTGCGCCATTAACAGTAACTTGCACGGTCGGGTCTGTTATCAGGGCAGGTGCATTTCTAACTGAAAACACACTGAGCTCGCTCTGGGAAGAGGCCGAGTCAGACAGTGGGAGGTTGTCAGCAGGCTGATAGGAACCAGACACAGTATCATCCCGTACCAGGTAATTAGATGGCTTACGCTGTTGCTGGGCAGGATTCCTGCGAGAATGACAGGCTGCTGAGAAATGGTTGAGTTTGTTGCAGAAATTACAGGTCTTTCCCAACGCAGGGCACACATTGAAACGATGAGATTCAAAATTACAGTTCGGGCAACGCTGCCCTGACCTGGAGCTGGAGGCAGAGCTAGCCGCACGGCGAGCCTGATGAGCAGGACGGCGGGTGGCGAAGGTAGCCGCTCGAACCGCATGGTCAGAGGGGGGCACAGCAGAGGAAACGGCCTCCGCCATTCTGGAGGCGTGCAGAGCCTCATGGAGAGTCAGGTCGGGCTTGCACAGGAGTTCGGAACGCAGCTTTTCATCCCGTAGACCGTACACCAAGACATCGTGGGTCAGGGTATCGGGGGTCGCGTCACCCAGGTTGCACCGTCTAGCGAGATGCCGTAGGGCAGCAACAAAATTGTTGACAGACTCACCAGGGTTCTGACGGCGAGCAAAGAACTTAAAACGCTCCAGAATAGAGTTCGTGGGAACGTCGCACATTTTGGTGAACTTCTCGATTAGGCACTCAGGGTCTCTGGGATCTTCGTTCACCCCGTACACAAACGATTCCGAGCGCTCCAGAGCCTCAGGGCCGGCCAGATTCAAGAGCAGTGACGCTTTAATTGCAGGGGGAGCGGCTGGGTGGACGATAGTAACATAATGCTGAAAGTCCCGGCGGAACACATTCCACCGGTGAGCGATGTCAGCGTCGAAGACCAGAGGGTCTGGCTTACGGCAGGAGGAAGCCATGACCAGGCAGGAAAGGGTAACTGGGGCAAAAGAAACTAAACCCGATAAACAGGAGGCACAGGAGTCGAAACCACTGACACCATGTAAAGAATGTGTACTCACACAGGGTTTCTTTACTATGGCTTTATTAATCACACATACACTGGTGCCCTAGCTGTACATGGTCTGCACGTTTTTACTAGAGAGGGTACTGGGGGATGGGGAGACATTGATATACTTGATAAAAGGGGAGTGGTTAGTAGGGCTACGCAGCCTATAATTAAAGGGACATGCACTAATCATCTACAAATACCATGAGCAGAAACTGCACCTTTGACATTGCTTGCTCTTAATGTCACTTTCATGAGGCGGTGTCGATAAAATAACTGGCAAGTCATTTGTTCACACACCCCGAGTGTAATTTGTTCAGTGTAAAAACACTTTATTGTTGAGTCCATTTCACAGATATATTTTTAAAAAAAATAGATTCCTAGCTATTCTAATGCATCGCGTGACAGAAGTTAAGTGCTGCAGAAAATTATTGTACTACATTGTTCTACTTGATTTAAATGGAACAAAATGAACGTTGTGCCCTTTTATCCCATTGTCTGAAGGTTCTTTAGTTGGAGGGCATAGATTTACGGTGTGAAGAAAAAAAAATCAATGCGAAACATTAGCATTTGGAATTCCTTATCAATGGGATGATGGATACAAATCTATTTGTAGATTTTTCAAAGGGAATTTGATCAATTCCCAGGGATGTACTGTATTCAGGGTTAGATTAATTGCATTACGTTTTGAATGATCCAATGCAGATGGACCAATAGTCATCTGTGGTGTTGCTTTACAGTTTCACTATTTTTGACTTTTCATTTGCAGTGCATTTGCTTTAAAGAGTCCCAATAGTCTCCTCTGTTTTTCTTGCCCTTTGGACATATATTTTCATCTGAATTATCTGTACTCTTCTAATCAGTTCAACAAAAGTCTGTCTCTGCAGTATGTATTGTGCCCAAAGACTTTGTAAACATTGCTATATTTTCCCTTTTCCTGTAAACTTACATTTTGGAAGAGGGTGTGCTTGTGTTTTGATTCAGTACAGGATGGGATAGGTGATATACAAGTGTGCTATGGAACTGAAGTGTATTTTAAATATTTTCATACATAGGAGAGCTGACAAGCCTGCATTGAATATTTTTAAAAATATTTTTTTCTATTTAGTGGCTAACCCTTCTTGGTCTGATAGATTTATTTTGGGATTTTTTTCCAACGGTGCAGAGCTTGCATGCTGGGGCCATGTATTCTGGCATTAATATAGAACTAGTTTTTGTGTACGTGTTAATGTCTGCCCAAGCTACTTTGACATTTAGTTCTTTAAATCCTTTTCATTGCCTAGCTGAGATGCACTTTTTACCCATTTTCTCAAAATATCTTATTGCTCTGCCTTCTGAATTCTGCTGAATCTGAATTCAAAACCTGTTTTATTTGTTTGAGTGTTACACTGTGCATCAGATTTGGATAAATAGGCATCCCAAGCTAATGGTATGAAATTGTCTCCCTTCAAAGGTTCTGCTTGTGGTAAGAGCTTAAAATGCTTCAATATCATTAATAGGCATTACATTTAATAATCCAGTTGAACAGCCTGTGAAATAAGTAGTGTGAAAGAAAGGAAATGCTACACTGACACAGTTGTGCCTGAGGATGTTAATGGAACTATTGCAAAACATCTGAAAATAATGAAATTTTACTCTGCATTAGTCCGGTGTTTGCCTGACAGGAATGTCACAATTAAGTTGTTGGTTGCTTTTCAACCATTGGTTCTCTGCTGGATTGAGCAAAAGATTTGTGTGTGCGTAGCAATGTGAAATATCCAGATAATTATTTTATGGATAATGGATAAATTGTGACCATGTTAGTTAGACCAATTATCTATTGGTTTAACTCGATTGCCTTCCAAAATAGTGCGTAGGATCTCTATACCATCCGGGGGCAGGTGGAATTTCTGTTTATTCTCTTGCCCACCTAATAGTGATCCAACCAACATGACAATTTTTCAATATTTCTGCTGTAAGCATGGAACTTCATAGCTTAACTTTCTGGATTGAGATTTGAACCTGCAGCTTCTCTCGGATGTTAAGAGTCACAAGGTTATAAGCGATAGGAGCAGAATTAGGCCATTCGGCCCATCAAGTCTACTCTGCCGTTCAATCATGGCTGATATATCTATCCCTCCTAACCCAATTCTCCTGCCTTCTCCCCATAAGCCCTGACACCCTGAATGGAATGACCTACTGATCCCTATCCCTTATTTATGACCCGAGACCCTGAGTGGTATCATCTGAGCCATAGAGACACAACTACAGGTTGAACACTATTTTCTGACAACTGTGAGTCCACCCATCCCAATAATCCCACCTTTCTTATCTCTGGCCTATGTTCCAACCATCTGACTATCAACCCTCTTTCCCCACCCCCCCACACGGGGGGGGGGGGGGTGGAGACAGGCAGTCATTGAGGTGCAGCGTTGAGAAGTGTGACAGCCGCAGGGAAGAAGCTGTTCTTGAGCCTGCTGGTACAGCAGCGGAGGGACCTGTAGCGTCTCCCGGATGGGAGGAGGGTAAACAGTCTATGGTTGGGGTGTGAGCTGTCCCTGGTGATGCTGTGCGCCCTGCGCAGGCATCGTTTACTATGGACAGACTCAATGGAGGGGAGTGAGGAGCCTGTGATGCGTTGGGCGATCTTCACCACCCTCTGCAGAGCTCTCCAGTCGGCGACAGAGCAGTTACCATACCATACTCTGATGCAGTTGGTAAGGATGCTCTCAATGGTGCAGTAGAAGTTCACCAGAATCTGGGGAGACAGGCGGACCTTCTTAAGTCTCATCAGGAAGAAGAGACGCTGGTGAGCCTTCTTGATCAGCGAGGATGTGTTGTGGGTCCAGGAGAGGTCATCGGAGATGTTGACCCTCGGGAACCTGAAGCTGGAGACACGTTCCACCTCCGTCCCGTTGATATGGATGGGGTTGTGCGTGCAGCCTCCCGATCTCCTGAAGTCCACAATGAGCTACTTGGTCTTCTTGGAGTTGAGGGCCAGGTTATTGTCGGCACACCATGCTGTTAGGAGCTGAACCTCCTCCCTGTAGGCCGACTCATCGTTGTCGCTGATGAGGGCAATCACCGTCGTGTCATCTGCATACTTGATGATGGTGTTGGTATCATGTACAGGTATGCAGTCGTAGGTGAAGAGGGAGTAGAGAAGGGTGCTCAGCACGCAGCCCTGGGGTACGCCAGTGTTCAGGGTAAGGGTAGAAGAGGAGTGGTTATCCAACCTAACAAACTGTGATCTGTTGGTTAGAAAGTCTAGTAATCAATTGCAGAGGGAGGGGTTGATGCCGAGGTAATCGAGTTTGGCGATCAATTTAGAGAGGATAATGGTGTTGAATGCTGAGCTGTAGTCGATTAACAACATTCTCACATGAGTGTTTCTGTTGTCGAGGTTGGAGAGGGCGGAGTGGAGTGCCGTTGAGATGGCATTCTCTGTGCTCCTGTTCTTGCGGTATGGTAGGGGTCCAGAGTGGGAGGGAGGCAGCATTTGAGGTGTGCCATGACCAGCCTTTCAAAGCACTTGGCGATGATAGGGGTGAGTGCAACTGGGCGGAAGTCGTTGAGGCTCGCCGCAGTGGAGTGTTTTGGCACTGGCGCGATGGAGGTTGTTTTAAGGCACGTGGGCACAACTGCCTGGGCAAGTGACAGGTTGAAGATGTCAGTCCAGACGTCTGTCAGCTGTGCAGCACAGGTCCTGAGGACTGGCCCGGGGATGCCGTCAGGGCCGGCAGCCTTACGTACATTGATCCTACTCAGTGCCATGTGCACGTCGTAGGGGTTGAGTGTGAGGGGCTGGTGGTCATCGGGGAGTACAGCCTTGATGGCCAACTCTTGGTTGTCCCTTTCAAAGCGGCCATAAAAGTGATTGAGTTCCTCGAGGAAGGATGCGTTGCTGGAAGTGGGGGTGGAGTTGGTGGCTCTGTATCAGTGATGGCCTGGATGCCATGCCACATGCGTCGGGGGTCGGAGTTGCTGTCGAAGTGCTCCTCGATCCGCAGCTTGTATCTATGTTTGGCGTTCTTGATGCCCCTCTTCAGATTGGCCCTCGATGAACCATAGGCACGGGCATCGCCTGACCTGAAAGCAGAGTCCCGTGCTTTCAGCAGTAGCCTGACCTCGCTGTTCATCCATGGCTTCTGATTTGGGGATGTGGTGATTGTTTGAGAGTGGTGACACTGTTGATGGAGGAGTTGATGAAGTACAGAACAGAGGAAGTATAGGCGTCAATGTCAGTGTGGGAGTCAAGGGTGGCCTGAGCTGCAAACGCATCCCAGTCCGTGTTACCAAAACGCTGCTGGAGTGTGGAGTTCGCTTCATGTGACCAAACCTTGACTGTCCTCGCTGTGGGTTTAATGCGTCTGATGAGTGGGGAGTACTTGGGGAGCAGGAACAATGATAAGTGATCAGACTGACCAAGGTGGGGGAGGGGGATGGCTTTGTACGCTTCAGCCATGTTGGTGTAGACTTTGTCCAGTGTCTTGTCCTCTCTAGTGGCGAAGGAGACATGTTGGTGGAATTTGGGGAGTACAGTCTTCAGGTTGGAGTGATTGAAGTCACCCGTAACAATGAAGGCTGCGTCTGGATTGAGAGTCAGTTGTTTGCTAATGGCAATATGCAGTTCTTTCATTGCAAGCTTGGCATTGGCATCAGGAGAGATATAGGCTGCAGTCACAACAGTGGAGGTAAACTCTATGGGCAGATAGAACGGTCTGCACTTAACTAAGAGGAACTCAAGGTTGGTTGAGCAGTGACTCTCAATGATGGTGGTGTCTGTGCACCATGCTTTGTTTACATACATGCACAGACCTCTGGTCTTACCGGAGTCAGATGTTCTGTCCGCTCGGAGTATGTGTCGTCCCGCTAGCTCAATGGCGCTGGCGGGAACATCAGAGTTCAGCCAGGTTTCGGTGAGGATCAGGATGCTGCAATCCTTCATCCAGTTGCAGGAGGCAATCAGAAGACTGAGGTCATCCATCTTGTTTGCCAGGGAACGGACGTTGGCAAGGAAAATGCTAGGGATGGATGGCCTGTGTGGGGCTCGCTCCAACCTTGCCTTCAACCCACCTCGAAATCCACGGTGATGTTTTCGGGCCCGTTGCCATCTGTGTGCGCCTCCGGACGCCTGGGCTGACTTGGTGCGGTCCTCAGGTCTACCGCCCCGCAGCTCCGCAGATTCGCTGCCCCGCAACTCCACAGATCAGCCCCGCAGCTCCGCGTATCCACCCCGCAGCTCCGCGGACCGGCTGCCCCGCAGCTCCGTGGTGAATGTGAGTGCAGGAGGGAGCCGGAGTTCGTCCGGAAAGTCGACCGGGGGAACGTTATAGCCGCAGGAACTGAGATTTAAAAGTTCCTGCCGGCTATAGTGGATGATAGCGAGATTGCTCCAGGTGAGCAGACTCAAAACAAGAAGGAAGGTAATGTAGAGTTCGCTGATCCAAGGGAGACACGGGGCATCCGCCATTTAAACTGCCTGAGCTGGGGTTATCATGACAGATTACTTATTCGAAGATTAATTGAATTTTTTGAGGTGGATGATCGCATTTGCCACATTACCGGATGTTCCACATTCTGTTCTTTCCTCACTTCCTGAAGCAGTACAAGTTCAACAATGCTTTGTTGCAGCTTTAGACTTGACTTTAGAGATACAGCGTGGAAGCAAGCCCTTTGGTCTTCCGAGTCTACGCTGACCAGCGTTCACCCCGCACATTGCACTATTCTACTACTAGGGACAATTTACAAATTTACAGAAGCCAATTAACCTACAGTGCTGTGCATCCTTGGAGTGTGGAAGGAAACCAGAACACAGGGACAAATTCCGTACAGACAGCATCCATAGTCAGGATCGTATCCGGGTCTCTGGCGATGCAAGGCCACAACTCTACCGCTGCAACACTGTGCTGCCCTATAAGCTTTAACTGCAAAGTGTCATCCTGGTGTTGTTTAACTTCATTCAGATTTGATATTGCATTCTATTTCCCCTCTTCAGCTTTGATCCCCTTCCATGATGAAACCTTTTTTGATTCCATTCCTGCCTGTTTATGAATAATATAATTAGTAAATTTGCTTTCAATCCTTGTCAAAATACTCAACCGCAGGTTATGATCCAGTAGTTATTTAATGCTTATTAGGCTAGCAGATCAATCCTTTGATTCATATCTTAAATTGAAGGTGATAAAAGTTAATTGTTTGAAGCTGCTGATAATTTGGATCAGGCATATGTGATATCCCTCAGAGGAAGTGATGTATTGTTTATGGCAAGGATACTTTGTTATTCGTCATGCAAGATTTGTTTCTGTTTTTTAACACTCACTGAACCCAATCTGACCAATAACATGTCATGAAACCGTAGTATTAATGTTTAGTCTGTTGTGATCTAATTCGCTAGAATGTAATGTGAGAGTAGTGGGAAATGATTCTGTTTTGCTGGTTTTATTGCGGTAATATTATATTAACTCTCTAGGTGGCAGTGTAGTACAGGTGATCAGAATGTGACTGATCTGGAACTTCAACGCATTTGTAACTTGAATTGTGGGTTCTGATGTGTTGACTAAACATTATGCCAAATAAACTGGTGGATCGAATTGGCAAAAAAGTGCTTTCAGCCTATCTTGAGATTCTCCTTGCTTTGCAGCTGGATCCTCGACGTTCTCATTAACAGACCTCAATCAATATAAGTTGACAACACCTTGCTTTATATCCCATCATTTTTCATAATAAATTTGCATCCAAACTCAGAATTGCCGCAGCATAGATTCATAGTCACACTACATGAGAACAGGCCATTCAGGCCATCTTGCCCATGCTGACCAAGATGCCAATTAGCACTAATCCCATTTGCCTGTGTTTGGCCAAAATTTGTAAACCATTCCTATTCATCTTTCATATAATTGTTACCACATGTTCTGGCAACTCATTCCATATTCCTCCCTTTATTGTTGTAATTCATGTCCCTCAGATCCCCTTTAAAATGTTCCCCTCTCACCATAGACATAGCTTCTAGTTTTTGATGACACTGTTGATGGAAAAGAATAGCGGTTACATTATGTGAACATTCAGCTGCATGTGGCTAGTGAGAATCCAGACATTGCAAATTGCATTTGAGTGTTAGATCCCAGTTTCTTTCATGCATGCATGAGCGCTTAAATATTTTGTTTGGAGGGGAAAAAAGTATAGTGGATTATGTATATTTTTTACTTTATTTTAGGTTGATCATCCCCGTCGATGCTCTCTAGTGTAGGTAAAACTACTGGACATGAAATAACATGGAAACATCATCAATCTTGATTAGAAAAGTACCATGTGGCATAACTGATCCAGGCCAGCTGAAGAAACAAGTTAGTATCAAAAACAAGTGGGCCTAGGTTCAGGTGAGAGGAATGAATCTTAAAGGGGATTTGAGGGGTAAATTCATTTTGCAGCTTGGATAATAACCGTACTACATTGTCAGGGGAGGGGTGAAATCAGATATATTAACAATGCTTCGGGAGCATTTAGACAAATATTTAAATAGGCAAGGCATTGAAGGATTTGTTCTTGCACAAGGAAATTAGAATAATATAAATAGGCAAAAAGGTCTGCATGGACCTTTAATGATTAATGATCTATAATTAATGATTGAACTTTCACAGTGTCCAGGGTAGAGAATTCGAAAGACACATCAACCTCAGAGTCAAGTCTAATCAGTTTAGTCCATAATGGCTTGTCCTTTTATTTTGACCCCTGGTTTTGACTCCTCAGCAAAAGAAAACTGCCATATGAAGCCTTCTAAGCATTTTTTGTTTCATCGAGATTTCCTTTTATTCTTCTAAATTCCAGAGAAGAAAGGACTAAATAATGAAATCAATACAACTTATCAGTTTTGGGGTTAATTAAACCCCAGCACTACTTTTTAAATTTTATTTCCTAATTTGCACCAGGCTCTTGGTTCTCTCGTATTCTTATGTTTCTTGGTGTCAGCTACTTTGAAGTCAGACTCAAAACATTTGTTTAATTCTTCTGCCATTTCTTTATGCCCCATTATAAATTCCTCTATCTTTCTGAATGAAGCCAATATTTGACCTTGCTAGTCTTTCCATTCCTACATACCTGTAACGTCTCTTACAGTCTGTCTTTCTCGTATTATATTAATCTCGTATTCTATATTCCATTTTAAATTAATGTTTGTTATCCAATGGTGAATTCTGAAATGCTTTTAATCCTTAAAGTAACTTTTTTCTGGCAACTTTATAAGCTTTGCCTTCGATTTAATACTTTCTTTATATGATCCTGTAATCCATAGTTGAACTATTAATCCTTTTGTGTTTAATGTTTATTTGTTGCAAATCATGTGTTGGAGCCATTAAGCTTAAGTAAGTTTATTGTAGTTATGTCTAGTTATTGTTAATTATTATCTGCCTATGTTAATGTGGGTGGGATTTTATACGTAGACTGGGGCGTGTTTTTGGCTAGAGGATTCTGGCGCATACACAGCTTTTTAGGTTGCCAAATGACAGTTTAGGTGGTCATTGAAGACTGTTTGCATGACGCGTGCGATAATGTGCTCGGACGAAGTGCGTAGTTACCAGTCGGAATTATGCTCAATGAAGCATTCACATATTATGTTCAAGAAGGATCTGCAGATGCTGGAAAATCGAAGGAAGACAAAAGTGCTGGAGAAACTCAGCGGGTGCAGCAGCATCTATGGAGGGAAGGAAATGGGCAACATTTCAGGCCAAAACCCATCAGTCTGAAGAAGGGTTTCAGCCCGAAACGTTGCCTATTTCCTTCGCTCCATAGATGCTGCTGCATCCGTGGAGTTTCTCCAGCACCTTTGTCTACATTCACATATTATTTCTGCTTCAAATAACTCACAAACTAAACATATTCCCAATCAAAACATGATACATACCACAATGACATGCAGCAAAATTATAACACAATATCTCACCTCTTTTTACACATTGCATTTAATGCAATTTCTATTAGTTCTTTCCACTTCCAAACAAAAATGTGGTTGGATTATTCAGCATATGATCAACCTGTGTCAATAAATCCTGGACCATGGTAACATATATGCTTAACCATATACACTACAGATTGATGCAAGCGTGTTTTCTGTGAAGGACCGAAAATTACCATGACATGGCCATAGCATGGGTCGTTATTGCTATTGGCACAGAAGCACTCTGGCTTCCCACATAATTTATCTTTATCCATAACAAAATATACAGGTTGCAAAGAAATTTCTAACGGCATTTTATGATAATAGCTGTTAAAACCGACTATACCCATCTGACAGGTTAAACATTACACCAACCGACAAGAGATGGCCAAAGGACATAACTGCAGCAAATGTTCTTTTGGTAATATGTTTAAAGGTGTCAAAACAAATAATAACATTTGGAATTAAAACACATTTGATTACATTCCGTTATCAAACGTAATCAATGTTCACTCTGTAGACCATAAAGCACAATAGGGTCAGGGGGTGTGTGAATCAGTGCGGGGTGGATAGATGGTGGGGGGGTGGATAGATGGTGGGGGGGGGGGTTGAGAAGGCAATCGGTGCGGAATGGATGGATTGAGGCAGGTGAATTAGTACGTGTTGGTTGGACTATGTAAAATTGTGAGGGGAGTGCACGGGGGATGTCAGTGGTGTTGAATGGGGGGATCAGTACGGGATGGGTGGGGGGACCAGTATAGGATGAATGGGGGTTCAGTACAGGATGAATCGGGGTACACAAAAATGCTGGAGAAATTCAGCGGGCGAGGGAGCATCTATGGAGCTAAGGAAATAGGCAACGTTTTGGATCTAGATCTTTCTTCAGACTGTTCCCCCCCATTCTTCTTGAATGGGGGGGGGGGTCAGTACAGGATGGATGGGGGTGGGAGGTCAGGGCAGTGTAGATCGGAGGGTCGTTGCAGGATGAATGGGAGTTCACTACAGGATGAATGAGGGGATCAGTATAGGATGAATGGGGGATTAGTACGGGATGAATGAGGGGATCAGTACAGAATTAATGGGGGATCAGTAAAAGATGAATGGGGATATCTACAGGATGGATGTGGGGGATTGGTGTAGGGTAAATGGAGGGTGGGTCAGTACGGGATGAATGTTGGATCAGTGCTGTATGAATTGGGGGAGAAGTGCAGGATGGATGGGAAGGGGTGTCAGTACAGGATGAATTGAGGGACCAGTGTAGGATGGGGGGGGGGGGGGGGATGGATGGATGGGGAAGGGAGCACAGGGGATGTCAGTGAGGACTGAATAGAGGAGGGAATGGGGATCAGTGCGGGATGGAGAGGAGAGGGGGAGAGAGAGGGAGAGGGAGAGAGCGAGCTCAGCGCTCCTCGGACAACATCGCCCCACTGCCTTGGCTGTCCCTGTCCAACGCCAAAGTGCCGCCTCCTCCTCACCGCCTCCCCTCCTCCGCCAGCCGACAGGAAGGTGCGGGGCCGATCGGTGCAGCTCAAAGATCCTATAGCTATGGGATCTTTGGTGCAGCTGCTTCACACGGTGGAAGGAGGCCTCCGCCTCCCTCTACCTCCCTCCCTCCTCCCAGCCTTGGCATGCGAGAGGGGTTGTTTTGAAAGCGTAGATTTGCAAGCAGCGACCGTTATCAGGGCGATAGCAGACGCTGATGTCAAATCCGCAAAAGGCGCTTTCAAAACAACCTCTCTCGCACGCCGAGGGACGGAGAGGGAGAGGAAGGTCTACCGGTATAAAGCAGCATTTGGGTGCAAAGCCGGGCAAAATGAGTCGGCATTTAGGTTGCCCGGCGGCACTTTGTGTGGTCATTGGCACCCGGGCAACTGCTGATTTCGGGGGGGGGGGGGGGGTGAGGTGTGTGTGTGCGTGTGTTTAAGAATGGAAAGTTATTTCATTGTTTTGTATTACTACAATAAAGAATGTATCATGGAGTGCGTATATCTGTATCATGAAACTTAGAAAGTATTTTTCTAATCATACCCGACAAATTAGTGGCTATCGAAATTGGATTTTGAGAAGTTGTAAAAACCGCCGCCACATCATGTAATCTTTTGAATGCTGGTGTACTCTTTAATATATTTTACCAATGTACCACAATCAGCTAGTTTTTTGGTCCTTCATAGTTTCCATGATTTTTAAAATGAATTCAATCTGGTTTCAGATTGAACAACATCCATTTTGAACAATGTAAAATCATAATTTCTTACCGCCTCCCTGTAATAAGATTATAAATTATCTTATTGCTTAGCATCGGATTTAAAACGGTTTGTATCATAGTCCGTTTCACTACATACTGATCTAGAAATTCATCTTGGATGCTTTCCAGAAAATGACCCTTTATTTGATAGTTTTGATTTGTCTGATTAACATGTAGATTGAAGATTCCTCCACTTACTTTGATCCTGTTATGTGCTCCTTGAATTCTCATTTGTACTTTGTTGTATATCACAACTTATTTGCTGATGTCTGTAAGCAATTGTATCAATGTTTCCTTCCCCTCCTCCCCCACCATCAAGTTTAGTTTAGAGATACAGCGCGGGAACAGACCCTTGGGCCCACTGAGTCCGTGCAACCAGCAATCCCCGAGTTGTTGCTTAGTTTCACTGTAAGAATTTTTCAGTCATACTTGTTTCTCCCCATCCCTGCATTCAGTCGAAAGAAGGCTTTTGACCCGAAACATCACCAATCCATGTTCTCTAGCAGCTCTCCGCTGAGTTATTCCAGCATTTTCTCTTTCCTTAGTAAACCAGCATCTGCATCAACTTGTTTCTACGTTGTAGTATGTGGCTTGTGGAGCAATCCTGCTATTATGACTTTCTAAAGTCCTACTTTTAAAACTTTCTCAGCTCCCTGATAAACTTACAAGTTCACATTCCTTTTTATCTGTATTACAGATACCAAAGTGGACCACAACTTCTGGTTCTTCACCCTACCACTTTGGAGTGTTCTGTAGGCACTCAGTAGGATCCTTGATTTTGGGTCCTGGGAGGCCATGTACAATTCTGGAATCACATTTACAGCTGCAGAAACATCTGCCCATGTATTATTTAATCTCTATTACGATCTCTCTTTTCTGTACAGCTTAGCCACTTTTATGTTGTTCTCATTTGTGAGGAGCCAAAACTGAAAAGCTGTTCTTCTTCTTCTTCTTCTTCTTGGGTATGGCATGCACAGCTTAAAGTTGTAGGACAACTTGTTCTATTTGATCTTATTTGTTGTGCACGCCCGGTTGATTGCATTGCTTCGAAACAGGGCGGAGCACGTGAAGGTTGCAATCTCCCACCCCGAAAAGGTGTTGAGCAAGATGGACTCCTTCACTGATGGACTACCTACCTCATCCAAGCCTTGCTGGTGCTCATTCATTCCCTCCCTGTCCACTCAGTATGAAATTGTAGTGTAACGATCTCCCTAAATGGGAGTGGGCAGGTTATTGGACAACGATGATATAGTGTACAGGGAGGAGATAAAGAGCTTACTAACACATTGTCAAGACACCAACCCCTCCCTCAATGACAGCAAGATGAATGAGGTAGTTATTGACTGCAGAAAACAGGGTGATTTACAAACATCAGTCTACATCAATGGTGCTAAATTGGAGGTGAGAGCTTCAAGTTCGTGGATGTAAATATCAACAATTGTCCTGGTCCAACCAGATTGATGCTACATCCAAGAAAGCACATCGTGCCTCTACTTCCTCAGAAGGCTAATTAAGTTCAGCACATCTCCAACAACACTTACCAATTTGTGCAGATACACTGTAGAATCCATCCCAGCAGAATGTATCACAGCTTGGTATGCCAACTACACTGCGCGAGACTGCAAGAAATTGTAGAAAGTTGTGGATGTAGCCCAGTCTATCAGACAGACCAGCCTCCCTTCCCACCACCCCCCAAATGACCACATCAACACTTCATGCAGCCATGGGAAAGTAGCCAACATAATCAAGGACCATTCCCATTCGGGTCATTCCCTCTTCTCTCCTCTGTAGTTGGGCAGAAGATACAAAAGCTTCAAAGTGCATATCAATAGATTCAGAAACTGCTTCTTCCCCACTGTTATCAGACTACTGAACAAATCTCACAAGGTAGGGTATATTCTTAATCTCCCAATCCTACCTCATTGCAGTCTTTGCACTTTTTTGAATTTGCACTTTCTCTACAGGTGCAACACTAATGCTGCAACACCACATGCAGCAAGTAATGCAACACTATATTCTGCAGAAAATTGGACTTTAAAATAGTTGTTTTGAGTTGACAACATTTCATCATAAGATGGGGTTGCTTGAATTAAAAAGGTTTTAAAATGTTGAGAAAGTTGGAGGATACAGAAAGGAAAGTGTGATGGTGTGGAAGGTTGGAAAGATTAAATGATGGATCCAGTGAAAGAGGCTGCTAGTAACAAATAATTAGTTGAATCTGCAGGTGATGTCATTGGGAAAAGTGTGGGAAAATGCCATCAGAAAAAGGCGGGGGAAAATAACTAAATACTGGAAATTAGATTAAATGGTGAAAATGTTGATTCACTGAAATTACTGAACTATATGTTGTCCATTTGGGTAATATGTCCCATTAGAAGATAAGGTAGTGTTCCCTAAAGCTGCATCTGATTTAATAGGAACAGCACAGACAGCATAGTTTGGAGAGTTACAGTGACGGGCAATAGCAAATGCACAAACATGCTAGAAATGGAGGTGTTCTGCACAGTGATAGGGGTCATTAAGTAGTCTGCAAAAAATGGAGCTACTTTTATTACGCGGAGTTAAACAGGCATTTTTCACCATCCAAGGTGGATCCCAGAGATGCAGAAGGTGCTGAGAGTGGCATCGAGCCATTCTTCTGGCAAATTATTGTAAAAATATTCTCAACTAATGAAATGAAATAAAATTTGTTCTAACTAAAGCCGTCTAGTGTAGAATTCAGCATGAAAATTCATTACTAGAAAATATAACTAACTGAATTGGCCAGCAGTAGAATATATTTTTAATTCTTGGGGCCGAGGGATAATTCAGACAAGTTAATGATATTGTAATTATCTCTGTGAAGCATGTAATTTAATTTCTATAATTTTTCATTGCACTAAAGGAAGAAATGAGGGAGTTGAGAGAAAATCCCACTGACCCACAAGCAGAACAAGAAATTATTAACAGCATTGAAGAAATCTATTTCAGCAATGATTCATTTGATGTTGTGGAGCACGAACTGCAGGTAATCATTCAAATAAATACATTTATTATATAAATAGACTTGAAAGTAGCATGTATTTCACTTGCTGAAGGATGTTAAATACTTTTCAAAATATGACTAACTTATTTGTGAGCTACATTGACGGATTAGCTTCTCGCAATCAATGCGTATTGTCATTGGATTTCATTATCTTTGTTACATAGGTTGAAGAAATTGCATGAGATAGTAGATCAGAGATGCTGCAACATGCTTTTGTTTGCTTGTATTTCAAATATTTGTTACTATTTTCAAAAGCCGTCTCCTCCAGAACATCAAAGAGATAGCATTGATGTTATATCAAATCCTCTCAAAGTAATTTTGTTGAAAATGATTTCTTTAGACTAATCTACAATAACAGCAGATTGCTGCACTATGTATTGATCTCTGTGTAGTGCTTTACTAAAGCAATGAACATGTTTTAATGTTTACTCTTGCCTCCCCATAGAAACTCCCATCTGTTCTGAATCTTCACGACCTAGAAGAGTATAGAGATAAACTAAAACAGCAGCAAGCAGTTGTGAGTATATTTCTCTTGTATACTAATTCGTTAAGGTAAAACTAGATATGTGGTCATACCACGGGTTCTAAAGGGGCTGTCCCACTGCGGCAACCTAATTAGCGAGTTTAGGAGAGTTTGAAAAAGTGTCATGTTGAAGTCCTCCTTCGACTATGTAGAAGACCTCCTTCAACTATGTTGAAGACTAGCTTCGACTAACTTCGGGAAAATTGGACACCGAATAGTGGAGAGTGAAGACTATCTCCTTCGACCTTCCTTCGACTATGTTGAAGACTATCTACGACTACCTTCGACTGCCTTCGATTACCTTCAACTACCCTCGATTACCCACGAATAACATGCTGACCAACTTCGTCTAAGCCTACGAGTAAAACAAATATTGATTAAAAACCTTTTTTTTCCCATGGCGGCCGTTTTTTTTCTCGCGGGCATTTTTCAGCATGTTGAAAAATACGCCATGACCTAGCTGAGGCCTCGTGTACTGGGGGACTACTTTTGAGCATGAAGGAGAGTTACAAAGACCTCCTAGGACCTCATGTCGACCATGCTGCAAGTATGAGTCAAGGGCAAACTCTTCTGAACTCGCCAATTAGGTCGCCGCATTGGGACAGCCCCTGAAGTGTCATCTTGATCGCCATTCAACTTATCCTTAAAGCAAAGTATTGTACAAAAAAGGTGACAGCCTTTTTTTAGAATTAAATTGAAGGCACAGTTTCACTGCAACTTTACTGAGCCAATCCATTCTCGTCATTTTGGATTAACTAATTTTCTTGTAGCAAATAAGATGAGCAAGTCAGAGCACTTATTACTTGTTTTGTATATACAAAATAAATGTTGACGTTTTGGAGATCAACACGTTGAAACTATATTGCTCAATAATATGCTTTCTCTTTGGGAGTTTACTATTTTTTTCCAACCATAGTTGGGAGGATGGCAGTGCTGCAAGATCTATCATCTAACCCTGGGTTACACAAAAAGCTGGAGAAACTCAGCGGGTGCAGCAGCATCTAAGGAGCGAAGGAGATAGGCGACGTTTCGGGTTGAGACCCTTCTTCAGACAACAAGATATCATCTAACCCTAACTGATGTTTCATCTGAGTAGTTGTCTTGGCCATATTTTGAGCAATTCTGTCAAGTCACAAATAAGCAAGAAGATATGGGTGATGTTTCGGGTCTCAAAACGTCACCCATTCCTTCTACCCAGAGATGCTGCCTGTCCCGCTGAATTACTCCAGCATTTTCTGTTTACCTTCAGTGTAAACCAGCATCTGCAGTTTCTTCCTGTACAAGAAGATATGCGTGACAGGTTTCCATCCTTGTAAGCTTTTAAAATACTACTAGGTGGGTATTTACAACTGGAAGTTCCATGAATACCTCCATATGTATTCAATTACATTAATTAAATCAATAACTGAGGTTAAGCTTTAGATCATGAGTTTAGACTTTTGGATATAATCAGTAACAAAGGATTTCCTTTGCTAATGTAATTTACCTTCTGTAGTTGTGGAGCAGTTCTACACTTTTTGCATTGCCATCAAATAACTTCCATGTGTTAGAAATAATTTAAAAAATGGTACCATTTAATGTTATTGTAACCAATGGGAGGCACTTTACTGCTGCAAATTATCAGGCTCTGTTCTGGAGCACGACACAAAGCTGGAGTAACTCAGCAGGTCAGACAGCATCTCTGGAGAAAAGGAATAAATGACTTTTCGGGTCAAGACCCTTCCGAAGAAGAAGGGTCTGAAGAAGGGTCTCGCCCTGTAACGTCACCTATTCCTTTTCTCCAGAGATGCTCCAGCTTTTTGCGCCTATCTTTGGTTTAAACCAGCATCTGCAGTTCCTTCCTACACACTCTGTTCTGGAGCATGTTGTATCACTAAAATATTTTGAGGTTTACTGCTAGTAAATTCTTACATTTTTGGAACAAATTTTTGTTTAGTTTATTCACTGTTTTTCCTATTAACATAAATAACTCAAATGAAAGTGCAGAAGATGTGTTTGGAGTGCACAATTTAATTGAGTTAAATGCAGACTTAATTTTTTTCTTTATTTTCCTAGCTTATTAATGGCACTGCTTATCTGGAAACTGAAATATAAATCGGGCAACATGGATTAGTAATGTTTTCATAACTAAGTACTTCAATTTTACAATTAAAGTATTTTATGAAAAACCGCATTAATTCTTTCATTTTATACTATGATTTCATTTATAACAATATGCATTTCTCTACAGGTGTCAAAGAAAGTAGCAGATTTAATCCTTGAGAAGCAAGCTGCATATGTGAAGGTAAAAGATAGTGAAATTGTGGATGAATAATCAAATGAATTAAACCAAAACCACCTTCAGGCAAATACTGAACAAAATCAATAGTCTGATTCTTATATTTGAAATTAAAAATCGACCATTTTACTGGTTTTGGACATTCTTGTAAAAATGTCATTAAGTTAGTTTAGAACTGTGCCGAATAATTTGTTTTACAATATTTATTCTTGTCAAGTGTGGCTATATTAAAATAAGATAACTAATTTATAAAAGATGATTTTTGTTGAAAATAATAATAGAGGTACAAGAGGCGGGCATAGGCCCCTTGAGTTCACTCAGCCATGATTGAGCAGAATTATTTTTTGCTGACTCTATTGTAATCCATGATTGCCTTGTCATTGAAAATTCAACCCGATTCATCCCTAAATATGCTTAATGACACACTTCAGGGTAGAAAATTACAAAGGTTTGCAATCGTATGAAAGAAAAATGCTTTTATGCTCTCATCCACTGTCCATTCAGAATGTTACTTTTTTCAGTAAAATCACCTTTTATTCTCTTGAACAGAATAAAGGTGCACCTTAATCTTATTTCTTCACATTGAGTTTGCAACTAAATATTTAATGTCACCTGGATTAAAAAAAAATGTACTGGTAAAATTAATGTGATTTACAATTATTTGTAATTTCAAGGGCAAGGGGCCTGCTTTAAAAATAGTTACATGTTTAGTAGTAATGATATGTATTAACGTGTATTCTTCTAGGAGCTAGAAAGAGTTACATCACTACAAACTAATCTTCAATTGGCAGCTGTCATTTGTACAAATGCCAGAAGGTAAGAGATAATAGTTTTCTGGAAGCATCATGTTTGCTAACATTTCTGTAATAATTCTTGAGCACATTTTGATAATTATTTTGTAATGGGTCATCAAATTGTCAAAATATTTCAAAATATAACTTGTGTATTAGGACATGGTATATAAGTGAAAATAAATTAAAAGTCTTTTATAAAATTAAATTAATTTCAATGATGTAAGCATCATGATAACTCTATAAATAAGTTCATGAAATAGAAGAATCAAGGCAATGGCAAATGTAAGAGGCATACACAATGCTGCCTAAGATTGCATCAAGTTATCCCAAAGATTTTTGCAGGCGGAATACGTTTAAAGTGGAATGGCTGGAACTTGAGAAATTGCAGCAGGAAAGCCCAAAATAATTACTTTTGTCTGGACCAAGTATTTGTGTGGATGAGGGAGGATTTATTATTAGGGATCCTGATCACAGAACTAGGGGGAAAGTTATGCTACTGCAGCACACTTCACCTTTAATCAAGCTGATGTCCTTGTAAATCAGATGACTAGAGATGGAGATGGATTTTAAAACAATAAAATTGAGAGGATGAAGATTAGGTTGGGAAGATTTAAATAGGAAAGTTTGATCCATAGTGCAAAGCAGTTTAACAGTAATAAAACATATGGCAAAATAATGGTGCAAATAGAAACACATAGATTGAACCTAAAAACATTTACAAAAAAACATGATTGTGTGTTGACCAGTGTTGATAATTAAATACACCAGTATATTTTGCATTTGGGACAAAAAATAGAAAGAAAGAGTAAGTGGTGGTGATGCCCTGCCTTTATAGGATAACCTGAAGGCAGCAGTGAGTAACGATTCTGCACTTGGAAAGCAGTAAAGTGAATGAAAATTTAACGACTTCAGTTGCTGGAAATCTGCAATTAATACAAAAAATGTTTGGAAAAACTCCATGGGTTAGGCAGCAACCTGGAGAGAGAAGTGAAATTAATGTTGTGGATCAAAATTGTAGAGAAGTTAAGAGAAGATGGAAGAGCAACTGAAAAGTTTGTAGCCCCTCCCATCACCAACAGCAACAACACAATTAAGTGAGAAGAAATTAACGAAAACTTGTGTTAAAGATAATATTTGCGATCCAACGTTTTCAAAAAAAGAAGTTAGGCTGTGACTTTGAAGCATTTTTTAAAAATAACCAAAATATGGATTAAGGTGGAGGTTGTCCATCTCGTCAGGGTAAATGGTCCCTGGCAAGATGGACAAAAATAGCAAAGACAAATAGTAGTGTGGAGTAGAGTTTGGAAACCTACAATTTTCAGTTCTTCTTGTGAATGAAACACAAACCAAAGGAATAGTTAGATCTCAAGCCGGGTGTTGAGCAGCCAGGTTGTTGTCTCTGCATCAATGTCTGCCAGGCACTGAGCTCCATTTGGTGGGTGGTAGAGCGGGCACCCAGAGATGACATAGTTGGCTGTCTGTTGTTCTGCTCCGCATTCACAGGCTGGCCTCTGGCAGAGTCCCCATCTCCATATGCTGGCATTGAAACGCCCAACTCCAGTACGAAGTCTGTTGAGCTTCACCTATGCTCCTCTGGGGAGGTCAGACCCTGGACAGCTTTTATCTGATGAAGCGATGTAGCTGTGTAATGGAGATGAGGTTGCCTTCCACTCCTGTGACCATTTGCTTCAATTTACTGAGCACGTGCCTCAGTCTGTGTACCTACACTGCAGAATGGGATACCAGATTATAGTCTGGTCAGATATCAGGCTCACAGGCTCATGTTGGATTTACACTGCCCATTATTAAAGTTTGATTTGATGCTAAGCACCTCAGGTGATGTTAGTCAAGCTCTGTATACTCATTATGATTTTCAATGTGGTTTTAAGAACATAAAATGTTTGATTAAATCTAATTTCTATAAATTGGAAGGTGGGATAAAGGGAACCCAGTGGCTGATTTAAATCTGGATTGTCAAAAGGCTATTGGTAAGGCACCACAAGGTGTTGAATAAAATAAGGGTACATTGAACATAGAATGGTACAGTACAGGAACAGGCCTTTCAGCCCAGTGTCTGACGTTGTGACTTCACCACATGATGCCAAGACCATCTCCTATTTGTGTGCACATAATCCATATCCCTCCATTCTCTGTGTATCCATGATCTAAAAGTCTCTTAAATGCCACTATTGGCATCATCTGTTTGCATGGCAAGAGATTCAAGTATTTATAGATTCTCTATTGAAGCGTTACTCCTGGCATACACATCAGGAGCAGAACTGAAACTTGACCTGTTCACAACCTGGATTGAAAAGCAAAGATTAATGGATCCGTTTTATGCTGATATATAAACCCAGCAGAGAAAGTAAGCTCTAAGGACACAGAATCTACAAAATTTCAAGAACCTAGTAATCTATTTAAATTATACACATGGCAACTACTGTTTTGTTAAAGCTTCTGTTTGGATATTATTTTTGATTCTGCCATTGCTTCAAGCTTTCTCTAATCACTTTTGTTGCGGCTTCCCTGCTTGGAACATGCTGCGCTTCTATCACTGCATATTCTTGATATGAATTCACCTGGTCTGCATATATTCACTTATTCTATGCACCACATTTCATGGATGTCCTTTCACACCTAGATCTTTACATTTCTTAAAGGTTGAAATGTATTTTGATCATGCTTGTGGCTGCCTAGCCTGCTTTATTTTCCTTGTATTTCATTGAAGTATTTTGGTATATTTTGATATGGTAAATACTCAATATACAGTACACTTTCATTAAAAAAGACTGTTAGACGGGCAGATTTTCTGGACTATTGGATATTACTCATTAATATCCCAACATACTTGATTCACATTTTTACATGTAACATGGTAGCATAATTAATTGTCCAGCAAACCAGGTGAGTTTAAAGGGACTGCATGAAACACAACCCAGAGTTTAAAAGGATTAATGGATGTAAGCTCTGGTGAGTTTAAAGGGACCATGGGAATCAGGGCTCTGTGTTCAAAAGGAAATTGGGAACCAGGGTTTTAATATGTTTAAAGGGAATATGCGAAAGAGAACCAGATGAGGGAATCACTGAGCCATGTGTTTTTTCAACTCTCTGGGTTAATCAAAGTTTCATGAATTACCGAAATCCAAACTTTTTCAAGATTTTCAAAATGTTGTAAATTCATGTACTGGACTGTCTAGTTAAAACTGATTTGATATTTGTCTTTACAGGCAGTTAAATATTGCAAAGGAAGGATTCACACAAGCTAGCCTGGGGCTACTTGCTAATCAAAGAAAAAGACAGCTGCTGATTGGACTGCTGAAGTCTTTGCGCACAATTAAAACACTGGTATGCACATTTTATATTTAATTGCTGTTTTAATAATTTCATGTTAAAATAAGTACTTTTGATCAACCTTTTATTTTGTGTTTTTATAGCAAAGAACTGACGTACGCTTAAGTGAGATGTTGGAGGTAAGCAATCAACATTCATCAGGTTGTGCAAAACTAATTAGTACGTACCACATTCCACTTAAATCCCTCATTTCTCTTATTTTGTCAACATAACCCTATATTCCTTTCTTCTGTATCTGCTTATCTCCTTGCATGGGATTTCGCTCCCAATCCAAACTTTACTTCTAAAGGTAAAAGAGTTTCTTCTGAAATTTCTTTTTGAGAGCTTGACCCTTAAGGCCAGCATTTCCTGTCAATGGTGAGCTAATGATGCGCTCTAAAGAGGTTTGAAATTTATTTTGTTGATCACTAGTGTCATCTTACTTTAAAATAAGTTTAAGTGAAGGCAATATCTGAATAGAGATACAAGAAACTACGGACACTGGATTGTTGAGCAAAAGCAAAGTGCTGGAGTAATTCAGCAGAAGAAGAGTCCTAACCCGAAACATCACCAATTCATTCTCTTCACAGATGCTGTCTGACCCATTGAGTTACACCAGCACTTTGTTTTGCTGCCATATTTGAATAACTTCTGAGTGGGGAATAATAAAGCCTGATAATGGCAGTGCACCAAATTTAGTCCACATGGATTTCTGAAAAGCTAGCGGGGACCTAATATGCGAGTTTAGGAGAGTTTGCGCTCGACTCAAACTCGCAGCATGGTCGACACGTGGTCCTAGGAGGTCACTGGAACTCTCCTTCATGCTCGAGGCAAGTTCCCACATATTCGCGGCCTCAGTTTGGTCGAGGAAAAATTTTCACCATGCTGAAATATTTTCCTTGAATAAAAATTGGTCGGCATGGTTCTTTTGAACTCGTAGTACAGTAGAGTGGGGTCGCTATGTAGTTATAGGCAGTCGAGGTAGCTGTAGGCAATCTCCTTTGCTGACCGGGTATTTTAATTGGCTCATTGGAGTTTTCAGAATCAAGAAACCGACCGGTAATGTTAAATGCCCGTTAAACTTAATTAAAAGTTGTCTGGCTTCTTAAAAGTGTCTCCACCCCTTCTCTCCCCCTCTCCCCCTCTCTCCCCCCCCCCCCCCCCCCCCCTCTCTCCCCCACCACACCCCGCGTTCTCCAAAGGACTTACCGTTACTGTGCCAGCTGTCTTTTAGGTCAAAGACAGTTGCAGAAAAGTCGCGTTAGTGGGACAGGCCCTTTAATGACCTTGACTTGAATGTAGATGGGTTACTGAGTAAGTTTGATGACTATACCAAAATTGAATAAGTTGCAGATGGTGAGGAAGCCTGTCAGTAGATACGGTGGGATATAGAACAGCTGCAGAAATGGGAAGAAAAATGGCAAATGGAGTTTAAACTGAGCAACTACAAGGTATTGCACTTTGGGAAGTTGAATGCAAGAAGAAAGTATACAGTTAATGGCAAAACCCTTAACGGCATTAATGTTCAGAGGGATCCTGGAGCAAGTTCATAGCTCACTAAAGGTGGCAGCACAAGTAAATAGGGTGGTAAAGAAAGCGTATGGTAAGCTTGCCTTCATTAGTAGGGCGTTAAATATAAGAGTCAGGAAGTCGGGATGCAGCTCTTTAGGACTTTGGTTAGGCCGCATTTGGAAAATTGTGTACTGTTCTGGTCGCCCCATTATAGGAAAAGTTTGGAGAAGGTGCAGAGGAGATTTACCAGAATGCTACCTGGAATAGGGGGTTTCAGCTACAGGGAGAGGTTGGATAAACTTGGATTGGTTTCTTTGGAATGTCGGCGTTTGAGGGGAGACTTAATTGAAGTATATAAAATTGAGTGGCATAGATAGGGTAGACCGTCAGAATTTATTTCCCAAGGTGGAAATGTCTAACACTACAAAGCATGGCTATTGGCATTAAGGCACGAGGCAGAGAATAATAATTGATCAGTGCATTTACTACTGGAGTTCATTTTATCTGTAGGATTCCACAGCGCTTAGTATTTGATCTATTATTTATTGTTGTATGTATAATAAGATACAATATAGGATGCACGATAAAGGAGATTAAACATGATGCAAGTATGAGCTGGGAGGAGGTTGACTGTGAGGAGGATGACTGGGTGGAGGAAAGCATTTGACTTCAGGAGTACATAAGTGGTCTGGTCAGTCAACAGAATGGCTTTAATCCAACAAAGTGAAAGGTACAATGTTGCATTTTTGGACCTGCAGTGAGGCAGACTAGTTTTCACAAATGGGAGGATATTGATAAGTGTGAAGGAAGGGATGGACTTTGGGGTATATATTGCTGATCTTTAAAAGAAGTAGAACATATCATTTAAGATTAGTAAAAATATAAGTGATGTTTTATTTGATACGATGGAATGTAAGATCAGAGGTTTTCCTGGAATTATGTGGAATATAACTTGAACAACAATTTGAATATTGTGCACAGTTCTGCTCACCACATATCAGAAAAAAGTAATTGCATTGGAGAGGGTGTAGAAAGATGTAAAAATTGGATAATTTAACATATGAGTGAGGAGTGGATGACCACAGATTGTTTTCTTTGGAACGGAGGAGGTTAAAGGGAGGTGTAATTGATGTATGTAAAACAATCAGGCTAGGGCAGAGCAAGTAAAAAGAAGCAGTGGGGTTAAAAACAAACGGGCAATGTCAAATGATTGGCAGGTGAAGCATAGAGATAAGCATTTTTTAATTACACAGAAAATTACACGGGTTCGGAACTAATTACCAGAAAGGGTGGTAGAAAGAGAAGCTGACCATTTTATTAATTTATTGAGTGCTTAGATATGTGCTTGAAGAGTTGTGACCTGGATCAAGTGCTGGAAGATGGGATTGTTTTGGGCAGCTGTTTATCGCCTGACACTGATATGATGGGAAGAAGGGTATTTTGTAATAAATTTTACACAATGGACAATGGGTGCAGGAGTAGGCCATTCGGCCCTTCAAGCCAGCACCACCATTCACCGATCATGGCTGATCGCCCACAATCAGTAACCCCATTCCTGCCTTCTCCCCATATCCCTTGACTCCGCTATCTTTAAGAGCTCTATCTAACTCTTGAAACCATCCAGAGAATCGGCCTCCACTGCCTTCTGAGGCAGAGAATTCCACAGATTCACAACTCTCTGGGTGAGAAGGTTTTTTCTCATCTCCGTTCTAAATGGCCTACTCCTTATTTTTAAACTGTGGCCCCTGGTTCTAGTCAAGTTTCTCATGATTTTGATTCTTTCAGCCAAGTCTCTGCTTTATTCTCAGCAGTGAGCCTGTACAATAGGAGGTAGTCGGGGCAGCCACTACCCAGAAAACAGTTGAAAGTAACTGGTACCCTGGTTAAGTCATAGCAGCCAATTACTTGCATGAAGTCTGACTTTCTTTTGCAAATTCCTTGTGAGTGCTGGGTGATAGCTAGAATTTTGCATTCTGTGCTGAATAAGGAAATCCGTGTTGGAATGTGATTTGAAAGTTAGTAAAGACTGTCCAACAAATTCAGGACATTTATGAAAAGCATATTACAGTTGGGCTGCTGACATGGATACGTACAGTGACAATATTATCAAAACTGAAGCATCCTTATTTTCCAGAATAATGAAATGCAATCAAATGATGCAAAGAGTAAATTGTAACTTATGCTAGAAATCTGAATTGATATTTACTAAATATGCCTGAATAGGATGATGAGGAATGGTGAATATTGAAGAGAGAAGCAGAAAGCCACATAGCATTTATCTTGCATGGTGGAGGGGAGAGAGTGGTCGTCTCTGATGAAAATAAAATGATTAGGATCAGGAAACTGTAATCTGTGGTGGCTGCAAACTTTATAAACATTGTAAAGATTGTATTGGAAGCAACAGAATTGGTGCAAAAAGTTATCGAGATTGGGGGAAAAAATATAATTATTTTGTGGCAAGTATAGACTTGAGTCTGTTCCAAGGAATACAATCATAGCTTTTTTTTTGGCCAAATCCACATGACTAAAGTATTTCATTCTAGGAATAAATGTAATTAATATCTTTGCCATTCTCTTTAATCTTTACTTTCTTCCAAAAGTATGGCACCAAGAACTGCAGATTTTAGTAGATACAAAATGCTGGAGTAATAACTCTGCGAGTCAAAAGGAATAGATGATGTTTCAGGTCAAGAACCATCATCAGACTATGTTTTAGCATGTTTTAGTAGTCAGAGAGACATACAGCTTGGAGCCGAAGGCCCAACTTGTCCATACTGACTACGTTGGAATGCTGGGCCTAGTCCCATTTACCTGCATATCCCTCTAAACCTTTCTTATCCATACTAGAGTGCCATTGATTATTATAGGATAATCAGGTCTTCATTGGTAATCTACTCTATACTTATTTCTAATGCCCAAGATTCCAAATGCATTTTAAACACCTTGTCAACTAACTTGCATTTTCAGGAAACAATGCTAACAAACCAAATCTGCCGGTTGTGCCCCTTTTCGAATCACATTCTCAAATATATATTGTTGCAGCTTATTCCTCCTACCAAAATGTAACATTTCATTAAAATATATCTTATCAACCTCTCCAAATCAGCTTTAAACCCTCCCCATAGTTCACACTGCCTCTAAGTTTGCCATCTGCAAATTTGGGGAATGAGTGCAGTACACCCAAGCTTAAGCCTCTTTATTCTTTGACCTTCAGCTTTGATTATGCCTATTAATAATCAGGGTAACGGTCCCTTTGGCTCAACGTGCACATACCAACCAAAATGTCCCTTCAACACTAGCCCCATATCTTTCTAAACCATGTACCTGTCCAAATGACTTTTAAATATTATTAAAGTACCTGCCTGCTTGTTCCATGTACCCATCATCCTCTGGGTGAAAACGTTGCCCCCCAGATTCCAATTACATCTTTCCCCTCTCACCTTAAACCAATGTACTCTGGTTCTCTATTCTCCTACTCCAGTTAAAAGATTTACCCTTTCTATTCAAGTCTTGTTTGTATATATATCTGTAAGATCACCTATCAGCCTTCTGCGCTCCAAGAAATAAAGTCTTAGCCTGCCCAGCCTGTCCCCATAGCTCAGTTCCTCAAGTCCTGACAACATCCTTGTAAAGGATGTAACATTTTATCAAAAGACTTTTAGGATAGACGTTCTCCCTGGCACTTACAAGGTCGGACATAAAACAGTACAGCACAGGAACAGGCCCCTCGGCACACAATCTCTGTGCCAAATATGATAACTAGGTAAAGTAATCTCATTTACCTGGACATAATCCTTATCCCTCCATTTCCTGCACCATCCATAGAGGTCTAAAAGCCTCTTAAATGCCACTATCATACTTACCTCCACCACCACTCCTGCTTTCCAGGAACTCACCAATTTTTGTGGTTACATTTTGTGGTGCCGCCATGCATTTCCTTTAAACATTGACCATCTTACTTTAAAGCTATGTTCTCTGGTCTTTTATAGTTCCACCCTGGAGGAAAAAGGTTCTGACTATCTACTCTATACCTATCAAAATTGTAAATACTTCGATCCTGACTACAGGTGCTGCTGTATGGAGTTTGTATGTTCTCCCTGTGAACTGCGTGGGTTTCCTCCCGCATTCCAAAATCTTACAGGTTTGTAGGCTAATTGTCCATAGGGTGTAGGATAGATGAAGTGTTTGGGTGATCATTGCTTGGCGGGCAGAAGGGTCCGTTTCCACGCTGTACCTCTAAACTAAACTGTGATCACTCCTTATCCACCGCCATTCCAGAGAAAACAACCAAAGTTTGTAGCTTGTGCCACCTAATCCAGGCAACATTCTGATATACCACTTCTGTACCCTCTGCAAAACATGTCGTTTTTCTCTCTTCTGAATTTTTGCTCAGCATCTCATATCCCCACTAAGTCTGATTAATTCCAGAGAAAGAGCAACACTGCCACCAAGGATGTTTCCTTGGCTCTATTAGGTGCCAATCCTTGTGGTCTATACAGTTTGCACTTTCTCAAGATGAAATATCGTAACGTTCTAAGAATCCAAAGGCCTCGATACAGTTCTATCTGTTCAAACAGTTTCATAAGAAACGGGATTAACATTTCAATAAAAAGAACTCTGTTTCTCTTGCTACAGATTCTACCTGAGATGAATGTTCCCAACATATTCTGTTTTTATTTTCAGCATCTGGAAACATTTTTGGTTTTCAAGTTTGTATAGTCTTCCTGTTTCTTGTTAATTTATAAATTATATGCCATGCAAATGACAAGGTCAACTACTTTTAATATAAGCAGTTTGAACAAAAGCTCACGACTCGCGGTTAATTTAAAACACTGTCCTAGTTGTCAGATTGCATTGTTACATTTCTTCTGGTTATTATCTGGAAAAAGATTTAAAATTGTGAATTTCATAATTTGTGACATTTCTTGACAAGTATTTTTGAATACTGTGACCTTGGCAGGTGCAGCAATCTTGGAAATAGTTAGCAGGAAAACAACTTAGTTTTGTATAGAATAGTGGGTGGTTAACGGGAGAATTGTCTTAATGAAGAGAACCATGTGAACAGCCTCTGGCTGTCTTACTCAATCTGCAATAAACATCTCAAATGAAGTGCAAAAAGCAAGCAGTGCATTTTGAATTCCAAAAACAAACCTCATGAGCCTTGTTAAGGTTTTACATCTATGATTAAAGATGTAGAGACTGTTGGAACTAAGAAATTATCTTAATGCATGCACGTGTGGTTTGATTTTATTTTTAAATGGATCAATGGTGGGGTGGAGGCAATTTCAATGACAGGGTCGTTTGATGACTGCCACCAATAACATTTGTTTTAATGAATTCAGTAGCTCAAGCTTATTGAATCAATTAAAGATGAAATGAAAGTAAATCTGTGAAGAGATTGATCAGGAACTGCAAAATTAGTTTAATTTAGAGATAAAGCGAGGAAACGGGCCCTTCGGCCCACCGAGTCCATGCCAACTAATCCCCGCACATTAACACTATCCTACTTACACTAGGGACAATTTACACTTGTACCAAGCCAATTTACCTACATGCCTGTACGCCTTTGGAGTGTGGGAGGAAACCGAAGATCTCGGAGAAAACCCACGTGGTCACGGGGAGAACGTACAAACTCTGTACAGACAGCACCCGTAGTCAGGATTAAACCCGGGTCTCTGGCGCTGCAAGCACTGTAAGGTAGCAACTCTACCGCTGCACCACAACTGTTATTCCCTCATCTACTCTGAGAAATGATGCTACACTTTGCTTCAATATGGCAAAAATGAATACTTTCGAAACTGAATTTCCAATAATCTTGTATCTGTAATTTTTATTATTAAGGAAGAAGATTATCCTGGTGCAATACAGCTCTGTTTGGAATGTCAGAAAGCAGCTAGCACGTTTAAACACTACAGTTGCATAAGGTAAGATGACAAAAACTATGAAATGAAAAAATGCATTGGTCATAAATTATTTTCTTCATCAGACTGCCTACCAACTGTGGGTACACAAAAGGCTGGAGAAACTCAGCGGGTGCAGCAGCATCTAAGGAGCGAAGGAGATAGGCAACGTTTCGGGCCAAAACCCTTCTTCAGACTGATGGGAGGTGGGGGGGGCTGAGAAGAAAGGAAAAAGGAGGAGGAGCCCGAGGGCTGGGCGAGAGGTGGGAAGGGGAGGAGACAGCAATGGTTAACAGAATTGAGAAAATTCAATGTTCAAGCCCAGAGGATGCAGACTCCCCAAGCGGAATATGAGGTGCTGTTCCTCCAATTTGTGGTGTTGCTCACTCTGGCCGTGGAGAAGGCCCAGGACACAGAGGTCGGATACGGAATGAGAGGGGGAGTTGAAGTGCTGAGGTCGTGTTGATTATTGCAGACCGAGCGGAGGTGTTCGGCGAAACGATCACCAAGCCTCTGCTTGGTCTCACTGATATAGATCAGCTGGCATCTAGAGCAGCGGATGCAGTAGATGAGGTTGGAGGAGGTGCAGGTGAACCTCTGTTGGACCTGGAAGGACTGCTTGGGTCCCTGAAAGGAATGGAGGGGGGAGGTAAAGGGACAAGTGTAGCATCTCTTGCGGTTGCAAGGGAAAGTGCCCGGGGAAGGGGTGGAGCGGGAGGGAAGGGTAGAATTGACAAGGGAGTTGCGGAGGGAGCGGTCATTGCGGAAGGCAGACGGGGGGAGATGGGAAGATGTGGCGAGTGGTGGGGTCACGTTGGAGGTGGCGAAACTGGCGGAGGACTATGTGTTGTATGTGCCGGCTGGTGGGGTGAAAGGTGAGGACCAGGGGGACTCTGCCCTTGTTACGAGTGGGGGAATGGGGAGAGAGGGCAGTGTTGTGGGGTATGAAGGAGACCCTGGTGCGAGCCTCATCTATAGTGGGGGAGGGGAATCCACGTTCTCTGAAGAATGAGGACATTGGTGATGACCTGGTGTGGAACATCTCATCCTGAGAGCAGATGCGGCGTAGACGGAGGAATCAGGAATAGGGGATGGAGTCCTTACAGGAAGCAGGGTGGGAGGAAGCGTAGTCCAGGTAGCTGTGGGAGTCAGTTGGTTTGTAGTGGATGTCAGTCAGGAGTGTATCACCTGCAATAGAGATGGTGAGGTCAAGGAATGGTAGGGAAGTGTCGGAAATAGACCAACTGTAGTGTTTTCAAAGTTTGTGGAAAAAAAACACATATTGACCCAATTTTGTTGAATGTGGAGGCTAATTAACAAAAAAAAGGCAGTTTCAATCACTCAAGAGAAGTTATTCTGGAACACAAAAGGTGCAGCACCGGAAATACTATTTTAATATAGTACATACATATTCTCCTCGTCAATAGGGATGGACACTTTGTTGCAGCAGTTAGTGCTGGTGATTCACAGCTCCAGTGACCCGGATTCAATCCTGACCTTCACTATCAGTATGGAGTTTACACTTTCTTCTTTGACCATGTGGGTCTTCCCTGAATATTTTATTTTTCTTCTATATCCCTAGGCTGTGGGCTGAGCATCAAAAATGTGTCTAGAAATCCAGTTTCATGACCCACATCTCGGAACTACATGAAATTTTCCACAAATTTAGATGAAATATAATTGAGAATTAAGTCATAATTCGTCAGTGCCACAAGTTGCACATAAAATAATTAAACTAATTAGAAAATGGGATCGGGAAATTAAGCACCTCTAGTGGCCAATACCTATATTACACCATAGGAGCCTATTTCCATGTTGCAGTCCATTTGAACTATATTATACATGTATATGACGTAAATATGATTGATCATATATAATTAAGTATGATTATATAAACATAATATAATTGTATGTGTTTTTTGAATGTGACTGCTGCAGAGGTGCGGTTCCTGAACCACCCTAATTAATGGGTGAGCGCAGTTCTTGTGGGTTCCTCCCTTTACTGAACCCCACTGACAGCCAGTGTGCAGAGTGGGGGTCATGGCCATAGTCGGACTGGGGCAGTGCCAGGCTGGGGGACAGACCTGCAAGGCATCTCCCAGTCGCTTTAATAGGGAAATGAATGAGACTGCCGCAGAGGTCCCAGGTTTTGAGGGCTCATGACCTGCCTAATTAAAGGGTCAGGACAGATCCTCTGGGTTCCCCCGTTTACTGAACCCCACTGACTGCAATAGTGGGGAGAGTGGGGGTCACGGCCATAGTGGGACTGGGGCAGTGCCAGGTTGGTGGACAGACCTGTAAAGTCTTATTTCTGATGTAAATGTCACATCCTGAATTGAATGCTCTGATGTTTACTCGATGAGCCTATATTTATGTTAGAGACCCACCCCCCCCATGGTGTCTTTGCAAATGAGGGCTATTACCTTTAACCTAAAATAACCTTTAAAGTGTTGCATTGTTTGAGTATCTGTAGTTAGTGTGTGTGTCTGTGTATACCTGTCAAATGTGTATCTGTAGATGTATGTGTGTGTGAATGGATGGATGTGAGCATATGTGTGTGGATGTATGTGTGAGTGTGTATGTATATGTGTGGATGGATGTGCATGTATGTCTACATGTATGTCAGTGAAGAAAGCAAATGGTATGTTAGCATTCATAGCGAAAGGATTTGAGTATAGGAGCAGGGAGGTTCTACTGCAGTTGTACAGGGTTTTGGTGAGGCCACACCTGGAGTATTGCGTACAGTTTTGGTCTCCAAATCTGAGGAAAGACATCCTTGCCATAGAGGGGGTACAGAGAAGATTCACCAGACTGATTCCTGGGATGTCAGGACTTTCATATGAGGAAAGATTGGATAGACTCGGCTTGTACTCGCTGGAATTTAGAAGATTGAGGGGGGATCTTATAGAAACTTACAAAATTCTTAAGGGGTTGGACAAGCTAGATGCTGGAAGATTGTTCCCGATGTTGGGGGAGTCCAGAACAAGGGGTCACAGTCTAAGGATAAGGGGGAATTCCTTTAGGACCGAAATGAGCAAAACATTCTTGACACAGAGAGTGGTGAGTCTCTGGAATTCTCTGCCACAGAAGGTAGTTGAGGCCAGTTCATTGGCTATATTTAAGAGGGCGTTAGATGTGGCACTTGTGGGTAAAGGGATCAGGGGGTATGGAGAGAAGGCAGGTACGGGATACTGAGTTGGATGATCAGCCATGATCACATTGAATGGCAGTGCAGGCTCGAAGGGCCGAATGGCCTACTCCTGCACCTATTTTCTATGTTTCTATGTACATGCGGATGGATGTGTGCGGATGTGTGCATGGATGTATGTGTGTGTGCATGCATGGAAGGTGTGCATACGGGTGGATGTGTGTGTGGATGGGTGGGTGGACTGGTCATTCACCAGCACGCCATTATCATAAGTAATTCACTCATTGTTTAAATAATTTGACCAAATAAACAGTGAAACGATCGACATTAAAATAAAACTTTATATAATCATTTATTACCCCAATTTATTTGTGTACATTCAGGGCTCTCACTTATCTTTTTTTTCCCTGTTGCCAGCCGGGCAACCTAGGCAGCTCTTTAGGTTGCCAAATGGCAGTTTGGGTGGTCATTTAAGATGGCTTGCATGACGCGTGTGATAATGTGCTCTGACGAAGTGCATAGTTACCAGTCGGAATTATGCTCAATGAAGCATTCACATATTATTTCTGCTTCGAATAAAATCACAAACTAAACATATTCACCAATCAAGACATGAGATATACCACAATGACATGCAGCAAAATTATAATACAGTATCTTAACTCTTTTTACACATTCCATTTAATGCAATTTCTATTATTTCTTTCCACTTCCAAACAAAAATGTGGTTGGATTAACCTGTGTCAATAAATCCTGGACCATGGTAACATATATGCTTAACTATACACACTACAGATTGATGCAAGCATGTTTTCTCTGAGGGACCGAATATTACCATGACATGGCCATAGCATGGGTCGTTATTGCTGTTGACACAGAAACGCTCTCGCCTCCTACAAAATTTATCCACAACAAAATATGCAGGTTGTAAGGAAATTTCTTTTTTTGGTGTTGTTTATTTTTGTTAGAAGTAAGTACAATAGTGTGGTACTTGAGTACCTAATACATAATTACATATTTCCATTCTTGTACAACTTTGTATTTTTAATTTAATAATAAAAGAACAGTGAGAAAAAAGAAATAAAGTGTTGGAATGGAAAGACAAGCAAGTAGAAACAGATAGCAAAAGAAATAAAGGACAGAGATGAGAAGCTGAAAAGATTGAAAGAAAAGGAGAAAGTAGAGAAAAGAGAGATTAGGAGAGATCTACCTATTTTATATTTTTGCCCATCAGTCACCCGGTTCTAAACCATTTAATTTCTAAGGTTATGTTATGTTGCACCATATGCTTGTAAAAAGTTGATAAAAGGAGACCAAGTCTTTAAGAATTGGTCTACTTTGCCTAGTAGGAGGAATCTCATTTCTTCAAGATGTAGCGTTTCCGACATATTTGAAATCCACATTTTGAATGTGGGCGTGGTTGCGTTTTTCCAAAATTTGAGTGCAGGTTTTTTTTGCTGTTATTAAACCGTAATTAAGAAAAGCTTATTGGAATATAGTTAGTCTTCCTCTTCCATTGATCCAAAGATAATCAGTTCTGTATTGGGGTTCAATTTTGTGTTAAATAGTTTCGTAAAAATTCCAAAAATTTAATTCCAATATTTATGCAGTTTTGTACAAGAAACAAAGGAATGTGCCATAGTGGCATTTTGAGTTAGACATTTGTCACAGATAGGGGAAACATTTGAAAATATTTTATTCAGTCTAGTTTACGAATAATGTAATCTATGTAAAATTTTAAATTGAATTAGGTTATGTCTTACATTAATTGAACATTTATTTACATATAATAGATTTTTTTTCCCCATCTATCGTTCGGAATTGTTATCAATAACTCTTGTTCCCAGTCCCTTCCTATTGCCTCTGTCGTTGGTGTTTCTATATTTAAAATTATATTATATAAGTAAGATATTAAATTGCTTGATTCTGTCTTTCTATTCATTCTAATAAATCTGGGGTTGGAGTTTATTATCCTTGTATATATTTTTTCAAATAATCTTGAATTTGAAGATATTTGAAATATTGATTATTTTTCAAATTATATTTTAGTTGTAATTGTTGGAATGATAAAAGTTTTCCCATTTTATACATATCTCCCATCATTTTAATTCCTATTCTTTTCCCATTGATTAAAAGTTTTATCAATAATAGATTGTTTGAATGAGGGGTTATTAGCTATTGGAGAAAGAAGCGATAATTCTCTTGATTTTAATTTTCATTTTATTTGTTTCCAAATTCGTATTATACTGTGAATAATTGGATTCTTATATATTATATTATATTGTTCAGTTTCATCGGGGAAAGAAGGATCGCTCCTATATTATAAAGGGAAGAATCCTCTTTCTCCATTCTTATCCAATCTACCTGTTGGGCAGAACTGTCCAACCAGTAGATTATATTTTTAATATTCACTGCCCAATAGTAATACAATAAGTTAGGGAGTGTCAGTGCTTTACACGTGTTGTTTTCTTAATTCTATATGATTTATAATCCCATATGAAGTTTATAATATCAGAATATAATTTTTTAAAGATTTTTTTTGGTAAGCATATTGGTATTGATTGAAATAGGTACAGTATTTGTGGTAAGAAGATCATTTTTATCACATTTATTCTGCCTATTAAGGACATCGGCAGTGTTTTCCAAAATTTAATCAACCCATTTAATTTAGTTAATTAAGGCATATAGTTTGCGTTGAGTAATGATTTATATTTCCTGGAAATTTGGATGCCCAAATACTTAAATTTTTCAGTTGCAATTCTAAAAGGGAATTTCAACGGATGTGTCGGCTCTTGAGGTTTTATCGTCATAATTTTGCTTTTGTTCCAGTTTATTCTATATCCTGAAAAAGAACCAAATTCCTCTATTAAATTTAGTATATTTGGTATGCTAATTTATGAATTTGTAATACATAATAATATGTCGTCTGCATATAATGAGATTTTATTATTTGAGTGTTTGGTATTATATCCGTGAATATTCGGATGACTTATACTTTCTGCTAAAGGCTCTATCACCAGTGCAAATAGCAGGGGCGATAGTGCGCACCCCTGCCTATTGTCCCTTGCTAAATGGAATTTTGAGGATAATATATTATTAGTCGGTATTCTAGCCGTTGGCTTATCGTATAATAATTTTACCCATGAGATAAAGTTATTTCCATGTTTAATTTTTGCAATACTTTGAATAAATGTTGCCATTCTACTTGATCAAAAGCTTTTCCTGCATCCAATGAAATACAATACAATACCATTTATTGTCATTTGAAACCTCATTGAGGTTCAAACGAAATTTCGTTTCTGCAGTCATACATACAAAAAAAGAACCAAGACATAACACATTTTACACAAACATCCATCACAGTGAATATCCTCCTCACTGTGATGGAAGGCAAAGTCGTATCTCTCCCTTGCACTCCCCATTCTTCTCCCGGTCAGAGTCAAAGCCCCCGGCAGGTGATAGTATATGTCCCGCGGCCATTCATGCCGCGCCGGGCGATGCAAGGCCCCGCTCCGGGTCTTGATGTTGGAGCCCCCGGCGGGCCCTAGCAAGTCCCGTGGCCATTAAAGCCGCGCCGGGCGATGTAAGGCCCCGCTCCAGGTCATCTTCAATCCCGCAACTCGGGCGGGAGAAGTTGCCGCCGCGGGAGCTCCGAAAAGCGGTCTCCCACCAGGGACCCGCGAGCTCCCGGTGTTACCGTCCACCGGCCTGCAGCTGGAGCCTCCGAATCTCCAGGGTCGGGCAGCAGCAGCGCGCCACCACAGCTCCTCCCGTTCCCAACTCGGCCAGCTCCACGATGGTAAGTAAGTCCGCAGCTCCGCGACTGGAGCCCCAGGTCCGGTTGGAGGCCGCTCCACGGTGCTAGGCCCCAACGACAACGGAGACCCGACAGAGAAAAGGTCGGGTCCTCCGTACAGGGAAAAGATTTAAAAAGTTTCCCCACCCCGCCCCCCCACCCCCCACACATATCCAACTAAAAAAACACTAACTAACAACACTCAACCAAGACAAAAAATAAAGAAAAAGACAGACGGACTGCAGAGGCCGCTGCGACCAGAGTCGCGCCGCCCACCAAATAATTGCTAGGTCGTCTTCAGTATTATGTGAGTACATTATATTAAACGGCCGTCTCAAATTGTTAAAGGAATATCTCTTTGGTACAAATCCTGTTTGGTCCGGGTTTATTAGTTTGCTAACATATTTACTCAATCTTCTCGCTAGGGTCTTTGCTAATATTTCTGATCTGTATTTTGGAGTGCTATGGCTCTATATGAGCCTGGGTCTTCTAGATCTTTATCCTTTTTTGGTATAAGTGTAATAGTTGACTGTGTTTCTGGTAGTTTATTTTCTTTTATAGCGTGTATATATAAATCTTGCATGGAAATCTCTAAAGGCATTTTATGATAGTAGCTGTTAAAACCGACTATATCCATCTGACAGGTAAAACATTACACTAACTGACAAGAGATGGCCAAAGGACATAACTGCAGCAAATGTTCTTTTGGTAATATGTTTAAAGGTGTCAAAACGCCACATTACCGGACATTCAGATTAGATGTATGTGTTGTGAACAGCAATTAAGATACCCAGATTGTACGCACCAGATTAAAAAAAAAGATTAATAAACGCTGTTTCCATCATTCCAACTTCAGAATTAACGTTAAAATTTCAACTGATATATCTCCAGACCAAATTTGTGGTGTATATGACCGACTGTAGAAGTAAAACCTGGATAAATCCAACGTATAGTTGTGAATATTGCTCATTAAATAACTACAGTACTGATACTCCATATTAAGAGCATTGATTTGCCGTTAAAATGAATTTTGTAAACGTGTCAATAGTAGCAGTGACAATCGAACACTGCAGTTTTAACGTTTCACGTGTTCACAATTTAATCCATCTTTATGGATTAAAACAAATAGTAACATTGGGAATTAAAACATTTGATTGCATTCCATTATCAAACATAGTCAATGTTCACTCTGAAGACATTTCCAGCACAATAGGGTCGGGGAGGGGTGTGAATCAGTGCGGGATGGATAGATGGCGGGGAGGGTTTGAGAAGGAAATCGGTGCGGAATGGATAGATTGAGGCAGAGGAATTAGTGCGTGTTGGTAGGAGTATGTACATTTGTGAGGGGAGAGCACGGGGGATGTCAGTGGTGTTGAATGGGGGGGGGGATCAGTACAGGATGGATGGGGGTGGTCAGTACTGGATGAATGGGGGGGTAGACAATGCTGGAGAATCTCAGCGGGTGAGGCAGCATCTACGGAGCGAAGGAAATAGGCAACATTTTGGGTCGAGACCCTTCTTCAGACTGACCCCTCCCATTCTTCTTGAATGGGGGGGGATCAGTACAGGATGGATGGGAGGGGGGGATCTGCGCAGGATGAATGGGGGTTCAGTGCAGGATGAATTGGGGGGGGGGGGGTCAGTACAGTGTGGATCGGAGGGTTTGTGCAGGATAAATGGGGGGATCACTACAGGATGAATGGGGTGAATCAGTACAGGCTGAATGACAGGATCAGTACAGAATGAATGGGATAATCAGTAAGTGATGAATGGGGGGGTTAATACAGGATGAATGAGGGGGTCGGTACAGGATGAATGAGGAGATCAGTACAGGATGAATGGGGGGGTTCAGTAAAAGATGAATGGGAGATCACTACAGGATGGATGGGGGGGGGATCGGTGCAGGATAAATGGAGAGGGGGGTATCTGTACAGGATGGATGGGTGTTGCAGTGCAGGGTGGATGGAAAGGGGGGGGTCAGTACAGGATGAATTGTGGGAGCAGTGTAGGATGGATGTGGGGGTGGCAGGAGAATCAATGCGGAGGATTAATAGATTGGGGGGGGGGTAGATGGGGAGGGGAGCACTGGACGTCAGTGAGGACTGAACAGAGGTGGGAATTGGGATCAGTGTGGGATGGAGAGGCGGAGTCTCAGGACAAGTGGGGTGGAGGGGTGACGTACAAGAGAGAGAAAGGGGGGGGAGGTGGGAAAGGCAGGTCAGCGCTCATCGGACAACACCGGCATCATCGCCCCACTGCCTTGGCTGTCCCTGTCCACCGCCAAAGGGGGAGGTAGTTGGGATCTCTTCGCCACCGCCTCTCCTGCTCCGCCAGCCAAGAGGAAGGTGCGGGGCCGAGCGGTGCAGGTACTTCAGACGGCACAGTGCATGTCCACACATGAAGAGTGGAGAGGCAGAAGCTGCAGAAAAAAAATCTCATAGTACTTGGGTCTGCATGGACTTCGATTTATAAAATGTCAACCTCTTCATGTTAATGAGACTAACACTAAGTTACTACCATAGATAAATTAGTTCAAGTTCACATACACCAATTCCTACATAAACATCAACCATTTCTGACCATTTATCACTCCGATGGAAGCCTATAAAGTGCAGTCAATATTCCTCCGTTCTCCCGTGGTCAGGGCCTGGAAGCGGCCTCTATGGATGGCACTGTGTACAGCCTCCCCCCCCCCCCCCCCCCCCCCCCGTGGAGTTGATCCAAACACATTCCGCGTTCGCGAATCGGCCGCTTCTTAATTGAGACCGTGGCTTCACTATGTTAAGTACATAGGCCCCACGGTCGGAGCACTTTTCCTCGGTATGTTATTGCAGTCTGCTCCGAGATTAGATGTTAAAGACTTATTAGACTACAACAAGCTGGCATTAGTGAAAATTTTTATTTTACTTTGTTATGGATACACATAGGTTAGGACCTCAACTTCATGAATGAATGAGTGATTGATTGAATGAGTGAAATTATAAAAGGGTGCAATTAAATTAATTAAAGTCCATAGAGATTAATTTTCATAAATTCAGACTTTAGATCTTACCTTTCAGTTCCAGTTGATTCACAATGTTTCAATCAGTAGGAGTACTCTCAGCCATGATGTGTGCTCCCTGCCTTGCTAGCTTGAAACAATGCATGTGATTGGCCAATTGGCATCCGACTCAATGTTAAATGTGCTTTGATTGGACTAAAGCTACCTGAAAATGTCCAGGTTTTTCTCTAATTTATTAGAAATGTGCACGTTTTGTTCTTGACAAGTTTCAGGGAATATTTATATATTATTTTTACACAATATGTGAAAATTTCATGTAGTTCCGTGAGTTGGGTCATGAACTTGCACAAAAAAGCTCCTCGGCCCACAGCCTAACCAAAGATTGTGCTTTTTGGTAAGTTAACTGGAAACTGTAAGTTACCTCTCGTGGGCTTATGGTTACAAGGAAATGTAATTGCTCTGAGAGCCACATTAGACTCAATGACAGAATTGTTTCCTTCTAGGACATTATGGTCATATTAAATACAATAAATGCTGATTGACTGAATTTTTTGGTGAAATATTACCACTGCGATTAATCTCTAGGATCTTAATTCCAGACAAGGGCTTGATGTTTTAAATGGTAAAATATATGATTCTAACTGATCCACATGCTTTCTACATGAGGTTCTCTAGCAATCTATTTATTTAATAAAAGAAAACTTCCGCATGCCATTCAGTCTCCGTGGAATATTGGCATCTGGTTCATCAGCTTCAATTCTCAATTTAAAAGTATATTCCTCATTCTGTTCCTTATTTTGTTCCATTTTCTGCATTTATTCTATATTGGGTATAAATTGCCCAAGCGAAATATGAGGTGCTGCTCCTCCAATTTCCGGTGGTGCTCACTCTGGCCATGGAGGAGGCCCAGGACAGAAAGGTCAAATTCGGAATGGGAGGGAGAGTTGAAGTGCTGAGCCACAGGGAGGTCAGGTTGGTTGATGCAGACCGAGCGGAGGGTGTTCGGCGAAACGATCACCAAGCCTGTGCTTGGTCTCACCGATGTAGATCAGCTGACATCTAGAGCAGCGGATGCAATAGATGAGGTTGGAGGAGGTGCAGGTGAACATCTGTCACACCTGGAACAACTGCTTGGGTCCTTGAATGGAGTCGAGGGGGGAGGGAAAGCGACAAGTGTAGCATTTCTTGCAGCTGCAAGGGAAAGTGCCCGGGGAGGGGGTGGTACGGGTGGGAAGGGAAGAATTGACCAGGGAGTTATGGAGGAAGCGGCCTTTGCGAAAAGCAGATGGGGGGGGGGGGGGGAAGATGGGAAGATGTGTGTAAGCAGGGGGGTCACGTAGGAGGTGGCAAAAATGACGGAGGACTATTTGTTGTATGTGATGGTATCAAATCAGTGTTTCAAGTGGATTGATCTATCTGTCCGCACTGCCTGCCGCTAATGGAATTTCAATGCCACGATCTTTTATAAATCTCAGATTTAAGTGCTGATTAGAATTTTTAGTCTTATTGATGGCATTCATAGAATAATTAGTACATGAAAAGCTAACTATTGTTTGTTTTCTTAAAGTGAACTGAATTCAAAATTACAAGATACATTGGAACAAATTGAGGTAATGATATTAAGTATGGTGTTTTGTTGGAGCTTATTAAATGACAGAATACAGAAATGCAAGCATAAAGTTAGTAGTTGACAAGTTAAATGTTTAAGTTTTGTAAATAAACTGGACTCCTGTGTTATAGTTTTTGCTCATTTACTAAACTAGTTGAGGCAGTCACTTTCTTGAAATCAGGCAATGTACAATGCCATTGTCAGAGAACAGTTTAAATGCTTCCTTTCTCTATTGTACCAAATGAAGGTTCTCCTTTTCAATGTAAACCTCAGAATTGTCAGTAGTTTGTTTGCTTCTTGATAAAATATCAATATAGGTTTAGGAGAAAGTTTCCTCAAAATGATTTGAGGGTTCTGTTTTTTATCCCTTTATCAGACTAAGAGATAATGCTGTAATTTTTCCCAGAAGTTATAACTTTGTTTTGCCCCATTCATTTTATAATCTAATTACTTTTATCTTGTGTTGTTAGAACAACACAAATGTGATGGGCCCCACATACGCACTCCTTATTCCCTTAAAGTTGAAGTAGTTACCTGTGTGTACATTAGTTTCATATTTTCAAAACAAACTGTTGACGATGGATCTTGAAAAATATATGATTAAATTGCATAGTTAACCTCTGTACTTAAACATTTGATGTTGTTATTCACTGACTAGTTTTAGTTGCAAGGATTTTTACTCGAGCATTATTTTTTCTGTCCAGTTCTTCAATCGCATTTGGGAAACGGCAAAACCGTAGTATGAATGTTTAGCAAATCATTTTTATGCAATTGAATACGTAAATGTAATTTCTACCTAATATTTTTAAACTACCTAGCTGAATTATGCATAAACTGTGGTGTTCATTGTTTGCCTATTTTATTTAATATATTTAATTTAATATTTAATATATTTTAAATTTAGGAACAATTAGATGTAGCACTGTCAAAAACCTGCAAGCACTTTGAAGTTGGTCATTATACCAAAGTCCAACTTGCATATAGACTACTGGGAAAAACGCAGGTAATGTTGCATTGTTCACATTTCACAAAATATGTTGTATCATTTATTTCATTTTTATCACCTTGCATCAGAGAATTCAATGTATTGTAATTTGTGATGTCTTGTAAAATTTCCAACAATTCTACTTGATTAAAAATGAAACAATTTTTCCACTCTTACCTGGTTAAACTTTAAATTAAGGCATCCTTTAATGAGTAGTATTGGGGTGCCGAGATTGAATGAAATGATTCAAGTTCAAATTACATTTATTGTCACATGCACGAATTGGTACAGTGAGATTTGTGTTACCATACAGCCATAGGAATAAAAAGAACACAATACACGATAGAATTTAACATGAACATTCCCACACAGCGGAATCAATGTTTCTCACTGTGAGGGAAGGCAATAAAGTTCTGTTTTCTTCCTCTTTGTTCACCCGTGGTCGGGGCCTTTGAGCCCTCCGCAGTCGTCGTTACAGCAGCCCGATGTTCAGGCCGTCTCGCCGGGATGATTGGAGCTCCGGTGTCGGAACGGAAGAACACACTCAGCGGCTTGGAGTTTACTGGAGTCCACAGGCTGAGCTGGGCAGAGATTCAACACTGGTGACCCCCGGCAATGGATCCCAGGACTCTGAGATGTTAGAGTCCGCGCCGCCCGCGGTGGCCGATTGAGTTGACTGACATAATGTGTGATGGCAAGAGTAATTTTTTAACCACTACCAATCATGTGTCTCTTTCAGAAAAGGGCCTGCAGTTTTCTCCAGATTTATTGTGCTGAAGCAATATTTGAATTTTAGCCCAGACTAGATCTGTAGTAGAATTCCTGGGATTGGCAGATTTTCCAGACTGTTGGATGTTGTTCCAATTAATACCCAACTAGTACAACTCACCGATTTTATATGCTATGCAGGAGTATAATAAACCTGATGATTTAAAAAAGAGTGCAGGAAACGGGGAACAGTTAATTTAAAGTGAGCAGGGCAACCGGAGTCCTGGTGTGTTAATGGGAGCACGTAAATTTGCATCTGATTAAATTGATGCTAGCTGTCAGAGCTTGCAAAGGATTGGTTAAAGAATTATCAGAGTTTGGCTACGTATTCTTCAGAATTTAGAAGAATGAGGGTGATCTTATTGATGACGGGTTAGATGTTAAGATGTTGCCATGAGTGGGAGAATCTTGAATAACATCAAGTTATAAGGTGAATCTAAGTTCTGCGTTGGTGATGGAGGCCAGCTCTTTGGGGGTATTTAGAGAAGAATAGATACATTTTTGAAAGATCAGGGAATGAGGGGAAACTAATACAGAAGAGTAGCTGAAGCCTGGAGCAGATTGGTCATGATTCCATTGAATGGCAAGATTGGATTGAGGGGCTGAGTGGTCTCCTCCCTCTCCAATTTTCTTATGTTATTATAACAGATTTATGAGACTGGAGATGCAAGCTGATATCTTGACCAAAACTCAGTTTTTGAGGTTTTGGGTCAGGATCCTTCTGAAGACTTGTGTTATTAGAACTGATTTAGCCAGTGTGTAGGGCTACGAGTGCGAAGAAAATAAGAATGAGGGGCAGACAAAAGTGCCATAATATGGAAATCTTGTCATATTTTACACATTTCTTGTAGATGAAACTCCAGTACTCAAACTAGAATTTCATTTACTTACTCATATTTTTGGCCACTGGATATCACTTTTCAGGCTAGCACTTATTGCCCATCCTTGTTCCCCATGAGCAGAAAATGATAAGCGGATGCTTATCCTACAGGCATTTTGACCTTCCATGCCAACACTTGGTCCGTAGCCTACTATGTCTTGGTAATTCAAATGCTGCCAAAGGTTCTCAAATGTTGTGAGAAAGGTACAGCACTGCTGGTGATAGATTTCCAGAAGGAAAATTATATTACTTGGATCTGCAGGTGCTGTTGCTCTACCCTTGTTCTCTGTGGTGGTAAGGGTTGTGGGTTTGGAGTGTGCTGTCAGCGCAGCTTGTGTGAGTAATTGCAGTTGATTTTCAGGATTCAGGATGGTACTCATTAGAGATGATGAATGTTTGGGATTCCCAGCAATTCCTAGGTGTTCTTTTATCCTAAATAAGGCTGAGCTTCCTGTGAGTTGGTACTTCACTCAGGCAGGCAAGTGGCAGGTATTCCATCTGGCACCTGATCATGTCGACGCAGTATATGTATGGCTGGTGCAGTTTGAGTGCCTGTTGCTAGAACAGGTAGTATATTGTTGAACAAAGGTGTTCACTGTGTCGTAAACCTGATCATTTACAGTCTTCCTTTTGCTTAGAAACATTCAAATTTATGGCAGTGAAGGAGTTTATAGTTCTTGACATTCCAACTAGAAAAGAGCAATAGAGATTAATATTGCTTTGAATATTTTGCCCTGTAATCTTATAATACACAGTTAAACAAACATCTCATTAAAGGTGGGAGGGATTTGACTCCATGTTTTTGATGGAAATCCAGTCTCTTTCAGATCATGAAATATTTCCCCTCAATCTTTCCAAGCCCCTTTTCTATTGATTTTAAACTGGTATCCCCTAGTTTTTTTTTTTAACTTATTAAATGCATTTTTTCCAATCTTTATCTACTAGTATCTTGGCACAGAGCTTCCCTTAATGATATTTTGATTTTTTACTTAGTGATGCATTTACATTGTAGCTTTACAGGACACATGATCTAATAGTCTGAAGAAGGGTCTTGACCCAAAACATCACTTAACCATGTTCTCCAGAGATGCTGCCTGACCTGTTGAATTACTCCTGCAATTGGTATCCACATGACCTAATACCCTGTGTCTACAAGGACATTGTTTGCAATAAATCACCTGAAAGCAATTTGAGTGTTGTGTGCAATTTTGATCTCTTTATCTGAGGTAGATTGTTCAGGCTAAAGAGGAGGTGCAGCGAAGAGAGATCTTGTCTATTGCCTTTATGCAATTTAAAAGAATGAGAGATGTCCTCATTAAGCCTTTTAAAATATTGACAAGACTGGACAGACTAAATGTAGGGATGACATAACTGATGACAATCTAGTCTGGAAATCGGGTTCACAATCTAAAGGTGTGGTGTAAGCCATTTATAACTGAAATGCAGAAAAATGTCCACTCAAAAACTGGTGAATTTGTGGAAATCCGTGCCACAGAGGAGAGATCGTATTGAGGAAAGAGTACTTATGCTGAAGAGATTTTGGGGTGGGGGGGGGGGGGAAGCAGGATGCCATGATCACATTGCACATTGAATGGTGGAGCAACCTCAAAGGGCTGAATGGTTACTCCTGTTTTCTTTGTTTCTGTATATTAGACTGCCCCTTTATTTAAGAAAATACCATATTGCATACCATATGTAGAATTTAGAATAATTTTCTATCATCACCATGCTTCTAAAGTCATTTTAAGAATAAGATGATTTCATTTAAAAATACTTCCTTAAAAGTTAATTCATTATCAGGCTGTCACTGATTGTTGTTTGTATGACTTATTTTAAAAACTCTTTTGCAGACTGCAATGGATCAATTACATATGCACTTCACTCAGGCAATTCATAACACAGTGTTTCAGGTGGTTCTTGGATATGTGGAATTGTGTGCGGGAAATTCTGACACTAAGTTTCAGAAACTCCAATACAGAGACCTTTGTACGGTATGTATTTTCTTAATTACACGTTCCTTGCATGAAAATTTGCATGATTAGGTTAAAATTATTTCCAGATGAAAGTGATTTGTAGAACAGTAAAATAAATACTGAACCTCCAAAGAAGCAATTCAGACCAACTAGACTGAATACTTTTAACAGTATTTTAATTTTTAGCACCATCACAGAATAATTTTCCTTTCTCAAATTGTTTATAAAAATCTACACAGGAATCTAGATTGAATATGCAGAATCAAGACTGGGGGGAATGGTGGTGATTTATTGAAAATCAATTATATTAAAAAAAAACCCACAAAACCACATACTAAATGGTATCTCTGGTTCTCCTTCTACACAGCATTGTTATTTTTAATGGCAATTAATTGATTACTTGTATTTGTGTAACATTGTATCTCACTGCAGTAATCAAACCTCTACAGGTTAATGGCCTGTCCCACTTAGGCAACTATTTAGGCGACTGCCAGGGACGAGTTTTAATGGAATTTGCCTATGACATCTGGTGACAACCTACGACAGCATCTACGTCAACCTATGACAGCAAAAATTGTCGCCACTGTCGCCTAAAAATGTTCAACTTATTGCAAATTTTGCAGCAGTTGCCTGTAGTCGCCAAAAAAAATCACCTACGTTGGACAGTCCTATTACGATTCAGAAGAATGATATGTAATCTTCATTGAATTGTTTAAAATTCTTACTGGGATTGGCAGGATAGATGAGTAAATGTTGTTTTCCCCTCACAGGGGAATATAGTATCTGCGGACACTATAAAGAATTGGATATTCCCGACTAAAATGAGAAGAAATTTCTTTAACTAAAGATGAATGAATTTTTGGAATCCAGTATTCAAGAGGGTTGTGGAGGTGATATTGCTCAGTAAAATTGAAGACCAGAGAAACGGGCTTCTAATTTGGCTGATGAGTAATATGGAAGCTCTAGTCAAAAACAAAAGGGGCATATATCAGTCACATGCTCAGGACAGGACAGTATAGAAGTTAGACACAAAACGCTGGAGTAACTCAGTGGGACATGCAACATCTCGAAATGAGGAATGGGTGAAGTTTTGGGTCGAGATTTCTTCAGTCTAGTCAGGGGAAAGGAAAACAATTTTCCCTGGTTTCCCTTTCCCCTGTTTAGTCTGAAGAAGGGTCTCGACCCAAAACGTCACCAGAGAAGTGATGCTGAAGCCCTGGGCCTGCTTCTCTCCAGAGATGCTGCATGTCCAGCTGAGTTACTCCAGCTGTTTGTGTCTTTCTTCAGTTTAAACCAGCATCCTCAGTTCCTTCCTACACAGTACAGCACAGAAACAGCCCTTTGGCCTTTAATGCCTGTGCTGAACATATTAATTCCTTCCTTCCAAGTTAATTCCTTCTTCCTTCATGTGATTTATATCCCCCCCCATTGCCAGCATATGGATAACTAAAAGCTTTGTAAATGCCATGATCGTATCTGCCACCACCACCATTTCCACCAGCATAGAAACATAGAAATTAGGTGCAGGAGTAGGCCATTCGGCCCTTCGAATCTGCACCGCCATTCAATATGATCATGGCTGATCATCCAACTCAGTATCCCGTACATGTTCTGGGCATCTCTGTAATAGAAGGGAATTGCCAGAGGATGAGAAAACGGTTTGTGCCACCTCTGTTCAAAAGGATACAAGTTTGCCCTATAAACTTGCCCCAGCTTGAAAGCACGTATCGCCAGATTCAGGAACAGCTTCTTCCCTGCTATTATCAGACTGCTGAACAGTTCTCTCATAAATTAAGGGTGTGGTCCCAATCTCCCAACCTACTTCATTGAGTCCCTTATTCCTTTTTTTTCAACATACCACATTGTGTTTCTTGCTCTCTCTAACAATAGGGTTATAATATTTATAGCAACACTATGTCTTGCACTATGGTATTTTTCTCTCTGCACAACCCATTGTGCTGGTGTTGGGCTTGATTGTACTAATCATAGTTTTGTCAGTATCAAAGTCATATTTATTTGTCACATGTACCAACTAAGGTACAGTGAAATTAATTTGCCATGCAGCGATACAATTGGAGAAAGAAAATCACACGATACACAATAGAAATCAACATAAGCATCCACCACAGCATTCTTTACTATGGTAGAAGGTGACAAAGTTCAGTCAGTCCTCCTCCTTTGTTCATCTGTGGTCAGGACCATAAACCCTCCGTAGTCGCCGCTACGGACGGCCGGATGTACAGGCCTTCTCGTCGGAATGATGGAAACTCCGACGTCGGGATGGTCGAACACACTCCGCGGCTTGGAGTGCCCGAATCAGCCACTTTCCTACCTGAGACCATGGCGTTAGGATGTTGTAGGCTGCAGGCCGGCGGTCGAAGCTCTTCTCCGGAGATGCCTGGCAAGGGATTCCAGGCCCAGGATGGTAAATCCATGTTACAACTGCGGCTATAAGCTCCGCAGACCACAGCCCCATGATGTCAAAGTCACCAGGCCAGCGATCGGAGGACTCCTTTCTGGCGATCCCCGGCAAGGGTTCGCCCCGCCCCGCGATGGAAAAGTCTGCGCTGCGCCCGCCGCTGAAGCCCTGGGCCGGACTCCGGGAAAGGCCGCTCCAATCCAAGCTGTTAGGCCGCGAGGGGAGGCGGAGAAGCGACATGGAAAAAGTCACCTCTCCATTGAGGAATTGTCTGAAAAACTGTTTTCCCCCTTTCCCCCCCCCCCCCCCCCCCCCCAAATAAGACATACCGAGAGACACTGAAACAAACATTTGGGCATACTAAAAAAAAAGTCGAAATAACCAACACGCTGCTGGCAGAGCAGCTGACTCGCAGCGCCACCAACCCTCCCTTTTGTGTTATGGTGTAAAGTAGTAGACGGCTTTGGGAGGTGATTCTAGGGCAGTGAGTCTCAGCAGCCATGTGTGAATGATCTCTGCCTTTCTTGTATCTGTTGCTCAAATGTTCTCTGTGGCCTTTCACTGGACCTTGCCTCTGTCTCTGACATATAAAGGCCATTGTTCTCTGTCTCTCCTCTCTCCCCATCCTCAGCTCTCTCCCTGCCGCCCTCTTTCGCCGCTCCATCCTCGATCCTCCTTCCCCTCGGGTGCTCTCTCGCTCTGCGACTGTTAAACCGTCATCGTCGCGGAGCTCACGGTCTTCTTGACCGCGTGACGTAGGGTGTATGTAATAGTATGTAACTTACTGCATTAGAGTAGCAATTAGGAGAGCAGCAGGTCGCCAGTTATTTTTTCTAGGCTAACTTGAAATAGCATGCCTTTCCCCAATATAATTTTTAATGATTTAATATTTTTGTTTTGTGGTTTGTTGTAATATTGATAGCAAAGCCAATAAATTGTATTTATTACCAGAGGAATCGTTGAACTATGCAGACCTTTTCTACTTCCTAAATGAAAGTTGCATTTGATTGCAGTTCAACAAATAACCAGAGTTTTGATTTGTGCTGTTCTTTTCATTCCCTGTTCATTTCCAAGATAGTTACAGTAGGTAATGGTTATTACAGGCAAGGAGCTGGATGAAATTGGCAGGCAGCTGGAATATGTGCTCAGCTTTATGGAGTCTGATAATGCAATTCCTATCATCTGGAAGTAGCACATTAGTTTTAAACCTTTCAATATAAAATTGCCCTTTTGTGACATTGGTTTTAATAGCTGATGCTTTTCTTCGCTAAAACCCTAAAAAATTATTGCTTTTGAGGCTGGGTAAGGCTCACGTTATTGTCATGAAATTGCAAATTTTATACTCTTAATTTCAATCTTAAATGAGCACCAAAGACAGAAAGTCCTTGGTGTTCAGGAAGACCAGGGCATCCCTGTGCTTTTAGACGTTAGAGAAACATTGCGGAAACCGGCCCTTCGGCTCACCAAGTCCACACGGACCAGCGATCACCCCGTACACTAGCACTATCCTACACACTAGATATAATTTAGACTTTTACCAAAACCAATTAACCAACAAACATGTACATTTTTGGAGTGTGGGAGGAAACTGGAGCACCCAATGGAAAAGACTACCTAGGTTATCATGCAAGCAAAAGTTAAGCAGATTGGGCCTTCTCTACAGTTCAAGAATAAAAAACGATTTTATTTAATTGTGTAAATTGACAGTAGATGTGGAATTGTTTAATTGGCTTGGATGCTGAGACTCAGAGGTTGCAGTCTCAAAATCAGGTGCTGATTATTTAAGACGGATGAAAGGGAATCAATTGGATCACAAATCTTTGGAATCCTCTGCCCTGTTGATGTGAGTATTTGAGTCGGGGATTGATAGACTTTTGATTATCCAAAGGTATGTGGTTACTACAGGAAAGTGACTTGGAGGTAGACATTAGCAAAGATCTTATTGAGTTGTATGATTGACTGGCAGACAAAGTTTTATTGTATTTTGGTACATGTGATAATAGTAAAGCAATACCAACAATATCGAACAATACTAGCAATTCAAGAAGTTAGCTAACTACTATCACAACTTAAACACAATTAGAGGGAACAATAAATACAAGGACTTGCATTTACTTGTTAAATGAAGGGAGAAATTGGCATTAATGAAGTAAAAACTCAGATTCAGATTCAATTTTATTGTCATTGCACTTTTCAGTGCAACAAAATGGTTTAGCCTGCAGTCATACATAGAATAAATAACAAAACACACACTCAACACAGTTTTACATCCACCAAAGTGAGTCCACCAGGCACCTCCTCACTGTGATGGAAGGCAAAAGTCCCAATGTCCCTCCTTGCTCTCCCTCTGCGCTGAGGCAATCCAGGTCTTCGATGTTGTGACCCCACCGGGTGTTGGTAAGTCCCACGGCTGAATACGAGCCCCGCGAACGGGCCGGTTAAAACTCTGCGGTCCTGGGCGGTTGAAGCTGCCGCCCTCCAGTCCAGCGGACGCAGCTGCTGTTGTGGGAGCTCCGGAAAAACAGGTCACCAACCTGTGACCTGCGAGCTCCGGACGTTGATGTCATCCACAAAGCAGAATTTATTATTTTATAATGATATTATAAGGTAGGTTTTGAAGGATATGGGCGAAACGCAGGCAGGTGGGCACTGGTCAGCATGAGCAAGTTGGTCTGAAGGGCCTGTTTCCACGCTGAATGACTACGATAATAGTTTTATGGTTGTTTGAGTGCTACCTAGTGTAAAATGGAATGGCATTATTTTGTTATCTTCAATATATTTCTGATACTGTTGTTGAATAATTTTAAATGCAAGTACTTCAAACATATATGTCAAAAGAGTTTATTGTCATGTGTCCCTGACGGGACAATGAAAATCTTTCTTTGCATAGCACTACAGAACATAGAAGGCATTGACTACAATTCTATACATAAATACACCCATGAATTAATAAATTAATAAAGTGCAAATAACAGATGGAGGGATATTAATGTTCAGAGTTCCGAGCCAGAGCTATGTTATGGACTGGATTAGGCCATGTGGCCCTTCAATTGTTCTTCATTTAATAAATGATAACATGATTGACTCAACTTCACCTTATCTGACTACTAATTAAGAATCTGTCTACCTTTAAAAATATTCGAAGATACTGATTTCACAGCCTTTGCAGAAGGGCATTTGAAGATTTTCAATCCTCAGGGAAAATAATGTCCCTATCTTAAATATGTGACCTTTTTTGAAATACTAACCCCTGGTTGTTTATAATCCCACAAGAATAAATGTCCTCTCCTCAGCCACCTTGTCAAGATCCCGCGAGATCATATGTTTCAATTGTAGATGATAAGTGCATGTCCCTTTAATTGTAGTGACGTAGCCCTGCTAACCACTCCCCTATAATCAAGTATATCTGTGTCTTCCCATCCCCTAGCTCTCTCTAGTGAACGTGACAGACCATGTACAGCTAGGGCAGTAATGTGTGTGTAGTCAATAAAAGCTATATTAAAGAATTCCTTGTGTACGTGCATGTTCTTTACATGGCGTCAGAAGTTTCTTTTCCTGCGTCTCCTGTATATCGGGTTTTATTTCTTTAGTCCCAGTTACCCCTCCCTGACTCGCTATGGCTTCCTCCTGTCATAAGCCAGACCCACTGATCTTCGACGATGACATTGCTCACCGATGGAACGTCTTCCGACGTGATTTTGAGCACCGTGTCGCAATCGCCCACCCTGCAGTTGCCCCAGCGATTAAAGCCTCCCTCCTTCTAAACCTGGCCGGTCCGGAAGCTCTGGAGCGCTCCGAGTCGTTCGTTTTCGGGCTCAACGAGAGCGCCCAGGACCCGGCGTGTTTGGTCGAAAAGTTTACCGAGATGTGTGATGTTCCCACCAACTGCATTCTGGAGCGTTTTAAGTTTTTCGCCCACCGCCAGAACCCTGGTGAGTCTGTGGACAATTTCGTAGCTGCTTTGCGGCACCTAGCTCGCCGCTGTAACCTGGGTGCCGCGACCCCCGATACCCTGACCCGCGATGTCTTGGTGTATGGTCTACGGGACGAGAAACTGCGATCCGAGTTCCTGTGTAAGCCAGATCTGACTTTTCACGAGGCTCTGCACACCTCTCGGTTAGCGGAGGCTGTCTCCTCTGCCGTGTCCCCGCCCGACCATGCGGTCCGCGCGGCCAGTTTCGCCGGCCGCCGTTCCACTGACCAAAAACGCCAGAAAGCAAGCTCTGCTTCCAGCTCAAAACCAGGTCAGCGCTGCCCAAACTGCAACTTCGTGTCGCATTGTTTTAATGTATACCCTGCGTTGGGGAAGACCTGCAATTTCTGCCATAAGCCCAACCATTTCTTGGCAGCATGTCGTTCCCGTGGGAAACCTGGGCAACAGCAGCATAAGCCTTCCTATTACCTGGTACGGGATGATACAATGTCTGGTTCCTATCAACTGCATGACAACCTCCCACTGTCTGATTCGAGCTCTTCCCAGAGTGAGCTAAGTGTTTTTTCGCTGCGAGGTGCACCTGCGCTGATAACAGACCCGACCGTGCAAGTTACTGTAAACTTCACAACTTTCTCTGCCAAGGTTGATACTGGGGCAGCTGCAAACGTTATGTCAACAACCTTATTCAAGAGGATAAGACATAATGAGCGAGTTACCACTGAACGCTCTGTCCTTCGTGCCTATGGGGGAGGTCTGCTTGTTCCTGTGGGGAAGGCCACTCTCCACTGCAAAGTACTGAAGGCCATTCGGCCCCTCTTTCTTCCTATTGGACGGCAAATGTGCACCCCTGCTCAGTATTCAGGCCTGCCAGGACCTTGGTCTAGTCAACTTCCACCGTGACATCCGTGTGGTGCAGCAACCCTTAGACCCGCTGGTCGAATACCCAGACCGTTTTGATAGCAAGCTGGGGAAGCTTCCCTGCAGCTACAAGATCTCCCTCAATCCGGAAGTTGAACCTGTCATCCGCCCGCCCCACCGAGTGTCGTTTGCGATGACGGACAAGGTTGAGTCTACACTTCGTGATATGGTGGCTATGGGCATCCTGACGGAGGTGAGCGAGCCAACTCAGTGGGTCTCCACCATGGTTGTCGCTGCGAAGAAGGACAAAAGCGAGCTGTGGATCTGCATCAACCCCAAGGATTTGAACTTGGCTATCAAGCGCCCGCATTATCCTATGCGAACCGTTGAAGATGTTGCTGCACAAGTCGGCCCAGCCACTTTGTTTTCAGTGCTGGACGCAAAGAGTTCGTTCTGGCATATACTACTAGATGAACGGTCATCTTACCTGACAACTTTCGGCACACCCTTCGGGAGATTTTGTTTCCTGCGCATGCCGTTCGGTATCAACTCCGCCAGTGAGGTATTCCACAGCTGTTCGCGGGGCTCCCGTGCGCTATCATTGTTGACGACATCCTGGTGTATGGGAAGGATGTCAAAGTCAAAAAGTCAAAAGTCAAAGTCAAACAAACTTTATTGTCATTTAGAAATACATTGATACATGCAGTTCCAAACGAAATTACGTTGCATTTGGCTCCCTGTGCAACACAATAAATTAACCGAAGGATAGGCATGGGTGAAAAGGATAAATAGACAATAGTGGCAGCCCGTCGCACAGCACGACCACAACCTCCGGCTAGTCCTGGATCGAGCTCGAGAGGTCAACCTGAAGCTCAACCCGAAAAAGTGCCGGTTCCGCGTCCCGGAGGTCTCCTACGTGGGACATGTTTTTACAGCGTCTGGGCTGAAGCCTGACCCACAGAAGACAGCCGCGATTTCCGAGATGCCAGCTCCTGAGGATGTGCCGAGCCTTCAGCGTTTCCTGGGCATGGTCAACTACCTGGGGAAGTTCATCCCTGACTTGTGTGAGTTAAGAGCTCCACTGAGAGACCTGGTGAAAAAGGACACTGCTTGGGCTTGGTTCCCGCAGCACCAGAATGCCTTTGACGTCCTCAAGTCCAAGCTAATCAGCACCCCGACGCTGAAGTACTTCGACCTCAAGGTCCCATCGTCATCACCTGTGATGCCTCCAAGTTTGGCCTGGGCACCGCCTGTTTGCAGATCCACGACGGGGTACAACTGCCTGTGTCTTTCGCGTCCCGCACGTTGACTCCTGCCAAGCAGCGCTATGCCCAGATTGAGAAAGAGCTGCTGGCTGTCGTGTTCGTCTGTTCAAAGTTTAAGGACTATATCCTAGGCACGGAGTTTTCCATTGAAACTGACCACCAGCCTCTGGTCACCATCCTCAACAAGCCGATTCACGCTGCCTCTCCAGGCTCCAGCGGATGATGCTCCAGCTACAGCGCTTTACCTTCTCCGTGGTATATCGTAAAGGCAAAGACATGTTCATTGCTGACACGTTGTCTCGGGCGCCCCTTTCTTCGACCACCCGTCACCCTTACGAGGCGTCCAATATGATAGTGCTGAATGTCAACTTCGTGCCTTCCAACCAGTTGAAGTCTCTGGTCAAACACACTGCTGCTGACGCTTCGCTCCAACAGCTGGCTGCGGTCATTCAGCGGGGTTGGCCCGAACGACGTTCTTCCCTGCCCGCCGCGGCAGTGCCTTACTTCCTGGTCCGTGACGAGCTGGTGCTGCGAGATGGTGTGATCGTAAAGGGCCACAAGGTGGTGGTGCCTGAAGCTCCACGGCAACAGTATTTTGAAACTGCTCATCGTGGCCATCCCGGGGCCGAGGCCACTCTTTCCATCGCTCAGAGCCAGTTTTACTGGCCTGATATGGCCACTTTCTTCCGGGACAGGGTGTCGTCATGCCCTACATGCAACAGTCTCGCCCAGCAGCGGCAGCCCCTTTTGCAGCAGCCCGCACCAGACCTGCCATGGTCTGCGCTGGCGACTGACATTTTCGAATGGCACGCCAAGCATTTCCTAGTGCTTGTCGATTCCTACTCGAACTGGTTTGAGGTCGACCAGCTGTCCTCTCTCTCATCCTCTGCCATCATTGAGAAGCTGCGCCGCCACTTCGCCACCTTTGGGTCCCCTGCAACCCTGCAGTCAGACAACGGCAGCCAGTTCACCAGCGCTGAGTTCCAGGACTTTGCTGACCGTTGGAACTTTCGACACTCCACCAGCAGCCCGGAGTACCCGCATAGCAACGGCCTGGCTGAGCGCGTTGTCCGCAGTGTTGCGGGATTGCTGGAACGTTGTCGCCTTTCAAAATCGGATATTTACCTTGCTCTCCTGAACCTCCGCAACATTCCCCGCGACCACGTCCTGGGGTCCCCGGCGCAACGCCTCATGTCCCGGGTCATGCGCCCTCCTATTCCGGTTGCCCAACAGACCCTTACCCCCTCCGTGCTGAAACCTGCCATGGTCCGCGAGCATATTGCTAACAAGCAGTTCATCCAGAAGCGCTCCCATGACAGGTCCTGCCGCGTTCTTCCTCCTCTGTCTCCTGGCCAGGTTGTCCGTATGCGCTCCACCTCCGGTCACCATGGGCTTGCAGTTGTCGTCGGATCTGCCGGTTCGCCTCGTTCTTACTTGGTTAACCTCGATGGCACGGTCTACCGCAGGTCACGTCAGCACCTTTGCCTGGTGAATGAGCCTCCTCCCCTCCTGCTGTCCCGCATGCTTCGCCCATGTCCTCCGCCCCCCCAGCCCATCCCGGTCGTTCTTCCTGTGCCTGTCCCTGTCTCTCCTCCCGTCTCGCCCCCCTCCTCTCCCTCGTCGCCGCCGCGCTCACCGCCCCGCGACTCTCCTGCCAGGGTTTCCCCTCCCGCGCCGGTTCCACTCGTTCCCGTGGGGGGAGGAGGTGTGAGCGGTATGCGGACCCGCTCTGGCCGTCTTGTGCAGCCGCCTGACCGTTATGGCGAATATGTATGATTCGGTGCTGCGTTATTGTTTCTTTGTTCTCTGTTTGCCCTAGCATATGAGACGTGGTCGGCTGTCACTTTTCTTTCTTTTGTAGAGGAAGGATGTAGATGATAAGTGTATGTCCCTTTAATTGTAGTGACGTAGCCCTGCTAACCACTCCCCTATAATCAAGTATATCTGTGTCTTCCCATCCCCTAGCTCTCTCTCTCTCTCTAGTGAATGTGACAGACCATGTACAGCTAGGGCAGTAATGTGTGTGTAGTCAATAAAAGCTATAGTAAAGAATTCCTTGTGTACGTGCATGTTCTTTACACAATCAAGTTTCTTTCATCATTCTGAACTCCAGCAGATACAAACCAAACCTGTTCAAATTTTAATTTCAGGTATTAGTATGAAATTTTCTCTACAGTTCAGCCTTAACATTTTTCCTGAAGGGCAAATAGAACTATACACAATACTCCAGATATGGACTTATCAATGTCTTCTGTAACTGAAGTATGATTCCCTAACTTCACGTTAAATTCCCAGTCAATAATTGATACTGCAGTATTACCTTTCCTAATTACTAGTTGTAACTGCAGACTGGTCTTTTGCTAATCATACATTAAGTGGCCCTGATCCCTCTGCATATCAACTCTGCAATTTCTTTCCCTTTGAATAATCTGTGGCTATTTTATGCTCCCTCGAGGTCTTCGTGTGAGCAAAAACTTTAGTCAGCTTAACTCCATTTTGTAAAACGTTGAAGCAGAAGCACTGATTGGTGTAGCACACCATTTGTTACAATTGTGAGCTTTAAGATGATCGTACATTTCTATTCTCTCTTTCCTGTTATCCAGTCAGTTAATCTTCTATCCAGGTTAGCATGGTATTTCCTACAGCATGAGGTTTTATTCTCTGATTTCCTCTGATACAGCATCTTACCAAATGCCTTCAGGTGATTCAAGTACAGTGGCTTGCAAAAGTTTTCATACCCCTTGAACTTTTCCACATTTTGTCACGTTACAACCACAAACGTAAATGTATTTTATTGGGATTTTATGTGATAGACCAACACAAAGTGGTGCATAATTGTGAAGTGGAAGGAAAATGATATATGGTTTCCAAATTTTATTACAAATAAAAAACTAAAAAGTGTGGCGTGCAAAAGTATTCAGCCCTCCTGAGTCAATATTTTGTAGAACCACCTTTTGCTGCTATTACAGCTGCAAGTCTTTTGGGGTATGTCTCTACCAACTTTGCACATCTAGAGACTGAAATTTGTGCCCTATCTTCTTTGCAAGATAGCTCAAGCTCAGTCAGATTGGATGGAGAGCATCTGTGAACAGCAATTTTCAAGTCTTGCCAGAGATTCTCAATTGGATTTAGGTCTGGACTTTGACTGGGCCATTCCAACACATGAATATGCTTTGATCTAAACCATTCCATTGTAGCTCTGGCTGTATGTTTAGGGTTGTTGTCCTGCTGGAAGGTGAACTTCCGCCCCAGTCTCAAGTCCTTTGCAGACTCTAACAGGTTTTCTTCCAAGATTGTCCTGTATTTGGCTCCATCCATCTTCCCATCAACTCTGACCAGCTTCCCTGTCCCTGCTGAAGAAAAGCATTTCCACAGCATGATGCTGCCACCACCATGTTTCACAGTGGGGATGGTGTGTACAGGGTGATCTGCAGTGTTAGTTTTCCGCTATACATAGCGTTTTGCATTTAGGCCAAAAACTTCAGTTTTGGTCTCATCAGACCAGAGCACCTGCCTCCACATGTTTGCTGTGTCCCCCACCTGGCTTGTGGCAAACTGCAAACGGGACTTCTTATGGCTTTGTTTCAACAATGGCTTTCTTCTTGCCACTCTTCCATAAAGGCCCAATTTGTGGAGTGCACGACTAATAGTTGTCCTGTGGACAGATTCTCCCACCTGAGCTGTGGATCTCTGTAGCTCCTTCAGAGTTACCATGGGCCTCTTGGCTGCTTCTCTGATCAATGCTCTCCTTGCCCGGCCTGTCAGTTTAGGTGGACGGCCATGTCTTGGTAGGTTTGCAGTTGTGCCATACTCTTTCCATTTTCGGATGATGGATTGAACAGTGCTCCGTGAGATGTTCAAAGCTTGGGATATTTTTTATAACCTAACCCTGCTTTAAACTTCTCCACAACTTTATCCCTGACCTGTCTGGTGTGTTCCTTGGGCTTCATGATGCTGTGTGTTCACTAATGTTCTCTAACAAACCTCTGAGGCCTTCACAGAACAGCTGTATTTATACTGAGATTAGATAACACACGTGGACTCTATTTAATAATTAGGTGACTTCTGAAGTCAATTGGTTGCACTGGATTTTATTTAGGGGTATCAGAGTAAAGGGGGCTGAATACTTTTGCACGCCACACTTTTCAGTTTTATTTGTAAAAGAAATGTGAAATCCATGTATCATTTTCCTTCAATTTCACAATTATGTGCCACTTTGTGTTGGTCTATCACATAAAATCCCAATAAAATACATTTACGTTTGTGGTTGTAACGTGGCAAAATGTGGAAAAGTTAAAGGGGTATGAAAACTTTTGCAAGCCACTGTATACCATTTCCCCATTATCCACAACATATTATAAAGACTCTAATGTATTGATTAAATATGACAAACCTACGACTGCCTAATTACATTGAACTTTGCTAAGTGCTTTGTTATAATAGGTATGTTACAAAACGTACCTTTACGGGCGCTGCACTTCTGCCGCTCCCCGTGTGCGTGACTTTCGCGCCTTGCAGAGGGGGGCGGGCTTGAAGTGCCGTTTTTCAACAGGCAGGACAAATCGATCAATGTCGGGCGATTTGGTTGCTGAAGAAAAATCGCTCCGACATTTCATGAATGGTGGTATTTTTAAATTACTCTACATTATTTATTAACTAGAGTAATTTAAAAATCACCTTCAAAAGCCGTGAGCACAGACAACCGGAAGCATTTTCCGTAGGGGAGGAAAAAAAGGTAAATACTTTATTTTTATATTAAAAGTTGGTTTTTCGTGAGGCATTAATAATATTTTTATGTTGCGAAATGGGGTCCCCAAAAAATGTATGAACCCCCAGTATTTTTCCTCCCGACTTCACCGCTAACCGCAACGTTCCAATCCACCGCATTCCACTAAACCCACTCGCTAGTTGATTTAAATGGCCGTTAATTTACAGGCATAAAACACTAAATTCCTTCCATTTGGCCCAGAAATTCATGAAAATTAGATTTAAAAATTATGTTATATTGTGGATTATTGTGTGAATGTTATTTGGACACTTAGGCAATTTTAAAAAAGTTTATCTTTTCTTAAGAAATTGATAGATGTTTAGATCTACTCATTGAATTTTGTAATTAGCTACAATTAGATAACTAACTAATTATATGCTTTAATTTCAGGTAATCCAAGTAAGATTGTTTAATATTTGTTTCAGAATGCTTCAATCTATAATTGAAAATTTCATTGAGTTCTCTTAATTTTTAAGAATGTTATGGACTTTTAACTTTTCCAGATCACAGCTTTTGAGTTGAAAGGCATTGGGAAGCAAGATGCTCATTTCCGAGTATGAAAATGGCCATAACTTTCTTAATACTGAAGATATGAAAGTAAATTAGGTGTCAAATTAAACTTCTTTTTATGCTTTATCTGATGGGATAAATTGCAGACTTGATTTTTAAAATCTCAAAATTTTGTAACATTGCTAGTTATAAGATCTTTAAAAATATCTTCCAAACAGTATTTCCTTGATAAACATTAAGCTAGCCAGCCTGCTGTGTCCTGATTTCTATTCATCTTCTCGAATAAAGGAATTACATTTGCTATTTTATTTTTAATCTGATGAAAACTTTCATGAAATTTGTACATTTTATAACACATCAACTATTGTACCATCACTTCTTTTAAGATAAAGTTAATCAGGAATCGAAGATCCGTCAGCTTGCAGCTTCAACAATTTGATAACTCGGCGGGTCAGGCAGCATCTGTGGAGAGAATGAACAGGTGGCGTTTTGGGCTGTGACCCTTGGGGTGCAACTATTGCAGTTCCTTGTATCTTCAACAATGTGTTCAGTGCCATTTGTTTCCAATACCATGATTGTTGATACAAGATTAGAAAGTCTATGCACTTTTGGATATTTTAGGGGTGGAGGGCTGGTGGCTATCCACTTACATTTCCCCCCTTATGTCCATCCCTCTGGCTTAGCATTTCTCTCCTTATCTGCCATCCTTTTGTTGCATTTTCAACTCTAGTCGTTGTCACTTGCTCCACCTATCTGCAAATCAATACACACACGCACGCACGCGCACACGCACGCACGCGCATCCACCCGTCATCTGCCAGGTTATATCCGGCCCCACCTCTTCCAGCTATTTTACCTTTCCAACTAGTCTGCAAATGGGTTCAGACACAAAACGTCATCTGTCCATTCCCTCCGCTGCTGACTGACTTGCTGAGTTAGTCCAGCATGTTGTGTTTTGCTCAAGATTCCAGCATCAGCAGTTCCTTGTGTAATACAGGATATTATAGGCTGAGGATAGGATTTATTCCCATTTAGACGAGAATGAGGTAATTAAGGGCAGGCATGGCTTTGTCTGAGATGGGTTGTTTTTTCATATCTTCAGTAAAATTTTTTGAGGAGTGCTGAAGATGATTGTTGAGGGTAGAACACAGAACAACACAGCACGATTTAGTCTTTGACAGTTCAGTTCTAATCCTCTAGTCGTTTGCATTTCTGCCTGAGAAAAACATTAAAAGAGGTGTTGATAGGAGAGTCAGAACATTTTTCCCAGGGTGGAAATGTCAAATTAGAGGGCATAGTTTTAAGATGAGAGGGGCAAAGTTTTAAGGAGATGTATGGGACAAGATTTTTTGGAGTGGAGAATGCCTGGAACACACTGCCAGGGGTAATGGTGGAGACAGATGCGATCGTGGTATTTAAGATGCTTTTGGATAAGTAAATGGATGTACATGGAATTGAGGAATATGTATCAAAAGCAGTTAGAGATTAACGTGGCATTGTGTTCAGCGCCGACTTTGCGGACCGAAGGGTCTGTTCCTGTGCTGTACTGTTCTACATAATTGTCCAACATCATTTTGGGACCAAACTTTCAGACTTCACTCTTGCCCACTGGCCGGAGTGTGATTGTTTGGTATGGGGTATGCTGTTCCTACTGTTTAGTTCACACATTTTATTGTGTTGTTACTTTGCAAGTTCTCAGCTCATTATTAAGAACACCTGCAGTTTCTCCTGCATGCCCTTCCATACTCCTGATGAACCCAAATTTGTTTGTCAGAAATGAGGTTGCATACTAAGAAGATGCCTGCAGCCCCACAGCAACTGATAGATCCATCCTGCTGGTCACCCACATGTTTATTCATATACACAGGTTTATATAAATCAGGCATTCATAAGCTGGGGAAAGACCTGTACTCTGCTTCCATTGAGAAATGGACAGTTTTATGAATAAGAGTTAACATCTCTGCCTTTTTCCGATCATCTGCCAATCAACTCCCCCTCACCTGTATCCACCTATCATTTGCCAGACTTTGCGGTCCCCCCCCCCCCCACTCTCTTCCAGCTTTCTCGTCACCATTACAATCAGTCTAAAGAAGGGTCTTGACTCGAAAAGTCATCAATCAACGCCCTCCAAAGATGGTGTTGACCCGCTGAGTTACTCCAGCACTAAGTGTTGTTTTTTGGTAATCAGTAATACTAACCATAGTAGTGAAAAGCCACAGTATGTAGTGCCACCAAAACAAAGTAGATGGTCCCTGAGATCGGGTTTTGGTTGTAGAGGTTCAAGTGTGCTCAAGAATCTGATGGTTGTTGGGAAGAAGCTGTTCTTGAATCCGGAGATTACAATTCTCAGGATTTTATATCTTCCTCCTGATGGAAACAGTGAGTGGCCAGGATGATGTAGGTCTTTGATATTAGCTGTTGTTTTGAGGCTTGTAGATCCCTTCAATGGTGGAGAGGTCAATACCTGTGATTAATCCGTCTACTACTTTCTGCAGCCTCTTTCATTCCTGGGATTTCTAGTTACTGAACTAGGCTGTGATGCAACCTGTCCGTGTGCTCTCGAGTATAGACCTGTAGACGTTCAATTGTGTATTCGGTGACACTCCAAATCTTCTAAGGAAGCAGTTATTGACCCAAATATTGAGCTTTGGTAATTCAGTTGAATAATTACAGCCAGAAATAATCAACAATTATTCACTTCAATATATGCAACACTGAAAGGAAACTGCTAAATTAATTCGGGTTTAATTTAGTTTAATTTATTGTCACGTCTACAGAGGTACAATGAAAAGCTTTTGTGTGCTCACCAGTCAGCAGAGAGACAATACATGATTTCAATCAATCCATTTGCAGTGGATAGGTACCCAATGGAATATGGACACACTGATCTGTTTTGTAGTCAATGCCAATTATGTTCTGTTGTGCTGAAGCAAAGCAAGAATTTCATTGTCCTATCAGGGACACATGACAATAAACTCACTTGAACTTGGGTACATGATAAGGGAACAACGATTAGTGCAAGGTAAAGCCAGCAAAGTCCAATCATGGATAGTTCAAAGGGCATCAAAGAGGTAGACAGTAGTTCAGCGCTGCTCTCTGGTTATGCTAGGATGATTCAGTTGCCTGATAACAGCTGGGAAGAAACTGTTCCTGAATATGGTGGTGTGTGCATTTTCACGCAATTTCTCACGGTTGGTACCCATTGCAGTAAACGTTTATTTGGTTCAATTCAACCATGTTGCAATAAAGTGTGTAGAATGATTTAGTACTCACCATGGCCACAAGTAGCTAATTTTCCTGGCTGTGTATAGCTAAGGATGTGAATTCCTTTGGACCACACACAGAATGAAGTTAGTGTGTCAGAACATTATCCACAATTCATTTATGTAACACTTTCAATGAAGTAAACCAGCCAAAAGGCACTTCTCAGGAGAAAAAAAATAGGTACAATTTGAAATTAATTGAAAGTTTCTCTCCATTTTTTTTGGGGAAAGATATTGAGTGAAATATAAAGGCAAAATAGTTTTACATGTTTATTAGGCAGGTGGTGGATTTATACCAATTAAAAATATATTTTAAATTATTAAAACCGATTTTCATCTATGTAAAATTAAATATATGTTTACAAACTTTTTTTTGATGGAAGCATTGCAGCTATTATAAATTGATGTCCAATTGTACTTTTTCGTGCAATATTGCCTTTCGTAAAGTTTTTTAAAGGAGGTTTGGGAAAGAACATATCAAAATGAATACAATTAGTGTCCTGATTGCCAGCAATTCAGCAACGTGGAAACTAATCTCATATTTTCTAATAAATTTGCAATGTTGTGTCCATCGGATATGGCTAAAGGTTAAAGGTTATTTTATTGGTCACGTACACCAGTTGGTATAGTGAAATGTTTCTTGCCAATGCAGCACATAAAAAAAGAATACAGACATATCAATAATAAAGAGATTTTAAACACAAAAAACATCCCCCCACAATGGTTCCCATTATGAGGGAAGGCACAATATCCAGTCCCCATCCCATGTCCTCCCATAGTCGGGCCTGTTGAGGCCTCCGCGGTCTCGCCGGGTGGTGGTGCTCCGGCGTCGGGAGAATCTTCTCAGCGGCTTCCGAAGCCAACAAGGCCGCGCTGAATGTAGCTCCCCCATTGGCTCGTGATGTTGAAGTCAGCGCCGCCGCCCGCAGCTGGCCGCTCCACAGAACCGCAGCCCTGCGATGTTTATTTGTCGGCGGCCTTCAGCTCACTGGAGTTCCAGCGCGGCGACCCAGGCGATGGCGCTGCGCCGCTGCCGAAGCCAAGGTTCTGGGCCGTCTCCTCAAGAAACGTGTCGAAGATGCAGCCCGGAAAAAAGCTGCCTCTCGGACCAGGAAAAATAGTTTTCCCCCTCCTCCCCTCCCCCACCCCCCCCACATAAAAAAAAAGACTCCAAACAAAACACTTTAACTCACTAAAAATAAAAAACAAGTGTGAAACACAAACAGCTGCAGGCTTGGCAGCCATACCGTACAGGGCGGCGCCCCCTATCGAATTAGGGGGCAACGTATCCATTGTCCAGGTTTAAGACTGATGTATACGGTGGAATAAATATGATCTGACATCATTGGCTTCAAATGGCCATGACTGAGTTTTGTTTTTGTTTTTGAATCAAAGAAGAATTCTGCATCAGAAAATTTGATGTTTATATTAATTGTAACATTTTAAACAGGTTTTGAAGTAACAGGTTATTCATAAATTGTATTTTTGTGGACAAAAAATGAATATCAATTTTAAAAGATTTTTAATATCTGTTCTAAATGTGGAACAGCTAAATATTATAAGTTAAACCTCATCTCTGCATTAGTTTGTACTGTAAGAAATCTCACAATCTTTTTTTGTCCAACAGCATATAACTCCAGACAGCTACATTCCCTGTCTCTCCGATCTGTGTAAGGCCCTGTGGGAAGTCATGCTGAGTTACTATCGGACCATGTCATGGCATGAAGAGCATGACAATGAAGAGTCTACTCCAGCATCTGGTAGGGAATGACACAACAAATTCAGATGTGTTAGATAAATGCCTCTGGTGGAATATATGAAATCAGCCATATTTTTGCAGTCACCTGATATGTCATTGAAGAAGGGTCTTGGCCCTAAATGTCACCTATTCCTTCGATCCATAGATGCTGCCTCACCCGCTGAGTTTCTCTAGCATTTTTGTCTACCTGTCATTTTTGAATGGCCGATAATGCAGCAAAGTCATGCAACGTAAAATAATGCATTACATCATTTTTTTAATAGACAGAATGGAGGTTGCCCAATTTTCAAACTGTGATAGCACTACTAAAACATAAATAGTTACAATGCATGGCAAGAAAGCGTTTTGCTTGTGGAGTAGTATAAACATAAATTACTTTGGTTCAAGATGTTTAAGAATTAAAATAATTTAATGATTAGAATGTTATTACTTTTCTCTGTTCAATTGCCAATTCCACACTGTTCTGTGGATTTTAAGTGAGTAGAGAAACGGGTATCACATCAGGGACTAACAGTGGTTGAAGTTGTTGCTGGGGAAAAACAGAAATTCTTGCATCTATCCTAATTATCAGTTCCTTTTCAGTCCATTAGCAAACGCCAGGGAAATTACTCCAGGCATCTTGCTGCTTTGGTAAATATATTTAGAAGGGCAGAATTTATTTTTACTTTGCATAATTTTGTGATTTAGTTGAACAGTAGTGACAATTGAGATGTAAGATTACAGATGATTTCCATCAAATGGACACAAGGCAGTGAACTCCTGCCATGCTTAAATCTATTTTTGAGATTAAAAAAATAAACAATGACAAGAGAGTAAAGAGTGTTTAATTATAAGTAAGAACACGCAAGAATTAAATTGTTACTTGCAGCAGCACAGCAGGTTTGTAATCAGAGTACTCAACAGATAACATAAACAGATTTAAAAAAAAGCTCAATAAATTAAAAAAACCTGGCTGGCTCTTGCCCTTACATAATGGTGCAACTTTAGCCACCCTCCAGTCTTACAGAACTTTGCCTTTGGCTAAAGAGGAAGCAAATACCTCTGCAAGGGCCTCTCTCGCTCGCTCTCTCTCTCTCGCTCTCTCTCTCTCTCTCTCTCTCTCTCTCTCTCTCGCTCTCTCCCAAAAACTAAATTGCTCCAACTTCACAGGCTTTGCATGATTCCTTGAGTTCCAGTTGTAGATGTCTGCAGAATGTTTTGCAGGGGGGTATTGAAGGAGTTTTATGCATACTTCAGGCTTCCATGCGAAATAGAAACATAGAAAAATAGAAATTAGGTGCAGGAGTAGGCCATTCGGCCCTTCGAGCCTGCACCGCCATTCAATATGATCATGGCTGACCATCCAACTCAGTATCCCGTATCTGCCTTCTCTCCATACCCTCTGATCCCCTTAGCCACAAGGGCCACATCTAACTCCCTCTTAAATATAGCCAATGAACTGTTTCCAACATGGTAGAAAGGATTGTTCTTGCACTATGGGATGACTGGAAGAATGTGTAGTGGGCAGACAGAATGCCACAAGCTGCTGTAAGTCAAGAGGACGAGAACATTTCTCGTCATTTCTGGTCATTGTTGCTGAGGATATTTTGGATACAATTTCCAGTCTGAATCTCGGTTGGGTAAGTGAATGAGATATGTGCTTCCACAAGTGTCCCTGCTCAAATGTACCACTAAAATACCACTTAAAGCTACCAAGGGTTCAAACTCCAAATGGGACAGTGAATGTATAGTCTGGTGGATCTTGTGTTGGAGCTGGAATTACATGTCACATCTGTCAGTTGGCCACCCACAAAAGTCACATGAAATCAAAGAAGGATGCATGGGACAGGTACAGGCAGCTAGGATCAAGTGTATCCCTGGAGGAGTTTCGGAATCTAATCGGCAGCAAATCAGGAGGGCAAAAAGCAGACCGATAATATTAGGAGGAATCATAAGAGATTTTCTAAGTACATCAAGGGAAAGAAGGTGACTAGAGAAAATCACACACCTCCAAATTCAGGACAGTTTCGTCCTAGCTGTTATCAGGCAACTCAGTCATCCTATCACCAACTAGAGAGTTACTATCTATCTCATTGGAGACCCTTCGACTATTTTTAATCAGACTTTACTGGATTTTATCTTGCACTAAACGCTATTTCCTTTATCCTGTATCTTTTCACTATGGATGGCTTGATTGTAATCATGTACAGTCCTTCCGCTGACTTGATAACACATAACCAAAGCTTTTCACTGTACCTCAGTACATGTTGCAATAAACTAAACTAAAATTAATGACTGGTGTGAATTACATTTCATTTAACTTATGCCATCTATTTTCATCTCATTACTTCCAATTTAGCTGATTCTTTGTGTGATTAAAATGCAATGAATAGTATGATGGAATCATAGTCACACAGCACAGAACCAAGATCTTTGGCCCAACCATCCATATTCACCAATATGCCCCATCCGAGATAGCCCCATTTAACCATGCCTTGCCCATATCTCTCGAAACCGTTTCTATCCATGTAAGTACAATATTTCCATTACCTGGTGAAAATTGTGTGTTCACAGTAGATTTCCTGTAGTTGCAAATACATAAGACACGAGAATATGAGAAATTCACTGGTTATGTATGCTGCTGACAATAACACCATATGCTTGAAGTGGATGGAGAACCAAAGCTCAATACGACCATCAGAACATTTGAAAAGAACCGTAATTACTTTTTTTTGTTTCAGATGGCCATAGTGACCTAAAAACAGATGATCCTAACTTTAATCGAAGTTATGTAAAAAAGAAATTAGAACATGGTCTATCACGTATTTGGCAGGTCTGTACAACCTATTGAATGGTTTATTTTTGAGGTATCTGGAAACTTTTTATTTAAAAATACAATATCTCATTTCGGTTTCTGAGTTACTACATTTTCTAATGGACTGCAAACTGCTTTACCTCATGTTTAAAGTACATGTAACTTCATGCTAAATGAATTGGGCTTTTTTTTTTACTATGAATTGATTTTCATTTCAAAGGTTATTTTATTGGTCACATACACCAATTGGTGTAGTGAAATGTTTCTTGCCAACTCAGCACATAAAAAAGAATACAGACATAACAATAATAAAGAGATTTTAAACATAAAAAACATTCCCCCACAATGGTTCCCATTATGAAGGAAGACACAATGTCCAGTCCCCATCCCATGTCCACCCATAGTCAGGCCTATTGAGGCCTCCGCAGTTGCTTCACGGAGGCCCGATGTTCCAGGCCGTTACCGTCGGGTGACTGCGCTCCGGCGTCGGGAGAATCCTCTCAGCGGCTTGGAACACCTGGAATGGGCGCTTCCGTACTGGAGTCCACGGATTCCGAAGCTAACAAGGCCGCGGTGAATGGAGCTCCCCCACTAGCTCCCGGTATTGAAGTCAGCGCTGTCGCCCGCGGCTGGTCACTCCACAGACCCGCAGCTCCGCAATGTTTTTCTCGGCGGTCTCAGCATACCGGAGCTCCAGCGCGGTGACCCAGGCAAGGCATCGCCCGCTCCAGCACTGCGCCGCTGCCAAAGCCGAGGTTCTGGGCGGTCTCCTCAGGAAACGCCACTCCAGGCCCGCTGGTAGGCCGCGAGGACGGGTCGAAAGTGCATCCCAGAGAAAAGCTGCCTCTCTGACCAGGTAAGGACCCTGAAAAGTAGTTTCCCCCTTCCCCATTTCGAACTTCAGTGAAGGATTATGGAGGACCACAAAATTGTTAAATACTGATGACTTTTTAGATATTGGTTAGCAAAGGCCTTGGCTTGGAAAAAAAATGATTATTGCAGGGGTCGGATTGACACAAGGCATTCTGAAAATGCACGAATGGGACTCGAGCTATAGTGAGGTGCCTCTATGATGGAGGCTTATGGTACAATTAAAAAAAAAAAAAAAATGTTTTTAATGATTGTAAGTCCCTGAAAACATTACTGTTCTTACTTTCCATCTTAATTTACATATGAATAGCTAAATGTATTACAATGATCATCATTTCATTATTACTCATTAATTAAATGAAGGGTGTCACTTTCTTTACGCACCAGTGCTTAGTATATAAATGCATCAAGACTAAAAATGGCCATTCTAAATCTGTCTGACTTGAAGACGTTAATTGACAACAAAGTTGTATATGTCGTAAAATTGTATAGTATGGAAACCGACCCCTCAGCCCGACTTACCCATGCCGACAAGATTCCAATCAACATTGCTCTCATTTTCCTGCATTGTTCCTTACCATGTACCCATCCAAAAGCTATTTGAAAGTGGCAGCTGCACCTGTCACTACCACCTCCTCTGACTTGTTCCATAAGCACACAACCTTCTATATGAGAAACCTGTCCCTCGGATCTCCTTTAAATATTCATCCTTTCGCCTAAAACCTGTCTTAAATTAGACTCTATCCTTGGAAATAAACAATGAATATCTACCCAATCCATGCCCCTCATAATTTTATACCACTTTAGAAGATTAACTGCCTGTTCGACGCTACCTTATGCTTTCTATTTTTGTGGTCACTAAGTATTGTTTTATACATCTGCAACATGATGTCCCAACACTTGTACTCAATTCCCCTGCCTATAATGGCGGGCAAGCTAAATGCTTTCTTCGCCCATGCCACCATTTTCAGAGAACTATGAACTTGCACCCCAAGTCCCTCTGCATATCAATGCAAGACTCGAAAACCATTTTTTCCATTTCGCTAGCGATTTCGTTTTTACATTCACGGATTCACTCCTCATTACATTTAGACATTTTTATGTAGATATTTTAAAATAAAATCCTCTAACACCCTCCCCCCCACTCACTAATTTTAAAATCGCAACAGGACCTCACGAGCTGCTGACGTCACAATCCCACATGCCGACCAATCCCAAGCTGCTTCTCTCTCTTCATTTGGCAGCCCGGCTACCCTTCAACTTCCAATGACGCACGCGCCGCGCCTCCCGCAGCTGGACTCGCCCGCGTGCTCCAAACCCCCCCCCCCTCCCACCCTCGGACTACGCTAGCGCCTCGCCTCCCACAGCTGGATTCGCCCGCGCGCTCCAAACCCCCCCCCCCCCAACTACACGCACGCCCTCGCTCCCGTGATAGGGAGTGGGGAATAGATGGACTGCCCCCACCCCCTCCCCATCCCTCCCCACTCTTCCCCCTCTCTCCCCTACCCCATTTCCTCCTCCATCCCCACTCTTCCCTCTCTCTCCCCCCTACTCCATCCCCTCCCTTCCCCTCCTTCCCCCCTCTCTCCCTCTCTCTCCCCCTTCCCCTCTCTCTCCCTCCCTATCTCTCCCCTGCCCTCCCCTAAACCCCCTTCCCCCCCACCTCTCCCCCTCCCTTCCCCCCCACCACGCCCCCTCCCTTCCCCCCACCTCTCCCCCTCCATTCCCCCCACCTCTCCCCCTCCCTTCCCCCACCTCTCCCCCTCCCTCCCCCCCACCTCTCCTCTTCCCTTCCCCCACCTCTTCCCCTCCCTTTTCACCCTATCTTCCCTTACCCCCTCCCCCCCCAGTCTCAGCCCCCCTCTCCCCCTCTCCTCCCATCTCTCTCCCCCCTCCTCTCCCACCCTCCCTCTCCTCCTCCTCTCCTCCACCCCCCCTCCCACTGTTTCTTTCCCTTCTGTCTCTGCCTCTCTCACTGTCTCTCACCATTCTCTCTCTGCCCTCATTCTCTACCCCCCTCTCCCTCTCTAGACACGCCTGTGAGTTGGGGGCTATGCATAAGTGGCTAGGGCGGTTATGGGGTAAAAGGATCTAATTAATAATATTACTATAATAACAAGGAGGTAGTTAGTGTGGGGGTGGTTAGTGTGTGTGACGACGCATGCCCCCCTACCCCCCGCAAACGCGCGTTGAGGGAACAGACCCAACGGGTCTGCACTTGGTCTAGCATACTTCTAAAGCTCTGTGTGTTTGTGGGTGTATGTCACATTCCATTTTTTTTCAGATAAGATTTTTGGCCTTGGATTCCATGGTCCGCGAAATCTCCGCCATTTTTTCCATTTCGCAAGCGATTTCGCTTTTACATACACGGATTCCTCATTACATTTAGACACTTTTATGTACACATTTTTTAAAATAAAATCCTCCCCCCCACCCCACCCCACACTTACTCATTTTAAAATCGAAATGGGAACTCACGAGCTGCTGACATCACAATCCCACATGCGGACCAATCCCAAGCCGCTTCTCTCTCTTCATTTGGCAGCCCGGCTATCCTCCATCTCCCCTCCAACTACGCACGCGCCGCACCTCCCGCAGCTAGAATCGCCCGCGTGCCCGCCTGCTCCAGACCCCCCCCCCCCCCTCCCCCCCACCCCATTCTCAAAATGCTCTGCCGATCGGGGGAGGAGATAAGGCATAATTTCCGCTGAACTCACAGCTGGTGCAGCCTGCGAAGCCCCGCCCACCTGCGCGCCCCTCCCGTCCTCTGCGTGCTCCAGAGAATCACAAGCAGGATCTTTGGTCACAAGCCCACAGCTCCACTCTCACGCCGGCATGTTCTGCAGATCGGGAGAAGAGATAAGGCGACGGGCTTGTGGGGTAAAGGCCCAATCCTGGGGGGTGAAGAGGGGGATTGAGGGAGAGGGGGGAATGGGGGAGGTGAGGAGGGAGAGTGTGGGAATAGAGGGAGAGGAGTGGGGGTGATAGGGAGTGGGGAATAGATGGACTGCCCCCACCCCTCTCACCCTCCCTCCCCACTCTTCCCCCTCTCCCCCGCTACCCCTCTCTCCCCTACCCCATCCCCTCCCGACCCTCCCTATCTAATTAATAATATTAATATAATATCAAGGGGGTGGTTAGTGTGTGTGACGCCGCATGCCCCCCACCCCCCCGCAAACACGCGTTGGGGGAACAGTTGGTCTAGTAACTATTCAAACGGTAGTTTTTGAGTTTGTTTGTATGGGTTCTATTTCGCGAATTAAGCTGTTTGTGAATTTACTCCTCCACTCTTTACTGTAACGCAGAAATTGTTACATATTCCTGTAGGGTTTTTCCTCCTCCACATTTTGTTTTAAAAATTAGAACATTCCTCTCTCTCCCCTCATCTCTCCCCGTCCTCTTGCCCCCCGTCCTCTTGCCCCCCGTCCTCTTGCCCCCCGTCCTCTTGCCCCCCGTCCTCTTGCCCCCCGTCCTCTTGCCCCCCGTCCTCTTGCCCCCGTCCTCTTGCCCCCCGTCCTCTTGCCCCCCGTCCTCTTGCCCCCCGTCCTCTTGCCCCCCGTCCTCTTGCCCCCCGTCCTCTTGCCCCCGTCCTCTTGCCCCCCGTCCTCTTGCCCCCGTCCTCTTGCCCCCGTCCTCTTGCCCCGTCCTCTTGCCCCGTCCTCTTGCCCCGTCCTCTTGCCCCCCGTCCTCTTGCCCCCCGTCCTCTTGCCCCCCGTCCTCTTGCCCCCCGTCCTCTTGCCCCCCGTCCTCTTGCCCCCCGTCCTCTTGCCCCCCGTCCTCTTGCCCCCCGTCCTCTTGCCCCCCGTCCTCTTGCCCCCCGTCCTCTTGCCCCCCGTCCTCTTGCCCCCCCGTCCTCTTGCCCCCCCGTCCTCTTGCCCCCCCGTCCTCTTGCCCCCCCGTCCTCTTGCCCCCCCGTCCTCTTGCCCCCCCGTCCTCTTGCCCCCCCGTCCTCTTGCCCCCCCGTCCTCTTGCCCCCCCGTCCTCTTGCCCCCCCGTCCTCTTGCCCCCCCGTCCTCTTGCCCCCCCGTCCTCTTGCCCCCCCGTCCTCTTGCCCCCCCGTCCTCTTGCCCCCCCGTCCTCTTGCCCCCCCGTCCTCTTGCCCCCCCGTCCTCTTGCCCCCCCGTCCTCTTGCCCCCCCGTCCTCTTGCCCCCCCGTCCTCTTGCCCCCCCGTCCTCTTGCCCCCCGTCCTCTTGCCCCCCCGTCCTCTTGCCCCCCCGTCCTCTTGCCCCCCCGTCCTCTTGCCCCCCCGTCCTCTTGCCCCCCCGTCCTCTTTCCCCCCCGTCCTCTTGCCCCCCCGTCCTCTTGCCCCCCCGTCCTCTTGCCCCCCCGTCCTCTTGCCCCCCCGTCCTCTTGCCCCCCCGTCCTCTTGCCCCCCCGTCCTCTTGCCCCCCCGTCCTCTTGCCCCCCCGTCCTCTTGCCCCCCCGTCCTCTTGCCCCCCCGTCCTCTTGCCCCCCCGTCCTCTTGCCCCCCCGTCCTCTTGCCCCCCCGTCCTCTTGCCCCCCCGTCCTCTTGCCCCCCCGTCCTCTTGCCCCCCCGTCCTCTTGCCCCCCCGTCCTCTTGCCCCCCCGTCCTCTTGCCCCCCCGTCCTCTTGCCCCCCCGTCCTCTTGCCCCCCCGTCCTCTTGCCCCCCCGTCCTCTTGCCCCCCCGTCCTCTTGCCCCCCCGTCCTCTTGCCCCCCCGTCCTCTTGCCCCCCCGTCCTCTTGCCCCCCCGTCCTCTTGCCCCCCCGTCCTCTTGCCCCCCCGTCCTCTTGCCCCCCCGTCCTCTTGCCCCCCCGTCCTCTTGCCCCCCCGTCCTCTTGCCCCCCCGTCCTCTTGCCCCCCCGTCCTCTTGCCCCCCCGTCCTCTTGCCCCCCCGTCCTCTTGCCCCCCCGTCCTCTTGCCCCCCCGTCCTCTTGCCCCCCCGTCCTCTTGCCCCCCCGTCCTCTTGCCCCCCCGTCCTCTTGCCCCCCCGTCCTCTTGCCCCCCCGTCCTCTTGCCCCCCCGTCCTCTTGCCCCCCCGTCCTCTTGCCCCCCCGTCCTCTTGCCCCCCCGTCCTCTTGCCCCCCCGTCCTCTTGCCCCCCCGTCCTCTTGCCCCCCCGTCCTCTTGCCCCCCCGTCCTCTTGCCCCCCCGTCCTCTTGCCCCCCCGTCCTCTTGCCCCCCCGTCCTCTTGCCCCCCCGTCCTCTTGCCCCCCCGTCCTCTTGCCCCCCCGTCCTCTTGCCCCCCCGTCCTCTTGCCCCCCCGTCCTCTTGCCCCCCCGTCCTCTTGCCCCCCCGTCCTCTTGCCCCCCCGTCCTCTTGCCCCCCCGTCCTCTCGCCCCCCCGTCCTCTCGCCCCCCCCGTCCTCTCGCCCCCCCCCCGTCCTCTCGCCCCCCCCCCCCCGTCCTCCCCTCCCCCTCTCTCTCTCCTCCTCATTTCTCTCCCCCCCTCTCTCCCCTTTCCACCCTCCTCTCTCACTCCCCCCCTGTGTGTATGGCAGGTGGTTAGTGTACGTGTGAAGCTGCAGCCCCCCCCCCCCCCCCGCAACCGCACATTGAGGGAACGGGACTCAGTGGTCTCCCCTCGTCCAACCCATCTCCCCCTAACCCCCTCTCACCCCCTCTTCCTCCTCCCCCTGTGTGTGTGTGTGTGTGTTTGTGTGGTGGTTAGTGTGCGTGTGAAGCCACAGCAACCCCCCCACCCCCCACCGCACGTTGGGGGAACAGACCCAGCGGGTCTGCACTAGGTCTATAGGACTCTGAAATCTTACCAGCCACTGAAGGCATGCTAATCGGCCTATAGTTTTTCCCCTTTTTGCTTCGCTCCCTTCTTGAACAGTGGAGCAACACTTGCAATTTTCCAATCCTCTGGAACCTGATTCTAGTGATTCTTGAAAGATCACAACTAATGCCTCCACAATCTCAGTCTTTCAAAATCCTGGGTGTAGTCCATCTGGTCCAGGTGACTTATCAACCTTTGGACCTTTCAGCTTTCCAAACACTTTCTCCTTAGTAATAGCCACTCCACTAACGTTTCCTCCCCTTACTCTCTTGAATTTCAGGCAAGCTGCTGATTTCTTCCAATGTGAAGACTGATACAAAAACATATTCAATCCATTTGCCATTTCTTTATTCCTATTATATCCAGCATCGTTTTCCAGTGGTCCACCATTCACTCTTGCCTCTTACTTTTTATATATCTGAAGACACTTTTGCTAATATAGGCCAGCTTTCCTTCATATTACTTATTTTCTCCCGCATTTCCTTTTAATTACCTTCTGTTAGTTTTTAAAAGCTTCCCAATCCTCAAGCTTCTCACTAATCTTCATAACATTATATGCCTTCTCTTTTAGTTTAATGCTGTCTTTGACTTCCCTTTTCAGCAACGGTCACCTTAGAATCTTTCCTCCTCTTTGGAGGAAAAGATCCTGCGCTTCCGAATTACTCCCAGAAACTCCTGCAACTGCTGTTCCATCATCATTCCTGCTAGGGCCCCTTTCCAATCAACTTTAGCCTGCTCCTCCGTCATGCCTCTGTTGTCACCGTCATTCAAAAGAAACATGGACATAATCAATTTCATCTTCTCCTTCCCAAAATGCAGGTTTAATTTTATCATATTATGCTCAGTACCTCCTAGAGGTTCCTTTACCTTCAGCCCCCTAATCACATCCGGTTTTGTTACACCATACCATATCCAGAATTGCCTTTTCCAGAGTAGGCTCGACTACAACCTGCTCTAAGAAGCCATCCCTTAGATACTCTATAAATTCCTTCTCTTGGGATCCAGTACCAACCTGATTTTTCCCAGCCTACTTGCATATTGATATCCCCCATGACCACTGTATCATTGCCTTTCTTATTACCGATTGTACCTCGTGATGTAATTTGTACCGTACTTCCGAGCTTCTGTTCATAGGCCTATAAATATACACCCATCAGGGTCTTTTTACCATTGCAGTTTCTTAGTTCTACCCACAAGGATTCTACATCTTCTGATCCTCTGTCACCCCTTGCTGAGAACTGAATTTCATTCCGTTGCAGCTGAGCTACCCCACCCACTTTGCCCACCCATCTGTCTTTTCGATGGGATGTGTAACCTTGGATATTCAACTCATTGCTCTGATCCTCTTTCAGCCACGTTTCTGTCGCCAATGTCGTACCTACCAATTTCTAACTGTGCTATTAGCGTATCAACTTTGTTCTGTATATTGCTTGCAGTCAAATATAACACTCGGTATATACTCGCCATCCCTCTTCTCGCATTGCCCCAATTATGCCTGACCTTAGACTCTTATCCCTTCTTAAACCTTCTGTCCTATTACTTCTAGAGACTTCAGTAACTTCTCCTGCACTCTCCTTCCCTTTAACTTCCTCCATACATTCCTAATGTGTTGACCCCACCAATTTGTTGACCCGCAGGCATAGATTCTGTTGTGGTCTTCTCTTTACTTCAGTACAATTTTTCTCAAGAAAAACCCATGTTTAACAGCAAACGCTGTTGTCACTGCGCTTTATTTTAAAACCTTAACTGATTTTGAGAGCAGTGAAAAGTAATCCAAATGCTCCCTTGTGATTTGAAGCAGAAATTATGAACCTAACGTTTACAATGAGTTTATATTAAAACAGACTGACAGTTATATTCTTGTTTTATAGGATGTTCAATTGAAAGCCAAAACATACTTGCTTGGAACAGATTTATCCAACTTCAAATATGATGATTTTATTTTTGTACTGGATATTATTAGCAGGTATTGAAACTATTCTTTAAAATTATCACTTTTTTAAATTTAATTCAATGCATTTGCAAGTATTAAATTAATGTAAATCTTTGTTTGCAAAATAGATTGATGCAAGTTGGTGAAGAATTCTGTGGCAGTAAATCAGAAGTGTTGCAGGAATCTATTCGGAAACAAAGTGTGAATTATTTTAAAAGTTATCACAGGTAAAAAATATTTGTTTTCATTAAGATCTGATTACATTTTTAGTATGCCTGTTCAACTTCCAAATACTTAGTCGCTAGAATATATATTTGTTATGCCTCTCAGCTCACTAATGGTGACTTTTTATTTATAGCTTTTTTGAATTGAATTTTATCATAGCTTGTCCCTGTTTCTTGACTTTTTCTATTAAAATGGAGAGTGGAGAAGAAATTTGCATTAAAAAAATATATATTTACTCTATTAAACTGTTAATGCAGCGTGGACTTAAATGTTTACCCTTTTAAAAACAAAGCATTGAATTATACATTTAAAGACTTGATTATTTACCTGTATCACGTTTAAACTTATAACCAAACTTCTGAACATCCTATCTGTAATTTGAAGGTTATTTTTATCCAGATGAAAGTTTTGGAGTATTCTTTGCAAAATTTTTTAACTTTTTTTAAATTAGTCTTTAGTTATTTCCTTCAGACTGGTATAGTTCAGACTGCACAGACAGTATGCTGGTGTAGTGTTTTTTTTTACTGGTCATGTTTATATTTATTCAGAAGCCCAGACCAACAATCTAGAGATGTGCTTTTGATCCAACTCCATAAAAATCCATATGAAAAATCCATTTCAATTGAAGAGAATCCATAGAAATGTTCTAAGTATATTAAAGGGAAAATGCTAGGTCGAGAGAGAATAGGAACCCTCAGAAACCCAAGTAGTTATCTATGTGTGAGGCCATTGGAGAAGAACAAAGTCAATTAATATTTATCTTCTTTCAACTCTGGAGAAAGAAATGAAGTATGGGGAACTAGTGAAAGTTAATGTTAATATCTGGAGGATAGTCCTTATTGCAGTCAAGGAGATGCTGGTTGTACCAAAACATATGAAGGTAGATAAATCTCTCGGGCATGATCAAATATATCCAAAGATATTGTGGGAAGCTAGAGGAGCTCTAGCTGACTATGAATTATTAGACATGGGTGACATGTCAGAAGACAGGCAGGATACTAACGTTCTGCCTCATTTTATGAAGGGCTGCAAGGAAAATCCTGGGAATCATAGGCCAGTGAGTGTGACCTCTGTGGTAGGAAACTTACTGGAGAGAATTCTGTGGGATATGTAGTACATTCCTTTGGAAAGACGGATTGATTAGGGATGTTTAAGAAGGAACTGCAGATGCTGGAAAAATCGAAAGTAGACAAAAAATGCTGAGTCTATGGATGCTGCCTCATCCCTAATTAGTGTTCATTAGGGACAGTCAGCATGTTTTGTGCAAGAGAGAGCGTGTCTCGCATATTTGATGGAGAGTTTTGATAAAGTAACCGAGAAGGTCGCCGATGGCAGGGCTGTAAATGTATGAACTTCAGCAAAGCTTTTAAGCAGGGATCCAGGCAGAACTGGCTCACTGGATATAGAATTGGCTTCATGGAAAGAAGCAAAAGGTGGCAGTGGAAGGTTGTTTTTCAAACTGGAGGCATGTGACTAGTGGTGTGCCTCAGGGATCGATGCTGGGCCCATTGCTGTTTGTCATCTACCTCATTAATTGTGTTGCATTTTGGGAAGTCAAACCACGGCAAGACCTGTGGAGTGGCGGGGCTCTGGGTAGTGTTACAAAGCAGAGGGATCTAAGAGTTTCCTAAAAGTAGCGTCCCCGGTAGATAGGATGGTAAAGAAGGCACTCGGTTTCATTAGGTATTGAGTATAGAATTTGAGATGTTACATTACAGTTGTACAAGAGATTGATGAGGCTGCACTTAGAATAGCAGAGCGGTGGTTACCCTGCTATAGGAAAGATGTTATTAAGCTGGAAAGAGTACAGAGAAGACTTATAAGGTTGTTGCCAGTACTCGAGGGCCTGAGAAGGGAATGATTGTTCAGGCGAGGACTTTATTCTTTGTAGTGCAGGAGGCTGTGGTAATACTGCAGAGGTGTATAACATTATGAGGGGAATAGATAGGGTGAATGCACTGTGTTTTTTGCAGGGTAGGGTTATCCTAAAATTAGAGGGCATAAGTTTAAGGTTATATATATGTGTACTTTTGTAATACTGGCACACGATAATGTGACAAAGGGGGTCAAATTTTTGAATTGCTTTAAAAAAGTTGACAAGCATTTTATTGGGTTCATGACTAACATAGTATCAACAAAAAATATAAGAAAAGATAGAATATTGATGGCAAGTTTCCAAAAATGGCATCAGAATACACAAATACTTTTTGTATAATGGTTGTCGCGTGGTGTCCACCAGTGACCTGGTTGGCACACTAAGTGCACGTATTTCTTATTCCTTTCTATGTTTATGAATACCACATGGAACAATAAAATTGCAAACACCGTGTCCACTTCATTCACCTGATTATGTAGTAGAAAACCGCATCCATCTGAGTGGACACCGCAACGGGCGTTACACGCCATACACACAAACGTACGTTGAGGTGGACACTCAAAGGTTTGGTGTTCCAGAAAACAAACGTTACATTATTAGAGAAAACCAAATATTTTCACCAATGTGATGTAAACGATACATTGCCTTATGGATTTGAGCTATATCGATGGCCGATGATTCATCAGAAGGTTTGATTTGGGGTGATTTTTTAGTAAGTAAAATGTCTCCGTAACGGTCGTTGTGGAACTTCCGGAAGTTGATACGAAGGAATGAAGTTATCAACTTGGTCCGTACGGAAGGTAAACAGTGTGTTGCCAAATTGAAGATTGGCTCAGTTTCTTTGTCTTGACGACGAATTTATGCCCCAAATTTTTTTTTAATTGACTTTAAAAAGTCGGAAAATATATCATAAACGGTCGTGTTTTTGACACCACGATGTTTTTGATATATTAAATTTGAATATAAGAAAAAATAATTAACTTGCCCAACTATTACTAATACCATAGGATACCTCGTTGGGGTTTGTGAAAAGCAGCGGAGATTTGGAGCCTCCGTGGTTTACCTTAGGAGGTACCGACCCCGATAATGGTTGTTGTGACAATGGACACTAAGCACAACGACCGTTACCAGGACTTGGCTAGGCAGATTACCAGACATGTTACTGTATTTTTCTAGTATTTTTTCTATATTTCCCTAGATCATTATCAAAACGTATATGTATGAGGGCCCATATGAAATTTAATTAATTAAATATTCATGACTAAATGTGGCAGAGTTTTTATGTCACATTTTTCGTGTCCAAAATGGTGGTAAAACTATGAAAATTAATGCCATGAAAAAAGTTTTTGACTTTCGGTCTTGAAGTACTTCATGCTTTTCTTAATCAATATTTTTTTTTTCTCCTGATTATATGGTCTCTTTATCTTAAGGCTAACATCTTTGCATGTTCATGATAATTAGTAGAACATGGAAATCAGGAATCTAAAACTAGGCAAACTTTACAATTTTTAAATTTAATTTTACTTGCTTGATTGTGATAATTGCATAAGAAGTCCTTCCATTCATAAGATAAAAAGCGAAGCTTTAAGATGCTTGATATTTTGTTAATTCCCAACAATCATACCCAAGTACAAATGTGAAGGAACTTTATCCCCTGTTTCTTTGTGTACCTGCCACGGAAAAAGCATCCAACGTATGTCCTCTTCGCCGCTCATGCTTTTGGATTTTGATGAAGCAACTCCTCATGATCTTGTAGAAGAGGTTGAAGCCTCATTGGAAGCCTCATGTCCAGCTGTATACCTAAAATTATTGACTGGCATAGTGAATTATACTTTGATTTAATTAATTACAAAACCAGTTTGAAGAAGAAGGTACTTCATGTAAAATAAGTTATGAATTAAATTTGTCATGAATTTTGTCTCCATAGAATACGCCTTGAAGAATTACGTATGTTTTTAGAAAATGAAACTTGGGAATTGTGTCCTGTGAAGTCTAACTTCAGTATTTTACAATTGCATGTAAGTATTCATTTTCAGGAATAAGGTCTTTCAAGCGCACCATAACTTTCCAAGTTGCAAAATATGTTTGTGATTACGACATTTGCTTACTTTAAAAATGCTTTGTCATTTATCTTTGATATCTGTGTCATAGAAGAGACTAATGAATATGTAGATCCAGAGATAGTGGTGATGGCATTGCGTGGTCTTGGTTTTGTGTCAAATTTTGTAAAAAGTATTGTTCCTGATTAATAGCTACTGTGGCACACACAGAATGTAAACTTAATAACCAAGTGTTTAAATTCAATATGGACATTACCCTTGGTTGTTGCTGTCAGTCTCAATGACAGAAGGTTCTGCTGGATTGCGAACTGTTACTGCTGCTATCAGTCCAGAACAATACTCATGAGTCCTGTTGATTTCGGGGTAGCAAGGAAGTTTGGAGAAAGAAAGGCCGTGCTCAAGGTACCCCAAATAAAATGGCTAACCCCCTCTCATTTCTTTTTGTATAATTAGCATTAATAACATTGCGTTCGGTTCATTAAGTATAAAAATGCACCAGGTTTGGTAGCTGACAGCAGCTTCATTCTGAAGCCTGACATGGATCGATTATCTGTCTTAAGAAGCCATAAACATCAGGAAATTATTTCTCTTTAATCCTTTGCTGCCGATTTCACTTCTAATCTATCCTAGAGATCATTTGTCTATCGGTCCATCCGGTCTAAAAGCTTAATCCTCTTTTAATATCTTTTTTAAAAATGTTATTTTTTTCCTGCATAAAAAAATATATTATCCCCAAGCCTTATTCTGCCTTCACCAGAAAATCAACCATTGCTTTCAGGAGTCAATAAACACATTTTGTGTAAAATATATAATCTGAAGAAGTCATAGCTTTTAGATGAAATGGGCAAAGTTTAAAGGGGATGTGTTTTTGCACGTTTTTTACACAGTGTGGTGAGTGCCTGGAACACTATGCCAGAGGTGGTGGTTGAAGCAGATACATTAGTAGCATTTAAACATTTTTACATAGGCATAGGGACAAACAAAGAATGGAGGGATATGGATTAGTACAGGTACAGTGCATTCAGAAAGTATTCAGACCCCTTCACCTTTTCCACATTTTACCTTATTTTAAAATGGATTAAATTATTTTTTTTTAATCATAAATCTACACACAATACCCCAAAATGAAGAAGCAAAAACAGGTGTTTAGAAATTTTTGCAAAATCATAAAAAATAAATAACTGAAATATCACATCTACATAAGTTTTCAGACCCTTTGCTATGACACTCAAAATTGAGCTTCGGTTCATCCTGTTTCCATTGTTTAACCTTGAGATGTTTCTACAACTTGATTGGAGTCCACCAGTGGTAAATTAAATTGATTGAATGTGATTTGGAAAGGCACACACTTGTCTATATAAGGTCCCGCAGTTGACAGTGCATGTCAGAGCAAAAAACCAAGCCATGAAGACGAAGGAATTGTCCGTAGACCTCCGAGACAGGATTGTGTCGAGAGACAGATCTTAGGAAGGGTATAAAACAATTTCTGCAGCGTTGCAGGTCCCGAACAGTGGCCTCCGTAATTCTTAAATTTAAGAACTATGAAACCACCAGGACTCTTCATCGAGCTGGCCACCCGACCAAACTGAGCAATCGGGGGAGAAGGGCCTAGGTCAGGTGACCAAGAACTAGATGGTCACTCTGACAGAGCTCCAGAGTTCCACTGTGGAGATGGAAGAAGCTTTCAGAAGGACAACTATATCTGCAGCACTCCACTAATCAAGACTTTATGGTAGACTGGCCAGACGGAAGCCACTTCTCAGTAAAAGGCACATGACAGCCTGCTTGCAGTTTGGCAAAAGGCACCTAAAGGACTCTCAGACCATGAGAAACAAGATTCTCTGACCTGATGAAACCAAGATTGAACTCTTTGGTCTGAATTCCAAGGGTCACGTCTGGAGGAAACCAGGCACCGCTCATCACGGTAAAGTATGGTGGTGGCAGCATCATGCTGTGGGGATGTTTTTCAGCGGCAGGAACTGAGAGACTAGTCAGGGTCGAGGGAAAGATGAAAGGAGTAAAGTACAGAGATCCTTGATGAAAACCTGCTCCAGAGCATTGTGGACCTCAGACTGGTGCGGAGGTTGACCTTCCAACAGGCCAACCACCCTATGCACACAGCCAAGACAATGCAGGACAAGTCTGGGAATGTCCTTGAGTGGCCCAGCCAAAGCCCGGACTTGAACCTGATAGAACATCTCCGGAGGGACCTGAAAATAACTGTGCATCAACGCTCCCTATCCAACTTGACAGAGCTTGAGAGGATCTGCAGAGAAGAATGGGAGAAATTACCCAAATACAAGCGTGCCAAGCTTGTAGTGTCATACCCAAGAAGACTTGAGGCTGTAATCACTGCCAAAGGTGCCTCAAAAAAGTACTGAGTAAAGGGTCTGAATACTTATGTAAATTAGATACTTCAGTTATTTCTTTTTAATTACATTGCCAAAATTTCCACACACCTGTTTGCTCTTTTATATTATGGGGTATCATGTGTAGATTAAAAAAAAAAAAAAATTAATCCATTTTAGAATAAGGCTGTGACGTAACAAAATGTGGAAAAAGTGAAGGGGTCTGAATACTTTCTGAATGCACTGTAGATAAGTGTTGGTCTTGGCATTGTGGACCAAAGGGCCTGTTCCTGTGCTGTACCTGTCTTAAATAGTGTTATTTGTTTTGTATGAATTATTTCTATTCTTTGTTGCCACTTAAGATACCCCTTGTTCACTTTGTACTATTTAAAATAATAATTGCTGGATTATCCCTTAAATATTATCTCTTTATGTCCCATTAATAATCACTTACGGCTGCGAATTCTGTACTCCTCATTCTGTCACAGTCAGCCTTCCTAAAAAAAGAAAATAGAATAGAATGCCTTTTATTGTCATTCCAACAGCCTGGTTTGAACAAAATTACATTTTCTACAGTCTTACATCACAAAACAATCCAAGACCCACACTTAACAAAGTTTACATAAACATCCATCACAGTGGATCTCCAACATCTCCTCACTGTGATGGAAGGCAAAGTCTTATCTCTTTCCTTTGTTCTTCTCCCGCGGTCCAGCAGTCCAACTGCAGCGTCGAGGCGAACTGGTGGGTGATGGTAAGTCCTGTGGCTGTTAAACCGCGCGGGGTGGTGTTAGGCCCGGCTCCGTGTCCTTTAAACCCCGCGATTCCAACGGGAGAAGTTTCCGTTGCGGGAACTCCGAAAACCAGTCTCCCACCAGGGACCTGCGAGCCCACGATGTTCCTGTCCACCGGAACCTGCGGTCCCAGATTGCTTGTAGTGGTGATAATTCTTTGACTATGATCTAAAAACAATTCCCAATCCATTCTATTCACATTTGATTGTCTTTACCTAGTTTTAGATATATTAAATATTACCTTCCTAAAGAATGTTTAAATGTTCGTTATTATTGATTTTCATTACAATATGCAGCATCAATTTTTTAAGTAAAAAAACAAAAACGTTACGGATTATGGAAATAAAAAAATGGAAATACAATTAAATGTGGAAATATTCTAGCTAAAACAACATAATTACATAGAATAGCTAACTTAATGTTAACTATTTCTCTTTCCCCAGAAGCTGCTTGAGTTACTGAATGTTTGCATTAATATCTGTTTTGAGAATATTTCTTAACTGTGGCTTTTCCATGCGGGTGTTGTCATTTTTAAATAATCTTATACGGCTTAGACCTTGACATGAAAATAAAATGGATAATTAACATCCTAGAAAGCATTACAATGAGAATAATGCACACTATTTGAGCAAAGATTGCCTGTTGTTGCTAACAAAAGATATTACTTCTGCATCATTATGTTTAATGGAAATGCATCCTGATTAGTTTGTTGAATGCTTTGGCTAACACTAATTCTGAATCCTAATTTATTTAAATGACTTGATTGCTTTTAGGAGTTTAAATTTATGCAGCAGTCACGCTCTCCTTCAGTGTCGCCTAGCAAGCAATATACATCGTCGTCTGCAGCAGCAGCAGCAGGTTCTCTATTTGACCAACACCAAAATGGTGGAAATCCATTTGAACAGCAGACTGATAACAAGGATGATGAAACAGAAGATGTTCTTGCTGCTAATGGGGTATGGCAAACTCTATTTGCATTACATTGAAATTGGATGTTTTCAGGAGAGATTTTGTTACTGGAAAGCAAGCTGCCTTAAATGTCAGCATATGCAGTGTTTTTGGAAGGGTTCAAAATTGTATATGTGACCAATGGAAATAGAAGCCGGAGCAGAGACCCTTCTGTCTGCTCTGACATAAGATTTAGGCAAACTTACCTCGGCTTCTATTTCCTGTTCTAGCCCCCATATCCAATGATTTCCTTAAGATGCTTTATCTATCAATCAAATATCCTGGTAAAACTTGTAGCTGTGCCAATGCACTCTGGGTTTTTTTCCTCACCTTGGTCTTGAATGGCCATTCACCTTGAATCTTCCAAGCTCCCTGCTCTTGATTACTGTACAGGGATCTTCAAAAGATATTTAATTTCATCTGCAATTTTCTCACCAAGGCCTCGAAGATTCAGGAAGGTCAGAAATCATCAGAAATGGATCAGTTCACTTGTTCTTTGTTACTTAACTGACATTTTGTTACATAGGTGGGGTAAAGTTTAAAGGAGATACGGGAGGTAAGTTTTTGTTAGCGGGTGTCTGGAAATGCGTTGTCGGGGGTGGTGGTGGTGGTGACAGATATAATAGTGGCATTTAAGGGGCTTTTAGATCATCACATATATATGCAAGAAATGAAGAGATATGGACCGAGCAGGAAGAAATTAATTAAACTTTGCATCATGTTCAACACGGGCGCATGATTGCAGGACCTGTTTCTGTTTGGTTCTATGTAGTAGGTTCTGTGCATCCCGTTCTCGGGATGCAAGCAGAAGCCTCCACGTGGCGCATCCCGGGCAATGCTGTCGACAGAAATTATACCACAGTGACTGACCGAAGTAGCCAATTCTGCAGCCACCGACCATCAACCATCACTGACCGACCGGAAAGACGTGATATAGAAGATGGCCGGACACGAGGAAGAATCCCTGTCTCAGTGCACGATATACATTTAACAACAAAACCTAAAATTAGGCATTTATAGTGAGGTTTTGTTAATCGGATTACTTGTTGCAGGTAATTGGAGTGGGGATTTTTCTTTCCACAGTATGAATCTGATGAGTTGGAGAAGAGTGTTTACCAAGACGATGACAGTGACAGTGATGTTCCAGAAGAGCTTAAAAGGGACTATGTGGATGAGCAAACTGGAGACATCCCCCTGAAAAGGTAACTTTTGAAAATGGTACCTCAGTGGTGTATACGGAATAATTCAAGGTGCATCGAGCTATTTTTTTTGTGTAAAATTCAAAATGTTAATTTTAATGAGCAAACTAATCCAAAAATAATCCAGATCGGTATTCTATGAAAGATAATGTGACATGTTGTATCCATTATCTTTGATAGTGGTATTGTATACAGAAAATCATTTGCAATGCCCACCAGATTCTGAAAGCTTTTGCACCACACTGCCAGACCACATTATTGAGGAAATAATAGTCACACAGCATGGAAACAGGCCCTTCAGCCCAACTTGCCCATACCGACCAACATGTCCCATCTGAACTAGTTCCACCTATCTGCGTTTGGCCCATATCCTAAACCTATCCTATCCGTGATCCTTTTCTGGGTAAAAGAGTGTGCATTTACCCTATCCAATCCCCTCGTGATATTTTAATCATATGACCATATAACAATTACAGCACGGAAACAGGCCCTCTCGGCCCTTCCAGTCCGTGCCGACCATTTATTTTCCCGTAGTCCCATCTGCCTGCACTCAGACCATACCCCTCCATTCCCTTCCCGTCCATGTACCTATCCACTTTACTTTTAAATGTTAAAATCGATCCTACCTCCACCACTTCTGCTGGAACCTCATTCCACACAGTCACCACTCTCTGAGTAAAGAAGTTTCCTCTCATGTGACCCCTTAATTCTCATGTCATGCCACACTTCCTCAATGGGAAAAGCTTATCCAAGTCAAATCTGTCTATCCCTTTCATCATTTTAAAGACCTCAATCAAGTCCCCCCCTTAAACTTCTGCGCTCCAAAGAATAAAGGCCTAACTTATTCAACCTTTCTCTGTAACTTAGTTGCTGGAACCCAGGCAACATTCTAGTAAATCTCCTCTGTATTCTCTCTATTTTGTTGACATCCTTCCTATAATTAGCTGACCAAAATTGTACACCATAGTCCAGAATTGGTCTTACCAATGCCTTGTACAATTTTAACATTACTTCCCTACTCCTATATTCAATGCTCTGATTTATAAAGGCCAGCACACCAAAAGCTTCCTTTACCACCCTATCTACATGCAATTCCACCTTCAGGGAACTATGCACAGTTATTCCTAGATCCCTCTATTCCACAGCATTCCTCAATTCCCTACCATTTACCGTGTATGTCCTATTTTGATTTGTCCTGCCAAAATGTAGCACTTCACACTTATCAGCGTTAAACTCCATCTGCCATCTTTCAGCCCTCTTTTCCAAATGGCCCAAATCTCTCTGTAGACTTTGAAAATCTACTTCATTATCCACAACACCGCCTATCTTAGTATCATCTGCATACTTACTTATCCAATTTTCCACTCCGTCATCCAGATCATTGATGTACATGACAAACAACAGTAGACCCAACACAGATCCCTGAGGCACCCGACTGGTCACCAGCTCCCAACCTGACAAACAGCCATCCACCATTACTCTCTGGCATCTCCCATTCAGCCACTGTTGAATCCATCTTGCTACTCTGCCATTAACGCCCAAAGATTGAACCTTCTTAACCAACCTTCCACGGGGAACCTTGTCAAAGGCCTTACTGAAATCCATATAGACAACATCCACTGCTTTACCCTCATCAATTTCCCTAGTAACCTCTTCAAAAAATTCAAGAAGGTTTGCCAAACATGACCTTCCAGGCTCAAATCCATGTTGACTGTTCCTGATCAGCCCCTGTTTATCCAGATGCTTATATATATTATCTCTAAGTATCCTGTCCATTAATTTGCCCACCACTGACATCAAACTAACAGGTCTCTAATTGCTAGGTTTATTCTTTGAACTCTTTTTAAACAATGGAACAACATGCGCAGAACGCCAATCCTCCGGCACTAATCCCGTTTCTCATGACATTTTAAATATTTCTGTCATAGCTCCTGCTATTTCTACACTAACTTCCCTCAATGTCCTAGGGAATATCCTGTCAGGATATTCTTTCTTTTAAAATCTTTTTATTGGCTTTTTTTTCAAAAACAAAAACAAAACAACAAAAAAAGAATAACGATAAACGGGACCGACAGAGGCCCGGGACCGTTGGAGTGAGTGGAGGAGGGTCAGGGGCGGTCAGTACATAAATCCAGCGCGGGGCTTGTTTTTACAGAGGCCCGGGACCGTTGGAGTGAGTGGAGGAGGGTCAGGGGCTTGTTTTTACCTAAATCCGGAACATTCCATACTGAATAGGGAGGTTTCTGGTGGAAGCCGCTGATTGGTGGAAGCAGATTAGAGGAAGCAGCTGATTGGGTGGAACCTCTGGTTAGTATTTCTGCTTTCTGGTAAAGGTACATTGTTTTAGTAAAGGTACAGTGGGTTAGTAAAGGTACAGTGGGTTAGTAAAGGTACAGTGTTTTAGTAAAGGTACAGTGCTTTTGGTTTGTATGATAAAGGTGTAGTTTAAAGGTCAAGAGGGAGCAGCTGTTTCAGTCAAATACTTGCTGATTTCTCACAGCAGTTTCCATTATATTATACTGGTATCGGATCCAGGGTAAGGCGAGAGAATGTCAGCCAGAGCAGTGTACTGTACTGCATGTCAGATGTGGGAGGTCATGGTGTCGGATGGCCCTCTTGGCGTCCACATCTGCATCAGGTGCAGAGAGATGGGGCTCCTAAGGGACTGTATTAGGATCCTGGAGCAGCAGCTCGATGACCTCTGCCTGGTCAGGGAGAGTGAAGAGGTGATAGAGGAGAGTTATAGGGAGGTGGTCACTCCAAAACCACAGGAGAGAGACATGTGGGTCACGCTAAGGAAGGGCAAGGGGCAGAGGCATGAACGAGTGAGTACTACAATGTCAGTACACCTGGCAAATAAGTACTCCTGTTTGAGTACGGATGGGGGTGACAGCCTACCCGGGGGTAGTGACAGCGGACGGGCCTTCAGCACAGAGACCGGCCCTGTTGCTCCGAAAGGTAGGGAAAAAAAGAGGAGGGCAATAGTAATTGGGGACTCTATTGTTAGGGGGTCGGATAGGCGATTCTGTGGACGCAGTCGGGAGACCAGGATGGTAGTCTACCTCCCTGGTGCCAAGGTCTCGGACGTGTCTCAACGTGTTCAAGATATCCTCAAATCAGAGGGAGAGGAGCCTGAGGTCGTGGTACATATAGGTACCAATGACATAGGTTAAAAAAAGGGAAGAGGTCCTGAAGGGAGGATTTAAGGACTTGGGAGGAGAGTTGAGGAAAAGGACCAAAAAGGTAACAATCTCAGGATTACTGCCTGTGCCACGCGACAGTGAGAGTAGAAATGGAGCAAGGTGGAGGATAAATGCTTGGCTGAAAGACTGGTGCAGAGGGCAGGGATTCAAGTTTCTGAATCATTGTGACTTCTTTTGGGGTAGGTGGGACCTGTACAGAAAGGATGGGTTGCACTTGAACCCGAGGGGGACCAATATCCTGGCGGGGAAATTTGCAAAGGCCACTGGGGAGACTTTAAACTAGAATGGTCGGGGCAAGGGATGCAAATAGCAAAAGCTAGTAGACAGAATGGGAGGCAGGAAGCAGAAAGGGGAAGCACTCGGACACAGGAGGAGAAAGAAAAAAAAGGAAATAAACCGAGAATAAGAGATGGGGGGTTTCTTAAATGTGCATATTTTAATGCTAGGAGCATTGTAAGAAAGGTGGATGAGCTTAGAGTCTGGATAGACACCTGGAAGTATGATGTTGTGGCGATCAGTGAAACATGGTTGCAGGAGGGCTGTGATTGGAAACTAAATATTCCAGGATTTCGTTGCTTCAGGTGTGATAGAATTGGAGGGGCAAGACGTGGAGGTGTTGCATTGCTAGTCAAGGAAGATATTACAGCAGTTCTTTGGCAGGATAGATTGGAGGGCTCATCTAGGGAGGCTATTTGGGTGGAACTGAGAAGTGGGAAAGGTGTAGCAACACTTATAGGGGTATATTATAGACCACCAAATGGGGAACGATAATTGGAAGAGCAAATATGTAAAGAGATGGCAGATATTAGTAGTAAGCACAAGGTAGTGATTGTGGGAGATTTCAACTTTCCACACATAGACTGGGAAACGCATTCTGTAAATGGGCTGGATGGTTTGGAGTTTGTAAAATGTGTGAAGGATAGTTTTTTGCAGCAATACATAGAGGTGCCTGCTAGAGGAGGGGCAGTGCTGGACCTCCTGTTAGGAAATGAGACGGGACAGGTGGCGGAGGTATGCGTTGGGGAGCACTTCGGGTCCAGTGATCACAATACCATTAGTTTCAATATAATTATGGAGAAGGACAGAACTGGGCCTAGGGTTGAGCTTTTTGATTGGAGAAAGGCTAACTTTAACGAGATGCGAGATGATTTAAAAGGAGTGAACTGGGACATTTTGTTTTATGGGAAAGATGTAGAAGAGAAATGGAGGACATTTAAAGGGGAAATTTTAAGAGTACAGAATCTTTATGTTCCTGTTCGGTTGAAAGGAACCAAGAAAAATTGGAAAGAGCCCTGGTTTTCAAGGGAAATTGGACATCTTGTTTGGAAAAAGAGGGAGATCTACAATAATTATAGGCAGCATGAAGTAAATGAGGTGCTTGAGGAATATAAGGAATATAAAAAGAACCTTAAGAAATAAATTAGAAAAGCTAAAAGAAGATATGAGGTTACTTTGGCAAGTAAGGTGAAAGTAAATCCAAAGGGTTTCTACAGCTATATTAATCGCAAAAGGATAACAAGGGATAAAATTGGTCCATTGGAGAGACCGAGTGGACAGCTATCTGCAGAGCCAAAAGAGATGGGGGAGATATTGAACAATTTCTTTTCTTCAGTATTCACCAAGGAGAAGGATATTGAATTGTGTGAGGTAAGGGAAACTAGTAGAGTAGCTATGGATACTATGAGTTTCAAAGTAAAAGAAGTACTGACACATTTGAAAAATATAAAAGTGGATAAGTCTCCAGGTCCTGACAGGATATTTCCTAGGACATTGAGGGAAGTTAGTGTAGAAATAGCCGGGGCTATGACAGAAATATTTCAAATGTCATTAGAAACGGGAATAGTCCCCGAGGATTGGCGTACTGCACATGTTGTTCCATTGTTTAAAAAGGGTTCTAAGAGTAAACCTAGCAATTATAGACCGGTTAGTTTGACTTCAGTGGTGGGCAAATTAATGGAAAAGATACTTAGAGATAATATATATAAGCATCTGGATAAACTGGGTCTAATTAGGAACAGTCGACATGGATTTATGCCTGGAAGGTCATGTTTGACTAATCTTCTTGAATTTTTGGAAGAGGTTACTAGGGAAATTGACGAGGGTAAAGCAGTGGATGTTGTCTATATGGACTTCAGTAAGGCCTTTGACAAGGTTCCTCATGGAAGGTTGGTTAAGAAGGTTCAACTGTTGGGTATAAATGCAGGAATAGCAAGATGGATTCAACAGTGGCTGAATGGGAGAAGCCAGAGGGTAATGGTGTCGGGTTGGAGGCAGGTGACTAGTGGGGTGCCTCAGGGATCTGTGTTGGGTCCTTTGTTGTTTGTCATGTACATCAATGATCTGGATGAAGGGATGGTAAATTGGATTAGTAAGTATGCAGATGATACTAAGATAGGGGGTGTTGTGGATAATGAAGAGGATTTCCAAAGTCTACAGAGTGATTTAGGCCAGTTGGAAAAATGGGCTGGAAGATGGCAGATGGAGTTTAATGCTGATAAATGTGAGGTGCTACACCTTGGCAGGACAAGTCAAAATAGGACGTACATGGTAAATGGTAGGGAATTGAAGAATACAGTTGAACAGAGGGATCTGGGAATAACCGTGCATAGTTCCTTGAAGGTGGAATCTCATATAGTTAGGGTGGTAAAGAAAGCTTTTGGTATGCTAGCCTTTATAAATCAGAGCATTGAGTATAGAAGCTGGGATGTAATGTTAAAATTGTACAAGGCATTGGTGAGACCAAATCTGGAGTATGGTGTACAATTTTGGTCGCCCAATTATAGGAAGGATGTCAACAAAATAGAGAGGGTACAGAGGAGATTTACTAGAACGTTGCCTGGGTTTCAACAGCTAAGTTACAGAGATAGGTTGAATAAGTTAGGTCTTTATTCTCTGGAGCGCAGAAGGTTAAGGGGGGACTTGATAGAGGTCTTTAAAATGATGAGAGGGATAGACAGAGTTGATGTGGACAAGCTTTTCCCTTTGAGAATAGGGAAGATTCAAACTCGACGGACAGAAGTTTAGGGGTAACATGAGGGAACTTCTTTACTCAGAGAGTGGTAGCGGTGTGGAATGAGCTTCCAGTGGAAGTGGTGGCGGCAGGTTCGTTGGTATCATTTAAAAATAAATTGGATAGGCATATGGATGAGAAGGGTATGGAGGGTTATGGTATGAGTGCAGGCAGGTGGGACTAAGGGAAAAACGTTGTTCGGCACGGATTTGAAGGGCCGAGATGACCTGTTTCCGTGCTGTACTTGTTATATGGTTATATGGTTAAACATTCCAATGTTATTGATACATAGGGATCAGGATTACATTAATAATAGGTATAACCTAAATATGTGTCCAGTGTCAAAATACACATTGAATATAGACCTCCCGGTCTCTATGTAAATATAGTTCTATAGTTCTATATAGTCCTATAAAATTTAACCAAGGGTTCAACAATGTCACTCCCGATTTTTTCTAAATTTAAACATGATATTGCTTCAGAGTACCAATGGAGTGTGGTCGGGGAGTTAGAGTCTTTCCATTTAAATAAAATAGATCTTCTGGCGATTAATGTAGTAAAAGCAATCAGTCGATGGGCGGAACGGGACAAATGAATAGAATCTAACATTGTAGCAATGTTACAAAATTTTGAGATTTTAAAAATCAAGTCTGCAATTTATCCCATCAGATAAAGCATAAAAAGAAGTTTAATTTGACACCTAATTTACTTTCATATCTTCAGTATTAAGAAAGTTATGGCCATTTTCATACTCGGAAATGAGCATCTTGCTTCCCATTGCCTTTCAATTGACTTAACTCAAAAGCTTTGATCTGGAAAAGTTAAAAGTCCATAACATTCTTAAAAATTAAGAGAACTCAATGAAATTTTCAGTTATTATAGATTGAAGCATTCTGAAACAAATATTAAACAATCTTACTTGGATTACCTGAAATTAAAGCATATAATTAGTTAGTTATCTAATTGTAGCTAATTACAAAATTCAATGAGTAGATCTAAACATCTATCAATTTCTTAAGAAAAGATAAACTTTTTTAAAATTGCCTAAGTGTCCAAATAACATTCACACAATAATCCACAATATAACATAATTTTTAAATCTAATTTTCATGAATTTCTGGGCCAAATGGAAGGAATTTAGTGTTTTATGCCTGTAAATTAACGGCCATTTAAATCAACTAGCGAGTGGGTTTTAGTGGAATGCGGTGGATTAGAACGTTGCGGTTAGCGGTGAAGTCGGGGGGAAAAATACTGGGGGTTCATACATTTTTTGGGGACCCCATTTCGCAACATAAAAATATTATTAATGCCTCCCGAAAAACCAACTTTTAATATAAAAATAAAGTATTTACCTTTTTTTCTCCCCTACGGAAAATGCTTCCGGTTGTCTGCGCTCACGGCTTTTGAAGGTGATTTTTAAATTACTCTAGTTAATAAATAATGTAGAGTAATTTAAAAATACCACCATCAATTGAAATGTCGGAGCGATTTTTCTTCAGCAACCAAATCGCCCGACATTGATCGATTTGTCCTGCCTGTTGAAAAACGGCACTTTAAGCCCGCCCCCCTCTGCAAGGCGCGAAAGTCACGCACACTGGGAGCGGCAGAAGTGCAGCGCCCGTAAAGGTACGTTTTGTAACATACCTAAACATTGGTAGCCCAAAAATTGCAGTAATAGGATGAGGTTGTAAATCAATACCTAAAACTACAGAAATAGTATAAAACAATTTATTTCCATTATTTTTCCTAAAGTGGGCAGGACCAAAACATATGGGTCAGTGAGGCCACTTCAGAGTTACATCTGTCGCAGGTAGGATTTATATGACCATAAAAACGAGCTAACGTATCATTTGACATATGAGCTCTGTGAACCACCTTGAATTGTATCAAAGCGCGTCTTGCACACATTGAGGAAGTATTAACTAATTGAAGAATCCTCTCCCATTTCTCTATAGATAGAGACATTTTGAGTTCTCTTCCCCAGTCATTCTTCATTTTATCAAATGTATCTATTTGTAATTTCAAAATCAACTCATAAGTAGTCGTTATTAAGCCTTTCTGATAAGGGTTCAAATGTAAAAATGTTTCCAAAATTTCAGTTTGATGTGGTAACGGAAAAAAGGTTAGAGTAGCCTTCAAAAAATGTCTAGTTTGTAAATATCTAAAAAAGCGTGAGTTAGGTAAATTATATTTATTGGAGAGTTGTTCAAAAGACATAAAACAACCACCCAAAAACAAATCACGAAAAGCTACTAATCCCTTCCTCTTCCATAACAGAAAGGCTTGATCAGTACTAGAAGGTTGGAAGAAAAAATTAGATATGATAGGACTCGATAAGATAAAATCATTCAATCCAAAAAACCTACGAAATTGAAACCATATTCGAAATATGTCTTATTATTGGATTAGTCGTATAATTATTCAATCTCGTAATTGTAAAAAGTAATGAGGCCCCTAGAATAGAAGCCAATGATAGCCCTCGCATAGAATGATGTTCCATCCTGGGCATTCGGTATCTTCTGAATCTTTTGTCCAAAATGTTAAATAACTAACATTAACTGCCCAATAGTGAATCTAAGGTTCGGCAGTGCCAAACCACCGTCTTTTTTTGATTTCTGTAAGTATTTTTTACTTGGTCTGGAATTTTTATTCTGCCATATATATGAAGACATTTTGGAGGCAATAATATCAAAGAAAGATTTAGCAATAAAAATTGGTATCGTCTGAAATAAATACAAAAATTTAGGTAAGATAAACATTTTAATAGCATTGATTCGGCCGATTAAAGATAAGGACATTGGTGACTATTTAGTAAACTGTTGTTTGATATGGTCAATTAAAGGTGTAAAATTATCTTTAAATAAATCCTTGTGTTACATGGTAATCTTAATACCTAAATAAGTAAAACATTCGGTAGTCAATCTAAATGGAAACTGTCCATAATTCGAAACCAGATTGTTTAATGGAAAAAGCTCACTCTTACTAAGATTTAGTTTATAACCAGAAAACTACTGAATTGATTAAATAGTGCTACTGTTGCCAAAATAGATTTCTCAGGATTAGAAATGAGTAATAACAGATCATCTGCATAAAGTGATAGCTTATGTGTCTTATTCCCGCGGACAATACCAAAAATATTAGGGGATTCCCTAATAATGGTGGCCAAAGGCTCCAAAGCAATATCAAACAGTAAAGGACTTAAAAGGTCAGCCCTGTCTCGTACCTCGTAAGAGCCTGAAAAAAGGGGATCTCTGATTATTGGTAAGTACAGAAGCCTGAGGTATATGATATATCAGCTTGATCCAAGAGATAAATTTTGAACCAATCTTAAATTTTTCAAGTGTATTGAATAAGTATTCCCATTATACTCTATCAGTCGTCTTCTCGGCATCGTGAAATTACACATTCTGGAGTTTTATTTGACGCTGTATATACGATATTCATTAATCTCCTAACGTTAAAGTATGAGTAACGATTTTTAATAAAACCTGTCTGATCTTCAGAAATAATTTGCGGTAAAATATTTTTCAATCTCATAGCTAATATTTTGGAAATAATTTTGGAATCTACATTTAACAGTGATATAGGTCTATATGATGTCACTTCAGTAGGGTCTTTATCTTTTTTAAGAATTAAAGAAATAGATGCTTCATAAAAGGATTGTGGTAATCTATTCCTTAAAAAGGTTTCTTTAAAAACCTTGCATAGCCAGGGAGCCAATCAACTTGAGAAATGCTTAAAAAATTCTACTGTAAACCCATCTAAACCATGAGCTTTACCAGAATTCATTGAGAGAATTGCTTTCTGTATGTCTTCCTCCTTGATGGCTCCGTCTAACAACAGAGACTCATTATGTAATAAATTTGGCAAGTTCAGTTTCTTTAAAAACTTACGCATTATATTGGAACCAATAAGAAATTCTGATTGGTATTGAGAGGTATAAAATTCCTGAAAGGATTTATTAATTTCATCATGGTCCACAGTTAGTGTACCATCCTGTTTACTCACTTTAGTCATCTTTAGTAATCTTTAGTGACGTTTGTCCAACACCGCTTTCAACTGATTAGCGAGTAATTTACCCGATTTTTCGCCATGTATATAAAATTGACTTTTGGTTTTAAATAGCTGGTTCTCAATCGGTGATACTAATAACAAATCATATCTCAATTGAAGTTCAACTCTATTCTTATAAAGCTCTAAACTAGAAGCTTTTGAATATTTTTTATCAATTTCTTTAATCTCATCAGCCAGTATACGTATTTAATTGTTTTTTTAATCCCGCGGAGTATGAAATAATTTGTTCACGAATATATGCCTTAAAAGCATCCCAGACTACACCACTGGATATTTCTTCAGTAGAATTTGTTAAGAAGAAAAAAGCAATCTGATATTTAATAAAATTAACAACATTTAGATCTTGAAGCAAAGTAGCATTAAATCGCCATTGTTTAGCACTAAGCTTGGAATCAGGTAGTTTGATTGATAGTTTCAATGGTACATGATCAGAAATAGCAATTGCATCATACTCGCATACCGTGACCGATGAAACTAGCCAAGAATCTATTATTCAAGTAGTCAATCCTAGAGTAACTATGATATACATAAGAGAAAAAAGAAAATTTGGGTGTAGGAATCTCCAAACTACTAACATTCCAGAGTCAAGTAAAAAATAATTGATAAAACTAGCTGATTTATTTGGAAGCACATGATCAGATGCAGATCTGTCCATCGAGGGGTTCAAACAACAGTTTAAAATCTCCACCCATTATTAAAAAATGTCCATTTAAATTAGGAAAGGATGCAATTAACTGTTTAAAAAAAACTCACGGTGATCAATATTTGGTGCTTATACATTCACCATAGCAACCTTTTGGTTATGAAGAACACCAGTAATCACCAAAAATTTACCATGTGGATCAGAAATGGTTTCATAATGAACAAACGGAATTCAGGAGTCAATAAAAATAGAGACTCCTTTCACCTTAGCCTGTGAATATGAATGAAATTGCTGTCCTCTCCAAAACTTTAAATATCGTTGATTGTCATCTTGCCATACATGAGTTTCCTGGACAAAAATAATCTGAGCATTTAGTCTACGAAGAACTTTAAAATATGTTTTCCTCTTAATAGTATGGTTCAAACCATTCACATTCCATGAAAGCAAATTAATAACTTTATCCATATTGTTTGTAAAAATCATGTGGCATGTAAAGGGTTAATTTCTTGAAGCATAATCGTTCATGATACTGGAAGAAGAAAAATCTAGGGCGGAGCTAGAAGTGATGACATTTCAGACATTTTTTTAGTTCAGATTATGCACAAATGAAAAAAGCTAAGCTAAAAGCAAAAGACCCCCCCTCCCTCCCCCCCCCCCCGACACCACCCATGCAAAGCCCGACACTGGCAGGTAGACAGTCAGTACGCTACCTAATCCCTTCCCTACCCCAATCTATCCTAACGACTGCACCCAACGTAGAAAGAAAGCATATTTGCACTCAATAGCCAAAACAAAATGAATATTATGGTTTAAAAAAAAAGTACATGTTGGCAGTGGAACACAAGAGCTACTTCATATTATTTATCCAAGGTCGAAATATGAAAAACAAGAACTGCATTCACTTAATTTGTCTAAAGACAGGGGCGGAGAGGACGGGGATTCCTTCATTTTTCAAAATAGAAAAACTACCAAAGAAAATCTTTAAAAATTATATATATATATAAATAAAATACCATTACATTAAATTAACAATATTTTAGAGAAGGTAAAAGTTGTTTGATACCATCATACTAAAATTCTAAAAAGTAAATTAAAAAAAGAAAAACAACTCATCCAGTTAAATTCTTAATCATTACAAAACGATATATTGTCAAAATAGGAACAGTAAATCTCTAATCATAACTTAATCAGCTATCAATAGCTCCCAGTGGCGGCTTCACCCTCATAAACCTCCAGAATGCTGGAAACGTCTTGAGGATTGTTAAAAAATTGAATGTTACCATTAAAGAGTCGTATACGCAGTCTAGCTGGATAAAGTAAGGCTGGGTGCAACTCTTTCTTAAACAACTCAGACATTACATTATGGAAAGAATGTCTTATTTCCAAAAGCTCGTAACTATAATCAGGAACAAACCGAAACTCGCATCCTTCATATTCAACCACACCCAACTTTTTTGCTGCCTGGAGAATATTCTCCTTCATCTGCAAGAAGTGAAACCCAACAATCAAATGTCTTGGTTTATCCTGGGAACCAGATTTCTTCCCAATCCTGTGTGCGTTATCCAAAAATGGAAGATTTTAATTGTGCTCGATGTTGAAAGTCTCCTTTATCATTTTAGAAGCATATTTTATAACATTATCTCCTTCTTGATCTTCCGGCAAACCAACAATTCGCAAATTCAGTCGATGGCTTCTGTTTTCCAGATGCATATTTTTAATCTTGTGTTGCTGGAGTGCTCCAGTATTTTCATTCATTCTCCGTTCCAGTTTTTCAATCTTCAAATCTCTCTCCTGGCCCAGGGTTCGCATGTTATCGATTTGTTCCTTCTGTTCACGAGATTCATCTTGTAACATAATCAGCTTGTCTTAAACTTCCTTCAGTTTGCTCGAAATTCCTTTCACCATTTCTTCCAAACTGCAAAATCTTGTTTCCATTTCATTGTTCAGTTCATCGTTCATTTTCGATATTGGTTCTAAGATACTAGTCAGAAGCTGTGCCTTTTCCACGTTCCTTCCTTGGAGAACCTCCTTTCCTCCATGTCTCCATCCTTTATACAATTAAAGCGCATAAAAGTGTGATCAACACTTTAAGAAAAGTTAGACCGTGCCTTGGTCAAGTAATATCAAGTAACATTGAAAGAGTGGTAAGTTATAAGTTAAGGGAGCAAACAAATTTGCAACCTTTACAGCATGCTGCCACTAGGAGAGTCCCCCACCCCCTCATGATCTTATGCACCTCTATAAGATCACCCCTCATCCTGCACACCAAGGAATAAAATCCTAGCCTGCTCATCCTCTCCCGATAGCTCAGGTTCTCGTTCTGCCAACATCCTCATAGATCTTCTCTGTACCTTTTTCCAGCTTTACAACATCTTTCCTATAACTGGGTGACCAAAACTGAAGCCAATATTCCAAATGTAGTCTCACCAACATATTGTACAACTATAACATAATCTCTTACCTTTTATACTCAATACTCTGACTGATGAAGACCAATGTGCCGAAAGACACCTTGACCACCCTATCTACCCGTGACGTGACTTTCAAGGAACTATGTACCTGCTCTCCTAGATCCCTTTGCTCCACAACAATTCCTAGTTCCCTACCATTCATTGTGACGATTCTGTCCTAGTTTAACTTCCCAAAAATGCAACACGTCGCAAGTATCTATTAAACTCCATTGCCCATTACCCATTCCTTGGCACACCTACCCAACTGATTAATATCCTGCTGTAATGTTTGATAATCTTCTTCACTATGATGCCAGCCACTTTTATGTCACTGCAAACATGCTAATCATGCCTTTACATTCCTATCCAAATCGTTGATATAAACTACAATCAGCAAAGGGCACATCATTAATCTTTGAAACACACCACAAGTCACCCATAACCCTCTGCTTCCTTCCATGAAGCCAATTCTCTATGCAGATAGCTAGCTCTTCCTGGATCCCATGCGATCTAACCTTCCACAGCAGACTACCATGTGCAACCTTTTCAATTACCTTGCGGAAATCTAAATGGATATATCTTATCTCTCAGAATACTCTCCAGTAACCTGCCTACCACAGGCTTTCGGCTCTCTGGTCTATAGTTCCCAGTTTTTTCTTTGTAGCCCTTCTTCAAATGAGGCACAATATTAGCACCCTCCATCTTCCAGCACCTCACCTGTACGTAATGATGATTCATATATCTTTGCCAAAGTACCTGCAATTTCTCCTCTAGCTTCCCACAGTGTTCTCATATATATCTGATCTAACCCGGGAGATTTATCCACCTTCATACACCTTAAGGCATTCAGCACTTCCTCAACTGTAATACTGACTCTCCTCAAAACACTTCCATTAACGGCCCCAAGTTCCCCAATCTTCACATCTTTCTCCACAGTAAACACAGAGGGGAATTGCTCATTAAGGAACTTGCCCATCTCCTTTGGGTCCACACAGAGAAGTCTGCATTGGTTTTGTACTGGGTATCTGGTGATGTAAGGCAACAACTCTACCACTGCGCCGCCATGCTGTCCAAAATAATGTAATGCTAGTGTGCTTGTAAAATTATCAGGAGAAACATTGTATGAAGGAGAACTAGTGTGAGATAAACCTGTTTGATTATTTTTTTATGGTTGTAAGTAATGTGCTAGATAAGAGAAAATCCATGGGCGTAGAACAGTTTGAATTTTAATACATGTGACAAAATGTTATGCAAGAGTTGTTAGATTAAACCTCATGGACTGATATATTAACCCATAGTCAATGTTTGTAAAGAGCAGAAAATACATTACATTGCAGTCATTTTCTGCAAGGCTGTTATAATTGATCTTGAATGTGAAATGGTCGGCTAAATGTTTGAGCATAAATATAGCTGATGTGGTGCCATGTCCTGGCAGTGAAGTTATCCACCTAGGTAGGAACAATAGAAAGTCACTGTAAACCACGACAAATAATTTGATATTAAAGGTGCGTTAGATATTCTTGGACATAAAGCATAAAATGAACTTGCAGTACAACAAGCAATTAGCAAAATAAATGGTCCGGTAATTTTCTTGCATTGGGATGCCACAATTATTTAGGGTGTTATTGAAACTATACCTGGAGTAAAAAGTACAATTCTGTTCTCTTTGCTTAAGCAATGAGGTTCTTTTAACGAGGGTAGAAGGGATCGTGCTTAATTTCGGTTTGAGGATGGATAATTCGTACATTCAGTCTGTTCATTGATTTTAGAAAAAACGGTGGGTGATCTTGTCGACATGTATAAAATTACTAACAGCCTTGGATGTGCAGGTTGTGAAAATGCTTGCCCTGCTTAAAAAATATAAAGTCAGAGCTTGTGGTCACGGAATAAAGTGTCAACCCATTTTGGCCTAACATCTCCAGCATTATTGTGGATTGGAGGAACATCATACTCTGCCTCTTTCCATATCCTACTAAATCAATTGGTCCTCTTTATCATATTTGCTGCTCTTCCTCCATAATCTACTGGCTATTACTTCCAAAGTCCCCCCCGCATGCTCCTCACATTCTCTTTCCTTTGATCAGCAGCTGTTTCTGTAGTGCATGTCTCCCAGCTGGTTAACCCGCAATGCCAGGGCTGCCAACATTGGGTGAGAGTTGGGAGTGAGAAATTGCGAGAGACCAAGCTCAAGGGAGCGGTGCGAAGGGGAAGGATGTGGGAGGAGGGTGCCCCCCCCCCTCCCATTGGTACAGAACTTTTGCATTTTTCAGCTTGAAATTGTGCAATATGGTGCATACTGTATTCATATGGTGCATATTAGTGTATTCATTTATGGATATCAGGTTATAATCAAACACTTGGCCCATGTTGACCAACCTGGGTCTCACTGCACACCTGGTACTACTCCTGGCCCTGACTCCAGTAGCATACCTTCTCTCTTTCCTGTCCCTAAGTCCAGCCTTACCCTGTTCTACCCTGATCACAGCTGCTTAGCTGCTTAGGTTCCCAGTGCTGAACATACCCCTGGTCCCAGCTTTGTATTAAAGGTGGCACATTGGTAGCAAAAACAGGAAGGCAGATTACTATCTAAATGGTGTCAAGTTGGGAAAAGGGGAAGTACAACGGGATCTGGAAGTTCTTGTTCATCGGTCTATGAAAGTAAGCATGCAGGTTTAGCAGGCAGTGAAGAAAGTGAATGGCATGTTGGCCTTTATAACAAGAGGAGTCGAGTATAGGAGCAAAGGGGTCCTTCAGCAGTTGTACAGAGCCCTAGTGAGACCACACCTGGGGTATTGTGTGCAGTTTTGGTCCCCTAATTTGAGGAAGGACATTCTTGCTATTGAGGGAGTGCAGCATAGGTTTATAAGGTTAATTCCCAGGATGGAGGGACTGTCATTTGCTGAGAGAATGGAGCTGCTGGGCATGTACACTGGAGTTTTGGATGACGGGATCGTATTGAAACATACAAGATTGTTAAGGGTTTGGACACGCTAGAGGCAGGAAACACGTTCCCGATGTTGGGGGAGTCCAAAAGCTGCGGCCACAGTTTAAGAATAAGGGGTAAGCCATTTAGAACAGAGATGAGGAAACACTTTTTCTCACAGTTGAGAGTTGTGAGTCTGTGGAATTCTCTGCCTCAGAGGGCGGTGGAGGCCGGTTCTCTGGATACTTTCAAGAGAGAGCTAGATAGGGCTCTTAAAGATAGTGGAGTCAGGGGATATGGGGAGAAGGCAGGAGTGGGGTACTGATTGGGCATGATCACATTGAATGGCGGTGCTGGCTCGAAGGGCCGAATGACCTACTCCTGCACCTATTGTCTAATATAAACTAAAATTCTACAAATAATAGATCGCCAGATTAGAGAACCATTCTGCAATTATAGGATTGCATAATAAACCATGCTGCAACTAAAATTATCATCCTCTGGTGTAACTTTTGTGCTCCAATTGTGAGCTATCTGTATCATCAACTCCCATGCCATTAGCTCCAATTCCAAGTATAATTGCAACTCATCCTGATGTCAGCCCCCATCAATACTGATTAATCTGATATGCCCAGGGTTTGTTTGCAAATTACCCAGATTTTCACCCAAATCAAACCTTTTATAACACAGAAGAAATTACACCTGTGTAAATTGATTGATGAGAACGCCTTCCATTATGATTGTCTCTTCCATGCTCAATTTATTTCTTGCAACCCATGCATCTTGTGCCACATATCTCTGCTTTCCCAATTTTCACAAAAAGATTATTTTGACAGAAGAACAATGAGTTTATCAGCATCATAAAATGTTCTTACTCTGCTAAATGTAGGAATCAGACTGGATGAAATAGATAACATAAATTGTGTCCTTGGATTAATGTTTATGAATAGAAAAAAGCTTTTCTTCCAGTTACTTAAGTCACAACTTCATAATTTCATAAGTCTTAGGAGCAGAGTTAGGCCATTTGGCCAATCGAGCCTACTCTGCCATTCAATCATTGCTGTCTCTGTCAACCTCATTCTACTCCCTTCTCCCCATAACGTTTGATACCCGTACTAATCAAGTTCCTGTCTGACGGTGGCACAGCGGTAGAGTTGTTGACTTACAGCTCTTGCAGCACCGCAGACCCAGGTTACATCCTGACTACGGGTGATTTCTGTACGGAGTTTGTATGTTCTCCCTGTGATCACGTGAGTTTTCTCCGTGATCTTCGGTTTCCTCCCATATTCCAAAGATGTACGGTACGTAGGTTATTGGCTTGGTAAATGTAAAAACTGTCCCTAGTGTGTGTAGGATAGTGTTGATATGCAGGGATTGCTATTCGGAGCGGACATGGTGGGCCAAAGGGCTTGTTTCCGTGCTGTATCTCTAAACTAAACTGTCAATCTCTGGTTTGAAAATACCCAAGGATTTGGCCTCCAAAAGACCTGTCTTTTAAGGATTGCTATAAACAAATTGGAGGTTTTTCGTGTTACATTATTAGGATTATGATCAATTTTTGGTCACTATTTGCCAAGAGTTAAATACATATATCTTGATTGTCACTGCTGACATTATTTGAGTGTCTGAAATGTCAGCTCTTAAGACACTTTGTATTGTTTCATCTCAAATACTTCATGGCTCAATAAATACTGATATGGTGTCCCCCAGGGTTGTGTTTTATCACCGATTTTATTTTCCATCTACACGAACAATGTAACAACAATAACAATGACATTCCCCTTTTTAAGTATGCAGACGATATGGCCCTGGTGGCCCACATCAAGGATCACACTTCTCTATCAGCAGGTCAACATCTTGATGCTGTGGATCAAAGAGAGCTCTCTGGAGCTTAACATCTCCAAGACCAAGGAGCTGTGTTGTGGGGGAAGGCGAACATCTTCCCCCCAACCTCTCTTTGAACCTCTGAGGCTGAATGGGCAGACAGTCGAGCAGGTAGAGGCCTTTAGATACCTGGGCACAGAGATTGACACCCGCCTGTCCTTCTCCCAGCATACAGACTCTGTGTACAAGAAGGCACAGCAACGCCTGTTCCTGCTGAGGAAACTCAGGAGCTTTGATGTCAGACAGGACATTTTAACAGCTGTATATAAATCACTTATAGAATCTGTACTCACCTTTAACATCACATCCTGGTTCACCCTTACCTCTGTCAAAGACAAATCAAAGCTTTCCCAGATCATCAATCAAGCAAGCAAAATAACTGGCAAAACTCAAACTCAATTGTCAGTACTTCACACCCAGGCAGTTAAAAGGAAAGCCAACCTCATTACACAGGATCCCACCCACCCCCTGCACAAGTCCTTCCAACTTCTGCCATCAGGCCGCCGATATAAAGTCCCCCTATCCAAGAAAAACATCCACAAAAACTCATTCATACCCATTGCCATAAATAGTTTAAATAATACATGATCAATGGACAAATTAATCCTGACGCACTGTCACTTTACACGTATCCACAACTTTCAACTTTTATCTTGTCTATTTTTACAGTTTCTAATCTTTATACTTGTTTTTAAGACCTATACACACTGAGTGTGCCCGCAGAAGGCTGTGTTGTATGATGACTGTTGTATATTGTCTTGTTGAGCCACGTCAAAGAAGATTTTCTGTTACGACAGACAATAAAGTTTTCTGAATCTGAATGGATTGCCAAATTATTAATGTGTAGGAAAGAACTGCAGATGCTGGTTTAAATCGAAGGTAGACACAAAATGCTGGAGTAACTCAGCGATTCAGGACTGACCTGCTGAGTTACTCCAGTGTTTTGTGTCAAATTATTGATGCTGCCTTGTCTATCAGATGACCAAGCACAGTCAAATTATGAGCTAATTTCAGTTTCTCTTTCTAGTGTTTCCAAAGAAACTCTGAAAACTAGAAAGAAGTCAGACTACTATATGAACAAGGGCAATACACTCATTTTGACAAATACTACCTTGAATGTAATAAGGCTCGTTGGTAAGTATGAACATTTTTAATTGATTACCTTGTGTTGGCATTGAAAATGCTGACTTCACCTGCCCCTCGCACTCTACTCTACTTAATTTATAATTATTACATTCATCCTTTACTTTGTACATAACATTGTTCAGCTTATCCATGTAAGGACCTCGGGTTTTCTATTTTAACCTCTGCAGTCCAATGGTCCTTTGTGGATTTCCTCTGGCATTGAAAATGCTGACTTCACCTGCCCCTCGTACTCTACTGTACTTAATTTATAATTATTACATTCATCCTTTACTTTGTACATAACATTGTTCAGCTTATCCATGTAAGGACCTCAGGTTTTCTATTTTAACCTCTGCAGTCCAATGGTCCTTTGTGCATTTCCTCTGGCATTGAAAATGCTGACTTCACCTGCCCCTCGTACTCTACTGTACTTAATTTATAATTATTACATTCATCCTTTACTTTGTACATAACATTGTTCAGCTTATCCATGTAAGGACCTCAGGTTTTCTATTTTAACCTCTGCAGTCCAATGGTCCTTTGTGCATTTCCTCTCCCAACCAGTTTTGGCATTTATCAGAATTGAATTGTCTACTTGAGACAATTAGGCAATTTAATCCCTGGCTCCAATCAAATCATAAGGAATCAAGGGATATGGGGAAAAATCAGGAATGGGGTACTGATTTTAGATAATCAGCCATGATCATATTGAATGGCGGTACTGGCTCGAAGGGCCAAATGGCCCACTCCTTCACCTATTTTTCTTTGTTTTCTATGTTATGCAAGTACAACAGGTTTTGAAAACAGAAAAATGTGAGTTTTCAGAATATAGTGCTATAGTGCGAATGTAGAGGTGGGTTGCAAGATAGGAACTACACCCTTGGCTTTTGTGAACACTGTTCAGCAGTCTGGTGACAGAAGGGCAGTAATTGTTCTTGAATCTGGGAGTACATGTTCTCCACTGATTTTCCGGCACCCTTGGTTTCAAGTGTGCTCTAGTAATTTTGTCCAGATTAAAGGAGGTGCCTGACCACCAGATGTGGGAAAATCAGTGATGGCCCTTCATGTGCTTTTTTGTATTTTTTATCCAACAGGAGAGCAGAGAAAAGGGAATCACCAGAGTTTAAATGGACAAATGGTCTTTGATTATGTTGATTATGTTTCCATTCGCTTTCCACTGAGTTTAATCAAATATTTAATTGATTTTTTGATTTTTTTTAAATGTGGACATTGCATTCGCTAAAGCACTACACATGTCCCATTTCCGACACTTCCCTATCATTCCTTGACCTCGCCATCTCTATTGCCGGTGATACACTCCTGACTGACATCCACTACAAACCAACTGACTCCCACAGCTACTTGGACTACTCTTCCTCCCACCCTGCTTCCTGTAAGGACTCCATCCCCTATTCCCAATTCCTCCGTCTGCTCCCAGGATGAGGTGTTCCACACCAGGTCATCACAAATGTCCTCATTCTTCAGAGATCGTGGATTCCCCTCCCCCACTATAGATGAGGCTCGCACCAGGGTCTTCTCCATACCCCGCAACACTGCCCTCTCTCCCCATTCCCCCACTCGCAACAAGGGCAGAGTCCCCCTGGTCCTCACCTTTCACCCCACCAGACGACACATACAACACATAGCCCTCCGCCAGTTTCGCCACCTCCAACGTGACCCCACCACCCGCCACATCTTCCCATCTCCCCCCGTCTGCCTTCCGCAAAGACCGCTCCCTCCGCAACTCCCTTATCAATTCTTCCCTTCCCTCCCGCTCCACCCCTTCCCTGGGCACTTTCCCTTGCAACCACAAGAGATGCTACACTTGTCCCTTCACCTCCCCATCCACTCCTTTCAGGGACCCAAGTGGTCCTTCCAGGTCCGGCAGAGGTTCACCTGCACCACCTCCAACCTCATCTACTGCATCCGTTGCTCCAGATGCCAGCTGATCTATATCGGTGAGACCAAGCGGAGGCTTGGCGATCGTTTCGCCGAACACCTCCGCTCGGTCTGCAATAACCAACCCGACCTCCCGGTGGCTCAGCACTTCAACTCCCCCTCTCATTCCGTATCCGACCTCTCGGTCCTGGGCCTCCTCCACGGCCAGAGTGAGCAACACCGCAAGTTGGAGGAACAGCACCTCATATTCCGCTTGGGGAGTCTGCATCCTCTGGGCTTAAACATTGAATTTTCTCAATTCTGTTAACCCTGGCTGCCTCCTCCCCTTCCCACCTCTCCCTCGGCCCTCGGGGCCCTGGCATTCCTTCTCTCTCTATCTCTCCCCCACCCAAGTCGCACTAGCTTCTCATTTTCACACTGCAAACAGCTTATAATGGCCTGTTTCCTTTATCATCGATACTTTTTTGCATATCTTTCATTCATTGTTCTTTATCTCTCCACATCACTGTCTATATCTCTCGTTTCCCTGATCCCTGACCAGTCTGAAGAAGGGTCTCGACCCGAAACGTCGCCTATCTCCTTCGCTCCTTAGATGCTGCTGCACCTGCTGAGTTTCTCCAGCTTTGTGTGTAACCCTCGATTCTCCAGCATCTGCAGTTCCTTCTTTAACACATGTTTTAGTTTTGTAGCTCTGTAAATTAGTGGCATCAAAATCTGTAAGTCATGTGGCCTGAATTTTAATGTTCAAGACATTAGGCACTGTAAGAACTAATTCAAAACGGTTTGCCAAAAGGTTTTATACATTTCTTAATTCACCTGTAAACGCATACTTTTTTGCACAATTCCAAGTGTGATGCACCCATTTTGATTACATGTAGTCGAATGTGCAACTGATGAAAATATTAATGATACTATGAGCTCCAATAACGCAGTGGTTGCCTCATCAGAATTACACCCAGAAAATAATTATTTTTTGCTTCTGGGTAAAATGATTGATTGTGGAAATTATGATTATCCCACCTCTTTCCTCTGAATTTACTGAGTTTTACAAGGATATTTGGTTAAATAGCCATCATAAATATTCTAATAAACCAATTATAATGTAATATAATTATTTTCTTATATATCACAATAACTAATGTAGCATTTTCAGTGGAGCAGAAATAACTTTTCAATTTTTTATAACCATATAACAATTACAGCACGGAAACAGGCCATCTCGGCCCTTCAAGTCCGTGCCGAACAACTTTTTTCCCTTAGTCCCACCTGCCTGCACTCATACCATAACCCTCCATACCCTTCTCATCCATATGCCTATCCAATTTATTTTTAAATGATACCAACGAACCTGCCGCCACCACTTCCACTGGAAGCTGATTCCACACCACTACCACTCTCTGAGTAAAGACGTTCCCCCTCATGTTACCCCTAAACTTCTGTTCCTTAATTCTAAAGTCATGTCCTCTTGTTTGAATCTTCCCTATTCTCAAAGGGAAAAGCTTGTCCACATCAACTCTGTCTATCCCTCTCATCATTTTAAAGACCTCTATCAAGTCCCCCCTTAACCTTCTGCGCTCCAGAGAATAAAGACGTAACTTATTCAACCTATCTCTGTAACTTAGCTGTTGAAACCCAGGCAACATTCTAGTAAATCTCCTCTGTACCCTCTCTATTTTGTTGACATCCTTCCTATAATTGGGCGACCAAAATTGTACACCATACTCCAGATTTGGTCTCACCAATGCCTTGTACAATTTTAACATTACATCCCAGCTTCTATACTCAATGCTCTGATTTATAAAGGCTAGCATACCAAAAGCTTTCTTCTTAATGTCTTTCTTTCTCTCTCTACACTGAGTTATTGCCCACCTCAGCTGTGATAATTTGCTGTTTCAACATTATTCCAACAATAATATTTAAATGTTGTTACTCTGACCTTGAACGTTGGCAAGGGCTTTTCAAGTTTCAAGTAGAATTTCTCCAAGACTATGTGAATTAGTTTTTATTTCATGAAAGTTTTTGTTTCATGAAATATATGCCAGAAATAAAACATTATCATATGAATTACTCGACTGTTGCTGATTTCACAAAACTAAGAATTGATAACTTTTGCTGCTAAATATCCAGCTTAATCTTGTTGATCTTACAAAGAATATTCAACTGAAGCATTTGTATGTCAACGACTGAAACAATGTATTATTGTTATCGGTTAAATTATTACAGAGAATGATGCTTTAATGCTTATGAAAATGAATTAAACTTTTCCAATTTGATGAATAATGATTGGGTGTGTAAGAAAAAACTGCAGATGCAAATGACTGAGGCAATGCGACACCTCCTTGAACCACGACCCCACAGACGAGCACCAGGTCTTAATCTCAAGCACCATTACTGATTTCATCACTTCCGGCTCTCTGCCCTCTAAAGCCTCCAACTTTATCGTTCCCCAGCCCCGCACGGCCCGATTTTATCTTCTCCCCAAACTCCACAAACAGGCAGACCCATTATTTCTGCTTGTTCATGTCCCATCGAATTAATTTCCACATACCTCGACTCCATCATGGTCCAATCCCCCCCCCCCCCCCCCCCCCCCATGTCCAAGACTCCTCACACACTCTTCGTCTCCTCAAAGACTTCCGTTTTCCAGGCCCGCACTCACTCATCTTTACTATGGATGTCCAGTCGCTGTACACCTCCATCCCCCACCAGGAGTGTCTTAAATCCCTCCATTTCTTCCTCGACCGCAGAACCAGCCAATTTTTGTCTACCAATAATCCCCTCCGCCAAGCAGAGCTGGTCCTTGCCTTCAACAACTCCTCCTTTGACTACTCCCACTTCCTCCAAATCCAAGGCGTAGCTATGGCCACTTGCATGGGTCCTAGCTATGCCTGCCTCTTTGTAGGGTATGTCGAACAGTCCACTGTTCCAGGCATACGCTGGCCCTATTCCCCAAGTCTACCAAAGGCTACATTGACAACTGCATTGGTGCTACCTCCTGAGTTGATCTCAATGATTTCAACTTCACCACTAATTTCCATCCTGCACTCAAATTCACTCTGATCATCTCTGACATCTCCCTACATTTTCTAGATCTCACCGTCTTCATCACAGGAAACAGACTGTTGATCAACATCTACTACAAACCTACTGACTCCCATTGCTATCTTGATTACACTTCTTCCCACCTTGCTTCCTGTAAAGACCCTATCCCCTACTCCCAATTTCTCCGCCTACGCTGCATCTGCACCCAGGATAAGGTGTTCCATACCAGGGCATCGGAGATGACCTAATTCTTTCGGAAATGGGGGTTCCCCTCTTCCATTATAGATGAGGCCCTCACTAGGGTTTCCTCGATATCCCACAGCTCCGCTCTTACTCCCCCTGCCCCCATTCGCTACAAGGACAGAGTCCCCCTTGCCCTCGCCTTCCACCCCATCAGCCGTCGCATACAGCATATAATCCTCCAATGGGATCCCACTACTGGCCACATCTTCCCATCTCCACTCCATTCTGCTTTCTGCAGAGACCATTCCCTCCGCTACTCCTTGGTCAACTTGTCCCTTCCCACCCAAACCACCCCCTCCCCAGGTACTTTCCCCTGCAACCGCAGGAGAGGCAACACCTGTCCCTTTACCTTGTCCCTGGACTCCATCCAAGGACCCAAACAGTCTTTCCAGGTGAAGCAGAGGTTCACTTGCACCTCCTCCAATCTCATCTACTTTATCTGTTGTTCCACGTGTCAACGTCTCTACATCGGCGAGACCAAGCGCAGGCTCGGCGATCATTTCACTGAACACCTCCACTCATCCGTCTTAACCTACCTGATCTCCCGGTGGCTCAGCACTTCAACTCCTCCCATTCCCAATTTGACCTTTCTGTCCTGGGCCTCCTTGTCAGAGTGAGGCACAGTGCAAATTATGACGAACAGCACATCATATTTCGCTTGGGTAGTTTACACCCCAGTGGTATGAACATTGACTTCTCTAACTTCAGATAGCCCTTGCTTTCTCTCTCCATCCCCTTCCTCTTCCCAGTTCTCCCACTAGACTTACTGTCTCCGGCTACATTCTATCTTTGTCCCTCCCCTGACATCAGTCTGAAGAACGGCCTCGACCCGAAACGCCGCCCATTACTTCTCTCCAGAGATTCTACCGCACCCACCTAATAATGATTTGGTGTACATCTCTGTTGCCCTTATTGTGGTCTATAATTTTGGCTGTGTGCAAAAAAATGTTTCCATAAACAACTATAATTTAGTGATCTACACTGCATTTATTTGAAACAAAATGGACACAATTGTTTTCCAAACTTTTTTGTGCAACTCTGCAATTGAACGGAATTAGTAAAGCAAGTATGATGCTGTTACTCAGTTGTCACCTTTCATTGGACTGCTACTGATTTCATACTGATGTTAAATTACAGTATGTGTTGTAATCTTGGGAGTAAATAGACAAGAATACCATAAATTATAAATTGGGTTTATAATAAATTGTTTCCTTCAGGACGGGAAGTGATGGAAATTCTTAAATGATTACCTTCTTCTGACACTTGTAGTCCAAACTATCATTGGAAAGGCAATTAATATAACACATTATTGAATTTTCTTAATTAACTGCATTTTATTTTTCCACATCAGTTAATGACTATCAAGCATTTAATGTTAATTGCTCAGATTCCAACAACACATCAAATTGAATATGTTGAAATTCATAGTATTAAAAGGAAGGAAGAAATTGCATGTTTATTTTCTTTCTGACCCAATTGTGTTTCAAAAATACTTTGTACACAATAAATTTTGTTTTGCAAGGTGATCATTGTTGCAACGCAAGAAAATTGGTGGACAGTTTGCCCTATGTACGATCCCAAATATAGAAAGGAAATAACTGATTGGATCATATGTTTTTAGAGATTGGTTGAGGGATAAATATTGTCCAAGAAATTATTAATCCCTGAGCCAACCTCCAAATACAGATTTGTTGCTATGTTTCTATGATCTGGTCAATTATTTCAATAAGCATCTTGTAATCATTTTGTAATGCCACAGTAATGTTGGCATCTATCTTCAACGAGCAGTTGGTATCTTGTTTTTTGTATTGATTTATTATTGTCACGTGTACCAAGAAATAGTGAAAGCATTGTTTTTCATTTGCTACCCAAACAAATCATATTATACATGAATACAATTAAATTATATACCAGTACAACAGGCAATGAAAAGAGAAAAATATCTGAGGGCATAAAATATTATTCCAGCATTTATCGTGTTATAGCTACAGAGAAATTACAGATTAAAAAAAAATCCAAGAATAAGACGGCACGGTGGTGCAGCGGTAGAGTTGTTGCCTTACACCATCAGAGACTCGGGTTCGATCCTGACTACGGCTGCTGTCTGGACAGAGTCTGTACGTTCTCCCCATGACCTGCATTGGTTTCCTCCAGGTGCTCTGGTTTCCTTCCACACTCAAGAGACGTACAGGTTTGTAGGCTAATTGGTTTGGTAAAATTATGAATCATCCTTTATGGGAGTAGGATAGTGTTAGTGTGCCGGGATTGCTGGTCGGCGCTGACTCGGTGGGCCGAAGAGCCTGTTTCCACACTGTATCTATAAACTAAATTAATTATTAAAGATTGGGACTACACTAGTTTCTGGGAGGACAGTTCTGATAACAGCCTTTCAGGCTGCCTCTGGCATGCTATGGCTTCACTTTCGAGCATACAGTTAAATATTCAAATGCTTGTTGGCAAAATAGCTTTGGATCTTAATCTCGAATATATTCGCCAATTAACATTCACTTCCCTCCTGGGAAATTCAGAACATTTATAATTGTATGTGTCAACTAAACTTCCTGTTTTTGTTTTGTTTTTTGTTTTTAAGTCCAGAGCATTATTATTGGCCCCATTTTTTTAAATCTAAAATTAAATTTCATAAAGTTGTCCACCATTGCAAATTTTCGCTGCGAGTTTCTTTGGTTTGATATCCAACACGGCGTCAAACAGCACTGATCATATCTCAATGATCTCTGGAGGCCACAAGTTTATTTTTCTTACCCTTTGCAGCTGTCGGGAGAGAAGTAGAAGACATTGTTTCATTCTATGTTTGTTAAATCCAAAAATGATAAAACTGTTCTCTTTCCTCTAAACAATTACATTATCTATTATTTAATATGACTGGAAATTGTACTTAATAATTCTTCGTCAATTATCATCTAATTTCCATAACACTGACTTCATTTGTCTGGGTGCAAGATAGATGATTGTTAATACTTTTACTAGTCCTTTAAGCTAGTCCACTCTTCAAAAAGATCATGGTTCTAGTGGTCTTTGGTCCTAGCCCATATTTTTGCATGTTCTGTTTCTGTTGTAGTCCAAAAATATATTATTTTCAGCCTTGGTCACGTGAAACTTGTGTGTATTGTGATCATATTGAAAATATGGATATCCTTGTGGCATTAATAGCAATTATTCTGCCCAACAACATTCCAGACAGCTGTGCCAAGAATAACTAAGTAGTTTGCAATTTTGGTATGCATTGGAGGAAAGGTCAGGCACTGTTTGAGCTTGCTACTCTACAGTTAGTATTCACTACAGTAAGTGAATTCATCTAATACCTTCCCAACTTACAAGAGCTGCATTACTGCTACATTACAGAAGAAGTATTTCTTCTGACTTAAGGATTTAAATCAAAAGCCGTGCAACTAGTATGACATAAGGACTTTGCAACAGAGCCAAACTGATCCAAGTTAAGCCAGAATTCAGAATTTCATTGGATGACATAAGACACAATATTGTGATGCCAGTGTGTCCATGGTATGTTTCTACTATCAGCATCACATGTACATTGCCAGCAAACATCATAGGGTGATGCAGCCTGGAAACAGCCCTTTGTCTCATCTTGTCTATGCCGACCGAGTTGGCATTATGGGCTCATCCATTTGCCTGCATTTGGCCATATCCCCCTAAACCCCTCCTCCAAATGTATACCTCCAAATGTATTTTGAAAGCTGCAATTGTATCCACTCTAGTTTTCTCTTGTAGCTCATTCTAGATATCGACTTCCCCCTCTGAGTAAAGACATTGCCCATGAGGTTCCTTTTGAAGTCTCTCCTCTCTCACTTAGCCTCTGCACTGTTGTTTTATAAACCTCTACTCTAGGAAAAAATAGTATTCACTTTATCAATCCCCCTCAAGACGTTGTCCACGTCAATAAAAGTCACCCCTTAGCCACCTATGCTCCAAAGAAAAAAGTACCAGCCTAACTATACTCAAGCCCACAAATTCTGGTGACATCCTGGTGAATATCTCTTATTAATTCATGCCTGTCCTGTCCCTAAGGATCCCCTAATTTTCCCACCACTAATGTCAGGCACACTGCCTATAGTTCCCTGGCTTGTCTTTGCTGCCCTTTAATAGTGTTACAGCTGCCATCCTCCAGTCTTCTGTCGGTTAAAGGCACCAATATCACTTCAAAGACCTGTAATTTTCTCCCTAGATTCCCACCAGGTCTGATGATGCACTTGGTCAATATGGGATTTATCCACTTTAACCTGGGTGTCATGGTACACCAGTCATTGAAAGTAGGTATGCAGGTACAGCAGGCAGTGAAGAAAGCGAATGGTATGTTAGCTTTCATAGCAAAAGGATTTGAGTATAGGAGCAGGGAGGTTCTACTTCAGTTGTATAGGGTCTTGGTGAGGCCACACCTGGAGTATTGCGTATAGTTCTGGTTTCCAAATCTGAGGAAGGACATTATTGCCATAGAGGGAGTGCAGAGAAGGTTCACCAGACTGATTCCTGGGATGTCAGGACTGTCTTATGAAGAAAGACTGGATAGACTTGGTTTATACTCTCTAGAATTTAGGAGATTGAGAGGGGATCTTATAGAAACCTACAAAATTCTTAAGGGGTTGGACAGGCTAGATGCAGGACGACTGTTCCCGATGTTGGGGAGGTCCAGGACAAGGGGTCACAGCTTAAGGATAAGGGGGAAATCCTTTAGGACCGAGATGAGAAGGACTTTTTTCACACATGGGTGGGTCTCTGGAACTCTCTGCCACAGAGGGTAGTTGAGGCCAGTTCATTGGCTATATTTAAGAGGGAGTTGGATGTGGCCCTTGTGGCTAAGGGGATCAGGGAGTATGGAGAGAAGGCAGGTACGGGATACTGAGTAGGATGATCAGCCATGATCATATTGAATGGCGGTGCAGGCACGTAGGGCCGAATGGCCTACTCCTGCACCTAATTTCTATGTTTCTATGTTTCTAATGTACTTTAAGCATTCACCACAGTATGTCTGCACTGAGTCTTTCACAAGCAATCGACTTTGCAGTTCCCATGCCCACTCTGTCTCCCATGCCCTTGCAAATATTTCCGTAGCCATGACATGCAGTGACTAGTGGGGTACTGCAAGGCTCAGTGCTGGGACCCCAGCAATTTACAATATATATTAATGATCTGGACGAGGGAATTGAATGCAACATCTTCAAGTTTGCGGATGACACGAAGCTGGGGGGCAGTGTTAGCTGTGAGGAGGTTGCTAGGAGGTTGCAAGGTGACTTGGATAGGTTGGGTGAGTGGGCAAATGCATGGCAGATGCAGTATAATGTGGATAAATGCGAGGTTATCCACTTTGCGCGCAAAAATAGGAGGGTAGATTACAGGCACGTGCCGTTAGTAATTACTCAGGGTAGGCACTCAGTCCGCTTTAAAAAAAAATTAAACCGCGCATGCGCAGATTGTTCTCTCCGTTAAACAAATAAATAAATAACAGTGACATTTAAATTTGCCCAAGGCTTCCTAGTCCTAGACCAATTGGGGGAACAGTTCCTTTCACAGCGTGTGTAGAGTCTGTGCCAGGGGTAAAGTTGTGGGGAGGGCACAAGTGTTGAGAAGGAGGGTGTCGGGGATACTGCCAGTAACTCACTCACCGCTACCGCAGCTCTCCGGGCGCGAAGCTGCGCACTGTAGCTGGGGATAGAAGCAGCTCGGGGAGCTACGAGCAGCCACCGGGACCCAACAGCAGAACTGGCCGCCACTTCAGCGCCTTCTGCCGGCCCGCTCACCTTTGGCAGTGCTCTTCGTCGGAACACCTGCCGTTCGCCGACTTCGCTCATGTCAGCGGCTTCCTGCAAATCCCTAAATTCCCACAGCCGAGTAACCTCAATCGCGCTGTCGGAATTTAAGGACATGAGTGAGGCCAGCGAGCGGCAGGAGAGAGGTTTTTAGACGGAGAGCTGCCAGAGGTGAGCGGGGACCAGCAGAAGGAGCTAAGGTGGCGGCTGGTTCCGCTGTCCGGCCCGGTGGCCGCTCAGCCACCCGAGATACTTCTCTCTCTTCCCGCCCCCCCCCCCGGCCTCAGAGCGGTGGCATTCCACACCTCTGTGCAAGGAGCATAGCAAGTGGATGCCCCCGACCCCTCATTCATAACATTTGTGCCCTCCCCGCAACTTTACCCCGGGCCAGACTCCCCAAACGCTGTGAAAGGAGCGCTCCCCCCACCCCCACACCCCGGGAAATACGATATTAAAAACATAAACACAAAATGTACTTACCACATCATTGGTACACGACAAACCATAGTTGAAAACCCCGCCAAGAAAATTGCGCTGCGCATGCGCAGTAGACTGATGCGCGTGCGCACTGCAGCAAAGGCAGAATTTCTGCTGCCTTCAGCCCCGCTTGAAACTGACGGCTTCAGGCAGCGCTGAGGGCACATGGGCTGCACAAAGCTTCCCATGTTACAAGCGCTGCGGATGAAAGGCACGGAGAATTATGCCTACCTAAGAGATCGGTCCTTTAAAAATAGGCATTATTTCCCCATGCCTTTATTATTTATATTTAGTTATTACTATGTTATAATTTTAGTCAGGGTAGGCAGTGCCTACCTTGCCTACCCTGACGGCACGTGCCTGGTAGATTATTATCTGAATGGTGGCCGATTAGAAAAAAAGGGGAAATACAACGAGACCTGGGTGTCATGGTACATCAGTCATTGAAAGTAGGCATGCATGTGCAGCAGGCTGTAAAGAAAGTGAATGGTATGTTGGCATTCATAGCGAAAGGATTTGAGTACAAGTGCAGGGAGGTTCTACTGCAGTTGTACAGGGTCTTGGTGAGGCCACACCTGGAGTATTGCGTGCAGTTTTGGTCTAATCTGAGGAAAGGCATTCTTGCCATAGAGGGAGTACAGAGACGGTTCACCAGACTGATTCCTGGGATGGCAGGACTTCCATATGAAGAAAGACTGGATAGACTCGGCTTGTACTCGCTGGAATTTAGGAGATTGAGGGGGGATCTTATAGAGGCTTACAAAATTCTTAAGGGATTGGACAGGCTAGATGCAGGAAGATTGTTCCCGATGTTGGGGAACTCCAGAACAAGGGGGTCACAGTTTCAGGATAAGGGGGAAGTCTTTTAGGACCGAGATGAGAAGATCTTTTTTCACACAGAGAGTGGTGAGTCTGGGGAATTCTCTGCCACAGAAGGTAGTTGAGGCCAGTTCATTGGCTATATTTAAGAGGGAGCTAGATGTGGCCCTTGTGGCTAAAGGGATCAGGGGGTATGGAGAGAAGGCACAGGATACTGAGTTGGATGATCAGCCATGATCATATTGAACGGCGGTGCAGGCTCGAAGGGCCGAATGGCCTACTCCTGCACCTATTTTCTATGATTCTATGTATATATTCATTTCCTTTTGAAATCTGTTAATGCCATGCTATCATGTACTGGTTGCTCAGTTGCTCCACAGGTGTTTCCTAGGGCTGCCTCTGGATCTTCTTAGGTTGTCTTAAATCTGTATTATCTGCTTTGTTGAGCCTTTCACAACTAGTAATAGTTTCTCGTTATTTGTATAACCTTTGCCTTATATTAAACATCTTTTGTAAATGTCAATGTAGCATTCTCTAATCTAAGAAAAAAGATCCATTCTCCTTTCTATTCATGATCTGTAATCTGTTATTCAAAGAACAATGGTAGTAAACCTTACTTCTTATAATCATGTTGCAATCATTGCTGTGTCGAGGGGAGTGAGACAGTTAGGAAACACAAGCTGATTTTATTCTGAAATACTGTTTTTTTAAATTCATTTCTAGGAAAGTACATGCAGATGATGAATATACTAAAGCCGATTGCTTTTGATGTGATCCACTGTATGTCACAACTCTTTGATTATTATCTATATGCAGTATATACCTTCTTTGGCCGAGAAGACATGGTAAGTTCACAAATGCTGTAATAAAATATTGCAATTGATATTAAGATCTAATGGCAGACCACGACACATGCTTGGAATGTTTTGGATTACAATTTTTACTTACTAACTTCAGCTCCAGTAATCTTTCTATCTGGGATTTCAGGCCAAAATCAAAGTTACAAACACTTGAAGTAAAACCAAAATGTTGAAGATGCTCAACAAGGCGGGCAACATTCTGAAAAGAGAAAAAAGACTAAAGGTTTCATATCGAACTGAAACCTTCTGATTCTACATGACCTGAGTGTTTCCAGCATTTTCTAGTTTTATGTCAGGCTTCCACTATTGCCGGTTTTATGATTTTCAACAGCAGCAACTTGCACTGCTTTCCTCCTGCATACAGTGCCCTCCAGTGTTTGGGACAAAGACCCATCATTTATTTATTTGCCTCTGTACGTCACAATTTCAGATTTGTAATAGAAAAAAATCACATGTGGTTAAGGTGTATATTAACCATATAACCATATAACAATTACAGCACGGAAACAGGCCATCTCGGCCTTTCAAGTCCGTGCCAAACAACTTTTTTCCCTTAGTCCCACCTGCCTGCACTCATACCATAACCCTCCATACCCTTCTCATCCATATGCGATGGATATGTATATTGTCCGATTTTAATAAAGGCTATTTTTATACATTTTATTTTCACCATGTAGAAATTACAGCAGTATTTATATGTGTGTGTGTGGTCCCCCCCCCCCCCCCCCCCACCATTTCAGGCACCATAATGTTTGGAACACAGCACTGTCATGTAAATGAAAGTAGTCATGTTTAGTATTTTGTTGCATATCCTTTGCATGCAATGACTGCTTGAAGTCGGTGATTCATGGACATCAACAGTTGCTGGGTGTCTTCTCCGGTGATGCTCTGCCAGGCCTGTATTGCAACCATATTTAGCTTATGCTTGTTTTGGGGGCTGGTCCCCTTCAGCATATAAAAGGCATGCTCAATTGGGTTCAGATCGGGTGATTGACTTGGCCACTCAATTGACAATTTTTTAGCTTTGAAAAACTCCTTTGTTGCTTTAGCAGTATGTTTGGGATTATTGTCTTCAATGAAGATGAGGAAGCCAGTACCTACAGTAGCCATACATGCACAGGCCAAAACACCCCCACCACTGTTTCACAGATCAGGTGGTATGCTTGGGATCTTGGGCAGTTACCTCACTCCGCCATACTTTGCCTCATCTGTCCACAAGATCTTTTCCAGAACTGTGGTTGCTCTTTTAAGTACTTCTTGGCAAACTGTAACCTGGCCATCCTATGTTTGCAGCTAACCAGTGGTTTGCATCTTGCAGTGTAGCCTCTATTTCTGTTCATGAAGTCTTCTGCGGACAGTGGTCATTGATTGATAAATACATACCTGACTCCTGAAGAGTGTTTCTGATCTGTCGGACAGGTGTTTGGGGATTTTTTTTAATTATAGAGAGAATTCTTCTGTCATCAGCTGTGGAGGTCTTCCTTGGCCTGCCAGTCCCTTTGTGATTAGTAAGCTCACTAGTGATCTCTTTCATCTTAATGATGTTCCAAACAGTTGGTAAGTTGGTAAGCCTATGGTTTGGCTGATGTCTCTAACAGTTTTCTTCCTGTTTCTCAGTCTCATAATGGCTTTTTTGACTTTCATTGACTTTGGTCCTCGTGTTGATAAACAGCAATAGAAGTTTCCAAAGGTGATGGAAAGACTGGAGGAAAGACTAGGTGCTGAGAGCTCTCTTATACTCAATGATTATACCCAATATACATCAATGATTTGGATGAAGGGATTCAAAGTAACATCAGCAAATTTGCAGATGACACAAAGCTGGGTGGCAGTGTGAACTGTGAGGAGGATGCTATGAGAATGCAGGGTGACTTGGACAGGTTGGGGGAGTGGGCAGATGCATGGCAGATGAAGTTTAATGCGGATAAATGTGAGGTTATCCACTTTGGTAGCAAAAACAGGAAGGCAGATTACTATCTAAATGGCGTCAAGTTGGGAAAGGGGGAAGTACAATAGGATCTGGGGGTCCTTGTACATCAGTCTCTGAAAGTAAGCATCCAGGTACAGCAGGCAGTGAAGAAAGCGAATGGCATGTTGGCCTTTTTAACAAGAGGAATCGAATATAGGAGCAAAGAGGTCCTTCAGCAGTTGTACAGAGCCTTAGTGAGACCACACCTGGAGTAGTGTGTGCAGTTTTGGTCCCCTAATTTGAGGAAGGACATTCTTGCTATTGAGGGAATGCAGCGTAGGTTTACAAGGTTAATTCACGGGATGGAGGGACTGTCATATGCTGAGAGAATGGAGCAGCTGGGCTTGTACTCTCTTGAGTTTAGAAGGATGAGAGGGGATCTCATTGAAACATATTGTTAAGGGCTTGGACACACTAGAGGCAGGAAACATGTTCCCGAAGTTGGGGGAGTCCAGAACCAGGGGCCACAGTTTCAGAATAAGGAGTAAGCCATTTAGATTGGAGACGAGGAAACACATTTTCTCACAGAGAGTGGCGAGTCTGTGGAATTCTCTGCCTCAGAGGGCGGTGGAGGCCGGTTCTCTGGATGCTTTCAAGAGAGAGCTAGATAGGACATTTAAAAATAGCGGAGTCAGGAGATATGGGGCGAAGGCAGGAACGAGGTATTGATTGGGGATGATCAGCCATGATCACATTGAAAGGCGGTGCTCGCTCGAAGGGCTGAATGGCCTACTCCTGCACCTATTGTCTATAATAAGGAGGAATTTAAACACTCCTGAGCAAAAACGTCTGTGAAGCCATCTGTCCCAAACATTATGGTGCCCTGAAATGTGTTTATGTATAAACACAGCTGTAATTTCTACATGGTGAAACCAAAATGTATAAAAATACCTTTAATAAAATCTGACAATGTGAACTTTAACCACATGCTATTTTTATTTTGTCTAGTACAAATCTCAAATTGTGAAGTACAGAGGCAAATCAAGAAATGATGGGTGTTTGTTCCAAACATTATTACCCACTTACCGCATTATAAACAGTGAACGCATGTGCATAGATCAAGCAGCCAGGGCATGCGTGTCTGCTGATATTTCTGGTATACAATATTTTCACAAATACCCGAGGTTGTGAACGTGCAGCAACGCACCCAGTCATGCACAGTAAATAGCTCATTATGACTTTTAGTGCATTGGACATTAACAAATGGTTTAATTGCAGTAGTGAAATCATTTGATTAAATAAGAACTAAAAGATAAACCAGAAGAAATATAAGATGCTGGGACATTGAAGACGGATTATGTCAGTGAACTCATAATGCAGCTCAGTGACTTGGAGAAATTAGTTCAAATCCCAGCGTGGCAGATGGCAAATTTAAATTCAGTTAATTGTAAGGCTTAATGACCGTGAAATTATCTGAGTGTTGTAAAATCCCTTGTGGTTCACATAGTTTCTGTTCTAGTTTGTATATGACTTCAGGGTCATACCATTGTGGTTAATTCATCCTAAGCGCTCACCTAGACACTAGATTTGTATATGAAAAACACATTCAGCCCTATATATGTGAAAGGTCTTGTGCGGGAACATGTGAAAAGCTGACATTTGGAGAAGAGTGTAAATCTATTTCTTCAACCTGCTGTTGTACATAAATACAGAATCATACTTTTCATCCAGCATCCACGACTTGTTTATCACTTTTTCTGTGTATGTCTTAGCTCCCAAGCAGAAGAAAATTGCAGACACATCATCACAAAAGAATTGGGAGGGAGTAGTCATGGCATTACTCATATTTACCGTGGATCCCACAATGTAATTGCATCAAGGAATCTTTTTCATCACATCTGTACCTCCCACTTGAGCTCAGAATTATGATGGCATGTTTTCCATTCACCTGAATGCACATAATTGAACAACATCCAAGCCCATACAATCCTGGGCAATGCAGGGAAAAGACAATCACCCGCTTCATCACTCTCCTCCGCCAACATACCATGGCTGTTGTGCAAACAATCAGAAAAACGCACTGCTGTTACATCTCCAACATTTATTTTGATAGAACCTCCCAAACTTGTGATCTTACATACAGCAACGCAATGGCACTGCTGATAGACCTGCTGCCTTACAGCTCTACCTATTTGGATTTGCCCAGTTATTTAACCTGAAATAATTTTAAGAGAGAAATTGGGGCAAGATCCGGTCATGAAAGATTTGGTCCGTGTTATTTTTGAATGGCCAAATGTTTTGAAAGTTTAATTCTGTATCAGTGTATTAAGTTTGGATGTATTGAGCTCCATTTTGTTTATTGGTTTGATTCCAAAGACAATATTCAGGAGAGCCAATATTTTGGGCTGAGTGGAGCTAAAATAAAGATGGACGTTGACTGAGGTAACATACCTGATCGTACTTTAGTTTGTTTGAATGATACAAACAAAATTGTTTGAATTTGCATGGGTGAATTTTGTAGTGTTCCTAAATGAAATATTTGAAGAGCATTGACAATGCACTGGCATTGACAATTAATGGCATTTTGCAAAAATTTGAGTAACTATTAGATGGAATCTGATAATTCATATTTTTATTAGAAGATTTGTTATTTATTATTTGTTAGAATAAACAATATTATGACATAAATACAGTACCTCTGATAATGAAATACCCGACTTGCATTCTCTATTATTTGCTTTCAGTACGAGTCCACGGGACTAGGACTAATCAGCAGCAGACTACGGACCACACTGAGTAGAATACAAGAAAGCCTTATCGATCTGGTGAGGAGGTGGATTTCTGAATTATTGCTTTAGTTAAATTAACAAAGAGATTTGTACTCATTAAATTAGTAGCTGTGAATTATGCCCCTGTCCCACTTAGGAAACCTGAACGGAAACCTCTGGTGACCTTGCGCCCCACCCAAGGTTTCCATGAGGTTCCCGGAGGTTTTGGTCACTCTCCCTAAAGGTTGAAAGTGGTTTCCACGTAGTCGAGGCTTCTTCTATGTTCCTTCGATTATTTCAACAAAATATAGGTTGCCGTTTGGTCGAAGCCAGTGGAGTGGGGTCGCTATTTAATTATAGGCAGTCGAAGGCAATCTCCTTCGCTGACCAGCCATTTTGATTGGTTCATTGGAGTTTCACGACCAAGAAGGTCCCACCGGAAGGTAAAATGCCCGCTAACTGTATTAAACTTCTTAAAACTGTCTCCACTCCTTCACTCTCCCCCCCCCCCCCCCTTCTCTCCCCCCCCCCCCCCTCCCGCGCTCTCTAAAGGACCTACCGTGCTCTGTGGCAGCCGTTTACCTTCCCCTTCATCGCTCAGACAGCGCTCCTTCGCTGTCCATGGCCCCCACCTTCACTGTGTGTGGGTGAGTGTGCGCATGCGGTCGATAGCAAAGACCCTATAGGATCTTTGGTCAGTAGATGCAACTCGCGCTTCGGTCGAGGCTTTCCAGGCAAGTGACCAAAACCTCTGGCGACTCATGGAAACCTTGGGTCGCAGGCAAGGTCAGAGGTTTCCGTTCAGGTTTGCTAATCCAGGACAGGGACATTATGGATTTTTAGCTTTTTGTCTCAGGTGATTGTTCATGAACAGGCGTAATCTTTTGTAATTTCAGAGATTACAAAATTGGTTTCATGTTTCATTTGGAGTCTTGAAATCAAGCCATGATTCCATCATTCAGTGTTCAATCAACTCACTAATTGGGCACCTGTAAATAGTTTTGGCAATCCTTTTTATAAAATCAAAAAAGTGCTGAAAATACTCAACAGAACTGCCTGCATCAGCACGAGAGTCAGTTCACAGTTTAGATCAGTGATCTTTTGCCAAAACTTGGAAGCAGTTAGAAATCAAACGTGCATAAAAATAGAAATAATTGGGTACAGTATTCGTCTTTTTAAGGAAAAATGTTCATCTGCTGGAAGGTTTTCCGATGAGGTGACTGAACTATTATCTAGAATGGAAGGCTGCAGTATATGATATATATGTATGTAGATTAGGGATTGTCAGCATGGTTTTGTATGTGGGAGATCATGTCTAATAAATTTGATTACATTTTTGGGAAAGGTAACGGTTGACGAGGGCAAGGTAGTGGACGTTGTCTATCTGAACTGCAACAAGGCCTTTGATAAGGTTCTGCATGATAGGCTCCTCTGGAAGATTAGATCACGTGGGATCCGGACAGAGTCAGCAAACTGAACATAGAATTGACCTCATGGAAGGAAGCAGAGGGCGGGTGAGGAAGGATGTTTTTTGGACTCTAGGCCCATGATGAGTGGTATGCCTCTGGTATTGGTGCTGACCCCTTTGCTGTTTGCGGTTTATATCAAAGATTTAGATGAGGATGTACAAGGCTTGATTAGTAAGTTTGTTGGTGACAAAACGTGGGTGGTATCGTAGATAGCGAAGATGATCATCAAAAATTACAGTAAGCAATAGGTGGCCCAAAACTGCTCACAGTAATGTCATTAAGTTGGAAACAGTGCAAAGAAGAGTTACGAGCATGTTGCCAGGACTCAAGTGGCTAAACTTTAGGGAGGAGTATGTTGAGCGAGGACATTATTTTTAGAGTGCAGGAGGCTGAGCTGTGATCCTATTGAGGTGTATAAAATCATGATAATAGATAGGGTGAATGCAGAGTCACTTACGCAAGGTAGGTGAATCAAAAATGTTTAAACTGAGAAGGGCAAGATTTAATACCAACCCGAGGGGGCAACTTTTTCACTCGGAGGGTGGTGGATACATGGAATGATCAGTCAGAGGAGATAGTTGAAGCAGGTGCTATAACAGCATTAAAAATATATCTGGACAGGTATATGCTTAGGAAAGGTCCAGAGGGATATCTGCCAAACATGGGGAAATGGGACTGGTTTAGATTGGGAATCTTGGTTGACATGTACGATTTGGGCCGAAGGACCTATTTACATGCTGTATTACTCCGACTCCGACAATGGGAAAGCTGTCATGTCAGGAAACGTTGGACAAGGAAGCTTGTATCTGCGAGAGTTTATATGAATTAAAGGTGACTTATTTCAAACACAGAAGATCTTGAGGGTGGGGGAAGAAGTCAGACTTTATCTTGCACTAAATGTTGTACCCTTAACGTTTTTCTGTACGCTGAATGGTTTCATTATCATCACGTGTAGTCTTCTTTGACTGGATTGCATGCAAGAAATGTTTTTCACTGTACCTCGGTACATGTGACAATAATAAACTAAAGTCATGTTTGACAAGGTAGATATAGAAACAAGGCTTGCTCTTGTGCAATAATTAAGACCAAGGCTCACTTTTTATAAACTGTCGAACTCGTTAAATTACTGCAACACAGAAGAAGGTTGTTCAGCTCGACAGATCCAAGGCAGCTCTTAGCAGTGATCAGTTCCATGATTCCTCAACATGTTTTCTTGGAAGCCTGCAGCTCATTCCTTCTTACTTATTCTTCAACTTCCCTTTTGATTATTTGGCCATTAATCTGCATGGGTGATTTATAAAACATAATTATCCTACCAGCACAGCATTTGAATTTGAGATGTGCACCTGGCAGAGATGCCCATGGTCACAGTGAATGTGCAACTCGGCTCAGGCTGCACTAGCGGTCAGGAATAAATCCAGCATCAGTCATAACATTATGGAATCAAAGGGGAGAATAGTTCACTAATATGTGTTCTTCAACATGAGAAAACATGGATGTCAATGTTGGGGCAGAGCAGGTGGAGGATATGCAAATGTAAGAACTGTAGAAGTGATGACTTGGAAGGTTGTAGTGCTCCAGTGTGTTGCATGATAAATGGACGGCCCTGGCCAAACAAAAGGTTTGAGCACAATATGCTCATTTTGAATGTTCATCGTGCATTTTCTGATGTATAGATATCTTCAACATGGCTATATATATATATATCAGAACAATTATGTTGCAGTTAATGCACTACCTCAAACCATTTCTGAACGGTTGAATAGGGAACTATTGGAGATTCTAATTTAGAAGATTTCTATTATTCAGAAGGGACAGCACAGCTGATAGAGCTGCTGTTCACAGAACCAGAGACTCTGGTTTGATCCTGATCTTGGGAGCAGAGGGAGGGGCGAGGGGCAGAGGGAGGGGCAGAGGGAGGGGCGAGGGGCAGAGGGAGGGGCGAGGGGCAGAGGGAGGGGCGAGGGGCAGAGGGAGGGGCGAGGGGCAGAGGGAGGGGCGAGGGGCAGAGGGAGGGGCGAGGGGCAGAGGGAGGGGGGAGGGGCAGAGGGAGGGGGGAGGGGCAGAGGGAGGGGGGAGGGGCAGAGGGAGGGGGGAGGGGCGAGGGGCAGAGGGAGGGGCGAGGGGCAGAGGGAGGGGCGAGGGGCAGAGGGAGGGGCGAGGGGCAGAGGGAGGGGCGAAGGGCAGAGGGAGGGGCGAGGGGCAGAGGGAGGGGCGAGGGGCAGGGCGAGGGGCAGGGCGAGGGGCAGGGCGAGGGGCAGAGGGAGGGGCGAGGGGCGGAGGGGTGGGGCGAGGGGTGGGGCGAAGGGGCGGGGCGAAGGGGCGGGCCAGGGGGGGGGGGGCGAATGGGCGGGCCAGAGGGAGGGGCGATCATGGCATATCATCCAAAATCAGCACCCCGTTCTGGCTTTCTCCCCATATCAATAGGCAATAGGTGCAGGAGAAGGCCATTCAGCCCTTAGAGCCAGCACCGCCAATTAATGTGATCATGGCTGATCATCCCCAATCAGTACCCCTTTCTTGCCTTCTCCCCATATCCCCCGACTCCGCTATTTTCAAGAGCCCTATCTAGCTCTCTCTTGAAAGCACCAAGAGAACCTGCCTCCACTGCCCTCTGAGGCAGAGAATTCCACAGATATCCCTTGATTCCATTAGCCCTAAGAGCTAAATCTATCTCTCTTTTGAAAACATCCAGTGAATTGGCCTTCACAGCTTCAGTGGCAGAGAATTATACAGATTCGCAACTCTCTGGGTAAAATTCCACAGATTCACAACTCTCTGGGTGAAATTATCTTTGTGTCACACCAATAGTCACGGGTCTCCAATCTGAAAACCAACCCTCCACAACCACCCTCTGATTCTTACCACCAAGCCAATTTTGTATCGAATTTGCTTGCTCACCCTGGATCCCATGAGATCTAACCTTCCGGACCAGCCTACCATGCAGGTTTTTGTCAAAGTCCTTGCTGATGTCTATGTAGACAACTACTCTAAATAACCAATGATGTTAGGCATCAACATGATGGGCCGAAGAGCTTGTAAATATACTTCTATAATATACTTCTCTCGGTAGGTGATATATACTCATTCTAAGTATCTCAAAAGATATTTTATTTTATATCTTTATATTTTTTTAATTGGCTTTCTGATTTTAGGTCTGTCCCATTGGCCTACATATATTGTGCTCTATTTGACAATCACAATAGTCAGTATATGAGGTGGTATAATAAAATTGTTAAATCATGCCTTGTTTTGCAAGCAAGAATGAGGCCTCTGAAACCATTGCTTTAAAGACTATTTCTCAAAGAATAGTGTCAGAGGCTCCAATTAACTTGAAAAATATTACCTGAGCAAACCAATTATAATCCTTTACTTCCTGTGGAGTACACACACTACAAATCTGGATTCTTTGGAGTCAAAGGAATGGTCATAATCTATAATTTGTGTAAAATCTTAAATGCTAAATGCTTGTGTTTTTATCTCCACAATCAGTAACACACTTTGAGAATAGAAGTGGTGTTCACAACAGAGATATAATGCTGTTCGCAATGATGGAGTACAACTTTGGAATATTTTGGAATAGGAAGGATCAATAGATGACCTGATTGGTGTTTAAAGTTGTAAAAAGAGATGGTACTGCATTCATTAACGTGAGGCCAAGGTTAGATCTTATTGAATTGTGGAGCAGGCTTGAGGGAGCAACTGGCCGATTTCCTACTGCTGTTTATGGGTTAGTGAGATGAGAACAGAAATCTTGAAATAGGATTTGAGACAAAAGATTGAGGAAAAATATTGGATTTTAACCACTTATCTAACTTTTTCTTCATCAAAGTAATCTATTTGTCAGTCACAACTTCGATATTCCTAAACTTAAATCTTCCAAAAAAAAAAGTAGAATGAGAAAAGTATGGGGCAAAATAATTGTAATTGCAAGCTCATGACCAAAATCTTTATAAGCAGTAACATGAATATCCAGTTTTCCTATCAAGAGACTATTAAACATAAAAACCTACTTCTGTTTATTGTAATTTGGTTACAATTATTTAATCAGACAAGCAGTATGTATACCATTGGAAAATCATTGAGTTACTAAAAGGAAAGGATTATTTCCATTTCAACTTCTTGTAGAGTTGCACTGCTTGCGTGATTGTGTTAAGTAACAGAATGTCATCTGATTCTCTGCATACACCAGTCACTGTATCTATTTTTAATGTAAAATAAACATACTATACTGAACACGTAGTTTACTTATGATTAAGGCTGAGAGACAAGTAACAGTTCGGCTATGAATCAACTATTCCAGCTGTTCACATCTTGCTTAAATTATGACAACAATTTTCTTTACACCGAAAATGAGAAAACATAGTTGACAGTAAAACCATGGTCTAGCTCATTGATTGCAGGTTTTCTGGTTCATAAAATATGTATTAGGTTCTAATTTTATGTATTTTGCTGAGTAGAAATGAAATTACTTAAATATGACTCAGATTTTAAAGTGTCTTAATAAATTGGCCTCAACAAACTGCCATCAAAAATCTTGCCATTTCTGACAAACCTTTTGTTCCTAATATCAGACGTTTACTCCATAGAATATCTAGTATAAATTGGTTGACCAACTAATCAAACCAAAGAAAACCAAGAATTCTAACATATACTAATAGCTAAATGAAGTAAAAGAGTCAAAACTGCTTATTCCCAATGGGGATCTCTGCATGGGTATCACTTGAAGTATAAGGGGAGAAAAAACATAAGCGCATTTTTCTTCTAAAAGGTTAGTAGAAATTAAGAACTCTGTCCCAAAACCCATGGATGTTCATTTCAAAATAAATTAACAAAACAGATTATTAGGATTTTGTTAGTTAGGGCTATCATTGGTTTGGAGCAAAGGCAAGTAAGTTGATGTTCAAAGAAGGTTTGATCTAATAGAATCATAAATTGAGATTGTGTGTGTAGATCTACTTTTGTCTTACGACCATGTAAAAAAAGAAACAAATTAAAATAGAAAGCAGTACTGAAGCAGGTTGTTCACAACTGTCCACAAGGCAACTTTCATCGGCGATGTCCTAATTCTTAAGGAAACGGGGGTTACCCTCTTCCATTATGGATGAGGCTCTCACTAGGGTCTCCTCGATATCCCACAGGCCCGCTCTTGCTCCCCCTCCCCCCATTCGTACCAAGGATAGAGTCCCCCTTGTCCTCATCTTCCACCCCATCAGCCGTCGCATACAGCATATAATCCTCCTGCTGAGTTATTCCAGCATTTTGTGTCTACCTTTGATTTAAACCAGCATCTGCATTTCTTTCCTACACATTTTGTCAAACTTTCACAAACTGCTTGATTGGTTGATGCCAACAAGAAACCAATATAACGTCTAAAGAACTGAACATAGATTTTCCAAAGCTGATCGTTGAAGTCATCACGAAGCAAATGTGTAAAGTATTGGAAATGCAACTAAACATACAGTTTCTGGCTTTAACCAAGGCAGGAATATAGGCAGGCAGCTAATCTATTTGTGGTATATAAATTGATCATTTAAGTGTTATAGACAGCAGCCAGTCCTTTGGCCATTATTTATACATTGCTGGGGAATCCATTATGTAGGATAGATGAAGCAATAATATTTTATTCAGGCTTAACAAACTATCAAATTGACCAATGTGTGAATTTAGCACCCCCACCACATCTGCCCACATTAACTGTTTGCGTACCTTAACCTCCAGTTCTAATGCTACCTCCTCCTTGTCCTTGAACTGTGACCAACACCTGTTGCTCAGCTAACGCTGCCTGAACATCTGTCCGCTCTCTCCAACTGTTAACCGCTTTCTTCACCCTCTACGTTACCAGGTATCTTCCCACACACCCCTGTGACTTTACTCTATCTCTCCAGCTGCTACTCTGTCTTTCTCAAAACTATTATGGGCCACATAACCTCACAACTCTACCATCACTGAGTTACATTCCAAGCCAACACTTTGATTCAGTATTAATTCAACACATTTAACAAATCATAGATCATGGAACAGAACAGCACGAGAACAGGCCCTTTGTCCCATAATGTTTGTGTTGAACATGATGCCAGTTATTGTCCTCTGCCCGTCTGTGATGTACAGTGCATTCAGACCCCTTCACTTTTTCCACATTTTGTTACACTACAGCCTTATTCTAAAATGGATTTAAAAAATATATATATATATATTGTGTGTAGATTTTTTAAATAATCTACACACAATAACCGATAATAAAAAAGTGAAAACAGGTGTTTAGAAACTTTTGCAAATTAAAAAGAAGTATCACATTTGCATAAGTATCCAGACCCTTTACTCAGTACTTCGTTGAAGCACTTTTGGCAGCGATTACAGCCTCAGGTCTTCTTGGGTATGACACTACAAGCTTGGCACCTGTATTTGGGTAATTTCTCCCATTCTTCTCTGCAAATCCATTCAAGCTCTGTCAGATTGGATGGGGAGCATCAATGCACAGCTATTTTCAGGTCCCTTCAGAGATGTTCGATCAGGTTCAAGTCCGGTCTCTGGCTGGGCCACTCAAGGACATTCCCAGACTTGTCACAAAGCCACTCCTTCGTTGTCTTGGCTGTGTGCTTAGGATCATTGTCCTGTTGGAAGGTGAACCTGAGGTCCTGAACACTCTGGAGCAGGTTTTCATCAAGGATCTCTCTGTACTTTGCTCCGATCATCTTATCCTGACTAGTCTCCCAGTTCCTGCCGTTGAAAAACATCCCCACAGCACGATGCTGACACCACCATGCTTCACCATAGGTATGGTATTGGCCAGGTGATTAGCAGTGCAGTCAGGCCAAAGAGTTCAATCTTGGTTTCATCAGACCAGAGAATCTTGTTTCTCATTGTCTGAGAGTCCTTTAGGTGCCTTTTGGAAACTCCAATCTGGCTGCCATGTGCCTTTTTCTGAGGAGTGGCCACTCTACCATAAAGGCCTGATTGGTGGAGTGCTGCAGATATAGTTGTCCTTCTGGAAGGTTCTCCCATCTCCACAGAGGAATCTGGGGCTCTGTCAGAGTGACCATCTAGTTCTTGGTCACCTCCCTGACCAAGGCCCTTCTCCCCAGATTGCTCAGTTTGGCCAGGTGGCCAGCTCTATGAAGAGTCCTGGTGGTTCCAAAGTTCTTCCATTTAGGAATGAAAGAGGCCACTGTGCTCTTCAGGACCTGCAATGCTGCAGAAATTGTTTTATACCCTTCCCCAGATCTGTGTCCCGACACAATCCTGTCTCGGAGGTCTACGGACTATTCCTTCGTCTTCATGGCTTGGTTTTTGCTCTGACATGCACTGCCAACTGTGGGACCTTTTATAGACAGGTGTGTGCCTTTCCAAATCATGTCCAATCAATTTAATTTACCACCGGTGGACACCAATCAAGTTGTAGAAACATCTCAAGGATAATCAATGGAACCAGGATGAACCCAAGCTCAATTTTGAGTATCATAGCAAAGGGTCTGAATACTTATGAGTGTCATAGCAAAGGGTCTGAATAACTTATTTCAGTTATTTCTTTTTAATGATTTTGAAAACATTTCTAAACGCCTGTTTTCATTTCTTCATTCTGCGGTATTGTGTGTAGATTGATGAAAACAAGAATTTAATCCATTTTAAAATAAGGCTGTAATGTAACAACATGTGGAACAAGTGAAGGGGTCTGAATGCATTCTGAATGCACTGTATATCCCTCCATTTCCTGTATATCTATGTGCGATCTAAAAACCTCTAAAATTTGAAAACACATCTGCTTCCACCTCCAAACCCGATATTGTGTTTCAGACACCCACCCATATATATAAAAACAAACCAAAAGCTTACCCTGCAAATCTCCTTTAAACATCCCTCCCCCTGAATTGTGTTTTGCAAGGTGATCATTACGCAAGAAAACTGGTGGGAAGTTTGCCCTATGTATGATCTCAAATATAGAAAGGAAATAACTGATCGGATCATATGTTTTTAGAGATTGGTTGGGGGATAAATATTGTCCAAGAAAATATTGATCTCTGAGCCAACCTCTAAATACAGATGATCTGGTCAATTATTTCAATAAGCATCTTGTAATCAATGTTTCAATGTTTCAAGGTCAGTTTATTGTCACATGTACCAGTTAAGGTACAGTGAAAATGGAGTTACCATACAGCCATACTAAGTGAAAAGACACACAACCACATCAAAGTTAACATAAACATCCACCACAGTGGATGCCACGTTCCTCACTGTGATGGAAGGCAATAAAATTCAATCTTCTTCCTCTTTGTTCTCCCGTGGTCGGGGCAATTAAACCATCCGCAGTCGGGGCGATCAAACCTCCCGCAGCCGACGATCGAAGACCCCGTCAGGGTGATTGAAACTTCCGCGTCGTGGCGGTTGAAACTCTCTCCGCGGTATATCCCGAGTCGGACTCTTCTTACCAGAGACCTCGGGCTTCACAATGTTAAAGTCCACACATCCCGCGGTTGGAGCTTCGATCCCCAGCAAAGGGATCGCAAGCTCCGCAATGTTAAAGTCCCGCGGCTTGGAGCGCCTGGTGCTTCCCCAGGAAAGGCCGCCAAGGGGGGTGGGGTGTCAAATGGGATAGTCGAGGACGGAGTTAAAGGGAAAGAGAGTAAAGGGATGGTTAATGACCCCAGAATTAACGGGAAAGAAAGCTCACAAAGGGATAGGAGAGTATGGCCAAGTTTAATAGGGATCGATGTGAAAGGGGCCACTTGTCAACATAATTGTATAAGGAGTAAGAGTGTTGTAAATACAAGCCTGAAGGCTTTGTGTCTCAATGCGAGGAGCATTCGTAATAAGGTGGATGAGTTGAAGGTGCAGTTAGCGATTAATGACTATGCTATAGTTGGGATCACGGAGACATGGCTCCAGGGTGACCAAGGCTGGGAGCTGAACATCCAGGGATATTCAATATTCAGGAGGGATAGACGAAAAGGAAAAGGAGGTGGGGTAGCGTTGCTGGTGAGAGAGGAGATTAATGCAATAGAAAGGAAGGACATTAGCGTGGAGGATGTGGAATCGATATGGGTAGAGCTGCGAAACTCTAAGGGGCAGAAAACGCTAGTGGGAGCTGTGTACAGGCCACCTAACAGTAGTATTGGAGTTGGGGATGGCATCAAACAGGAAATTAGAAATGTGTGCAACAAGGGTAACATGGTTATAATGGGTGACTTCAATCTGCATGTAGATTGGGTGAATCAAATTGGCAGGGGTGCTGAGGAAGAGGATTTCTTGGAATGTATGCGGGATAGTTTTCTCAACCAACATGTGGAGGAACCAACGAGAGAGCAGGCTATTCTAGACTGGGTATTGAGTAATGAGGAAGGGTTAGTTAGCAGTCTTGTTGTGCGTGGCCCCTTGGGCAAGAGTGACCATAATATGGTTGAGTTCTTCATTAGGATGGAGAGTGACAAAATTAAGTCAGAAACAAGGGTTTTGAACTTGAACAAAGGTAACTTTGAAGGTATGAGATGTGAATTGGCCAAGATAGACTGGCAGGTGATTCTTAAAGGGTTGACAGTGGATGTGCAGTGGAAGGTATTTAAAGACTGCATGGATGAAGTACAAAAATTGTTCATACCAGTTTGGCAAAAGAATAAATCGGGGAAGGTGGTGCATCCATGGATAACAAGGGAAATCAGGGATAGTATAAAAACAAAAGATGAGGCATACAAATTTGCCAGAAAAAGCAGCCTACCGGAGGACTGGGAGAAATTCAGAATCCAGCAGAGGAGGACAAAGGGCTTAATTAGGAAAGGGAAAATAGATTATGAAAGGAAACTGGCAGGGAACATAAAAACTGACTGCAAAAGTTTTTATAGATATGTGAAGAGAAAGAGACTAGTTAAAACAAATGTTGGTCCCTTGCAGTCAGAAACAGGTGAATTAATCATGGGGAACAAGGACATGGCAGACCAATTGAATAACTACTTTGGTTCTGTCTTCACTAAGGAAGACATAAATAAACTGCCGGAAATAGCAGTGGAACGGGGGTCAAATAAGATGGAGGAACTGAGTGAAATCCAGGTTAGCCGGGAGGTAGTGTTGGGTAAATTGAACGGATTGAAGGCCGATAAATCCCCAGGGCCCGATAGTCTGCATCCCAGAGTACTCAAGGAGGTAGCCACAGAAATAGTGGATGCATTAGTGATAATTTTTCAAAATTCCTTAGATTCTGGAGTAGTTCCTGAGGATTGGAGGGTAGCTAATGTAACCCCACTTTTTAAAAAAGGAGGGAGAGAGAAAGCGGGGAATTACAGACCAGTTAGTCTAACATCGGTAGTGGGGAAACTGCTAGAGTCAGTTATTAAAGATGGGATTGCAGAACATTTGGAAAGTGATGAAATCATTGGACAAAGTCAGCATGGATTTACGAAAGGTAAATCATGTCTGACAAATCTGATAGAATTTTTCGAGGATGTAACTAGTAGAGTGGATAAGGGAGAACCAGTGGATGTGTTATATCTTGACTTTCAGAAGGCTTTCGACAAGGTCCCGCATAAGAGATTAGCATACAAACTTAAAGCACATGGTATTGGGGGTTCAGTATTGATGTGGATAGAGAACTGGCTAGCAGACAGGAGGCAAAGGGTAGGAGTAAACGGGTCCTTTTCAGAATGGCAGGCAGTGACTAGTGGGGTGCCGCAAGGCTCAGTGCTGGGACCCCAGCTATTTCCAAAATATATTAATGATTTGGACGAGGGAATTCAATGCAACATCTCCAAATTTGCAGATGACACCAAGCTGGGGGGTATAGTTAGGTGTGAGTTAGGAGCAGGGAGGTTCTGCTGCAGTTGTACAGGGTTTTGGTGAGGCCACACCTGGAGTATTGCGTACAGTTTTGGTCTCCAAATCTGAGGAAAGACATCCTTGCCATAGAGGGGGTACAGAGAAGATTCACCAGACTGATTCCTGGGATGTCAGGACTTTATTATGAGGAAAGATTGGATAGACTCGGCTTGTACTCGCTGGAATTTAGAAGATTGAGGGGGGATCTTATAGAAACTTACAAAATTCTTAAGGGGTTGGACAAGCTAGATGCTGGAAGATTGTTTCCGATGTTGGGGGAGTCCAGAACAAGGGGTCACAGTCTAAGGATAAGGGAGAATTCCTTTAGGACCGAGATGAGGAAAACATTCCTTACAGAGAGAGTGGTGAGTCTCTGGAATTCTCTGCCACAGAAGGTAGTTGAGGCCAGTTCATTGGCTATATTTAAGAGGGTGTTAGATGTGGCACTTGTGGCTAAAGGGATCATGGGGGATGGAGAGAAGGCATGTACGGGATACTGAGTTGGATGATCAGCCATGATCACATTGAATGGCGGTGCAGGCTCGAAGGGCCGAATGGCCTACTCCTGCACCTATGTTTCTATGTTTCTCTGCCATCTCCACGGTGTTAGGCCACAGTGGAGCGGGAGATACGATACGGAAAATAAAAATTGCATTTCTGTCGAGGTAAGAGATTGAGAAAAAAAAACCATAAAACAATCCAAGGAAGACTAAAATATACTTTTAACACATACTAACAATAACAAAAAACAAGAAAGGGCAGACAGACTGTTGGCGAGGCAGCCACTGCTGGTGGCATCACTATGTTGTAATGGTGACCACAAAGCATATAAAGATAACATTTAATTAGGAAGACAGTCAGACTGGTCGGAGAACTAGGTTGGGGGAGGGATGGAGAGAGAGGGAAAGCAATGGTTGCTTGAAGTTAGAGACATCAATATTCATACCACTATGGTGTAAGCTGCCAGGCATTAGCCAGATGACTCACGTTTCCTACTTCAGGACAGAACGCTGCCAGTCTGATAACTTCAAGAATTGTGGGCATTGATATTAGGCTTGCATAGAGTGGATGTAGAGAGGATGTTTCCACTAGTGAGAGTGTCTAGGACTAGAGGCCATTAGCCCCAATTAAAGGACGTTATTTTAGGAAGGAGATGCGGAGGAATTTCTTTAGTCAGATGGTGGTGAATCTGTGAAATTTTTGTCACAGAAGTCTGGAGGCCAATACATTGGATATTTTAAAGGCAGAGATAGATAGATTATTGATTAGTACGGGTGTCAGAGGTTATGGGGAGAAAGCAAAGAGAATGGAGTTCGAAGGGAGAGATAGTTCAGACATGATTGAATGGCAGAGTAGACTTGATGGACCGAATGACCTAATTCTGCTCCTATCACTTATGACCTGATAACCTTAAAGCTATGCCCTCAAACAGCGAGCAATGCAGAACAGGAACAGGCCCTTCAGGACATAGTCCCCAAGCTCAACACGATGCTAATCTCCTTTGCCTGCACGTAATCCAAATGGCCCCATCCTTCTGATACATGGACATCGAGATTAATAATTGTTAAATATCCTAAGAACAAACAGGTTGGGAATCACATTGGCTTGACCATCTGGGAGTTTGAATGTCATTTCTAAACCTTGTTGCTTTCAAATGTTGCTATGTCTATTTCAAGAACACTGATTTGATGGACCAGATTCTCCTGTATAATTGTGACAGAATATTGAATAACACAGATAATTATTCCTAGATAAAATATTATAGAGGTAACTTGACACTGGATGATAAAATATAAATTGTTAATGTTCTAATTTGGTCTTGTGATTTCATGCACTCCAGAGCATCTCCCTCAATTAAACTTGTTATTTTTTGTTATCTGAATTGTTTCAGAAGATATTTGTATCTGTAACACTCATCTCCTATTCCATTTATCTCACACTGTTTATAAATTATGCCCTTTTCAATTGAGTGCCAATTTAGACCTGAATTTAAGTCATTGTATGTTGGAACAGACACTGCGCGATCCTCTTAAATACATATTTATATCTCTTACCTGAATTTTTTTTTATTGGTAACATTAATGCCATCTTGCTGACTCCAATACTTTTTATCTAAATTATATTGGTCTAATTTAGTTTTTTTTTAAATGTTTATTGCAATAAAGAAGTTGGGTTCAGCTCAAATAATCCTTGTGTAATAATGAAACCTAAGAAACTTCGAAGGCAGATAAGTAGTGCCAAATGTTGCTAGACTCCTAATAATGCAGCCATCTTTGCTTGAGAAAACATGAACAAGTTAATGTGGATAGCACAGCAAAATAGAAATTTGTATGATGGATGTCCACATTTTTGAAGTATTAACAAATCGCCATTTATCAACTAAGGCATTTATTAGAGTATACAGTGCCCTCCATAATGTTTGGGACAATGACCATTCATTTATTTATTTGCCTCTGCTCCACAATTTGAGATTTGTAATGGAAAAAAAAATCACATGTGGTTAATGTGCACATTGTCAGATTTTAATAAAGGGCATTTTTATTCATTTTAGTTTCACCATGTAAAATTACAGCTGTGTTTATACACAGTCACCCTTGATTTCAGGGCACCATAATGTTTGGGACACATGACTTCACAGGTGTTTGTAATTGCTCAGGTGTGTTTCATTGTCTCCTTAATGCAGGTATAAGAGAGCTCTCAGCACCTAGTTTTTCCTCCAGTCTTTCCATCACCTTTGGAAACTTTTATTGCTGTTTATCAACATGAGGACCAAAGTTGTGCCAATGAAAGTCAAAGAAGCCATTAGTGGACTGAGAAACAAGAATAAAACTGTTAGAGCCATCAGCCAAACCTTAGGCTTACCAAAATAAACTGTTTGGAACATCATTAAGAAGAAAGATAGCACTGGTGAGCTTACTAATGACAAAGGGACTGGCAGGCCAAGGAAGACCTCCACAGCTGATGACAGAAGAATTCTCTGTAATAAAATAAAATTCCCAAACAGATCAGAAACAATCCTCAGGAGTCAGGTGTGGATTTGTCAATGACCACTGTCCGCAAAGACTTCATGAAACGAAACGCAGAGGTTACACTCCATGGCTGCTGAAGGTACTGGCTCACTTATCTTCATTGATGATACAGTTGTTGATGGTAGTAGCATAATTAATTCTGAAGTGTATAGACACATCCTATCTGCTCAAGTTCAAACAAATGCCTCAAAACTCATTAGCCGGCGGTTCATTCTATAGCAAGCCAATGATCCCAACATACTGCTAGAGCAACAAAGGAGTTTTTCAAAGCTAAAAAATGGTAAATTCTTGAGTGGCCCTGACAATCACCCGATCTGAACCCAATTGAGCATGCCTTTTATATGATGAAGAGAAAACTGAAGGGGACTGGACCCCAAAACAAGCATAAGCTAAAGATGGCTGTAATACAGGCCTGGCAGAGCATCATCAGTCAATACACCCAGCAACTGCTGATGTCCATGAATCGCAGACTTCAAGCAGTCATTGCATGCAAAGGATATGCAACAAAATACTAAACATGACTACTTTCATTTACATGGCATTGTTGTGTCCCAAACATTGTGGTGCCCTGAAATGGGGGGGACTATGTATAAACACAGCTGTAATTTCTACATGGTGAAACCAAAATGTATAAAAATGGCCCTTATTAAAATCTGCAAACCACATGTGACTTTTTTTCTATTACAAATCTCAAATTGGGGAGTACAGAGGCTAATAAATAAATGATGGGTCTTTGTCCCAAACATTATGGAAGGCACTGTATAAGGAACATAGAACAGTGTCGCACAGGAATAGACCCATCAGCCAACAATGTCTGTGCTGACCACGATGACAAGAAAATGTTGGGCTTAAAGCAGCAGTGGGAATAGTCAACTTTGGTGTGGACTGTAGCATGGTCTCTTTAGAAGGTTAAAAAAATTCCATGCACATATTTAAGGTTAACCATTTGTTTTGTGACTGATCTTCACCTGAAATTTGAAACTTAGTCTTCCTAATTACGTTGCATTTGCCCATCAAGAATATAGTGATTACTGTGTCTATAGAATATTATTAGATTATTTTTTTAAAGTTGAGCAAGAATGATGAGGCATGAATGCCTCAACACTGAAACATTGGAATATTAAATTGGCTGTGCATATCTCACAGTCTATTAGGACAGTTCATCTATAATCACGGAAGGTAGACGCAAAATGCTAGAGCAACGTGGCAGGTCAGACAGTATCTCTGGAGAAAAGGAATAGGTGATAGGAAAAGGAAAGAAATAGGAATTTTGTGGTCGTAACCCTTCTTTAGACTGAGCCAGGGAGGGAAACTAGAGCTATGAAAAGGTTCAGGACAAATCAGAGCCAGGACTGCCAAAGAAAGCTGGAGCCCACAATGGTCCATTGTTGGCTTTGTAAGAGTTGATACATGGATGCGAACAGTACGACTAGCAGGAGGGTTAGGGTGGGGGAGGGGCAGAAAGGGAGGAGGGTGGGAAAATAAGGTCAGAAGAGAAAGGAGCAAATTAGACCATTCGGCCCATCAAGTCTACTCCACCAATCAATCATGACTGATCTATCTCTTCCTCCTAACCCCATTCTCTTGCCTTCTCCCCATAACCTCTGACTCCTATACTAATCAAAAATCTATCTATCTCTGCCTTAAAATATCCACTGACTTGAACTCTACAGTGGATTCCACAGATTCACCACCCTCTGACTAAAGACATTTCTCCTCGTCTCCTTCCTAAAAGAACATCCTTTACTTCTAAATACAGGGGTTACTGTAGCACTCTTGCATTTGCAACTGCAAAGATCTACCACTAGATGGCAGTTTGTGCACTCCAAAAGCCGCAGAGCCCACACCTGAAGGTGCAGCATCACAAATGTCTGAGCGAAATTTGTTCTGGCATTTCAAAAGAACACGAATAGTGAAATAGAAGTTTTAACGTGGCAAACCAGCTGAAGCCATTTCACGGAAATGTGGTTAGACAAATGTCCCACACTAAAACACTGGGACAGTTGGTCAAAAAGAGTTAGATTTTAGCAATTTTTGTGACTAAAGAGGGATATAAGGGTTTGGAGAACAAATTCCAAAACTAGGCTTAACAACAGAAACCATGCATACTGGTGGAGAAGCAGATGAGATTAGGATTGATCAAAAGTTTGGATACCGGATGTGCAATTTGACCCATTGTGTTCACTTAAAGTTAAAGTTCTCTTCCAAGTACAATGTAAATATGGTGGAAGTTTCTATCTCTGTCACCATTCAGACTCTGTCACTATTAATTTAAAAAAATCTTCAGCTGCCTTCTTATCCTACTACCGATCTAGAGATGGTGAAGAGACTGGAATAAGCGAGTTTAGTATTCTGACTGCATGCCCATGTCACTGGAGATAAACATTCCCGGCTGCTGAGCTGCTGCGTTTATACAGACCTACATTTCATCCGTAGTCAGGATCGAACCGGGGCGCTGTTCAATTGCTACTGGAGTTAGCGACACTAGTTCTCCCTTCTCCACTGGTCCATGCAGAAATCTCAGCAGTGACAATCTAATGAATCATGGTCCATTCCCCCTCAGCGGGGAGTAAGGGTTTCATTCTCACTCGGGCTGCTCTCCCCGGTTATACGGGGTTATTATACAGGGACGAACCACGCAGCCCTCTCCTGCATAACCCCAGGAGGCAGATTTGTGAGTGGAGTCTCACTACCGTCCCCATCTCCTCCTGAGTGTTCCATCCCTCTCCGGGGCGGCTGAAGATATCCAGACTGACCCTGGACTGACAGGACACCGGCCCAGAGTAGTGGTGGCCCCAGGCTTCCAGCCAGCGCAGAGAAGAAATGCTAACTCCAGCTCAACTCTGCTCCAACTCCCGAGGAACACGTTCCCTGACGGGCCGGGGACCATCAGCTGCACCTCTCGCCTTATCCAGTAGCTGTCGGTGAACCCTCTCGGTGCCGGCAAATGCCGAGCACCAGTCATCAATGGAGATACACGCAAAATGCTGCAGCAACTTAATGGGTCAGCAACATCTCTGGAGAAGGGTCTCGACCCAAAACATCACCTATTCATTTTCCCCAAAGACGCTGCCTGTCCCGCTGAGTTACTCCAGCATGTTGTGTCTACCTTAGGTGTAAACCAGCATCTGCAGTTCCTTCCTACAGAGCGATGCCTGTCCGCGGGTAAACACGAGACGGATGGGCAGAGAGGAACTCGCTATTGCGGCTTCACTGCAGGTCCCGGTCACCCTGCCTCCACAAGAACTACCCGGCGCTTGGACAATCCCACTACCTCTCCCCCCACCCCCCCCACCCCAGACTGGAGGGAGGGACTGGGGGCCATTGCCCGCCTCTGCAACCAACGTGCAAACCCCGGCACTCCCCGCAGAACGTTAAAGGAAACACATCTGTGAATAAAACACAAACATGCACGTCTTTCGCCCCCCTTCTCTCACCCCCACCTTACACCGTCTCTCACCGTCTCCCAGTCGCATCTGCCCCCTCTCTCTCGCTGATACACACTGCTCTCCCGCAACCTGGCACCCCAGTTCGCTTTTTTTTTTAAACCTTTGACAATCCCACGATTCCTTGCATTTTTCGGAATAGAGAACTTGCTTATTGGAAGAGCACAGATGTTTCTGAGTGTAAATTAAAAATCTATGCCTTCTAGCTATTGAACCCACTTTTTTTGTTGTTATCTTATTATTCCGGCAGAGTGATGAGCAGAGCACATTTCAAGCACACCCTGATCTCTGCTATATTCTGTGCTTCGGACAATAAAGATAAGCACCTCGTGTGTAGTTTTTAAACACCATTTGTGATTTGCTATTCTCAGAGACGCCATTCCTTTACATTTCTCACAACCATTGATATCTTACTTCATCAGCACCAAAAATAGCATTTTAGTTGACTTGCTCATGTGGACTATTGATCGATTTCAGGGGTGTCAAACTCACGGCCCATGGGCTGCATCCGGTCCGCGAAGGGGTCCGATCCGGCCTGCGGGATGATTTCCCCGATGCCAGAGCGAGCTGCAGCTGTCCGTGGTGCCGGATCGGACTGCGTTCACGCGTGCACTTCGAGATCCAGCGCGCATGAAGTCGCATTTTGCCCATGATCTAAAATGAGTTTGACACCGCTGATCTATTTACTCTGATAAATAGGAAATTTAAATTCAAATAACTTAGCAATAAGGTACCATCAGTATTGACTCCCATCAGATGATGGTATTGCCATAAAATCCATCTGGTTCACTTATAATTATCTGTACAGTTTGGCTTTCTTGCCATGACCGGCGTACATGTGAGGCAAATTCTTAGCAATATGGTTGATTTGTGACTGCTCTCTGAAATGGTCCACTGAACTCAATTCAGGAACTATTAGAATAGGCGACAAAGGCTAGTGTGGTCATTGATGCTTATATCTCATTGCTGTAAAAATATCTCAGGATAAACTATGTGATCAAGGTTAGAAATAACTAATATGATTTCTGATGGTTGTTAGTAAAAGGCAATAAAATGTATCGAACTGCATTCGCTCCAAAAGCACTACAAGGTTGGAAAATGAAGCTTTTCATGTACATATTTAGGATTAAATATGTGAACATTTTATTTTAGGACTGACCTTGCCAAGCACTACAATTAAAAGTAAAATCTTCATTTTATGCCATTATCATTTCAATCCTAATTATTTTTTAGCTGATGACTTGATAATCAGCTATCAAATTAAAGGAACTAAACTGCTACAATGAAAAATTGAGCAAATTTATAGGCTGCTACCAGTGCTGGGATGAAAATGCAAATTACAGATCCTGATGAAACCACCCTTTTAAAAGCTGTTTAAGGATGAATTCATTCTGGTTATTGCTTCGCTATGGCTTTAGTAACATTCTCATCACATTATGAATCACAGGCAAATGTGTTAAAAACTTGGCAGAAGACGGAAAATTAATGAGAAATCTCGACGTTATCAATATCTGGCTTAGAATTCTGCCAATTCTCTCTCTGGGATACGTTGCATAAAAAATTAATTTGTTTTTGAACTCAAAATGCAAAGTTATGCAGACCAGTTACTTGATAACAGGCTTCATGCCAGAAACCACCCACGCCCAAAAGATGGTTATGCAGCCTCGTGTTTTATTTCTCGAAAGCAATTATTACTGCAGATTCTCCTTGACATTCTATATCGGTTCCTGGAATCCAAACACAGTGCAAATGTCCTAAAGTTAGTCCTACATTAAACAAAATGTTGAACTGTAGCCCACCTTCAGGAGTACTTCAATTACGGACTTGTCTGTCAGCATTTCCTGGTGAATATTAATGGATTATCTGCCACATAGTTGCAACTATTGGGCTTGGCAAGAGATGCAGCTAGCAGTGGAGCATGTTTTAATTTCTATGGCTAAGATGTTATCTGGTCCCTGGCTTTTGCAGTATCTAATGCTCTTGACCATTTCCTGATTTTTTGAAGGGAACAGATTTTGCTTACAACTAACTGGCTTCAGTAGTAGTAGAGAATGCAAATTAATTTGGCACTCTGGCAGATAAAGGTCAGATAATTCTAGACTTAAAGGTGATGTCACAGTGAGATTCAGCATTCTAACATGTGGAACAGGCAGAGAGTATCTTAATAAGTTAATTATCTGTTAAATTTTCCTTTTAAAGTTAAAATAAGAATAGTTAAATTCTTCCTGCCTTTATCTGCATAAATGGCTGATATATGGAAAGCTGCAACCTAATGCAAGTTCAGGAACTGTGCTCAGCAAATTAATATATGCAGTTGTTTATTTAATAGGATACCAATTTGGCACAGCAGGAGAAATGAAAAACAAGGAACTTGTTATTCAACTAACAAGCAAAATGGTACATCTGTGTTTTTGAGCTCGAATGGACAACCAAGTTATTGTTTGCCTCCTAATTACTAGCCTGATTACTGCTTTCCTGATTTGTAAGTCCATAACCAATGGTTTTGCTGTGCAAAGTTGCAGCAAACCTGACAGTTATTTGCACACTTGAAGGTAATAATCGTGAGATCAATTATTTAAATAAATTGTGTTAGAATAGTTTAATCTGAGATATTATGAACTAAATTTATATGTGAATATCATTTTTATTCAACAAATTGTTTTGCAGTCATTAACATCTGAGGGGTATGCTCACAAATGCATATGTTTATTCTCCTTTCTGTCCCTCTGATTTCATTTTGCAAAATAAATGCCAAATAAGTTTTGCTTCAGCAAATGTATAAAAAGCACTTAAGTCTGGCAGTATCTGATGAGAGAGTTAAAGTTGGAAGCAGGGAGAAGAGGACCGAGGGAGCAAAGGAATTTTTACGAAGACACAAGAAACTGCAAAGGCTGGAATCTGGAGCAAAAAAACAAATTGTTGAAAAAATGTCAGCGGATCAAGCAGCATTGGTGGAGGCTGAGGGATGGTCGAAATTTCAAATCGAGAGCCTGCATCAGGACAGAGAGTAGGAGGAAGATAACGAGTGTTTTGAAAAAAAAAGTGAGGACTGAGATGGTGGCTAGTAGGTAATCCAAGAAAGAAATTGTTGGAGGAACTCAGCAGGACATGTAGCATCTGTGAATGGAATGAACAGATGATGTTTTGAGTTAGAACCTTTTTTTATCCTGATTCGAGTAGGGTAGTGAAAGCTGGAAAAAAGAGGTAGGAGCGGGCCAAAGCCAGGCAAGTGATATGTGGATGCAGATGAGTCAGGGGTGAGTTATTGGCAACAAGGCGGAGAAAGTGACATAGGCTAGAGGTGAGTAGGAGACAAAATGGTTGGATAAGGAAAGATGAGGAGTGAAATGTAAAGCCGGAGGGAGGGAACGGGTGGAAGAGTACAGTGGGGAGGGGAACGAGGTCATTAAAAGGAAAATATGAGACTTAGGAATGGGAGATGAGTGTAGAGAGTAGGGTAAAGGTGTAAGGTGACTGGGCTGGTGATGGACCTTGAGGAATTTGTGTGTGTTGGGTTGTAAGCTACACAGGTGGAATATGAGGTGCCATTCCTCCAGTTGCATGCAGTCTGTTCTCAATGATGTGAAATCAGATAAGGGAGGGATGGATAGTGGCAGATGGAGTCACTAGGCAATACCTCCAGATTCAGGGACAGGTTCTTCTCAGCTGTAATCAGGCAACTGAATGGTCCTTTCATCAGCCAGAGTGCGATCCTGCCTTCCCATCTACCTCATTGAAGACCTGTAAACTATCTTTAATCAGACTATATCTTGCACTAAATGTTATTCTCTTTATCTTCCTCCTGTGCACTGTGAGCGGCTTGATTATTATTATCATGTATAGTCTTGATTGGTTAGTATGCATAAAAAAGGTTTTCACTGTACCTTAATAAACTAAATTATAACTTTATCAAATGGTTAACAAAGTCAGAAAACCTCTTTCATCCCTGTGCTATTTCACTTCCAAATGGTTAATAGAGGTACGATAAAACGATTTGGTTATTTTTGCAACCGGTTATTACATTATTCACTATGCTTCATAGTTGAATACCTTTCAAATTCAACATATGTAAACGTGTGCATAATTCAATAGCATTTTCATGTCAGATATGATTTTCACTTTAACTTCTTGCATATGCTCACTACTCAAATACTTCAGAATTTGTTTTGACAGGTTTGCACTGGTAAGTGAACATTGCTGTCAAAGAAGAGTTCTGCTCTTGTCAAGTTTTTTTCTTTTGTTTAGACAAGGCATAAAGGTAGAAAAGAATGTGGTAGACAAGTGATGTTTATTTTAAATCATTGTCAGTATCAAGAACGGCTACTACAGAAACAAATATGTACAGTATAGAAAATTACAATTGTATGGTGTACTTTGTACTGAATAATTGCATACAACTGGTTCTACTTGTTTTGGAATGCAGGAATGTTGGAAAATGTTCATCCATTATTGCAAGAGAACCAATGGAAATAATAGTATTTGACTTCGAAACTTTGAAAAAAATTTAAATAACTCCTGGCATGGTGATCGCCAAACAAGGGCTATTTCTCATGCTCTATCCAGTTTGCTTTACAGTGGTATTCATTTTATGTGAAGCTCAATATTTATGATATTTAAGGAGACCATTCTACTTATGGTGTCTGCTGAATGAAAAAGCTATCTAGAGTAATCCCACTTTCCAGTTCCATCTGGAATCCAGATAACATTAGATTTAGGAGTTATATCCTATATCTTTGTGATATTATTTGCCTGCATCATATTTTTCTTCCTTGTTCACAGTGTACTTTTTAACCAAATCACATTTCAGCTGAGGAAAAGCAGTATGATCATTAGCAGCAAAAGGTTCTATTGCATTGATGGCTCCTTGGGGTGGAAGATTGCAACCTTCACGTGGTCCGCCCTGTTTCGACTAATGCAATCAACTCGATGTGCACAAACGGAAGATCAAATAGAACAAGTTGTCCAACAACTTTAGGCTGTGCACGCCACAGGAAAGAAGACGATGGCCCCTTCATTCTGTAAAATGAAATCTGTTTCCCTTACACTCTCTTGCTGAGGTTGCTGCTCTTGAGTGCATTTTAAGAATGCCATGACCTCTAGACAATTACATTGATTCAGTTACAATGGGTCGTTAAAATTCACAGTGAACATTCTTTTGTCCTCAATTTTTCAGAAATTTGCTTCTGTGTGTTTTTCCATTTGACAGTTTAAAGGGCTGTAGGAGACTTCCAGCGTGCTTGCCAGTTTATTGCAAGGGCATGGAATTTGTATGTGGTTTTGCTGGAACTATGCAGGAGCTTAGTGAAACTGGACCTGGAACCATACATGCTGTTTTGCTCTCTCTGTTTAAGGAGGGATATATTTGCATTAGAAGTAATTTAGAGGATGGTGGATGGATGCTCTTAGGACATTTCTCCTTGTCAAAGAATCCTGAATGAGATGGTGTTTAAGAAGGAACTGCAGATGCTGGAAAATCGAAGGTAGGCAAAAGTGCTGGAGAAACTCAGCGGGTGCAGCAGCATCTATGGAGCGAAGGAAATAGGCAATGTTTCAGTCCGAAACCCTTCTTCAGACTGATAGATGCAGCTGCACCCGCTGGGTTTCTCCAACACTTTTGTCTACCCTGAATGAGACTGTGTTACTTACAAAGTTAAGATAGAGAGAAATGTTCTTAATATTTGGAACACTCTATAGTGAATATATCTCAAGATTGTAATAGATTATTGGAATCAAGGATTGCTGAGGATTATAACACTCGGTAAAAAATTATAGTTGAAGATACAAACCCTTTGGAACCTCCTAGCCTATTCCTATCTACTGATTATTTTATTCTTAAATTCAACATATAGCAATTTCTGGCTTTACCGTTCTATCCTATGAATCTGCTCTAAGGTTCCCAACCGCTACTCGACTAGTTGATAGATAACAAAAAAGCAAATCTCCCATTACAATTGGAGATTTTCTACATTTAGTTCATATTGATTTCATTTCCCAGTACTCCGGAATAAAAATATGTCCCTTCTGCCTTTAAGCAATTAGACAAACTTGGAATCAATAGAGAACAAAGGAAATGAAAATGTCAAAGCAAGCTGAAAGCAACTGAGCCCTGGCATTGGGTGCTGTCTGTGCAGAGTTGTCATGTTCTTTCTGTGACCACGTGTGTTTCCTCCCATATCCCAAAGATGGTTTAGTAGGTGCTATTAATTGCATAATGCGTAGATGAGCAGTAGAATCTAGGGGTAGTTGAATGGAATGTGGGATTCATGTAGTACTTACAGTGCTCTCCATAATGTTTGGGACAAAGACCCATCATTTATTTATTTGCCTCTGTACTCCACAATTTGAGATTTGTAATAGAAAAAAATCACATGTGGTTAAAGTGCACATTGTCAGATTTTAATAAGGGCCATTTTTATACATTTGGGTTTCACCATGTGGAAATTACAGCAGTGTTTATACATAGCCCCCCCCCCCCCCCCCCCCATTTCAGGGCACTATAATGTTTAGGACACAGCAGTGTCATGTAAATGACTTTGCTCTTGCCAACACTCTGATATAAGTTAATCTGCGTCTCATCTGTCCACAAGACCTTTTTTCAGCTCTGTAGTTGCTCTTTTAAGTACTTCTTGGCAAACTAACCTGGCCATCCTATTTTTGCGGCTAATCAGTGATTTGCATCTTGTCGTGTAGCCTCTGTACTGCTGTTCATGAAGTCTTCTGCGGACAGTGACCATTGACAAATCCACACTTGACTCCTGAAGAGTGTTTCTGATCTGTCGGACAGGTGTTTGGAGATTTGCCTTTATTATAGAAAGAAATCTTCTGTCATCAGCTGTGGGGGTCTTCCTTGGCCTGCCAGTCCCTTTGCGATTAGTAAGCTCACCTGTGCTTGCTTTCTTCTTAATGATGTTCCAAACAGTTGATTTTGGTAAACCTAAGGTTTGGCTGATGTCTCTAACAGTTTTATTATTTTTCTCAGTCTCATAATTGCTTCTTTGATTTTCATAGGCACAACTTTGGTTCTCATGTTGATAAATAAGAATAAAAGTTTCCAAAGGTGATGGAAAGACTGCAGGAAAGACTTGGTGCTGAGAGGTCTCTAATACCCCACTCCCTCCCTCACCTCACCTCTCCCTCCCTCTCCTTACCCCTTCCCTCAGTCACTCCCTCCATAACCCCTCTCCCCTCTCTAACCCCCTTGACGTCATTGTGAGGTAGAAGCTGCTGTGTTTTTTATTTGATGTATATGAGATCCCATTGCAATGCAATTGTGGGTGGAACACTACTGAGGGGCAGGCAATATGCAAATGAGATCCCATTATGATGTCATTGTGGAGTGGAACACTGATGAGGGGCAGACAATATGCAAATGAGATCCCATTATGATGTCATTGTGGAGTGGAACACTGATGAGGGGCAGACAGGTTTTCAAAGTGTTTTTTATAGTTTTAAATGTGAATAACTTGCAAAATATGGCATCAATTTGAACAAAACCTCTGGTTTACGTTTTTGAGCAAATATAGGGACAAACAGGCGTAGAAAAACAAACAAATATAGAAACAAACAAGATGAGTAAGGTGGTGCTAAAATTGTAGCGCAATGGTGTACCGTTGTTTTGTGCAAATATAGATATAAACTGTAAACAAATATAGAAACAAGATGAGGTTTATTAATATACTAGACTAAGTGGGACCCGTTAGGTCCCTGTCAGATGGGCGGCCTGGTCCCCCAACCCAACCCATTCCCCCAACGCAATATTCCACCGCTCACCCACAGCTCCCATGAGAGGCCCGGTCCCCCAACACAACCCGTTCCCCATTGCAATATTCCACCACTTACCCATTCCCCAACGGAACACGTTTCCACCACTTACCTGTTCCCCCAACACAACCCGTTCCCCCAAAGCACTATTCCACCACTCACCCATAGCCCCCAACTGCGCACGCGTGGCTCATTTCCCCTCATCTCCCAGCACTCCCTCGCCTTCCTCTTCACCCTCCCTCTTCTCACCTCTCTCCTTCACTCCCCAACTAAACACAATGTTCAAATAACATTTACCCTCCTCCCCTCCCCCACTCCCTCTCCTTACAACAATATAACAAATCCCTCATTACACTGGGTGGAACACTGTTGACGGGCAGTTTATGTAAATGAGATCCCATTGTGATGTCATAGCTGTAACTGCCAGCAACTGCCACTGCAGTGTTCGTCATTATTTCTTAAACTGGATTTTGTAAAGTTGAAAATGTGAATAACTTGTAAAATATAACATCAATCTGAATGAAACCTGTTGAAAACACACCACATGACAATTGTGAGTAAGGTCGTGCAAAATTTGTAGCGCTATCGTGTACCATTTTGGCAGGATCTCACTCACAGACAGACATCCATACAAACAAGATGAGAGTACACTAGATCAAGTGGGTCTAGTGTCACACGGGAGGCCTGATTCCCCAATGCAACCCATTCCCCAATGCAATATTTGCCCACTCAACCATAGCTCCCACGGGAGGCCTGGTTCCCCAGCGCAACACATTCCACAACGCAATATTCCACCACTCACCCTTTCCCCCGACACAATATTCCTCCACTCAGCCATAGCCCCCAACTGTGCAGGCTGGATCATTTCCCCTTATTCACCCTCCATCATTATAAACTGTTTTTAAAAAGCAATTGTGCTTGTGTACTGGGATAGCAACATTGTAGCAGGCAGGGCTACAATCCCATTGTGACGTCATAGCTGGTAACTACCAGTGCAGATTCGAAGAAATCTTTCTCAAAGTGGGGTTTTGTAAAATTAAAACTGTGAATAACTGGTAAAATATAACATCAATCTGAACTAACCTTGTAGTGGGACCTGTTGGGTCCCTGTCACACAGGAGGCCTGATACCCCAACACAATATTCCACCACTGAGCTATAACCCCCAACTGCGCATGATTGGCTTACGGGCCCGCACTAATAGCAGAGGTTGAGTTAAAGTTAATAACTTTGCATTTAACATTTCCATCACCTCGCCATCCCTCTTCCTACTCCTATCCTCCTCCATTCCGCCTTATCCCCAGCACTCTGTCCCCTTCCTCTTGACCCGCCCTCTTTTTTCCCCTGTCCTCCTCTCCTTCCCCACTCCCTCACCTCTCCTTACCCTCAGTCACTCCCTCTCTCCATAAGCCCTCTCCCCTCCCTACCCCATCCTCGCCCTCTATCCCACCCCTCCTCCCCCACTCTCCTTCCTCACCTCCCCCCCACAATGAAAATCGCTATGTTTTTTTCTGAAAACGGCTTTTAGTGTATGTAAATGAAATTCGGGATCCCATTGTGATGTCATTGTGAGGTGTAACGCTATTGCGGTTTTTAAAACGGAGATTATTTTTAATGTAAATGAGATCCCATTGTGATGTCATTGTGGGGTGGAACATTGCTGAGGGACAGACAATATGTAAATAAGATCCCATTGTGATGTCATTGTGGGGTGGAACATTGCTGAGGGGCAGAAACATATTTTAAGGTGTTTTTTTTAAGTTTTAATCGTGAATAATATAAAATATGGCATCAAATCTGAATGAAACTTACTTTTTGCACCACAGGACAATGGTGAGTAAGGTGGTGCAAAAATTGTAGTGCTATAGTAGCATAGAAACATAGAAAATAGGTGCAGGAGTAGGCCATTCGGCCTTTCAAGCCTGCACCGCCATTCAATATGATCATGGCTGATCATCCAACTCAGTATCCTGTACCTGCCTTTTCTCCATACCCCCTGATCCCTTTAGCCACAAGGGCCACATCTAACTCACTCTTAAATATAGCCAATGAACTGGCCTCAACTACCTTCTGTGGCAGAGAATTCCACAGATTCACCACTCTGTGTGAAAAAAGATCTTCGGATTTTCTCATCTCGGTCCTAAAAGACTTCCCCCTTATCCTGAAACTGTGACCCCTTGTTCTGGACTTCCCCAACACCGGAAACAATCTTCCTGCATATAGCCTGTCCAACCCCTTAAGAATTTTGGAAGTCTCTATAAGATCCCCCCCTCAATCTTCTAAATTCTAGCGAGTGCAAGCCAAGTCTATCCAGTCTTTCTTCATATGGAAGTCCTGCCATCCCAGGAATCAGTCAGGTGAACCTTCTCTGTACTCCGTCTATGGCAAGAATGCCTTTCTCAGATTAGGAGACCAAAACTGTATGCAATACTCCAGGTGTGGCCTCACCAAGACCCTGTACAACTGCAGTAGAACCTCCCTGGTCTTATACTCAAATCCTTTTGCTATGAATGCCAACATACCATTTGCTTTCTTCACAGCCTGCTGCACCTGCATGCCTACTTTCAATGACTGGTGTACCATGAGACCCAGGTCTCGTTGCATCTCCCCTTTTCCTAATCGGCCACCAATCAAATAATAGTCTACTTTCCTGTTTTTGCCACCAAAGTGGACAACCTCACATTTATCCACATTATACTGCATCTTCCATGCATTTGCCCACTCACCCAACCTATCCGTCACCTTGCATCCTCCTCACAGCTAACACTGCCCCCCAGCTTCGTGTCATCCGCAAACTTGGAGATGTTGCATTCAATTCCCTCATACAGATCATTAATATATATTGTAAATAGCTGGGGTCCCAGCACTGAGCCTTGTGGTACCCCACTAGTCACTGCCTGCCATTCTGAAAAGGACCCGTTTACTCCTGCTCTTTGCTTCCTGTCTGCCAGCCAGTTCTCTATCCACATCAATACTGAACCCCCAATACCGTGTGCTTTAAGTTTGTATGCTAATCTCTTATGCGGGACCTTGTCCACAAAAACCCACTCACAAGATGATTTAAATTGCCATTAATTTATGGGAATTAAACACTAAATTCCTTCAATTTGGCCTATAAATTCATGACAATGAGATTTAAAAATCATGTTATATTGTAAATTCTTGTGTGAATGTTATTTGGACACTAAGGCTTTTAAAAAATGTTAACCGTTTCTTAAGAAATGGATAGATGTCTGAAGAAGGGTCTCGACCCGAAACGTCGCCTATCTCCTTCGCTCCTTAGATGCTGCTGCACCCGTTGAGTTTCTCCAGCTTTTTGTGTAACCCACGATAGATGTTTAGATCTAGTAATTTAATTTTGTAATTAGCTACAATTAGGTAACTAACTAATTATATACTTTAATTTCAGGTCATCCAAGTAAGATTGTTTCATATTTGTTTCAGAATGCTTCAATCTATAATAACTGAAAATTTCATTCAGTTCTCTTAGTTTTTAGGAAAGTTATGCGCTTTTGACTGTCCCCGATCACAGCTTTTGTGTTAAATCAATTGAAAAGCAATAGGGAACAAGATGCTAATTTCTGAGTATGCAAATGGCCATAACTTTTTTAACACTGAAGATATGAAAGTGAATTAGGTGTCAAATTAAACTTCTTTTTATGCTTTATCTGATGGGATAAATTACAGACTTGATTTTTAACATCTCAAGATGTTGTAACATTGCTAATACACACACACACACACACACACACACACACACACACACACACACACACACACACACACACACACACACACACACACACACACACACACACACACATGTATAACATACTAATAGACGGTGGGACCCATTGGTCCCCCAATACAATATTCCGCCATTCACCCATAGCTCGCAACTGCTCTAATGTGGCAAAAACTGGTATCAATGTGAACGCATCTTACTCTCCCTCTTCAGTCTCCTCCCTCTCTCCACCCTCCACCAACCCCACTCTGTTTACTCCCCTCACCTCATCCCTCCCCTCCTGTCTTTTCCCCTCCCCTCTTCCATTACCTCGCCATCCCTCTTCCTTCCTGTCAACCCACAGCACTCCCTTCCACTCCTCTTCACCCTCCCTCTTCTTTTCCCTCCCCCACTCCCTCACCTCTCTCTCCCTCTCCTTTCCCCAACCCTCAGTCACTCCCTCCATCCCTCCATAACCCTTCTTCCCTGCTCCCCACTCCTCACCTCCTCCCTATCCCACCACCCCACAATGAAAATGTTCTTGCCCCGGGTGCCATTCCTCTCCCTCTCTCCGCTCTCCCTCCCTGGGGGCCTGGTGCTGCTCCTTGCAGCAGGGGCTGTCGGGGGGGATGGGGACGGTCCGAGCGGCGCGGAGCCAGGGGAGGGAGAGGCCGAGGCTGCCTTGGGCCAGGCGCCGCTGCTCTCCCTACCTGCACGCTCCCACACCGCGGGCAGTCACCGGCACGGCCTATCCCCGCCTCTGACCCCGCATCGGCTGCAGCTCCTTGCCCCTGGTCCCGCTCCTCTCCCTCCCTGCGCTGTCCCTCCCCGTGAGCGCAGAGCAGCAGTAAAATGAAAGGAAACCTACGTGTGGAGCCTTTCGTCTGGCGATGAAAAAAAGATGGTGGTGGAAAGGCGGCGCTGAGGGCCCTTAGGGTGCCATTTGTGACACCAGTAAAGTAAAGACGGCAAGTGGGGGTGGGGAAAGTGGGGGTGTTGTTTTATTTTTTTTTTTAATTTAACATGTCAATAACTTGTAAAATATGCCATCAATGTGAAGGTACAAATTTCGGTATAAATCTAGAAACAAACAGATATAGAAACAGGATGATAATTAGGAGTTGGTCTCCCACAATAACACAGAAGAATTGTGTTTCCATTTTTTTTTAACATACAAAAAAGACTGCTCTAGTTCATCATGGCGAATTTTCATCGAGGTGCTGAATCAAATACACAGGACAAGGTGTTAAGAAGTCCCTTGTGCCAGTAGATGGGGAGCATTTCACGACCTTCGTTGATTGTTGAGAGTGGTAGACGTTCAACATCGGGGGGGGGGGGGGGGGGGGATACGTATACGTATATCTTGGCCTGGGTAACCTTCAGGACAGTTGGGCACAGGACACATCATCAGTAGTGTACCCTTGCATCACTGGGTGTTTCGGCCTTTTAACAATATACACCCTCCACAAGGGCTCTCCATCTTCTCCACAGTTGTTATTGGGGCTTCATAAACGGTCAGTGGCCACATTGTCCGAGGCAGGAGTCCAAACTGTAGGCACCAGAGCTTCAGTTTCCCAGGCAGTAGGGTCTGATTGATGTTCTCCAGGCCGTTGACAATTTCTTGCCTTAGTTGTTGCACCTGTTCTTTGTCCTTGAGACTAGCGTTGTACCATCTGCCCAGGCTTTTAACTGGCTGCTCAGACACTGTTGGTATTGGGTCGTCACCGATGCAGAACCTTGTGTCTCTAAGCACCCCCTTAACTATGGAGATGCTTCGAGATTTACTTGGTTTGATTTTCATTCAGGCCCACTTGACGTTCTCCTGCAGCTTTCCAAGTAGCCGCTTGGTGCATGCTGCAGTAGTGGTTAGTGTTGTCATGTCGTCCATGTATGCCCTGATGGGTGGCAGACGGAGCCCAACCCTGGTTCGTTCACCGCCCACCACCCATTTTGAGGCCCTGATGATGACTTCCATGGCCATTGTAAAGGCCAAGGGTGAGACTGTGCAGCCTGCCATGATGCCTACTTCCAAGCTCTGCCATGTTGTACTGAATTCAGCTGTTGTGAAGCACAGCTGCAGGTCTTGGAAATAGTTCTTGACCAGTGTGGTGATGAGCTCTGGTACATGGAAAAAGGCAAAAGATTCCCAAAGGAGTTCATGGGGGACTGAACCAAATGCATTGGCCAGATCGAGGAAGATCACATGTAGGTCTCTCTTGTCCTTCTTAGCTGCTTGGATCTAGTGCCAGATCATGCTTGTATGCTCCAAGCAGCCTGAAAATCCTGGAATTCCTGCTTTCTGTACAGATGTATCAATGTACTTGTTTGTTACCAGATAGGTGGATAGCCTTTGTGATACAATGCTGAAAAAGATTTTTACCTCGACGTTGAGGAGACATATTGGCCGGATGTGGCTGATGTCTGATGCATCCTTTTCTTTAGGTATTAGTACGCCGCCAGCCATTCGCCACATCTTAGGTATTGTTTGCTTCTTCCACACCACCCTCATGAGCTTCCATAGAAAGTGTAACACATCCGGTGCGTTCTTGTAGAGCTTGTATGGTACTCCGTTTGGCCCCGGAGCTGATGCTGCTCTTGCTCGCCGGACAGTGTTCTCTACCTCTTTCCATTTCGGAGGGCTGGTGTCCAGGTTGAATTCAGGTGGTTGAATAGGCGGGATGTCATGTGGGATGACTAACTGCTCATGCCTTTTCGTGTCTTGGTGGGCCTTTTCCAGGTGTTCCTCCAATTCTTGTTTTGATGTTTTCAAAGTTCCACTTTTTTCCTTTGCGAAGTGGTCTTTGATGAACTTGAAAGGGTCTTTGTAGAACCGTGTTCTTGTGTGTTCTTTCTTCTTGCAAAGGTTCCTCATGTTCTCTGCTTTTCGCAAGGTTGTCAATCGGCTCTTGATGTCTTCTTGGAGAAGCATGAGACCTCTCTCTGCGTCAGTTGCTTTTTTCCATTGCTTTTTCAACTGTCTCCTCTCTCTGATTAGCCTCTCGATCTCCTGCTGCCTCCTGGACTTGATTGGTGTTGGTAATTTCTTTATTCCTCTCCCTTTACTCACCCCAAACCGTTTTTCTCCATAGCTGTAGATTATATTGCCCATCCTTTCAAGCTTTTGCACTGCTGTGCCCACTTGTTGCTCCAAGATATGTATAAGGTCATTGTTGACCGTCTCCCACTCTTTCTTTTCAACAGCTTTGGGCCATTTCACTCCAGCTTTGTGCCCTTTGATCTTTCCCTCTAATGGAGGTCTTTGTGGTTGTTGCGTGGGCTCCTCCACCGGCATTTCTGTGCTTGTATCACCCTCTTCAGTGACATGGGTGCTGATGCTCTGCGAACTTTGGTTTGTGTCCCGTCGCTGTGCTTCATTCGACTGATTTGACTGGTTGCTTCGTAAGAAGTACTGGTCAATGCGAGGCATCTTATTTTTGGAATGCTAATTCAAGGTCGGATTTTAAGTTTCATTTCAGCAAAGGATTGGAAAAGAAAAAAACTGTGGCGGGGAAAATAACTTGAGAATATGGAAAAATATTATCAGTGGACTTGTAGATAGAAACTTATGATTTAAGGAACACACAATTATATACTAACATAAAATATAATTAATAAAATTGTGTAATATTAAGACATAGCATAATAATGGCTGTTGTGTATTTCATGATGTTAATTACTTGCTAAATATAAGAATAACTAGTTAAATATGATTGATAAGTATTAACATACTAATAAATTTTATGGATATATTAGATTTAGTTTAAATTGCGAGCAAAGTGGAGGGGAGGAGACTCAGATACTTGGAAGTTATCCAAGGGTACTTGGAAGTTATCCGGGCTTTTGTGTCGGACAACAGCAGGCTCCAAGATTAACCCCTTGGGGCCCGCTGTTGTCTGATACAAATGTTTGAGACTTAATTGTAATAGATCTTGGCATATCGATAGGTATGGATATATAATTAACATAATCACTGTTATATCTAAGTATATACTTAACGTTGGAAACTCTCTTTTATTTTGTTTTTCCTCTTTGAAAATACATTTCTAATCTATCTATCGGAGTGCGTTTTATTTTATATATATATTTTTTAACTTTGTATTGCTCTCTCTTCCAATTAATAATAATTGGTCAAAGGGGCAGAGCAAAAACATCTACGGAAGTCGATAAGAATTTTTCTACCACCTGTTGGTGGTTTGTTTTTAGTTATAATATCTTTATTTTTGGATATTATAATTTCACTTTTTGTTTGCTAATTATCTTTTCACGACTCTACACTTTCTGGTCTTTTTCAAGGTCTATTCTGAAGGGGAGATGCCAACAAAATCTAATAGTTGGGGATGATCATCCCTCACCTAGAGTAATGAGGTTCTTGGTTGCACCATATGAAGTAAAAGTATTAACATGATCCATAATGCAAGACGATAAACAAAAGAAAACTGGAGGAATCACGTTCTGCAGTTGGAATATAAGGGGCGCTAATGAACCAATTAAAAGGGGTAAGATGTTTGCCCAATTAAAAGCTTTAAATAGTGACGTAATTTTCTTACAAGAGACGCATCTGAAATATCAAACACAGATAAGATTGAAGGCAAATTGGATAGGGCAAACATACTACTCTTCATTTCCTTCTAAATCTAGAGGCATGGCCATTATCATTGGTAAAGGTATACCATTTAAATTAAAGAATACCATAGCAGATAAAGAGGGGAGGTACGTCATAGTCACGGGAGAAATTTATTCTACTCCACTTACTTTGATAAATATTTATGCTCCTAATTTTGACAACCCTCAATTTTTTAGTAAAATTTTGGATACAATTTCAGAACTTAACTATCAAAATGTGGTAATAGGGGGAGATTTGAATTGTGTTTTAGATCCATATTTGGATAAATCTGCAAAACAAAAAAGGATTAACATAAAATCTAAAATCAGTGAACTCCTAAATACATAAATGAAAAATACCAATATGACAGATGTATGGAGGATCGCTAACCCAGTAGGTAGAGAATATTCATTTTATTCAACAGTACATAAAACAAACTCGCGTATTGATTATTTCTTAGTGGACACAAAATTAATTCCATACACATATAATGCTAAATATTACAATAGTATTATGTCTAATCATTCCCCGTTAACTTTCTCTTTAAAATTCGAAGAAATGCCTGACAAAAAATCGTTTTGGAGGTTTAACCCCAAATATTAAACAACCCACAAGGTTGTACATATTTAAAAGAGCAGATTAAATTCTTCTTTGAGACAAATGAAACACCAGATATTTCACCCTCCTTATTATGGGAAACGTTTAAGGCATTTATAAGAGGAACTATAATCTCATATCAAGCTTTCCAAAATAAAAATAATAATACTGAACAATTACAGCTAGAACAAGAAATTAGACATTTAGATTTAGAAAATGCTAAAGAACCAAGTATAGATAAACACAATAAGATAACAATACTAAAATATAAATAAAATTTTATCGGCCAGAATAATAAGATTATTTCAAATTACAAAACAAGAAAATATTGAATTTGGTGATAAACCACATAAACTCTTTGTACGCCAACTGAAAAAACGGGAAACAGAAAACACAATTACTAAAATTAAATCAGACAAAGGGGAATTATTAACACTACCTAAAGATATAAATAAAAGATTTGCTCAATATTATCAAAATTTATATACATCAAAAACCTCTGCAAATAATACTCAAATTACAAATTTCTTAGACAATTGTAATCTTCCAAAATTAAATATGGTGGAACAAGAGGGATTAGGAGCTCAGATTACACTTCAGGAAATAGAAGAAACAATAAGTTTGTTGAAGAATGGCAAAACGCCAGGACCAGACGGCTTTAGTAATTAATTCTATAAAAGATTCCACGAGATAATTTCTCCACGCTTGCAAGAATTATATATATATGCTTTTAAAGAAAATAAATTACCAGAAACACTAACTGAGTCAACTATTACACTTATACCAAAAAAGGATAAAGATCTAGAAGACCCAGGCTCATATAGAGCTATTGCACTCCTAAATACAGATAAAAAAATATTAGCAAAGACACTAGCGAGAAGATTGAGTAAATATATTAGCAAACTAATAAACCCGGATCAAACTGGGTTTATACCAAAGAGATACTCATTTAACAATTTGAGACGGCTGTTTAATATAATGTACTCACATAATACTGAAGAAGACCTAGCAATTATCTCATTGGATGCAGAAAAAGCTTTCGATCAAGTAGAATGGCAATATTTATTCAAAGTATTGCAAAAATTTAACATGGGAGATAACTATCTCATGGGTAAAATTATTATATGATAAGCCAACGGCTAGAATACTGACTAATAATATATTATCCTCAAAATTCCAATTGGCAAGGGGCAATAGGCAGGGGTGCGCACTATCACCTCTGCTATATGCACTAGTGATAGAGCCTTTAGCAGAAAGTATAAGAAGTCATCCGAATATTCATGGATATAATACCAAACACTCAAATAATAAAATCTCATTATATGCGGACGGCATATTATTATATATTACAAATTCACAAATTAGCATACCAAATATACTAAATTTAATAGAGGAATTTGGTTCTTTTTCAGGATATGGAATAAACTGGAACAAAAGCGAAATTATGACGATAAAACCTCAAGAGCCGTTACATGTTGAAATTCCCCTTTAGAATTGCAACAGAAAAATTTAAGTATTTGGGCATCCAAATTACTAGGAAATATAAATTATTACTCAACACAAACTATATGCCTTTAATAACTAAATTAAATGGGTTGATTAAATTCTGGAAAACACTGCCGGTGTCCTTAATAAGCAGAATAAACGCGATAAAAATGATCTTCTTACCGCAAATACTGTACCTCTTTCAATCAATACCAATATACTTACCTAAAAAAACTTAAAAAAATTATATTCTGATATTATAAACTTCATATGGGATTATAAATCACATAGCATTAAGAAAAAAAACATGTGTAAATCTAAAGAATCAGGGGGACTGACACTCCCTAACTTATTGTATTACTATTGGGCAGTGAATATTAAAAATATGATCTACTGGTTGGACAGTTCTGCCCAACAGGTAGATTTGATAAGAATGGAGAAAGAGGATTGTTCCCCTTATAATATAGGAGCGATCCTTCTTTCTCCGATAAAACTGAACAATATAATATATAAGAAGAATCCAATTATTCACAGTACAATACGAATTTGGAATCAAATAAAATTATCTTTAAAATTAAGAAAATTATCGCTTCTTTCTCCAATAACTAATAATCCCTCATTCAAGCCATCCATTATTGATAAAACGTTTATCCCTTGGGAAAGATTAGGAATTAAAACAATGGGAGATATGTATGATATGGGAAAACTTTTATCATTCCAACAATTACAACTAAATTATAATTTGAAAAATAATCAATATTTGAAGAAATATATACAAGGATATCAAACCCTAACCCCAGATTTATTGGAGGAAGGAATGAATAGAAAGGCAGAATCAAGCAATTTAATATCTTACTTATATAATATAATTTTAAATATAGAAACGCCAACGACAGAGACAATTAGAAGGGACTGGGAACAAAAGTTATTGATAAAAATACCTAACAGTAGATGGGAAAAAAAATTATTATATGTAAATAAATGTTCAATTAATGTAAGACATAACCTAATTTAATTTAAAATTTTACATAGATTATATTATTCTAAAACTAGACTGAATAAAATATCTTTATTTTCTTTATTACAGTCTAATAACAGCAAAAAAACATACTCAAATTTTGGAAAAACGCAATCATGCCAACATTCAAAATGTGGATTTCAAATATGTCTGAAACGCTTCATCTTGAAGAAATGAGATTTCTCCTACTAGGCAAAGTAGACCAATTCTCAAAGACTTGGTCTCCTTTTATCAACTTTTTGCAAGCATATGGTGCAACATAACATAACCTCAGAAATTAAATGGTTTAGAACCAGGTGACGGATGAGCAAAAATACGAAATAGGTAGATCTCTCCTAATCTCCCTTTTCTTTACTTTCTCCTATTTCAATCTTTTCAGCTTCTCTTCTATGTCCTTTATTTCTTTTGCTATCTGTTTCTACTCGCTTGTCTATCTATTCTGACACTCTGTATTTCTTTTTTCTTCCACTGTTCTTTTATTATTAAATCAAAAGTATGAAGTGTACAAGATGGAAATATGTATGTATGTATTAGGTACTCAAGTACCACACTATTGCACTTACTTCTAACAAAAATAAACAACAAAAAAAAACAAGATGAGAGTTTTAGTAATAGATAGATAGATAAATGGATGGATGGATGGACGGACGGACGGACGCACGTGCTGGTTGTCACCTAGACCTTTGAAGGTTCTAGAATTGTTTCTGTGGAGTGGAAGGTGCTAAATTTGATCCCTCTATTTAAGGACCAGAACAGGGGGAAAAAGGCCACTGCCAACCTGTTGATGTAGTGTCAGCAGAAGGGAAAATGCTAGAATTTATAAAGAAGGCTATATTAGCAGAATACCTTGAATAATAGAATTGAGTATAGTTTGTAAGGAAAAGTATGTTTGACTAACTTGTTGGAACTTGTTGAGTCTGTGACTAATAGAATAAATTAAGGAAATCAGTGGTCCTGTTAATTTGGATGTTTTTGATAAAGTCCCGCATTAGTCAGTCAACAAGGTTGAAGCACGTGAAATTAGGGGGAATTCATTGAAATAGATCGAAGATTGAAAATTGGATCGAAATGGAACAAAAATTGATTTTCAATCAGAAAACAAATACCCTTCTCAGGTTGGCAGATTGTGATGGATCTGGTGCCACTAGGTTTGGCATGTGGTCCCCAGCTGTTAGCAATCACTCAGTGATATGGCTGCAGGGATCAAATATTATATTTCCAAATTTACTGATGATGGAAAACTAGATGAGGTAGGAAGAGTGTGTCACAGAGAGATAAGCTGAATGAGTGGATGAGAACATGGTAAATTGAATATAAAGTTGGAAAATATGATGCATAAAGAGAATGGCAGAATATTTCTTGAATGGTTAAGAATTAGGTCGTGTTGATGTTCAAAGGAAACTAGGAGTACTTGTACACATCCTTGACAGCCACTATACAGCAATAAACAATCAGGAACAGATGATGAAAGGATTAGTATACAGGAGGAAGGAAGCCTTCCAGCAGTTTTATTGAGCCTTGGTGACACTACACCTGGAATACTGGGCACAGTTTTGGTGTCCACACCTTAGAAAGGAGGCGGTTACTATATTTGAAGTGCAGCAAAGATTTATTATACTGGTACCATAGATAGCAGGTTTACTGTATGGTGAGAAAATGAGTAAGCTAGATTCTATTCTCAAGTTTACAAGAATATCTTTGAAATTTAAAACAATTCTTAGACTGAATGCCGGGGGTCACAATCTGCAAATAATAAACTTAGAAGTAAGATAGTGGAAAAAAGTCGTTAATAAAATGGTGGTGCGTCTTTGGCATTGTCACCTCCATAGCCCATCCTGGATCATGGTGAAGGCTCAGACGCTGAATTCATTTAAAACAGTGATTGATAGATATCTGTATTTAAAATAGATCAGAAAATATAGAGATATTGCCGGCAAATAATAGGTCAGCCTTAATAGATGAAAGGCGCAGTAGGCTTGAAATGATTTGTTCCCTTATTCAAATCTTAGAAGCATTATTTTCATGTAAAAGGCCTTTATATAAAGAAGATAATTAGTAATTGTGCATTTCATTTCTTTATCTATATATATAGGAGGCACCATCTGAAACTTCTGGCTCCTTGACAACGACAGAGGAGAGAAAAGAAAAGGTTCCAAGCCCACATCTCAGTCATCTTGTTGTTCTAAATTCAGCTGAAACATTATATGGTCTTGCAGAAAGGGTGGTGGCTACAGAATCTTTGTGAGTTACTCCCTATAATTTTCTGAATGATTAAAGCTCTCATTCTTGTTTCAATACCTTCGATGAAAGGACAAATACTATCTGGAATCCAAATGATTTCCAAAGTATTTTCCATCAAATTTTATATTTCTCAGAGAAAATTATATTTTCAGCACTGATGGCGTTAATTGGCACATTGTTTTATTTCATGTAACTCGTGCAATTTAATTTTTGTATAAACCTTGTAAACTTATCTGATCTTCAAGAATTTTTAGTCCAGGTATTATCTGTTCATTTCTGAACCGTTCCAAACTTAACCTGGCATCAAGCTAATTATCTGTGGAATGTCAATGATCCATGCCAAGTGTATGAGTTGGCATCATGGTAAATCAGTAAGCATCACAAAGTACTGAAGAAATACCACCAATGCTGTATTGGTCTAAACCTTCAAATCGGTTAGTCCAGGAAGCAGCATGTGTACCTTGTCTCTGACCAATATGCCCAGCAATAAGCTTCTTTAGATATGTACAAAGGAAATGATTAGTGAAGCAAATGTAGGTCCCTTACAATCAGAGACAGGTGAATTCATAATGGGAAATTAGGAAATGGCAGAACAGTTAAACAGGTACTTTGGTTCAGTCTTCACCAAGGAAGACACAAACAATTTCCCAGAAATACTAGGGGACCGAGGATCTAGTGGGAGGCAGGAACTGAAGGGAATCCACATTAGTCAGGAAATGGTGTTAAGTAAACTGTTGGAACTGAAGGTAGATAAATCCCCAGGGCCTGTTGGTCTGTATCCCAGAGTACTCAAAAAGTTGTCCTAGAAATCGTGGATGCATTGGTCATCATTTTCCAATGTTCTATAGACTGGATCAGTTCCTGTGGACTGGAAGGTAGCTAATGTAACTCCACTTTTTAAGAAAGGAGGGAGAGAGAAAACTGAATTATAGACCAGTTATCCTGACATCGGTAGTGGGAGAGATGCATGATTATTAAAGATGTTATAGCAGCGCATTTGGAAGGCAGTGACGGGATCGGTCAAAGTCAGCATGGATTTACGAAATCATACTTGACTAATCTTCTGGAATTTTTTGAGGATGTACAAGTAGAATGGATAAGGGAGAGCCATTGGATCTGGTGTATCTGGAGTTTCAAAAAGCCTTTGACACGAGTTTGTGTGCAAAATTAGAGCACATGGTATTGGGGGTAGAGTATTGACATGGATAGAGAACTGGTTAGCAGACATGATGCAAAGAGTAGGAATTAATGGGTCCTTTTCAGAATGGCAGGCAGTGACCAGTGTGGTGCCGCAAGGCTCGGTGCTGGGGCCCCAGTAATTTACAATATATATTAACGATTTACACGAGGGAATTAAATATAATATCTCCAAGTTTTCGGATGACACAACGCTGGGTGGCAGTGTGAGCTGCGAGGAGGATGCTATGAGGTTGCAGGGTGACTTGGATAGGTTGAGTGAGTGGGCAAATCCATGGCAGATGCAGTATAATATGGATAAATGTGAGGTTATCCATTTTGGTGGCAAGAACAGGAGGCAGATTATTATCTGAATGGTGTCAGATTAGGAAAAGGGGAGGTGCAATGAAACCTGTGAGTGCTTGTATATCAGTCACTGAGAGTAAGCATGCAGGTATAGCAGGCAATGAAGAAAGGTAATGGCATGTTGGTTTTCATTACAAGAGGATTTTAGTTTAGTAGCAAGGAGGTCCTATTGCCGTTGTACAGCGCTGTGGCGAGACCGCACCTGGAGTATTGTGTGCAATTTTGGTCTCCTAATTTGAGGAAGAACATTATTGCTATTGAGGGAGTACAGCATAGGTTCACCATGTTAATTCCTGGGATGGCTGGGCTGACATATGATGAAAGAGTGGGTCGGCTGGGCTTGTATTCACTGGAATTTAGAATTATGAGAGGGGATCTTATTGAAACATACACATTCTTAAAGGATTAGACAGGCTAGATGTAGGAAAAATGTTTCCAATGTTGGGGGAAGTCCAGAACCAGGTCACAGTTTAAGAATAAGGGGTAGGCCATTTAGGACTGAGTTGAGGGAAAACGTTTTCACCCAGAGAGTTGTGAATCTGTGGAATTCTCTGCCACAGGAGGCAGTGGAGGTCAATTCACTGGATGGTTTCATGAGGGATTGTTCTTAGGGCTAAAGGAATCAAGGGATATGGGAGGAAAAGCAGGAATGGGGTACTGATTTTGGATGATCAGCCAGGATCATATTGAATGGCGGTGCTGGCTCGAAGGGCCGAATGACCTATTCCCACACCTATGTTTCTATGTTTTCTAACAAAGCAACCGTACATTATCCCCCACTTTGCCAAGCATCATCTATTCAATCTCTGCAGGTCCTCCAAAAGATTACGAATCTACCTCAATTCTCACTCTGAGGAGTGAATCATCAATGAGACTGAAGTTCTATCGAATAAGCAGAAGAATACAAATAATAATTATACTAAATCTAATTTTGTCACCTACCACCAAAGTGTAATCTTACTAAAAAGCAAAAAAGCAAAAGTCCCCCAAAATGTAGAAATGCTCAGGATACTCAGCAAGTCAGGCAGCATCTAAAAAAATACAATCAGTTAACATTTCAGGTCGATGACTCTTCAACAAAAGCCTGACGGATGGTCAGAAACATGAGCTCTGTTTTTTCTTAGTGTTGCCAGCAATTTCAGTTTTTTTTTAATCTCTGCTCTCCCTCTGAAGCTCTTCTGGTCTACCTAGATGCAGAATTGTCTCTTTGGTCTTGGTGAGCATGTGATGTATAACAAAATAGTTAATTTTGATTACATTTGGAGAATTCAGCCCTCTTTATACCTTTTTATATACTTTTGTGATATCATGGAATGGTTGACATCTGCAATTACTGCTCTATTACTTTTATCACATCTCAGAAATTTGTTTGGATGCCAATGATACACTCCCAGCAATTGTCTCTTTTTGGATTTTGGATGAGCTTTTTTGCATATACTTTCTTCTCGAACTGTATTTGTCTATTAATCACATTAAACTGTTTGTATATCCCATCAGAAAACTGCATTACCAAGAGCTGCCATTCCTGTCCCATTTAAATAATTCTATGATAATGGATACATTATTATATTTGTCCTCCATCCTGTCTGCAAAAGCTTTTAATGTAGAGCGGCACAGTAGCACAGCGGTAGAGTTGCTACAGGCGCCGTCTGTATAGAATTTGTATGTTTTCCCTGTGACTGCATAGTTTTCTCCAGGTGCTCCGGTTTCCTCCCATATTTCAAAGACGAACCGGTTTGTAGGTGAATTGGTTTTTGTAAATTGTCCCTTGTGTGTAGGATAGTGCAGGTGTTTTTTTTTCCCCAACATGGTCGCAGCGGCTCACGGCTCTCCGTCTCGGTGCTCTTTTTTGTTGTTCACGTATGTTTCACTGTCCGTGTACGTCTTCCCTATCGGTTCTGCAAACATCCGCTACACCCGCCAGAACCTCATGGACATCGGTTACCAGCATCAGACATCTGTTTCGAGTATCTTTCATCAAATGCATAACATCCCAGACGACATAGTGAGACCACCGGGCTCACCGTGGATTGTTGTCGGGTCCAGGAGGCGGTGCAGACGGAGGAGGGAGAGGAAGCAGAAGCGAGGCCGCAGGTCCGGTGTTTTGCTAAGGCTAAGAAAACAACCACATAAGCCACCTTTACCGAGTCTGTATCTCTCCAATGCCAGATCCCTGGTTCATAAAATGGATGACCTGGAATTACAACTTGCTGGAAATCGATATGTTCGTGACTGCTGTGTTTTGATTATCACTGAAACCTGGCTTCACCAGGGGATACCTGATGCTAGCATGCAGCTAGCAGGACGCTTTCTGCTCCACGGGGACAGGACTATGGACTCCGGTAAGAGCAGGGGAGGGGGCCTCTGTATCTACGTGCATGGGAACTGGTGCAACAACGGGACAATCGTAGACAAACATTGTTCCCCTGACCTCAAGTACATGTCTGTAAGATGCCGGCCTTTTTTTCTACCGAGAGAACTAACAGTAGTGATTGTCACGGCTGTGTATATTCCACCCGACGCCAATGTAAACACGGCGCTCTCTCTCCTGCTGAACACCATTAACGAACAGCAGCGGGCCCACTCCGAAGGTGTTCACATAATTGTAGGGGACTGTAATAAGGCCAACTTGAAGACTGTATTGCCGAAATTTTATCAACATGTCAAGTGTCCTACTAGAGGGGAGAACACGCTGGATCATGTCTATTCCAATATCAAGCACGCGTATAGAGCCATTCCCCTCCCCCAACTCGGCCAGTCAGATCATCTCTCCCTCCTGCTCTCCCCAGCCTACACCCCCCTCAGACGCAGTGCTAGGCCCACCATAAAGACTGTTACAACCTGGCCTGAAAATGCACTCTCCAAACTCCAGGACTGCTTCACACAAATCAACTGGGACATATTCGAACACCAGGATCTGGAAACATTCACAGGAATGGTATTGGACTATATCAAGTTCTGCATCGGAAACGTGACTGTGGACAAAAACATTCGGGTTTTCCCAAACCAGAAACCCTGGATGTCCAGCCAGGTCCACACACTCCTCAGAGCCCGCGATGATGTCTTCAGGTCAGGTGACAGAGTTCTGTACAGGGCTGCTCGAGCCGATCTGAAAAGGGGAATTAAAAAAGCCAAGGTGGACTATAAGAGGAGCATAGAGGCTCACCTGTCCAGCAATAACACACGGGAGGTATGGCGGGGCATACGAGACATCACAAACTACAGAGGCTGTGCCACAACGACAGAAGACCTGAGTGCGCCGCTGGCAGAGAAGCTAAATTGCTTCTTTTCCCGCTTTGAAACATCACAACAGCAGCACTCATGTGCTACAGCCCTGCTCCCACCCTTACCTGGCTCCTGCACTACTCCACTCACTGTAAGGGAGCACGATGTCAGACGGGTGCTCCTGGCAGTGAACCCCAAGAAGGCTGCCGGCCCAGATGGAGTACCTGGTAAGGTGCTCAAAGTGTGTGCCCACCAGCTCACCGTCATCTTCACCGTCATCTTCAATCTCTCCCTGGACCAGGCAGTTATCCCATCCTGCCTAAAATCAGCCACAATCGTCCCAGTGCCGAAGAAGTCTCCCATCACCAGCCTAAACGATTACCGTCCCGTGGCCCTCACTCCGGTAATCATGAAGTGCTTCGAGAGATTGGTCCTCCAGCACATCAAGGACTATCTCCCTCCAGACTTCGACCCCCACTAGTTCGCCTATCGCCCAAACAGGTCCACAGAAGACGCCATCACCGTAGCTCTCCACTCTGTGCTGAGCCACCTGGAGCAGGGGCAGAGCTACGTTCGGATGCTCTTTGTGGATTACAGCTCAGCTTTCAATACTATCATTCTGGACATTCTCATCGACAAACTGGTCACCCTCGGCCTCCCCACTCTCACATGTGCCTGGATAAAGGACTTCCTCACCAACCGGCCCCAGACTGTGAGACTCGGCCCCCACCTCTCCTCCACTCGCATGTTGAGTACCGGCTCCCCGCAGGGCTCTGTGCTAAGCCTCCTCCTATACTGTCTCTACACCCACGACTGTAGTCCGGCCCACAACAACAACCGAATCGTCAAGTTTGCTGACGACACTACAGTAGCCGGACTCATCTCAAGGGGAGATGAGGCAGCCTACAGAGAGGAAGTCCTGAAGTTGACAGCCTGGTGCTCAGAAAACAACCTGGCTCTGAAGACCAAGAAAACCAAAGAGCTCATTGTCGACTTCAGAAAGCACAGCACCGACTTAGCCCCCTTATACATCAACGGCGAGTGTGTGGAGAGGGTCCACACCTTCCGGTTTCTCGGCGTCCTCATCTCCGCTGACATCTCCTGGACAGACAACATCACAGCGGTCATCAAGAAGGCTCAGCAGCGGCTGCACTTCCTGAGGGTCCTCAGGAAGCACAACCTAGACTCCAACCTGCTGCTGACCTTCTACCGCTCGTCCATTGAGAGCCTGTTGACATACTGCATTACAGCATGGTACGGCAGCTGCACCATGGCAGACAGGGAGAGGCTTCAGAGGGTAGTCAGGGCAGCACAGAAGATCATCGGCTGCCCTCTCCCCTCTCTGAAGGACATTTACACCTCCCGCTGCCTCCGCAGGGCGAAGAACATTATCAAGGACAGCTCCCATCCTGCATTTGGCCTGTTCAACCTGCTACCCTCAGGGAGGCGCTATAGGTGCATCAGCACAAGGACAAATAGACTCAAGAACAGTTTCTTTCCAAAATCCATCATCTCCCTGAACTCACACATGCATTGACTTCACAGCCTAACCCCCGGACTTTCATCTATCCACCTACTGTAATTTGTACTGTAATTGTAACCCATACTGGATATAGGAATCCTATTATCCATTCTATTTATCCATTGTCTTTTTATAGATATGTATATAGCGCTGCAGAAACTGTGCGCCTTATCTCCCCCCCCCCCCCTTTTTGTCTTGTTTTTGCACTGAGTAGGAGCAGTTTTTAATCTCACTGTGCATGTGTATAGTGACAATAAAAGGCATTCTGATTCTGGTATGGTGTGATCGTTGGACAGCATGGACTTGGTGGGGCGAAGGGCCTGTTTCCATGCTGTACCTCTAATTCCTAGATTCCTTGCAGTGAAGCATATGCCATAAAGCACAACTGAACTTTTTAATCAAGGCTTCCCAAACTTGCTTACCAATCTTATGCCTTCCATATCCATCTTTGACTCTGCCACTTGCAAATGTTAAGATAAATTCATAGTTTGAAGCCATTGTTTATAGATGTAGTTTCTTATGGTTCTCAGATGAACTCTGACTTTACCACTTCATTGGTTCATTTGATAATATTCTTACGAAGAAGACAATAATGTCTAAATGATAAATAATCTTAAATATCTGTATTTTCCAGGGTGTTTCTGGCTGATCAGTTTGAATGTTTGCAACCTCATCTTGATGCAATGATGCCTTCAGCTAAGAAGCCTTTTTTGCAACAGTTTTATTCACAGGTCAGTACTGAATTTTGGCAAATGATGTACTTTCACCATAATGATCATTTTAATTATTATTTTTTATATGTCTGCTTAAGGTAAAAATAAAATCACTTCCAGTTGTCAGTTTGCTTTGTTTTGCCATGGATATTGATATTGTTTCTGTATTCTCTCTTCCCATCTGATAACAAATAGACGGTGTCAACTGCCAGTGAGCTGCGCAAACCAATTTACTGGATAGTGGCTGCTAAAGCGATCGATTACGAACAGATGCTGCATCTTATGGCTAGTGTGAAATGGGATATTAAAGAAATCATGTCACAACACAATGTGTACATAGATACTCTTCTCAAGGTAATTGCAAGAATTGAAATGGTCATGATAGCTGAGTATTGCAATTGATCAAATAGTTGTCAGATTAATATAATCATTCCACAGTATCAAAACCTTCTAGTTTATTTGTGGAAAAGGTATTTTCTATACTATATTCCCCGGAACTGAAGAGTTACTCACCCTTTGTAATATTACTCAGCACACTATGATGAAAGAACTGTCCCACATGTACGATATTCATCATGACCAAAGGCAAATGCAATACTAACATAGCAGAGGACTTGAATATAAAAACAGACATGTAATGCTTAAGCTTTATAAGACGCTGGTCAGACCGCATTTGGAGTATTGTGAGCCGTTTTTGGCCCCATATCTGAAGGAGGATGTGCTGGCGTTGGAGAGAGTCCAGAGGAGAATTACGAGGATGGTGCCAGGAATGATTGGGTTAACATATGATGATCCTTTGACGGCACTGGACCTGTACTCGTTGTAGTTTAGAAGGATGAGGGGCTGAATGGCCTGATTCTTCTCCTGTATCTTGTGAACTTTGGTAAATATTTTCCTACAACAAAACACTATCTTAAAAGTTGATATAATTTCATTGAAAGCAGTATTAAATATCATGGCCAAGTCATTTTTCAATCTCCCCATGATGTATTCTTGGTCTCCTTTCCCTAATCTCCAAGTCTCTCCTTTATAGCATCTTCCACTTACCGGTACATGGGCCAGTGTTTCTACTTTGAAGGAAATTACCCAAAATTGGGGAAATTCTGGTTATCTTCAGGTAATTTTAGGGAAATAAAATAATATTGGGAAATTTCAGGAAATTTCCCGGCCGGGTAAGCCTTCCCCAACTGCACATGTGTGAGTGCTGTCCCAACTGTGCGCACGCGCGGATACCAGGCCCACTGCGCACGCGAGGGGAAACACGAAGAGGTCCAATCTGGCCCGCGGGATGATTTGCGGAAAATAAGTATGTACCTGCATATTTTCGACCATCCTGCGCATTTGGGGGAGGTCCGTCAGTCGCGTCACAATTGAAAATGGCGCCGGTGACGTGTAGGGATGTCGTCTCGCCGCGCATGACCACTGGGCCCGGTATCTGCATGTGCGCAGTTGGGGCGGCAATCGCACATGCGCAATTGGGGAATGCTTACCGGGCCAGGAAATACCATCAAATTCCAGGTAATTTGGAATTCTATTTCATTTAAAAAAAAATTGAGGTGTGGAAGCACTGACATGGGCTAGTCTTCACTTGTTCCTGACAGATGATGCCTCAATTTAGTTCTATCGCTGTCTGAATTTGCATACTATCCATTTACTGCATTGTCTTGATTCCATGGGCTTATCTTTTGGAAAATCGATGTCTGTCTTTGGCTGCTACCAACAGCTTTCTTTGCCCACTTCAAGCACAGTCTAAGGTTTATTAAGATTCAAAAGCTCAGTGTCCTGTTTGACTTCAGTATTTGAACTTCAATATCCTTTTTACTGCAAAGATCACGACTGATTTTTGTTTCTGTCAATCAACCATAGAAACCCTCACCACTACATTATTCACGTTAAATGCTTATACTTGTGTTTATTCCTCCATGAAGTTCCCCAAATTTCTATGATCAGTCATCACTTTAATTACCATCCATCAACCCTCACCAACTTCTACAGATGCGCTGTAATTTTATTGGGATGCATCACAGCCTGGTTTGGGAACAGCTCAATCTAAGACTGCAAGAAATTGCAGACAGTAGTGCACGTATCCCAGACCATCACGCAAACCAATCTTCCTTCCATTGACTCAACCTACACTATACGCTGCCTCAGCAAAGACACCAGCATAATCAAGGACCAGTCTCACCCTGGTTACTCCCACTTCTCTCCCTTAAAGCAAGAGGTATTGAAGTTTGACATCGCATACCTCCAGATTCAGAGATGGTTTCTTCCCAGCTGTAATCAGACAACTGGACAGCCCTCTCATCACATACTTGATTCTGTACACTGAAATCTGTCCTCCAATCACCATAAAGGCTTTCACTTTTCTTCCTAGTGCTTTGTTTTGTTTTTTTATCTTGCATCTTTATACTGAGAAAATGTGTCTACTAAATATGTGCTATGACAAACCAAGGTATTGATAATAGTGAAGTCGAGCTTTCTTGTATTTGATTCTGATAACTGTTACTATAGGAGTTTGAACATTTCCATAAGAAGTTATCTGAAGTTTCCAAACGGGTGCGTATACCGTTCCAAGTGTCCAATGTCCTTTGGGAGCATTGTATCCGGCTGGCAAACAGAACTATAGTAGAAGGGTAAGTTAACTTCAGTTAGCTATTTCCTAATTACAAAAAATTCTCAGTTTCTATAAGAGAAATTACAAAGAGTTTCTTGAGACCAAATGTATTTGCAAAAAATGTCATCCACATATGTTTGCAATCATTTAAACCATTTTTTTTTCCACAACTGTGGTTGATCTATTAAGTGCTTCTTCGCAAAATGTAATCTGGCCATCCTATTTTTGCGGCTAACCAGTGGTTTGCATCTTGCAGTGTAGCCTCTGTATTTCTGATCATGAAGTCTTCTGCGTACAGTGGTCATTGACAAATCCACATCTGACTCCTGAAGAGTGTTTCTGATCTGTCGGACAGGTGTTTGGTGATTTTTCTTACTATAGAGAGAATTCATCTGTCATCAGCTGTGGAGGTCTTCCTTGGCCTGCCAGTCCCTTTGCAATTAGTAAGCTCACCAGTGCTCTCTTTCTTCTTAATGATGTTCCAAACAGTTGATTTTGGTAAGCCCAAGGTTTGGCTGATGTCTCTAACATTTCTGTTCTTGTTTCTCAGTCCCATAATGGATTCTTTGATTTTCATTGGCACAACTTTGGTCCTCATGTTGATAAAAAGCAATAAAAGTTTCCAAAGGTGATAGAAAGACTGGAGGAAAGGCTAGGTGTTGAGAGCTCTCTTATACCCGCATTAAGGAGGAAATTAAACATATCTGAGCAATTACAAACGCCTGTGAAGCCATGTGTCCCAAACATTATGGTGCCCTGAAATGGGGGGGCCTATGTTTAAACACAGCTGTAATTTCTTCATGATGAAACCAAAATGTATAAAAATGGCCTTTATTAAAATCTGACAATGTGCACTTTAACCACATGTGATTTTTACTATTACAAATCTCAAATTGTGGAGTACAGAGGCAAATAAATAAATGATGGGTCTTTGTCCCAAACATTATGGAAGGCACTGTCTAAGGAACATAGAACAGTGTCGCACAGGAATAGACCCATCAGCCAACAATGTCTGTGCTGACCACGATGACAATGTAAACTAATGCCATTTGTCTGTACATGGCATGCATATCACAATTCTCCATGTCCCTGTCTCAATGCCTCTTAAATATTGTTGCCACATCCTTTTTGCAGCACATTGCAGGCCACCATGTGTGTGATTAAACAAATTGCCTTGTAAATCTACGTCAAACTCTTTCCTCTCTCTCCCAAGACCTCTACCCTCTTCGTTTTGACATTTCCATCCTTGGTAAAAGGACTTTAGTTATCTCCCCTATCTATGCCTTTCATAATTTTATAAACTTCCATCAGGTGCCTCCAATGCTCTAGTTTGTCCAATCTCTCCTTATAGCTAATATCTTCTAATACTGGCAGCATCCTTGTAAACCTCTTCTGCTCTCTCTCCAAAGCCCTCCACATTCTTACTGTAATGGGGTGACCAGAACTGCATACTTTTTCCAAATGCAGCCTACCAAAGTTTCTTACAGCCGCAACATGACTTTCCGACTTTTACACTCAACACCCCACTGACGAAGGCAGGCATGCCATATGTTGTCTTTACATTTCTATGTACTGATGTTACCACTTTCAAGGAGCTGTGGATTTACAGCCCAAGATTTCTCTGAACATGAATGCCCTGAGGGTCCTGCTATTTACTGTAACTATCCTCTCACATTTGTCCTGCCAAAGTGCAATACCTCGGTCTTGTCTGGGTTAAACTCCATCTGGTCTTCCTGAATATATTTGACAAATAAAGATAAAAAATAAAGATTATTAAACTAAAAATTAAAATTAAAAATAAAGACAGATATAGATAAAAATTATCTTTAATATTCAACTCCAAACTTCTATCAGATGAAGCTTTTACAAAGGTCTATATACAACCTAATTGTACATCATTTTTTTTCTACAAGTTGTTAGAGGGTTTTTTTTTTGATTTGTTTTTTTATTAATTGTATTGTATTCGATGCTTTGCTGTAAGAAATGTAATTTTGTTTAGCTAATGTGAAAATGAGTAAAATGTTATCTTTAATTCATTATATTTACTGAGCTGACCAGTTTCCTTCCCTTTCTATTAGTTATGCCAATGTGAAAAAATGCAGTAATGAGGGACGGGCTTTGATGCAGTTGGACTTCCAGCAGTTTTTAATGAAGCTGGAGAAACTGACAGACATCAGACCAATTCCTGATAAGGAGTTTGTGGAAACCTATATTAAAGCCTATTATCTAACAGAAAATGATATGGAGCGGTGGATCAAAGAGCACAGGGTAGGTAGGGATTGTGGGTGGTTGGAGAGGGAAGGCTCTCTCCAACCACAACAAATTCAATCTTGAGTTATTAAAAAAGTTTAGTTAATAAAAATTTACTAAAATATTTGTACTTTTGCCTAGAATTATCTTTATTGTAATTGATCAAAACAATAGTTTCACATCTGTAAGGTGTTTATACTTCTGTTAGAATTTTAACTATCAGCACATTTAACTTTCATGTCAGCACATTGTTCCTTTGACTGAGTGTTTTTTAAATTCTAAAATGGTATGTTTTCTTTGGACAGGAATATTCATCCAAGCAGTTAACCAACCTTGTGAATGTATGTCTCGGCTCCCATATCAATAAAAAAGCACGGCAGAAGCTGATAGCAGCCATTGATGAACCTGAAAGACTTAAGCGATAGCCTTTACTGATGTTTGCGTATTGGCGATGTCCTGGATCGCAAAGGGATGCATATTTCCACTACAAATTAATACATCACGGCTCTCTTCTGTAACACACATTTATGATGCATGTTATATGTTTTCTGACCAAAACTGGAAATGCTGTTCAAGTGACAAATGTATGTTATTGTTCAGCTTTTGATCCGGTCTTGGTGAGTCAATTCAATATTCATAGTAATGCTGTCTTTAGAGCCTACATGAAAACGTTTCATTGTTATGGTCATTATTTGGTGGGGAAAGGCTTACATTTTTAACTGTTCGAATATGGATTGTGAGTATTATATATTACAATTGAATGAAACTGTGCATTAATTAGTGTTACGGTCTGAACTACTGATTTTACAATATCTTTTATGTATGGAAAGAGTAAATATGAACAACTGAAGGATGTTTATGCTTCATATAGAACCACTGTAAGTAGGGTTAAAAATTAAATCTGTATATTCTAATTAATTTGTTCTGGTTATAAAATTAAAAAAAAACTATTTGTTTCTTGTTGAACTGCAATTGATCATGGATTGGTAACTGAATAAACAATCTACAAATTAGAGAATTTTTCTATCTATCATATCAGTATTTTATCAGGCATACAGTTGTGCGAACGTGTCCAATGAACAGCATTAATCTTAAGAACAGTTTTCATCTCAATGCTGCAAGTCCCAGTTCAATTAAAATAAATCAACCTTTTTTAATAAAGCTGATATAGCATACACTATCGCCTAGTTACCTTGAACAAGATTGCACTTGTACCATCTAGTCAGACTGAGCTTTGGGCTGATACAGTCAGTAAAAGTTCTGATAACGGTAACACATTCTCCTTGCGATGCAAGGATGTCCGGGGACTCTAGTTTCCTCTCACATCCCAAAGACGTACAAGGTGGCAGCTTTATTTGCCATTATAAATGACCTCTTGTGTCTGGGTGAGTGATATAATCTGGTGGGAGTTGATGGATAGGTAGGGGAGAATAATAATGTGATTAATATAAGATTAGTGTAAATAGGTGGTTGATGGGCGACAGGAAATGATTGAGCCAAAAGGCCTGTGCCCATGCTGTATCTTCCTCTGACTCGAAATATTAAGGACTGAATATTGTTGACCATGACTATTAATTTTAAGAGATCTGTTGACATGTATTTATCCATGTATATTCTGGACCTAAGTGCTCACACTGCAGGTTGGGTTAATTAACTTGGACTCCTGAATCTGTTACTGTTCTTATAAAAGCTTACAAAATTTTTAAGGGGTTGGATAGGTTAGATGCAGGATGATTGTTCCCGATGTTGGGGAGGTCCAGAACAAGGGGTCACAGTCTAAGGATAAGGGGGAATCCTTTAGGACCGAGATGAGGAAAACATTTTTCACACAGAGAGTGGTGAGTCTCTGGAATTATCAAGGTAGTTGAGGCCAGTTCATTGGCTATATTTAAGAGGGAGTTAGATGTGGCCCTTGTGGCTAAAGGGATCAGGGGGTATGGAGAGAAGGCAGGTACAGGATACTGAGTTGGATGATCAGCCATGATCATATTGAATGGCGGTGCAGGCTCGAAGTGCCGAATGGCCTACTCCTGCACCTATTTTCTATGTCTATGTTTCTATGTGCTCCGTCATTGATTCCTATATCGTGCCTGCTGTTTGATTCAATCCTGCTGGTTTTCTTCAGCGTCACACTGGAAAACCTCATCTGGATCCTGCCTGCTATCATCCACACCCCGACACACCATTAGTGTCCCATACTGAGGCACTGATGAGGGTTTGATTTGGATTGTAAGGTTGCAGATAAAGGAGAGAAAAGGAAGGTGATTTTTTATTTTCAATAATTATGCCAAGGTTTATATTTTTGTATACTATGAGCAGGTACTTTTGTCTTTCAATTAAGCTTTTATGTAATTTCTCTAAATATAACCAATTATGTTTAACTTTTGAGTGAAGCACATTGCACATAGCTGCTATGTCAATGGAATTATATCAATGAAGTGTTCAAACTGGACAGCAGTAGATGGTGCAGCACTAGAGTTGGTGCAGCAGTAGAGTTGCCTTACAGTGCCAGAGATCCGGGTTCGATGCTGACTATGGTGCTGCCTGTACGGAGTTTGTACGTTCTCCCTGTGACTGCGTGGGTTTTCTCCGATATCTGTGGTTTTGTCTCACACTCCAAAGACTTGCAGGTTTGTAGGTGAATTGGCTTGGTATAAATGTAAAAATTGTCCCTAGTGTGTGTAGGATAGTGTTAATGTGCGGGGATCGCTGGTCGGTGTGGACTCGGTGGGCCGAAGGGCTTGTTTCCACTCTAAAGTAAACAAAACTTAGTTGTACTACATGAGTACAAGTTAGACAAAATGAACGTCGGACAGTCTTCAGCCTGACTGCTTTTGTTTTGTAATATATAATTTTCCCCATTGGATCTGTTATGGTAATATGACATCAATAGGCTTACTTTCTGTCAATAACAAATCAATTCCCCTTGATACTGCATATCATTTTAAGATGCAAAAGATACATTTTTCATCAACGTTATGGCATATAATCTCATATTAATCATAACGTTAATAAAAATATATATCTATTGTAAAATAATTATTTAAAATCTGAATGATTATTTTGGGGAAAGAGTTAAGATGAAATGTACAACAAAAAGAAAACAAACATTTGAAAATCTGGCTTTAGATTACAAATTTGGGGTGAATTCCAACAATCAAGAACATTGCTTGAAGTATTAAAATGGCCACGCAAGCATTTGGTTACAATATTGGATCTTCCTATTAAACATACACTTGGGAATAACTTCACTCGAAGAACCTCAGCTGTTCAAGAAAGTGGCTCGCAATCACCATCTCAAAGAATAAATGCTGTGCTGTCTAATAATAACACCTTTTAATAGCACATAATAGAAACATAGAAAATAGGTGCAGGAGTAGGCCATTCGGCCCTTCGAGCCTGCACCGCCATTCAATATGATCATGGCTGATCATTCAACTCAGTATCCTGTACCTGCCTTCTCTCCATACCCCCTGATCCCTTTAGCCACAAGGGCCACATCTAACTCCCTCTTAAAATATAGCCAATGAACTGCCCTCAACTACCTTCTGTGGCAGAGAATTCCAGAGACTCACCACTCTCTGTGTGAAAAATGTTTTCCTAATCTCGGTCCTAAAGGAATTCCCCTTATCCTTAAACTGTGACACCTTGTTATGGACCTCCCCAACATCGGGAACAATCTTCCTGCATCTAGCCTGTCCAACCCCTTAAGAATTTTGTAAGTTTCTATAAGATCCCCCCTCAATCTTCTAATGAAACAGAAGTTTTAAATCTTCACCCTTAGCTAATTGAAGCAATATTCTTGGAGTCTTCATCCAGCCAGTTCCTAAGGATGGAATGCAATGACTACAAAGTTTCAAGATAGTTTCAAGGTCCAAGAAAGAGAATACATATGTTCTCCTATTTAGCACCAAAGACCATCCATAGAAGTGGTGTAGCTTATCCCACAATGAGTAAGGAGGCCACAGAAGCAGCAAGTATGAAAAGTAAATACCCAGGTAGTAACAGCCACGATTTATGAGCTCAAGGAATGGCTCCAGTACAGCAAGACACTTGACAGCTTGGCGTAAATTATTTTCAGGTAAGATCTCATATCACAATAAGATTGTACACATTATTTATACAGCCGGTGGCTTCACCCTATATCTTTCACTCTACTGTTTTTCTTTTTGTTCATTCCATCTGTTTTACATTTTAGCAATGACAGTTTCCTTTCGTGAGTACATCAGCAAGAATAAATGGTTACAATTACTTTAAAACCAGTTTATAATACACACACACACACACACACACACACACTCACTCTATGCAGGGGGGGGGGGGGCAGGGCAAGCCGGGGGGGGGGTGGGGGGGGCGCTGTCTTAGTGAAATTCAAACTGCGCAAAGCCAAGGTGATACAGACACACACCACGATGAACAGGAAGGTTGGTGCTGTAATTAAGACGGTTAAATCACAGCGTACGGTAAGTCCTTTAAAAGAGGGTTGGGAGAAGGAGTGGAGACAACTTTTAAGAAGCCAGAGATATACAGCTGCGAAGTTCGGCGGACATTAACATTATCGGTCGGTTATCTTTGGTTCTGAAAACTACTGCTTACGTTTTTTTTTCACAATGAGCCAATGGAATTCACTGGTCAGCACTAGCTACAACCTACAATAACCTTCGACCTCCTGGCAACTCAGTAGGACCTCCTGGCGACCCACCTACGGCACGAGAATTCTCGCTATTCTCCATGAGGGCTTTATTCTGGTTGCGTTGAAAAATTTGCGGCGACCATAATGAGGCCGCGACTAATTCCAGGAATGCGGGAACTCCTCACGGCCACGAAGGCGACTCCCCGGCAACCACCCGCGAACATGTGGTGACTGCATAGTCTCCTGCAGTCGCCTAAAAAGTCACATAAGTGGGACAGGCCCATTAGGATACTAACAGTTAAGACCTATACCTTATGTATTTGTTGGGGGCCTCCATATGTTCTGTCCATTTGAAGACCACATCAGTTTTCTCATCAATTAAAGTTGAGATGCTGTATTCTGCCTCAATATTTCATTTCAGTACAAAATAACTTCCCATCGATTAAAAATTAGAATTATGCCCAATAATTTTTCCGTCATTTGTGGAAAACAAGTTCAACTTGGATCAGCAGCTTTAACCAGAACGTAGGCCTACATTTTGATGGGGGGGGGGGGGGTTTCAGGGCTTGTAATCAAAGCTGCTCCACCATATCAACACTCACAGCACTACAGTTCGGAAATAAGCAACCCTGAAGAATAGTGCTAAGTCTCAGGCTGAGAAATTATGCTGTCCTTTTTCTCCAAACTGCTCGGAAACCTGCTAAATGCTTTGCTCTCTGCGGTATGCTGTTTGAAACGTTATAACTCATAAATCCTCCAAATCTTTAAGAGCTACGGAACGATCCCCATTAGAACTTTCTTGGTGACTATTTTATGACAGCAAAAGGTTGATTACTAATACCAAGAGCACACAATGTAGCCCCAATGAGCCCCAATCTGGCTAGTGGGAAAATGTTAACCTGTATATTTCTGAAAAACCTTATACATTCATGTAAATAGCAGGTTATTTTTTCCTCTCTATGTAGAGCTTACTTGCTTAAGATTAGTTAATTGAGTTGTAGAGTCATAGAGTGATACAGTGTGGAAACAGGCCCTTCGGCCCAACTTTCCCACACGGACAACATGTCCCAGCTACACAAGTCCCACCTGCCAGCATTTGGTCCATAACCCTCCAAACCTGTCCTATCCATGTACCTGTCTAACTGCTTCTTAAATGTTGGGTTAGTCCCTGCCTCAACTACGTTCTCTGGCAACTTGTTCCTTACATCCACCACCCTTTGTGTGAAAAAGTTACCCCTCAGATTCCTATTAAGTCCTTCCCCTTCATCTTCAACTTACACCCTTTGGTTCTTGATTCACCCACTCTGGTCAAGAGACCCTGTGCATCTACCCTATCTATTCCTCTAATAATCTTATATACCTCAATAAGATCACCTCTCATCCTCCTGTGCTCCAAATAATACAGTCCCAGCCTGCTCAAACTCTGCTTACAGCTCAGACTCTCTAGTCCTGGCAAAATCCTTGTAAATCTTTTCTGTACCCTTTCCAGCTTGAGAACATCTTCCTATAACACGGTGCCCAGAACTGAACACAATACTCTAAATGTGACCTCACCAACGCCTTAAGGGCCTGTCCTACAAGCATGCAACTCCATGTGATGAGCGCGACCTAACGTGGTCGCTTGAGCTGTCCGGCATCGCGGGGCCGGTCCCACTTCGATCGCTGGAGCCGTGCGGAATTGTGCGGAGTTCATCCCGACATCGCGCGGGGCTCCGAAAAACTGACTGTCCAAAAATTCCGCGCAGCAACGGCTTGTCGGCTCGCAGTCGCCTCGATGCATTACACACCATCTCGACATCGTGTCTCTGCGACAGATGTGTGTGGCTCCGTGGCCCTCTGTGTGTGTGCCTCTGTGCCCCTCTCTGTGTGCCCCTCTCTGTCTCGGAGAACTTACCTTAAGACTTCGCTCCAAGTTCGCCTCAGTTTGCGCCACGTTGCGCCACTCACCCGACCTCCGCGCGGCCCTCGCTGCCGGTTTGGTCGCACTTGCCGCATGCAGGGGCATGCTGGTGGGAACGGCCCTGTACAGGGGATCACCCGACCTCCGCTTGGCCCCCGCTAATAGTTTGATCGTGCTCATCGCATGGAGTCGGATGCTGGTAGGACAGGCCCTTTATACACTGCAACATGACCTCTCAACTTCTACACTCAATACTCTGGCTGATGAAGGCCAATGTACCAAAAGCCTTTTAGACCACCCGATCTATCTGTGACTCCACCTTCAGGGAGCTATGCACCTGCACTCTCAGATCCCTCTGCTCTACAACACCCTTCAGTGCCCTATCATTCACTGTGTAGGTCCTGCCTATGTTAGACTTCCCCAAATGCAACAACTCATTTTTCTGCATCAACCAGTCCTCAACCCACTTGGCCAATTGATCAAGATCCTGCTGCAGTTTTCACAACCACCTTCACTATCTGCAAAACCGCACTCTTTTGTATCGTCTGCAAACTTGCTAAACCTACCCTGCTTGTTCTCATCCAAATCATTGATATATATGACAAACAGCAACTGGCCCAGCACCAAAGCCTGAGGCACATCGCTAGTCACAGGTTGTAGTTAATTTTTTTGCTACATTTATTTCGTTCCATTCACAATCTTAATTGAGGTTGGAAGTCCACAACCATAGTGGATAAGAAAAATTCTGTCCAGCCTCTAAATGCTGGAACTAAACTGTTAATTTCAATCTGAATAGCTGGTATGAATTCTCAGATGTTTTCTAGTGTAATTTCAGCCCAGTAACTAGGGGATAAGCATTCATAGAATTATTAATTCAGATTCATGGGACATAAACCAATTTGCAATGACTTCTAATTACAGGATTAAGATGTATCTGTGATGAATTGGGAATTTAAATTATAACGCAACCTTGTTCTTTGTTACTGTTCCTTAAAATTGATTCCAATCTGTGATTATTGCAGGTTGCATTTGGAAGATGGAAACGATGATCAGGATTTATAGCAATTCTAAAACATTTGGTTAGGGATACCTGAGTAGAGAGAAGGTTCAGTTGTATTTAATGAAATTCCATTTTTGGATGCATTTTCCGTCTGGATTGGATTTTAGCTTCATCTTCATAGCAAAGGCCCAGTTAAGTAATTCAGAACTTTTAAGACCATTTTATTAAGGGGAAAATAGATGTGAAAAAAAAACCAGTCTTGTAGCTAAATTTCACCTTACTATTTGCATCTGCCCCAATTTCATCAAAACACTGGTAAAGCTAGAAGATGATCCCTTGTTTATTCACAGCTGCCCTCTTCATTATGCTGTACATAGATTCAGGTAAACTATGGAGAAAACTTAGGAGTTGTACCATAAAAAATGGAGAAAAAAAAGGAAAGCACTTGATCATGTTTTATTGAACCAAGCAGCACACCTGGAATCAATATATTTATGCTTTCTGTTTCTACCTTTACCCTTAATTATGCAGTTGATATTCATGCTTTGATTGCAATATATCCCTGGTTACCAAGTTATTGACCAGCTACTGATTTTTACAATGCTAGTTTCCCTTGCTTGAAATGCATGCATCTAGTTTCCAATCATATTTCCATATAGTTCACTGTGGATTGCTGTCCGTGTTCAATGGTATGTGGAGTTAGAAATAGGGAATAGATTGTGAAATTAGTTTTGGATTTGTTTAATCAATACGGTGATTTGATGGGATATAATGTGTTCCTCTCTCCGGTAAAACTATTTTAGTGGGGTATTCTGGCCAATGCAGTAGTAATATTTTTATGAGCATAGCCTTGTGCATTTGCCCTTGACATCTCAGGAACTCTCATTGCTCATTTTATAACATAGAACAATACAGCACAGGATCAGACCTTCAGCCCATAATGTCTGTGCCGAACATGACGCCAAGTTAAACTAATCTCCCCTGCCTGTATGTGATCCATATCCTTCCATTCCCTTCATATCTATGTGTCTATCTAAAAGCCTCTTAAATGCCATTATTATATTGTACTACCACCATCAGCCCTGGTAGTGTGTTCCAGGCACTCACTACCTTCTGTGTAAAGATTAATTACTTGCCCGCGTATCTCCTTTTGTTCTATAACTCCACGCTGATATTGAACCAAAGAGGCTAGAGATGGAACATGTTGAGGACAATCATACAACTAGAAAGTGGTGATGAGGGTGGCCCTGTGGACTTGCAACTTACAAGTATCAAGCTTTTTCCCAATGTAATTTTACAATTGTTCAGAGCTGTTCAGAGCAGGAGTAGGCCATTCGGCTCGAAGGGGCCAAATGGCCTACTCCTGCACCTATTGTCTATTATCTATTGTTTATTATGAGGTGCCAATATCTGTTAGTTGAGAAATCAAAAACCAGGGGTCATAGATTTAAAGTATTCGGTAGAAAGATTAAAGGAGAGATGAGGAAAAATAATTAAATGTTAGGGGTCTGTAGCTGGCTGCCTCAAAGTGTGGTAGAAGCAAATATCCATAGCAGCATTTATAAAGGTTTGGCTTAATTATTCAAAGTCAAGTCAAATTTATTGTCATATACAAAAGTACGATGTGGTAAAGTACTATGAAAAACATCGCTTGCAGTGGCAATACTGGCACATCAACTCTTGACAAGCGCACAAAAATAAATTATACAAATTACACAAACTTTCTAAAAGAAATGAGATAGTGCAAAAAACGCAACAATTGTACAAAAACGAAATTAGAAAAAAAGTACATCTATGATAGTACAAGAGGTGGATCGTCATGTCCTGTTGTCGAGATAGAATAAGGGTTGTGTAGGTTCTTTCATGAACAGAATAGATGTAATAAAATAACTGTTTTTGAACCTGGTGGTGTGGGACCTCAGGCTTCTGGTGATCCTACCCAGTGAGAAGACATACTTACCATAATTTAGTTTAGTTTAGAGATAAAATGCGGAAACAGGCCCTCCGCGCCGACCAGCGATCCACGCACATTAACACTATGCTATACCCACTAGGGACAATTTTTATATTTACCGAGCCAATTAACCTGCAAACCTGTACGGCATTGGAGTGTGGGAGGAAACCAAAGAACTCAGAGAAAACCCACGCAGGTCACGGGGAGAATGTACAAACTCCATACAGACAGCACCCGTAGTCGAGATTGAACCCGGGTATCCGACGCTGCATTCGCTGTAAAGCAGCAACTCTACCACTGCGCCACCGTGCCCAAACTGTACATACTGTGAAATGTATGGCAATAAATTTAGTACTGGAAGGATGAGCTTAAATTGGGTCATTTTCTTTGATTTGCAAGGACACTTGTGAATGACCTGTGCTGGAAAATGTTTGGATTTTTTATGAGTATTGCATTGACATAGTTGTGTGCTCATTTGGTAAGCAGTAAATGTAGATCATCTATAAATCCCAAAGCTATTCCACAATTTTTCGTGTGAATCAATTCCATCATGTTTGTTTAAGCATTGATACCATTTCGAGGATGAGATGTCTGTAGATCGGCTATTGCATGCTAGCCAATCATAGTGCTTGTTAGTAGTAGCCCCGCCTAATACATACTTTATAATATTAAGAATCCACCTATGTAGGGCAGTAGATGTAGCAGCTCGGAGATGTAATGTACTGCAGATCCTATGCTGTAAGTGTTTAATAAAGATGTGTTGTATCTTTACGTGCATTTGAATCTTGTAATTACATGGTGTCAGATCGTGACTCGGACTCACTCTGCCAAGTTTACCGGGTTTCTTTTATTTTTATCAGTTTTATTTTATTACTTTGTTCTCTCCGTCATGGCTAATTCGTGCCACAGACCGAGCCCTCTGATCTTTGATTCAGACATCACTGAGCGATGGTGTCTCTTCGAACGTGACTACATTCATTATATCCGCATCATTCATCAGAATGACCCTGCTGACTTCAAAGCATCACTAAGCCCCTAATGTGCCTGCTGCACGATGTCAGAAATATAACTATCTTCATGCAAAGGGTCGCCAATTCTGCATAGCTTACGGAAAGACCTGCAATTATTGTAAAAAGCTGAACCACTTTGTGAAATGCTGCCATTCTCGTGGGACGGCCAATACTTCAAGCACAAACTTGCACCTGCTTCAACAAGAGTTCTCCGATACCAACTCCCCAGAGCTTGAAACAGATCCTCCCATGAACAGTGTTCAGACACTGCTGATAACGGTTCTGCTATTCACTCATTCCTCCCTTCGTCTAACGAGCTACTCGACCCTGAAGTGACTGTGTTCATAAATAACTGGCCCATACTAGCCAAAGTGGACATGGGCGCAAAGATCACCGTCATGTCGATAAGGGAGTTTAATAAAATCCGAAATGACGAACGAATGATTAAGGATTCCTCAACGCTTCGGGCTTCCGGCGAGAGATCTTACATCCACTGGGAAAAGCTGATTTAAAGTGCACAGTTGATGAGCAGACATGCACCCTACATTGTTCCATTGTAAAATCAAACTCAGAGACTTTGCTTGGCATGCCACGACCTAGGCCTGGTATATTTTGGACGTGCAGTCAACAAACTATCCCTCACGGATGAGCCAGCTCAGCAACTTCTCTCCCAGTACAAAGACCTGTTTAATGATGGACTTGGCAAGTTGCCTATAAAGTATTGAATCACAGTTGACCCTACAGTCACACCTGTAGTCTGAGCACCACATCACGTTCCACATGCCATGCGCGACAGAATACACAATGAACTCTGACGCATGGTCTCATTGGGTGCAATTGCCGAAGTTACCGACCCATCTGACTGGGTTTCCACCATGGTCGTTGCAACAAAGAAAAACAAAGAGGAGATACGTATCTGCATCAATCCCAGAGATCTGAATACAGCAATCAAGCGCCCCCACTACCCAATGAGAACTACAGAAGATATCGCTGCACAGATTGGGAACGCAGCAGTGTTCTCAGTCCTGGATGCCAAAAGCTCTTTTTGGCAGATTCCATTAGACATGGACTCAACCAACCTCACTACTTTTGGTACACCTTTCGGCCGTTTCAAATTTCTAAGGATGCCCTTTGACATCAACTCCGCCTGCAAAGTTTTCCAGCAGACCATGGAACAATTATTTGCAGAGTACCTGTGCGCTATCATTGTTATTGATACCCTCGTCTATGGTCACGACCTGGCTGAACATGAAACCAATCTGAAGAGAGTGCTCGACTCCGCCAAAGCCATTAATCTCAAATTGAATCCACTAAAGTGCAGATTTCGATTTCCCAAGGTCACTTATGTCGGACATGTTTTCACCAGCAGTGGCCTCAAGCCTGATCCACTGAAAACCACAGCCATCAGTGGGAACTGCCGGTTCCCTCTGATGTCACAAGTTTGCAATGTTTCATTGGCATGGTCAACTACCTGGGTAAATTTATTCCTAACCTCAGCGAATTATCACCCCCCCTGCACGAGCTGACACACAAAGATACAACACATCTTTATTAAACACTTACAGCATAGGGACTGCAGTTCATTACTTCTCCGAACTGCTACATCTACTGCCCTGCGTAGGTGGATTCTTAATATTATAAAGTGTGTATTAGGCGGGGGTTTCTACTAACAAGCACTATGATTGGCTAGCATGAAATAGCTGATCTACAATGTCCATGTATTATAAGCAGCATGCACCAACTACTAACTATAAGAAGTTCATTTGTTGCTGCCATATTCTAAATGGGTTTAAATTTTCATCACAATTAATATTCTATCCATTGTACTGACTCTTGAACTTAATCTAGCTTTAAATTGTATTAATAATCAATGTTTAATTGACATTAGTATTCAATTCTTCTCATGGAAACTGTCCCAATGATCATTCAAATGAAGCAGTAGATCCTGAATTCCAGCAATAAATCATGAAAGGTTTACTTGTGCTGCTGTTTTTTCTATTTGTTTGATGGCCAGTGTTTATTGCCAATCCCATGAGGAAGAGATTGACAAAGCTTGGCTTGTCTTCCTGAATTAGATACATTAGGTCTTTTGTATTTTCCTTTCCATGTTGTTCACGTTTTTTTTCAACTCCAAGTGTTAGTTGAACTTAAACAGTCTTGAAGATAATTTTGAAAGACATCCAGTTTTGGTTACGAAACTGAGTAGCATCTGTGGTTTGGCAAGCGTAACTTGTGTAAGTTTGAGTAAGGTCAAAGGAGGATCTGTCCTCTGCTTCTCCTTCTTCCAACAATCCTGCGATGAAGGAGATACTGGGCGGAAATATTGAATAAAATATTGTGTGATCTTTGAAGTTTGAAAAAAAAATTGTATTTTTAAAGAAAATTGAGAAATAGAGGGCATAGTTTTAAAATAAGTAGTCATTCTTGACCTGAGGAGGAAATTATTTTCTCTGTGGATTGTGGATCTTTGTTGATCTCTACGGCAGAGAATAGTAAGATTGAACGAGAACTTACCAGTTCGAAGGTTGATCTTTATTTCATGAGGAGTCGAAGTGAGGGATTTCGTGAAGAGCCCGCCGGCGCGCATGCTCGACATACTTCAAAGTAGCGGCGTGGAATCACAGAAACCAATGAAAAGAAATGACTTCACATAGTAAGAATGAAACTGACTAAGATTACCAGATGAAGGTGATTGAGGGTTGGGCGAGGAGGGCACGAAATCCCTCACTTCGACTCCTCATGAAATAAAGATCAACCTTCGAACTGGTAAGTTCTCGTTCAATCTTACTATTTCATTTCGGAGTCACGTGAGTGACTTCGTGAAGACTTCAAAGCTTCTGTGATGACACGCCCTGGACCACGTCCATGCTGTCACACCACTACCAGGGATGGATGGGAGGAATAACGTGCTGACTAGTCCATACTGCAAAACGAATCATATTTATTAACAACAAATCAAAAACCCCTTATTCGGGGACATCTCCACGTTCTTGCCCCGCATCTAATACGGCTTCTGCGAACTGTAGAGGCGCAGCGACGGGCCGGTTGTAGAAACGCCGAAACACCGCTTCATTAGCCCATCCTGCTGTGGCGAGAATATGGTCCATGGGCACCTCCATGACCCTCGCCGCCGACGTCGTTGCAGCCCTGGTGGAATGAGATTTGAACACATTAGTGTTGATACCTGACTTACCCAAGACGACTCGAAGCCACCTGGATATCGTCTGTGTTGTCACTCGATGGTGAGGTCTCTTATGAGTGACAAGCAGGTATCTCTCTTTTCCTCTGATGCTTGCCGTCACCTTGACGTAGTAACGGATGTGGGAGGCTAAACATAGCCTAGCATCTGCGGGGTATGCCGGGAACTTCAGCTGCAGCCCTGTGCACCCAGGTCTATGCTGCTTTAGTAGCTCGTCAACAAAGAAAACTACTTCTGTGGGGGTAGACATCATTCTGTCGACACGTAGTTTATGGAGTGTCTGTACCCTCTGTGCTGAAGTCAGCGCTAGTAACATCACCAGCTTCATGGTGAGTTTGTCCAGCTGGAGCCCTTCCATGGGGGACCACGTCCTGAGCAGAGCTAAAACTACCCTGACATCCCAGGTGATATTGTAGCGTGGTGTAGGCGGATTCGTATTGAAAATACCCCGCATGAGCCTGGACACTAGCTTGTTGGATCCCACCTCAATATTGAGGTAGAATGATAGAGCGCTCCTGGCGCTGTTGATGGCACTGTAGCTTAAGTGTTCATCATGGTGCAACCCCGCGAGGAATTCCAGGACGTCGGTTATAGTCACGGCATCGTACGTGATGCGAGAGCGGCTGCAGAAGGCTTCCCACTTCCTGATGTGAGAGCGGTATCTTCGCCTTGTAGACTCTCGGCACGACGCTGCAATGGTATCCATGGTCCGGGTAGAAAGGCCGTATCCAACTAAAGGCCGATTCAGAATCTGCAAGCCAAGAAATTTAAATAGCCATGGCAGGGATGTGGCTCCCCTGATACAGGGTGAGTAACTAATTCTGGGCTACCCTGCAAACGGACCCAAGGTTCACTGAGCGTGTCAAAGACCATCGGATACCACGGCTGTGTAGGCCAGTCGGGTATGATAAGGATGCCCTTGGCACCATCCATCTGAATTTTTCGTAATACCCGACTGATGAGGCAAAACGGAGGGAATGCATAGAAAAAGCAATTCCCCCAGTCTAGCGAGAATGCATCTAACGCTATAGCCCCAGGATCTGGTTCCCACGAGACGTAGGTTGGTACCTGATGGTTCAACCGGGACGCAAAAAGGTCAATATCCGGTTTCCCAAATTTGGCTGTGATTTTTGCAAAAATTTCAGGATGTAACATCCATTCAATATTATCATTGAACTTGCGTGACCTGGCGTCCGCCACAAAATTAAGCTCACCTGGCAAATAGGTGGCTGAAATCCAAATGTCTCTCTTGACACACCAGAGCCAAATTGAATTAGCCAATTTATCACATGAAACTGACCTGGTACCGCCCATGTGATTTAAATACGCCACCGCTGTGGTGTTGTCTATTTGGAGCCGGACATGTGCTCCAAAGATCTTGGAACAATATGCACGAAGTCCGTGAAACGCTGCAAGCAGCTCCAAATAGTTGATCCCTTGTGATACCAACATTGTATTCTCAAGGGTATCCCATCGGCCCCCACAACTAGAATGCTGATTCGTAGCTCCCCAGCCATCAGAGCTCGCATCAGTTTGTAAGTATATCATCGGTTTCGCCTCAATAATAGTTTTAAACGAGTTACTAATGTGGCAAACCCACCATCGTAACTCATCCAATGCTGCAGACGGCAGCTGTATTGATCGATCATAATGACCAGCGTGCCGCCGCAGCGCAGCAATCTTGGCTCTCTGCAAGTTTTGATAATGCAGAGGTCCATACCGGGCTGCCGGAAACAAAGCCACAATCTTGCCAATGACAGTAGCTGTGTGACGAATCGATGGTATACGAGTATTGAGTAAATCTGTACACACCTGTGTTACCTCCTCAACTTTGTTAATTGGTATGGTGACTCTCATGCTAATGGAATTCACCTGGAACCCCAGATAATTAATTACCTGGGTGGGGCAGAACTTAGATTTTTCTGGATGAACAATGAACCCAAGCTGTTGGAACAAATTGACCGCAGCTGCAACCCCTTGTTGAGCTGATTCCAAGGTGTGTCCGATAATTAAAATATCATCTAAATAGGCCATCACGACATGATGTCGTTGTCTTAAATAAGCCATAATTGGCTTCACCAATTTAGTAAATAATCGAGGGGCTGTGGTGAGCCCATTAGGCAACGCCCTATATTGCCACAGCTGGTCCATCCAGATAAATTTTAAGAACCTTCTGTAATATTTTTGCATGGGTACGGTATAGTACGCATCCTGTAAATCAATACATGCCATAAAGCACCCTTGTGAGATCAATGATTTGGCCGTTTCAAACGTGTCCATTTTAAAATGAGTATATGTTACAAAGTTATTCAGAGTGGTCAGATCAATAATGACTCTACAGCCTCCATCTTTCTTAGGTCGGGTAAAAATATTGGAAACAAATTCAACGGGCTCATGAACCGTTTTCTCTATGACCCCTTTCTGTTCCAACCTTAAAATTTCCTTATAGCCTACGGACTGTTCCGCAGCCGTTAGTTTAAACATACGACCCGGTCTATGCTGAGACGGAGGGATGTCCCCATTAATAAACTCAATGCTATGGCCCTGAATATTCCGTAACACATACTCATCACTGGTAATATTACCCCATGCACCCGCAAACAACCGCAAACGCCCACCAACATGTGAAGTTAAACAAAGAGAAAAAAGAGAACCAGACCGCCTCACCTCTGTGGTTACCGGCGGTCCCTGACACGAGTGGGTGGACGTAGAGGTGCTGGGTTGGTTTGAGGTCGTGGCGTCCTCATTTTCCATCTCGGCTTCTGCCGAGCCTGTCCTAAAAAAGACCCCTGTGGTTGGGGTGGCTGATATCGGTTTGGACCTGGAGGGTAATTCCTGGTAGACATGCTGGCAGACCCTCGTGAGCGGCCAAGCGAAGCTTTGGAGCTCGATGGCGTGGGGGCACTCTGAGAGCGCATGAGCCCCACGGTCTTGGCTTGTTCATCAAGCTCTCTGACCCTTTTGGAAAGGTCTTCGCCAAAGAGCTGACGGGGCGGCGGCGGCGGCGGTGGTTTGCACAACCCTGCAAATTTGGGGTTGAGCGCTGGGCGGATGCTATTTTTCCGAAAGCCGTTAATTTCATTTTGAGTAGCGCATAGAAGCGCCAGAGCATCCTCCTGGTCCAAATTAAGCTCCTCTCCATCGACCGACCGCACAAAGGCAGTAATCCCGGCCGTGAGGAGTTTCAGGATCCGCTGAATCTTCAGCTCCTGCTGACGGATAGCCGCACTGATGTTGCCCCATATCGGCGTATTGACCACAGGCACGTTGAGGGAGTTGCAGTTTGATGGAGCCTTGTGACGGCTCATGGCTTGTAATAGAACTTCCTCCTGAAGCTGGTGATTATTTAGGAAGTCCACAGTGGCTGCCAGCTTTGTATTGATAGGAAACCCCAAGGAATGAGGGGCTACAAACTTGGTGGCCACATCGAGGAGGTCCTCCGCCGGTAATTCAGGCGGGGGTGGGATGGGGTCGCCCACGGCCTCCTCGTCCTGCTGCTCCAGGCTGGTGTATGAAGCTGGTGATGAAGCCCTGTGCCTGTCGCTGCTGGATGCCTGTTGATGTTGGATGAGACGTTCCAGCAGCCGCTCTATACGGTCAATACGCCCTTCACCCTGAACACTCAGGTGGTCGGAGTCCTCCAGCTCTGAAAATTGGCCGGGGCTCCTGTCATCGGCCCGCACCTCGTCGAGGCCCTGCCGGTGCCGGTAGTTGTCGTCGACAGCCGCCGAGGCGAAACTGCGCGATTCCTGCACGGGCGTGTTCAACCGCCTCCGTGTAGCGGGAGCGGAAGCCGTTGCCTCTAAGGACAGATGCGGCATAGTGTCGGCACCAGCCGAAGCCTGGATACCTTGGGCCCGTGCAGGCTTGCCAGCTGCCCACATCGTGGACCTTGCCGACGCATGGTCTCGCCCACCCATCCATGGGGGGCTCGGCGACCGTGACGGGACCCCCAACTGACTCGTCCCGGCGTCGGAAGTTGGGGGGCGACGGCTGGACCTCACAGCTGCCCCGGGTCCCGTCCTGGAACCTGACCGCTCCTTAGCGGCAGGCAGAGCCTTAGCCCCGACAGGGTTAGGCGTCTGGGCTCCTGCCCTTCCCCTGCGCAGGGGGCTTCGTGAAGCGGGCCGTGCAGCCGCACGGACCCGTCTGCTCGAGGCCGTCAGCAAGCCTGCTGACGACCGGACTACCATGGCAGGGTCGTCCTGCTCTGGCGGCACACCACACTCCTCCTCGTCAAACTCCTCCGAGCTGTGGTGTGCGGGCGGGTCCGGACCTGAAAAGACAGAGCTCACCGACATCTCCGCCCTCGTTCCGGTCTGCGTTGCAGGTACCCCCGACAACTCTCGCTCCGGAACTGCTGGCCGGCGACTTCTTCCCGATCTCCGGCCTCTCAAACTCCCATCCATGTTCTTGCTGTGAAGCAAACACAACAAGAACCACCAACTTAAGGTAGCATACTTACCTGCGTGGTTCCCTTATGAAGGGCTGGCGAGGAGCACGCTCCTCCGTCAGCCGTCGCAGCAACGCGTTACGACGATATGTCGAGCATGCGCGCCGGCGGGCTCTTCACGAAGTCACTCACGTGACTCCGAAATGAAATTGTGGATGCCATATAATTGAGTATTCAAGGTCAAGGAAGACAGAACTTATATGTATTGTAGCTCCAAGGTTATGGGATCAGAAAGCAAAATGGTGTTGAGGTCACGTTCAGATCAGCCCAAATCACAGTGAATAGCCAAGCGTACTCAATACCATATGGGGTACTTCCTTCAATCATAATTTCTATTGTTTAGACCCTGTGCCCCAGCCCAAGGTTCGCTGACCAACAGAAACATTCCTCTCAATCCTATCAGTTCATCTTAACATCTCTCATCCTTCTACATTTTCGAGAACATAACTTTAGCTTGTGCAATCTCTCTTAGTATTTTATCTTTGAAACATACTGTAGGTAGTAATGTGCTGTAATCCGCCCAGTCTAATACATCCTTCCTCAATCATGATGCTTAACTCTGTATCGCAGGCGCTCTGATTAGCTCTAATATCATCTTTAGTGCCAGACTCATAAGCAGTATTCCAATAGCCTTTTCGATTATATTCCGCATCTATTTATTGAAAGATGATATCCCAGGAAATACTCTAGTCATCAGCATTGAACCAGTAGCCAGTTCTATTTGCCACTCCAGCCAGTTACACTGTGTGATGTATCTTCTTCAATTATTCTTAATCAAGATTCTTCAATATTTAACCTTTTTAATCTGTATATAAATAGCATTGTAATTTTGCTTCTCGCTTTTCATTGCTGTTCTAAATTTGAACGTTGCTATCTTTTGCCATGTTGTTAACAAAAGATGGTATTCTGTGTTTTTTTTTGTAAAAGCACAAGATTCAGTTGAAACAGAAAATCCCAAATTGACTTTACAAACTAGGATATGCTGTAAGTAAAGTAAGACATGCTCACATTAACTTGGATGGGTAAGTTGAAATTCATTGAATCTTCTAATCCTTAATGTTGCCAAGAACCCATCTCAGCAAACAAACATTTGTTTCATTTTTGTAATTCTAATGGTGTTGGTGAGAAGTTAAAAAAAATCAATTCTCATTCTTCTTACGATTGATTTTTTAAATTCTCATGTACTCTTCCTGGAATGATCAATAGTCTGATCAAAATCAAATGTATATACTGTACATCCTTCAGAAGGAATTACTGTGAATAAAGTTTGTCTTCGAAAAGAAGCTGTACATAACCTAGAAAATTCCATAGTAGATTTGTCTTCCTCCGTTTAACTAGTTTATTGATTTGTTTTTTCAACATATTGCTGCAAGAATTCCAGATGAGGGTCCATATTAAAAATATGGGATGTTTAAACTTACTTCAGGATCAATATTTTCTAATGAGCTGAATCGTTTTAAAAATCATCTAATGATCCTCTGATGACTTGATGTAAAACAAATAGCTGAGGAACAAGGCAGGCATTTTAACAGAAGTGGAAATGGGTTTGCATATTTAGACTTATGATCTCTGGAGGCATTCAGCGCTGCCTCTGGAAAACAAAGTCACATTGTACCACGTTAATTGATTTTGATGACATTAACCAGATAGGCTGATGAAGATAATCCACTCAATGCTATTTATTTGCTTCTTGACAAGATGCTGTATGCAATGCAAATAAATAGAATGTCATGTATGAGAATAAACGTAATCCCAGTCTTGTTTACACCACACTTAGGTTGGGATTTAAGTCTTTGTAAGTATAGCAGGTTTTAAAAGGCTGCAGCATAGTGAATGAGATTGAGGGCAATTAAATATAAAACTAACAGAATTATATGCTCTTGTGAAAACTACCTACAGTTGTAACCGAAAACTCAGTTTCAGTTCTCTCAGACCTGTCCTCTGCCTGACCTGTTGAGTTACCCCAGCATTTTGCATGTATGTTTTTTATTCATTTATTTGACAAATCCACTCTACGCAATGCTGAGTAATTGGAACAAATAAAATGCCAATGTTTGAAATAGAAAATGGTGAAAGAACTCAATGTCACACAATGGTTTGGAACAGTTCAGCTCAATTACCTTACTTTACAACTGGAAAAAGGGGAAAATATTATTTTATCTTTCACGACAGGAAGTGAGATAGGTGAAAAGATCAAAAGGAATGTATTTGGTTGGGGATGACCAAAGTTGTAAAGGTAACAGAAACAGAGAAAAAAGAACAAATTGAAAATGAAATCTCTGGATGCAATCCTGGAACGAGTAAACAGTTACTTTTTTTTGACATTTTTGAATTCAGTATTGAATTCTGAGAGTGGCACTCATACCAAGACAGAAGATGAAGAGAATATTCTTTAAGCTTACGTTGTAACATTTAAGAAACAACATGGATAGGACAGGTTTGGAGGGATATGAGCCAAATACAAGCAGGTGGGACTAGTGTAGCTGGGACTGTTCAGTTTAGTTTATTGTCACGTGTACCGAGGTACAGTGAAAAGTTTTTTGTTGCGTGTTAACTAGTCAGCAGAAAGACAATACATTATTACAATCAATCCATTTACAGTGTATAATTACATGATAAGAGAATAATGTTTAATGCAAGGTAAAGCCAGCAATGTCTAGTCAAGGATAGGCCTTTTCCACAGTATGACTAATAATAATAATAATAATAATAATAATAATAATAATAATAATAATAATAATAATAATAATAATAATAATAAATACTTTATTGATCCCCTCAGGGAAATTCAGATGTCCAGAAGCCAACAACCAACAGACCCACACATTCAGAACGAAAGCAGACAAAAAATACATAACATACAATATGGACAATACATGAAAACAATAAATACTTAAAAAGGTCCAATAATTAACTATTAAAAATGCAAAGCTATGTCGGATGCTATTTGATTGGCTATATTGATTGGCTTTAACAACCATCAGGCTATTAAACTTGGCTCGGACAAAACTCTGAACATTAATACCCCTTTATCTGTCATTTGCACTTTATCAGTTTATTTATTCATGTGTGTGTTTACGTATATAATGGTATATGGACACGCTGATCTGTTCTGTAGTCAATGCCTACTACGTTCTGTTGTGCTGGTGCAAAGTAAGAATTTCATTGTCCTGTCAGGGACACATGACAATAAACTCTCTTGACTCTTGACTTGACTATATTGGACCAGCTTGAGAGAGGTTATTTTAAGATGGATGTGCTGCTGGGATGTCAACATGAGGCAGACAGGCAGTGAGGGAGTTTCCTTTCATGATCTCCCTCTCAAAAAAAGTATACCCTTTTGGATACTGTGGGGAGAATGGTCTGTCAAGGGCAAATAGCAATGGCACTAGCCAGAACTGTGGCACCATGTCTGGTTCTAAGGAACAAATGGATAGGCTAAGTCTAGGCGAGAATAATGATAGTGAAATCTATAATCAGGCATACAGACAGGAGTTTCTAAGGCTGCAAGCAAGACTAAAGGATGTTGTGTTGCTTCCCTGATGCCAGAGTCGAGAATGTCTCTGATGATATTCTAAGAGGAGATGGTGAGCAGCCAGTGGTTGTGGTCCATATTGGTACCAAAGGCACGGGTAGGAAGGGAGTTGAAGTCCTGCAAAGAAAACTTAGGAAGTTAGGTATGTCAAAAATAAATTGCAAAGCTTCATGAAGATGGCAATCGTAAAACAATAAAAAGTGGTTGACAGGGTAACAGGACAGGTAGACACAAAATGCTGGAGTAACTCAGCAGGACAGGCAGCATCTCTGTGTCTACCTTCGATTTAAACAAGCATCTGCAGTTCTTTCCTGTACAGGGTAACAAGATATCTACTCATCTGCAGTGGGGTGGAATTGGGTTGTGCTTACTGATCTGTGTTTTTTCAGAGGTGCATGATTTATAATTGTTATCAGACCATTCTGAAGAAGAAAAATCCTGTATATAAGTAGCTGACGAATTTTGTTATGTGAGCAATCTCCCAGATTGCTCCCAGTAATCATTGTATTCGATGTACTTAAAGAAAGTCTTGATTGCCTTATCCGATCTTTGTGGTGTGTTTTAAAGTTTTCTTTAACAGGTAATAGGTTAAAAAACAAGACCTCCATGGTTGTAATCTCAGGAGATAGTGCTCAAGCAATAGAAAAAAGTGCAGTTTCATATCTGGCTAAGAAACAGGTGCAGGAGGGAGGGCTTCAGTTATATAGATCATAGGCTCTCTTCCAGGGCAAGTGGGACCTGTACAAAAGAAATGGGTTGCACCTAAACTGGAGGGGAACCAATGTCCTGGTAGAGAGATTTACTAGTGCTACTTGGGAGCATTTAAACTCCAGTGATGGGGGAGTGGAAACTAGTATAGCTGGTCAGCTAGCAGAAGGACTGACAGGGAGGTAGCGATTAATACAAGTAAAAGGAGGGAAAGGTAGGGAACATGATGCGACTGCTGGGCAATACAAGCAGCGTTCTGTGTGAAGCAAATTACTGAGAACATAGAGCAGTGCATGGAAAAATGATGGAAAGATGATGTGAGCATTGCAGTGATGGTCTTACAATGAGTAAAAGTTTTATAAAGCTTGGAACACACTGGAAAGGATGGTGGTGGAAGTTGATATAATAGCAATGTTTAATAAGCTTTTAAATAGGTATGAGTATGCATCGAATGGAGCAATATAGATCATATGCTGAGAAAAGGAATGAGTTTAATTTGCTGCATTCGGCACAGGCATTGTATTTCAAAGGGCTTGGTCCTGTGCTGCATTGTTCTATATACTCAATTCTATCCCTTGGGAAAGACTCTCATCTGAGCACCAGCTGCAATCGAATCTTCGTGGAACAGGTTTTTTATTTCAATGCACAGAGGAAATCAAGTCCTCAGCATGGAATTTGAAAATCACATACCACCTATTGTGTTCACTTCCTGTGTGTACATTCAATGTTGGACTTTTCTTTTGGAAATAAAAAATTAAATTGTCCCCTGAGTTTGTTGGTTCAAAAAGTATATCTCTGCAATTGCACCTTTGTGGACTCAGAAATATTTTACCGGATTTATATCTCCAAGGCAGTAGCATCCACTTTAACTCCTGCTGTGTCTCTGAGTAGTTGTTAATACCCTGATGGAGTTCGGTTGGGTAGTACCTTCCATCCCAACTTCCACAACTTTAGTTTTCTGTTCACCTTGAAAAATGGTGCCTCTGCTTAAAAGGAACATTCAGACAAGATGTGAATGGATGAGTGGTAGTACACATTTAGGGGATTGAGACTGAGCCAACATTGTTTGCACAGAATATTGGCAACATTTACTAATGTATTGAAGATATTTTCCTTTTAATATTACATTTCCCTAAATACAGGCATTTGAAAAGCACCCTTACATAAGATCAATTAATAAGCTAATATATGAAGGAATGGGATGTTCCATTTTCTCCTACGCATATCCATATAATAGTATCCACTACAAGGCTTCCAATCTCCAATGACTATAGGCACATCATCTTCCCTATCAGTGAGCAATATTCTGGGAGGTGCCATGATATCAGTCCAGTGTAGCGAGGAGAAGCAGACTGCTTGGTGATAGAGGTAATAGTTGATTGATTGATTAAGGTTTATTTAAATAAGGACAGATACAAATACATAGATACACTTGAAATAGTCATCTGATGTATGCATCATAGTGTTTTAGCCAAAGTTAATTCGCAACATTTGTCCCAAGTAGGGCTTTTGGTTAAAAATGATAATACAGATTAACATTATTAAAAATAGGAAAATGGAAGTTGATGAATTATGGTGATTTGTTATGGTTCTTCAATTTGCAATGAGGAATACTTTGGTTGTCCCAGAGGGAGGTGGACACCAGAAAGTGATGCAGTGGTGGTAGCTCTAAGCAGTTAATGGACTCTCATGTGGCACTCTTTCAGATGAATAACATGGAGACCTCGCTTATTCCCCACCCTATGAGAGTTTGAGCCTTAACTGCTTACATTCTCGGTAAGGTCCTCGCTAACCGGATGGTACAGTTTTTATGTAGACAAATTTAAAATATCCCTAATAATGCTTTAATGGAAGAAAGAGATTCCTTTATGGCCCTTCTTAGAACAGCTAAAGCTTACTTCTCAAATCTAACATTGATTAGACAATGCCTACAGTATATTACACAATCATATTACAGAAGATGAACATACTACATTTTTGGTTCCTGTCGTCCAAACCTACCATAGTGTATAATCACTTAGAGTCATAGAGTAATACAGTGCGGAAACAGGCCCTTTGGTCCAACTGGCCCACACCAGCCAACAATGTCCTAGCTACCCTAGTCCCACTTGCCTGCACTTGGTCCATAACCTTCCAAACCTGTCCTATCCATGTACCTGTCCAACTGTTTCTTAAATGGTGGGATAGTCCCAGACTCAACTACCTCCTCTGACAGCTTGTTCCATATACCCACCACCCTCTGTGTGAAAACGTTACCCCTTTGATTCCTATTAAATCTTTTTCCCTTCACCTTTAACCTATGTCCTCTAGTCCTTGATTCCCCTACTCTGGGTAAAAAGACTATGTGCATTTACCTGATCTTTTCCTGTCATGATTTTGTATACTTCTATAAGATCTCCCCTCATCCTCCTACGCTCCATGGAATAGAGACCCGGCCTACTCAACCTCTCCCTGTAGCTCACACCGTCTAGTTCTGGCAACACAAAATGTGTAATACTATGTGGTATAGGCACAAATCCAGTCTAACTGTCCTGACACGCATGTTGTCCTCTTTTTATAATCAACTACTAACCTTCTCATGCTAGATTAAGTATGCGGTGTTGTCATAGTTTTATTAGTTTAGAATTCCAGTCCTTAACTTCAAAAGCAAAACACATATTTTTTGCCAAGTGTTGCCTTCATATAATTTAGCACATCCGTAAAAAAGTGGTGAACCATTATTGTTTTAAAATAAATATTAGTTCAGTTCCATGCAATATTCAAAATAGAATGAAAAAAACCTACATTAGTTGGCTCTGGATTGTCATTCCCTGTGTAATGTAATATTCAGGAAGATGGAGAGAATGAAATTCTTGAGCACTTTTATGGTCTCTTGGAATCTAAGTTATTATCCTATTTGGCTTTTGTTAATCCATATGATGTGTTCGCAGTTTCAAATATCACACATTAAAAGCATTTTTTTGAAGTTTGAAACCTGGTTTCATGAGGATTTTCTCCCAAAGTTTTACAGATTAAAATAACAGATCTCTTTAATAGCTTTGGAACCGAGTCCTGAAACTAGATACTTAAATTCCTCGTTGTCACATATCCATAATTCACTTAGGTCAGGAAAAAGTTATTTCATGTCAAATTGGCGTGTTTAGCATTCTGATATTTATCTTAATTTTCAGCGAATTATTTTAATTTGTTGGGTTTTTGTCAGCTTGACTATTGCCATTGTTGCTGTTGGTCAGGTTTTCAGGATTATCTTGGCAGAATCAGCGATGGTTGATTTCTGCAGTAAGGAGAACTACTATTCAGCATACTTTAGAATCATAGAAACACACACCACAAGAAGAGGTTATTTAGCCCACTGTGCACGTGTTGGCTCTTGAAAAGAATCCACGCCCCTGATCTCTCCCAATAGCTCTTTAAAATTCCTCTTTCAAGTCTTTAAACAATTCCTTTTTGAAATGTTATTATTGAATCAACTTCCACACATAACAACCGAGTGGTTGAACTTTTATTCCTCACATCACTTTATGTTCTTCTTTCACCTTCCTTAAAGTTACCACCTTGCTGATAGAAGTTGTTTTTCCTTGTATACATTTCAAACCCCCTCCTGGATTTTGATAATCTAAATTCCACTCTAAATTCTTTCCCTTGGGGAACCTCCAGGGAAGCTAGGATCTCTACAAGATGGGTGGGTTGCTCCCGAACTGGTGAGATACCAATATTCTGGTGGAGAGATTTCCCAGTACTGCTTGGGAGGGTTTAAACCATTCTGAAAGGGGATTGGGACAGCTAGAGTGTGCTCCTGACCTCCCATCTACCTCATTGGAGACCTTTGAACTATCTTTAATCAGATGTTATCAGACTTCAATATATTAAATTGTTCCATATGATGGACCCTTTACCCTTTATCTGTGCATTGTGGATGTCTTGATTGTGTGGTCTTTGACTAGATAGCATTGTACCTCGGTACACATTGTACCTTCATTGTACCTCGGTACACATGACAATAATAAACTAAAGAATAGTGTGGTAGCCAGGGAAATACAGCCTGATTTAGATATTATATTAATTAATGTGTGAACATACAGCATGAAGCATGAAGCATGAAGATGAACGCAAGGTGTGGATTGGAACATGGGACCTGCATATTATAGCCATTACTGACATGTGGCTGGGAGAAGGATAGGCTGGTAGTTCAAAGTTCCTGAGTATAGATGCTCAAGGCATGATAGAGTTGCAGGTGAGAGAGATGTGGAAATTCTATTTTTGATCAAAGAGGATATTCCTGGGGCTTCACCCAATGAAACTATATAGAGGGAACTTGGGAATAAGAGGATGATCACTGTGATGGGGTCTTATGGAGTCCTTGATGGACTCTCCAATAGTCAGCAGGAATAAGAGGGGCAAATATGTAGGGTGTTCAAAGATAGCTGTAATAATAATAAGATTGTAATAGAAGGTGATTTAAACATAGTGTCTGGGAATCCCATAACACAAAGGGCTTAGATGACATGACAATTCTTTAAAAATAAAGTTCTAGCCTGCCCAATCTCTCCCTATCGCTCAGAGCCTCATGTCCTGGCAACATCCTCACAAATCGTCTCTGCACTCTTTCCATCTTTTCTATAGCAGCGCGACCAAAACTGAACATATTACTCCCAAGTGCAGCTCATCCATGTCTTGTACGATTGTAACATAACATCCCAGCCTATATACTCGGTGCACTGACAGAAGAAGGCCATTGTGGCAAAGGCCGTCTCCATCACCCTATCTACTTGTGACATCGCTTTCAGGAAACTATGTACTTGTACTCCTAGATACCTCTGTTCTAAATCAACTCTTTCCAGGGCCCAACTGTCCATCATGAATCTCCGAACCTGTATTGACATCCCATAATGCAATACCTCACACGTATTTAAATTAAACTGCATTTACCATTGCTTGGCCCACTTATCCAGCTGATCATGATCCCGCTGTAATTCTTGATAACCTTCATTGTCTATGATTGATATTAGTTTATTACCATGGTGCAGTGAAAAGCTTTTGTTTGCATGTTATTAAATTGTCAGATCATAGTAATCAAGCCATACACAAGAACAACAGTGGAAAGAGAAAAATACCAGAGGGCAGAATATTTTAAGGAGAGAGGGGAATGGTTAGTAGGGACCTGAGGGGCAACTATTTCACACAGAGGTTGCTAGGTAAATGGAATGATCTGCTAGAGGAGATAGTTGATGCAGGCATTATAAACATTTAAAATACGTATGGGCAGATATATGGATAGGAAAAGTTCAGAGGTGATATGAGCCAAATGCAGGCAGGTGATATTGGTGTAAATGGGGCTTCTTGGTTGGCATAGGCAAGTTAGCCCAAAGAGCCTGATTCTGTGCCGCATGACTCTGCTAATACAGTGCATTCAGAAAGTATTCAGACCCCTTCAGTTTTTCCACATTTTGTTACGTTACAACTTTATTCTAAAATGCATTAAATTCATTTTTATTATCATCAATTTACAGAATAAATAATAAAAAAATAAAAAAGTGAAAACTTTTAGTGTTTAGAAATTTTTGCAAAGTAATTAAAAATAAATAACTGAAATATCACATTTACACAAGTATTCAGACCCTTTACTCAGTACTTTGTTGAGGCACCTTTCGCAGCGATCACACCATCAAGTCTTCTTCGGTATGACGCTACAAGCTTGGCACACCTGTATTTGGGTCATTTCTCCCATTCTTCTCTTCACCTCCTCTCAAGCTCTGTCAGGTTGGATGGGGAGCGGCGATACACAGCTATTGTCAGTTCCCTCCTGAGATTTTCGATCGGGTTCAAATTCGGGCTCTGGTTGGGCCACTCAAGGACATTCACAGAATTGTCATGAAGCCACACCTGCGTTGCCTTGGCTGTGTGCTTAAGGTCATTGACCTGTTGGAAGGTGACCTTCTGCCCCAGTCTGAGGTCCAGAACACTCTGGAGCAGGTTTTCATTAAGGATCTCTCGGTACTTTGCTCCGTTCATCTTTCCCTTGACCCCGACTCGTCTCCCAGTTCCTGACGCTGAAAAACATCCCCACAGCATGATGCTGACACCACCATGCTTCACCATAGGTATGGTATTGGCCAGGTGATGATCAGTGCCTGGTTTCCTCCAGACGTGATGCTTGGCATTCAGGCCAAAAAGTTCAATCTTGGTTTCATCAGAGCACCAGAGAAAACAACCCTTTAGCAAACTCCAAGTGGGCTGTCATGTGCTTTTTACTGAGGAGTGGCTTCCGTTGGCCACTCTACCATAAAGGCCTGATTGATGGAGTGCTGCAGATATGGTTATCCTTCCCGGAAGGTTCTCCTATCTCCCATTCTCATAGAAACTCTGGTGCTCTGTCAGAGTGACCATCGGGTTCTTGGTCACCTCCCTGACCAAGGTCCTTCTCCCCGATTGCTCAGTTTGCCCATGCAGCCAGCTCTATTAAGAGTCCTAGCAGTTCCAAAGTTCTTCCATTTAAGAATGACGGAGGCCACTGTGCTCATCGGGTCCTGCAATGCTGCAGAAATTGTTTCATACCCTTCCCCAGATCTGTGTATCGACACATTCCTGTCTCAGATGTCTACGGACAATTCCTTCGTCTTCATGGCTTGGTTTTTGCTCTGACATGCACTGTCATCTGTGGGATCTTTTATAGACAGGTGTGTGCCTTTCCAAATCATGTGCAATCAATTTAATTTACCACTGGTGGACTCCAATTAAGTTGTAGAAACATCTCAAGAATAACCAGTGGAAACAGGATGAACCTAATCCCAAATTTAAGTGTCATAGGAAAGGGTCAGAATACTTATATAAATATGATATTTCAGTTATTTATTTTTAATTACTTTGCAAAATTTTCTAAACACCTGTTTTCGCTTCTTCATTCTGGGGTTTTGTGTGTAGATTGATGACAAAAAAATGAATTTAATCAATTTTAAAACAAGGCTATAACGTAACAAAATGCAGAAAAAGTGAAGGGGTCTGAATCCTTTCTAAATGCATTATACAGTTTACAGCATTGTAGCATTATAGTAGGTTGGAAGATCAGGACTGCACCCTAATTTAAAGGAAGACTGTTCGATAAGTGGAAGCTATTCCTGAGTGATCGTATGTACTTTCTAGCTTTTGGCAACTTTTCATTGTTCTCCTACAATGTTCTATATTCAGCGGAAATTGTTGCAGAGACCTACGTCTGTCATCTTATTAACATTTCCCACTTTTAGACTCCTCGTGGTAATTATCTGCACAGCTCTCTGGGGTAGAGAATTCCAAGTTATGCTACTTTACTGTTCCTTTCACAACAGATTACAACATTTCATTTGACGGTCTACAAAATGCTTAGGACATCGAATGCGGATGAAGCAAACACTTTGCTGAACAATGAGTCAGCAAATGTGAACCTGAGCTGTTGATTATTTGCCAATTTAATTCTGCATCATTCCCACCTTGTCCTCTATGTCCTTGTACTCCTGTTTTCTTAAATTAAATTCAATGCTTTATCTCTCAGTAAGATTATTTACCATCTTCTGGATTCGGTACTTTCAACTATGATCCTGCTTCTCCTGTTAATACCCCCCTCTCCCAGCCTGTCTTTTGCATCTTCACTCATCCCATTAATCCCTTTGACTTTTAAGCTTTTCTGTTGATCAACATCACAGAACCTCCCTTAGATTTTCTTCCCACAACCATTTTCCTTGACTCTGAATTTGATCTTTAATCCTTTACCTCACTCACATCTTCAGATTCTGATGAAAGTCATCAATTTATTTTAAAATTAGCATTAGTCCAAATACTTATCTATGGGAAGAACCCACATTTTTCTGCAATCTGCCAAACAATCATTCACCACTATTTCATGCAAAAGTCATGTGAGAGGGGAAAGATTTAAGTGGGACTTTGGGGACAACCTTTTCAATCGGATTGTAATTCGTATCTGGAATGTGCTGTCAATGGAAGCTATATATTCCTTCAGTCCAGATGAATGCTCACAACCCGAAATGTCAACTGTTCATTTCCCTCCGCAGGTGCTGCTTGACCCGCTGAGTTCCTCCAGCAGTTTGTTTTTTCCCCTTTTAAATGTTCCCCCTTTATGTCATTTTTTCTTATTTAATTTTTCAACCATATTCTCTTATGAAAAAGACACACCCCACTCTAGCACTATAAACATTTACTAATTTCACGACTGAAGTACCAATGCTGCAGTGCTTACCATCTATAATTCAGGCACCTCAGCTGTTTTATCAGCAACTGCCAAACTCTCGACCTTTAACATTGAGGCAAATGGGAACATCGTCGCTTGCAGACTCCCCTTCAAGTTGAAAAATAGATGATTTGGAAATATTTCACCAGTTCTTCATGGTCTCCGTTTCCATGTCTTGGAACTCACTGCCCAACAGTATTGTAGGACTAACTTCACCAGAAGGACAACACTACCTTCCTGAGGACAGTTGGAGATGGGCATCAAATCCTTGCTAGCAATGTCCATTCTCATAAGATATAAGAAGCACTATAGTTTGCTGGGGCTTCAAGAGGAAATTGAGAGCCAAATAGGAGGATTTAGTGGAGCCCATCCTTGCATTAAGGTTAGAGGTCAATCCATGAATGGACATAAAAAACAGCATGGTACTCAACACATTAATTGAAAGTTAATCCAATCATTTGAGCCTGATTAATTTTCAGCAAATTAATTCTTAATTTATAATCCAGTTTCTACTAAATGGTTTATAAGGAATGTTTTTCAATTTATAGGGAATGTTTTTAAGATGGAAGCAATATAAAGCAAGGTCTTGGCATGGATAAGAGTATTAATGATCAAGCGGGACTGCCTAGAGCAGTCATCAGATGTGTCTAGTCAGAGACAGGTTGGTTGCAGAACATAAGGTGGAGCAGTGAAATATGTTTTTTCATAAGGTCATGAAGTCATAGGTGATCAGAGTAGAATTAGGCCATTAAGCCCATCAAGTCTACTCCGCCATTCAATCATGGTTGATCTATCTCTCCCTCCTAACGCCATTCTCCTGCCATCTCCCCATAACCTCTGACACCTGTACTTTCCATCATTTTATTTTCATTACCACTAATGTAGTATATTTATATGTAAATATGTAATGTGCGCATGTGCTGTAGTCTGATCCATGTGATGAAAGAACACATGGTTGTTGTTTGTGCTCTCATGTAAGAAGGGTTAGCACATATCTTAGCTCTTCCTAGATTTTACTACTCACTGAAATAAATTTACAGTGAACAATTAACATGCCTTTGGGACCCACAGTTACAGAGAAAAGGTATAAACTCCAACCAGACAGCACCAGTGGTTAAAATTCAACCCTGGTTACCAGAACCGTCAAGCAGCAGCTCCACTAGCTGCAAAAAATGTGTTGCCATTTTGTCTCCTAAGGATTATTTGTGGAAAAACTCACAAGCTTCACACCAGTTGTGCGTACACTATCTTCCAGATCATACGCTAATAATCTTCAAGAAAAAGGACTGGAATCTGCATTGAATTGCAAGTGGAACAAATTAAATGACACCAGGTATAATTTTTTATAGTCTGCCTTCACTCAAATGTTTGTACATCTTTGGGAATCAAAGGAATGCTATTTTCAAAAATAATAAATAATAGCAGTCAGCATAATATGCCCATGATAATGGTGACAATATTTGGCAACGTCAAACCTAATTTAGTTGCACAGACAAAAGATTGAGGAAGTTTCCAAATTTAGCTCTTTCAAAGTCTTTCAGTTAGATTCTGTGCACATAATTTTGCTGGCAGGGGCATGGGAACGATTAGTAGAATGAGAAACAGAACAGGCACACAAATGAATCTGATAATCTCTTTGGACATTGATGATGATGATCTGCATTCTGAATCCAATTGTTCCACTTTGGGTTTCAATCAAAATCTCATTAGAGACCTTGTTTTTTTAAAATTCAACTTGCACCATAGAGCTCCTTCATCATGGTATGATGTACCAGAAATTTAATTGGTCTCCAAAACAATATACTGGTTCCCTTGCAACAGTTATAACAGAAGGACGGGCAGGTTGCTGCTGGGGAAGAGGGGAGTGGTTCTTGTTCCTCTTTACCCCACTTAGGAAAGCTTTTACAGTCGCTTTCAATTGCATTTCAACTGCTTTACCTGTTGAAACCATTGTTGTAACGAGCTTATAACCATATAACCATATAACAATTACAGCACGGAAACAGGCCATCTCGGCCCTTCAAGTCCGTGCCGAACAACTTTTTTCCCTTAGTCCCACCTGCCTGCACTCATACCATAACCCTCCATACCCTTCTCATCCATATGCCTATCCAATTTATTTTTAAATGATACCAACAAACCTGCCGCCACCACTTCCACTGGAAGCTCATTCCACACCGCTACCACTCTCTGAGTAAAGAAGTTCCCCCTCATGTTACCCCTAAACCTCTGTCCCTTAATTCTAAAGTCATGTCCTCTTGTTTGAATCTTCCCTATTCTCAAAGGGAAAAGCTTGTCGACATCAACTCTGTCTATCCCTCTCATCATTTTAAAGACCTCTATCAAGTCCCCCCTTAACCTTCTGCGCTCCAGAGAATAAAGACGTAACTTATTCAACCTATCTCTGTAACTTAGCTGTTGAAACCCAGGCAACATTCTAGTAAATCGCCTTTGTACCCTCTCTATTTTGTTGACATCCTTCCTATAATTGGGCGACCAATATTGTACACCATACTCCAGATTTGGTCTCACCAATGCCTTGTACAATTTTAACATTACATCCCAGCTTCTATACTCAATGCTCTGATTTATAAAGGCTAGCATACCAAAAGCTTTCTTTACCACCCTATCTATATGAGATTCCACCTTCAAGGAACTATGCACGGTTATTCCCAGATCCCTCTGTTCAACTGTATTCTTCAATTCCCTACCGTTTACAATGTACGTCCTATTTTGATTTGTCCTGCCAAGGTGTAGCACCTCACATTTATCAGCATTAAACTCCATCTGCCATCTTTCAGCCCATTTTTCCAACTGGCCTAAATCATTTTGTAGACTTTGGAAATCCTCTTCATTATCCACAACACCCCCTATCTTGGTATCATCTGCATACTTACTAATCCAATGTACCACCCCTTCATCCAGATCATTGATGTACATGACAAACAACAAAGGACCCAACACAGATCCCTGAGGCACCCCACTAGTCACCTGCCTCCAACCCGACAAACAGCCATCCACCATTACCCTCTGGCTTCTCCCATTCAGCCACTGTTGAATCCATCTTGCTATTCCTGTATTTATACCCAACAGTTGAACCTTCTTAACCAACCTTCCATGAGGAACCTTGTCAAAGGCCTTACTGAAGTCCATATAGACAACATCCACTGCTTTACCCTCGTCAATTTCCCTAGTAACCTCTTCAAAAAATTCAAGAAGATTAGTCAAACATGACCTTCCAGGCATAAATCCATGTTGACTGTTCCTAATTAGACCCTCTTTATCCAGATACTTATATATATTATCTCTAAGTATCTTTTCCATTAATTTGCCCACCACTGAAGTCAAACTAACCGGTCTATAATTGCTAGGTTTACTTTTAGAACCCTTTTTAAACAATGGAACAACATGCGCAGTACGCCAATCCTCGGGGACTATTCCCGTTTCTAATGACATTTGAAATATTTCTGTCATAGCCCCGGCTATCTCTACACTAACTTCCCTCAATGTCCTAGGGAATATCCTGTCAGGACCTGGAGACTTATCCACTTTTATATTTTTCAAAAATGTCAGTACTTCTTTTACTTTGAAACTCATAGTATCCATAGCTACTCTACTAGTTTCCCTTACCTCACATAATTCAATATCCTTCTCCTTGGTGAATACCGAAGAAAAGAAATTGTTCAATATCTCCCCCATCTCTTTTGGCTCTGCAGATAGCTGTCCACTCGGCCTCTCCAATGGACCAATTTTATCCCTTGTTATCCTTTTGCTATTAATATAGCTGTAGAAACCCTTTGGATTTATTTTCACCTTACTTGCCTTACTTGCTTTACTTTAATTGCTCTCCTGTTCAAATCCCACCAAATTAGAGGAGTTACATATTGCATGCAATTGTGTTGAAGGTAGAATTATTAGTCAAGTTAATTTCTCAGCAGAAACAACCATAAAACACACTATGAGCAGCATAATAGAAAAAGCCAACCATATGCCCAATAAAATATCACACAGAGATTTGATGCCATAGGACCTCCCTTGGTTAATGCCTCAGCCTAGGGATAATTTGCTGAATCAAGAACCTGGGATCATAGGGAGAACCTACAACTCAATCTTTGCAAGTCTACACAACAAATATCTCAAAGCAGCTGGGAAACCACTTCCAGTGGAAGTGGTGGCGGCAGGTTCGTTGGTATCATTTAAAAATAAATTGGATAGGCATATGGATGAGAAGGGTATGGAGGGTTATGGTATGAGTGCAGGCAGGTGGGACTAAGGGAAAAAAGTTGTTCGGCATGGACTTGAAGGGCCGAGATGGCCTGTTTCCGTGCTGTAATTGTTATATGGTTATATGGTTAACCTGGCCCACTCTATCAAAGGCATTCTCTTTGTTCTGTCCATCCCTCTCCCAACTAACTTAAAAACAAACTGGCTTTCTGACCTTCCCAGTTCCAATGAAATATTTGACTTACAATGTTGACTCTCTTTCTAGTTCCACAGATGCTATCTGTAACAATAGTTGAAGAATGGACGGCATCATGGTGTATTGAGAAATTTGCAGATGGCTCTCTTGAGGTGGACCAGATTACACACAATGATGAAGCTGAGTCCAAGAAGATGATGAAGAACTTAGTAACTTGGTGTCAGGACAATATCCTCTCCCTCAATGTCAGTAAGATGAAAGAGCTAGTTATTGACTTCAGGAAACGTGGTGGTGTACATTCCCCAATCAGCATCAATGGTTCAGAAGTGGAAATTATTGGGAACTTAGAATTTTTTGGCACTAATATTACAAACAATCTTTTGTGAACCAACCACATTAATGCAGCCAAGAAAGTACACCAAAGCAAGAAATTGTAGAGTTGTAGATATAGCCCAATCCATCATACAGATTAGACTTCCACCATTGACTCAGTCTGCACCTCACGCTGCCTTAGAGAAGCAACCAACATAATCAAAAATTGTCCCACTCTTTCTCCTTCCCCCTTCCTCCATCACCCTGATTCCATCGGACATAAAGTACAGAGCATTCCAACAATGCCCTAAGTAAGTTTACGGAACAATGTCTAATCTTCTATCTGGATATGTTGAATTGAACAATTTCAGGTAACTTATTTTTCTCCCTCCATAGAAGTGGCTGTTCCTTCTGTTTTATTTGTTTCTGTTTTATTTTATATTCCGTCTGTCTGCTTTTAAAGTAATTGCTACCCTTTACAGCATTGGTGGGCACTGTATCACAGACATTACCTCCATTCCCCACTTGGTAATTAAAAATGGCTTCTTCTCTCATTTTGCATGATCCAATGAAATAAATCGTAACGCTATCTTTGTGCAGTGATAATACTTGAACTTCCGAGTGTATCTGGCATTTTCTATTTCTGTGAGAGGGTGAAGGAATGAGCAGTCTCCTAGAACTGAAAAAGATACATATTAGTTGCATCAAAGAGGTGAGCCTACTGTATACATTGTCATGGGTAGAATGCTCAAGTCAGGATCTGGAAGACGTGAAGTTATATGTGCACGTCTTTGAAGGTGCCAGAGCATCTTGACAAATTGTGCAAAAGCTAGGATACACTATGGCTCAATGTTGTACTTTGCTTAAAAATATTTGTTTTGGGGAGGAACTGGAATATGTGTCTTACTCTAATACTGTGATTTAGGAACATTTAATAGCCTTAGCGAGGATGTAGAAAATATTTAGTTGAGCGGTCACAGGCTGTGTTGGGGGAGTCTGTTTTTGTTAGATTGCGAAGGGTGAAAAAAATAATGGTGCTATTAGTCAAAACCATCAACAAATTATTGTGCTCAGTCAAAATGAGCTGTTTCCAATTGTGGATGGATGAAGTGGCAGAGGACTCTGATTTAAGGTGATCGGCAAAAAGGGATGTTTTCATGCTGGGATTAGTTATTATCAGGAAATCCCTGCCTGGCATGATGAAGGAAGCAAACATGATTGTGGCTTTCTAAAAAGCGATTAGGTGGGCTTCTGCACAGTAATGATCCCAAGATTCCTTTTGCATGCATAATCATTAAAAAAATCACCACAGGAAATTAACTCTGGTAATGAACAATGAAAGGTGAGAATCTTAATGAGGTGCCTCTGGCCCAAAAAGAGAACACCAGCATATCTATCATTTCATTCTTGCTGCATACTTGGATGGAAATTTTACAATATTAAAGGATGCAACTATTTAAACTTTGACCCTGATGATTTACAGTTCTGCCCTCTAGTATTAGATCTTTCCATCCTGAGAGAAAGGTACACACTGTCTACCCTATCTATGCCTCTACACTGGATCACATGGACAATAAAACACATACTGTATGTCAGGCTGTTGTTCACCGACTACTGCTCAGTGTTTAACACAGTCATCCTCTCTAAACCTATCAGCAAACTCAGGAAATTGAGTCTACGCTCATTGGTGTGCAATTGGATCCTTGACATCCTTATCGGCAGACTACAATCAGCGAGAATCGGCAACAACACTTTCTCCTCGATAACTATCAGCCCAGGAGCATCCCAAGGCTGTGTACGCAGTCTTCTGCTCTACTCACTCTGTACTCATGACTTTGTAACCACACACAGCTCCGATGCCAACTTTAAATTCCCTGATGATACTTATGTTGTTGGATGAATAGCAGGTAACAATGAATCAGAGTACAGGAGGCAGATTGATAATCTGAATGGTGCAGAATACCAATCTTGGTCTTAATGCCAACAAGATCAATGAGCTTATTGTTGACATCAGGAAGGGAAAGTTCACTGCTGGGATGATGTGGAGACACTCAACAGCTTCCTGGATGAGCGAACCTTTCATTATCTGTCTGTGATGCAGTGCATCAAGCAATCACAAGGAATGCACATCAATGCCTTCACTTCCTCAGGAGATGCCAGAGCTGATATTGTCAAACAGTTATGCAGTAGAGTTGCATCATGGCCTGGTTCACTAAGAACCATTAGTGGTTCACTAAGTGCCCAAAACAGAGGAGAGTGCAGGTGATGCACATACAGCGTGGAAACTGGCCCTTCAGCCCAACTTGCCCACGTCAATCAACACGCCCCCCATCTACTCTTGTCACAACTACCTGCATTTGATCCATATGTCTCTAAACCTCTCCTATCCATGTATCTGGCTAAATGTGACAGTACCTGCCTCAACTACCTCCTCTGGCAGCTTGTTCCATATACCTACCACCCTTTGTGTGTAAAAAAAAAATGTCCTATTAAATCTTTCCCCCTCACATTAAACATGTATACTCTAATTCTCCATTCCCCTATTCTGGGTAAAAGACTATGCATTTACCCTATATATTCCTCTCATATTTTATACCTCTATTGGATCACTCCTCATCCTCCCGCCCTTTAAGGAATAAAGTCCTGGCCTACTCAACCTCTCCTTGTAGCTCAGGCCCTCGAATCTGGCATCATCCTCATGAATCTTTTCTGCACCCTTTCCAGTTGAATAAACCCTTTCCTATAATATGATGCCCAGAACTGAACACAATAGTCTAAACGTGGCCTTGCCAGTTTCTTGTACAACTGTAACATGACCTCACAACTTCTATACTCAATACTCTAACTGATTAAGGCCAATGTGCCAAAGGCCTCCTCAACCACCTTATCTACCTGATCTGCACTCTCTGCTCTACAAAACTTCTCTCTGCTCTACAAAACTCTCCATAGCCCTGCCACTCACTGTGTTGGTCCTGCCCTGGTTTGACTTCCCAAAATGCAACACCTCGCACTTCTCAGTATTAAACTTAATTAGCCATTTGCTCAACCCATCTGCTCAAACTTTAGACCTTAGAGAGAGGTAACCTTCGTGTGAATACAGGCCACTCAATCCACCAAGTACACTCCGACCAATGATCACCCTGTACACTGGTACTATCCTACACTCTATGGACAATTTACAATTTACAGAAGCCAATTTCCCTCTGTACGGGACGCTGGCACTGTAAGGCAACAACTCGACTGCTGTGGCACTGTGCTGCTCTGAAGACTGATCAGGATCCTGTTGCAATTTTGACAAATATCTTTGCTCTCTACAATACCACCCACTTTAGTGTTATCAGCAAATGTACTAATCATGTCTTGTACATTCTCATCTGAATCATTGATATAGGTGATAAACTGAAATGGGCCCAGCACTGAACCCTAGTCACAAACATCCAGTCCGTAAAACGCCCTCTGTTTCCTTCCATGAAGCCAATTTTCTGGAATTATTATATTATGGTTTATTGTATGTTTTTTGTTGTGTTGTTGAGCTGTAATGCTGCAGCAAGCAAGCATTTCATTATTCCTTCCTGGAACATATGACAAATAGATCCTTGACTCTTGAATGACACCAGTGTGCAAAATATATTTTGTTATCTTTCCCTCTCTGTCAAGCTGGTGTTTCCTTGATTAAAACACAAAGTGCTGTAGGAATGTGACGCGTAAGGTAGCATCTGTGAAGGGAATGGACGTGACGTTTCCAGTCGGAATAACTTTTGGGTTCCACAAGCAATCCATCAGCCAGGTGGAACATTCATCCAGGACTTTAAGTCCATGCTCCAGAGTTTTGTGTTCTCCAATGTGATTAATTGGAGTAAACATCCAGTCTGGGCAGAATATGCCCACGACACCCACCCGAGATCCTCCACTGGTCTATCTCCTTTCAAGTGTCAGCATGGCTTCCAACCTCCTCTCTTCCCTGAGCAGGAACAGGGCCCTCTGCCCAGATTTACTTCTGTGGATCTCTGCTCAAGATATCCTGTACCCTAATCTTATCAGAGACTTTCATCAGAGCCGTCCAGGGAAGATGGGTGGAACGTCAGGTGCTGTTCCTGGGAGGGGAGATGGGTTGGGTGGTGGTGGTATTCCTGTCCCGTGCCTGCTGATCCCTCTGCTGACCAGTGAAAGTGGCATAGACTGTGTGCCTCGAGTTGAACTATGTACAAGTTAAAGTATTTTCACCGGAGTGTCATTATCATTTGTCTTCCCTGAGTTCTGATGTGTGTCTCTATCTTTGCTCGGCTTTGGATTTTCCCATGCTGAGCCTTGTTTATCAGTATTCTAGTAAAAGCCATTTTCAGTCTAACTTACTGTGTCGGAAGGAACTGCAGATGCTGGTTTAAATCGAAGATAGATACAAACAGCTGGAGTAACTCAGCGGGACAGGCAGCATCTCTGGAGAGAAGGAATGGGTGACGTTTCGCTTCAATACCCTCCTTCAGGACTTTTCGGGTCGAGACTCTTCTTCAAAGATGCTGAGTTATTCCAGCTATCTTGAGTTTAACTTACTCTTGACTCCAATATCTTCTCTGCACTTGGGTTTACTCATCTCTCAATATCATAACACTATCAGCTATCTCTCCTCAACTCCAGTCTTGCAGAATGGCCCCGACTGGCAACATCGTCTGGTCATTTCCCTTCACAGATGTTCCCTGATCTACTGAGTCCCTCCCGTATTTGTACTTTGCTCAAGATTTCAGCATCTGCATTTTCTTGTGCGTCCACTCACAGTGGTGTTAGGTTAAAGTAGGCATAATTTAGCATTGATGGCGAGAAAGAGGAAAACCAGGGTTCTCAGCAGGAAAATTAATCACATTAACAAAAACAATGAGCTATTCATCTTAATCTTATATATTATCTTAACTTCCAAAATCTCAGACAATTCAAGAATTTGAAAATGTTTCTTTGAATGCCATCCCATACTGGATTTGTAACCCATACTGGATATAGGAATCCTATTATCCATTCTATTTATCCATTGTCTTTTTGTAGATATGTATATAGCGCTGCAGAAACTGTGCACCTTATCCCCCCCCCCCCCCCCCGCCTTTTTGTCTTGTCTTTGCACTGAGTAGGAGCAGTTTTTAATCTCACTGAACATGTTTATAGTGACAATAAAAGGCATTCTGATTCTGATTCTGATCAAGATTCCAATGTGAAATGGACAGGTACCATAATATAGATGTGTGTCTACAATAGTTTACATGCCATTTGTTTCCAATGAGTTTTAACTTGGTGCGCACAAACTTGTTCTGGGATTGTTTGATTAATGTTAAAAGTGAAAATCCTAGGAAAATGGTCTAATTTCAGTCCCATTGTAGGTATCTTGGCATCCTTGCCACAGCTTGACTTTTTAATTCACGACATTCAGATTTCATCCTTTACAATCTTCCTTTCTTTTGACCACTATATTGTAAACCAATGGGATCTGTAGTCAACGTTGACACTGCCTCTTTAATAACGTTTTATAATCAACACATAATGTTTTTTTTATGAATCCCAATGGCAGCTCATTTCCACTGGTTATTGGAAACGTGGATGGTTTCATGCATAATTCACCAATAGAAGGTCAAACATAGGGTAGCACTATTCCATCATCAGTCATGCATGACATTTTTTATCATAATACCAGGTGGCTTGTAAGCTATTAATATGGACAGAAAACAACAGGGGATATACATTTAAATTCTGGGCAACAATAGCTACATTTTTGGATTTTGATTAAACAGCAGCAGTACCCGATAGACTGAGATCAGTATACAAATTTAAGTTTAAATTATGTCATGTAGTCATGGTTGAAGATTAATCATTCATGACAAAGCATTGTAACAATGGCATTGCTAAAGTGCTTTCTAAGCTCTAACTAGATTAAGTCTTCAAGGCGAGCGGTCCCATTTGAATTGAATGCAGTAAAGCAGTAAGCAAAATATTTGCCACTGAAAAATGTTGGGCCATGAAATTTTTAAAAGTTTTTAGAAGGGTGTTGCCAGCAGTGGCATGGAGCCTCCTACAAATATTAAGCCAATAAAATATCCATATGCATTCTGCAGGAGTGAAGGGCAAGACTGGTAGAAGTGGGGAACTCTGAATGTCTGAAAATAGAAGGAAAAAGGTCAGGTACTGGCAGCTAGGATAAAGTGAATCTCTGCCAAGGAACAGAAAAAAATCAATGAATACCTGGATAAATACCAGAAGGGCAAAAAGGATGAGTTAGCTTTGGCAGAGAAGGTTAAAGAGAGATTTAAAGAACAACTAAGGGAAAAAAAATTACTAGAGAGAGAATTGAGCTCTTCAAAGACCAAGGCATGATCTAGGTGTCAAGCTGCAGGAGATGGGCTAGAGTCCTCAATAAATATTTTACCTCTGTCCTTATTGTAGAGGAAGACATGAAGATGAACAGTGGAATGGAATGGAATACTTTATTGTCACATGTGACTAGGCACTAAATTATTTGCTTGCATACTCAATGTACGCAAATAGCAGCCACCTATGGCGCTGACAAAGTTATAAAGCATGCCAGGTCCCCATTGTCCTTTGTTCTCTCCCCTCCCTGATTGTCCATTGTTCTCCCTCCACCTCCCTCATGGCAGTCCCCCCACGCCGAGTCCTCCATTGTTCTTCCCCCCACCTCCAAACTAGGGGAAGTTAATGGGTATGTCTTGGAAATATCCTGGACATGTTACAATGCATGTAGGTATATAAATAAATAAATATCAGATATGTCCAAGAATACTATAAGAAGCTGGAGAAGAAATTGCAGGAAGCTGACTAAAATATATACATCGTCATTAGCCATGGCTGAGGTTTTGGAACATCACAGGGTGGATAATATTGTGCATTTAAGTAGGACTGCAAAACAAATCTGCAAGCTATAATCCAGTCAGCCTAGCCTACCTATGTTCCAAGATAGGTTTGGGTACTTTTCCCAAAAGAGTGTAGGGAGAAACCAGTCCGTTTAACGAAAAAGTAGAAGTGACTTGGATCAGATGGTCGATGGGGGAAACATGGTTGATGTGGTAAATAAGGATCGCCAAAGGGCTTTTGATAAAGTATCATATAATAGGCTTGTCAGCAAGATTGAACCTCATGGTCCAAAAAGGGTATGGCAGCACCTACAGGTTGTCTTTCAGACTGGAGGAAAAGGTACATTGGAGTTCCAAGGGATTTAACCAGTGTTTTTCTTCTTCCATATTAATGATTTGCAGACATAGTGCGCCCCGTCTGAGGAAAGGATCCGACCCAAAACATTGTCTGTTCATTTCTCTCCACAGATACTGCCCAACACACTGAATTCCTCCAGCAGTTTTTGTAAACATTTATTTTGGGGGCATTTCCAAAATTGCACTTGACACAAAACTTGAATTCACAGTCCACTGTGAGACAGATAGTGATTGACTTCAATGAGATATAAACAAACTGGTGGAATGGGTGGTGAAATTTAATGCTGAAATATCATTTCACTTAACCGTCCATGTACACAGCATTTACTGAACTTCCCACATTGACCTTTCTATTAATTTATCAAAATAATTAAATCATGTTGGTAAAAGACTGCGAGAGCTGGAGATCTGAAACCATAACTGAAAATGATGGAAATATGCTGGAGATCAGACAGTGTCTGCAGAGACAAAAATGAAGAATTAACTTTCCAACGGATGATCAATTTAATTTATCCATTACAAATGTGTCTTGACTCACTTTTTATTGTTCATACCCAATGTTCATTTACATTACATTACATTAACATTAAGTGGCTTTCACTCCAACCGAGGTTGAGTGGTGCCATCTACATTTTGCAGTTTTGCTCATGAGTAAGCTGGGTGGATGAACAGTCCTCTCCCAGATTATTAATTGTGTACGGGCATTGGTGGTTGGCAAGGACTCGGTGGACCTAGGGGCCTGTTTCCGCACTGTATCTCTAAACTAAACAATTCCCCAACCTTTATGTTAGGCTGATTGGTCTATATTTGATCATTTTATCCTTCAACTCTTTTTGCCATCTCCTACTGTTCTTAATTGATCACGCAGAGGAAGATAAATAGTTTTGCCGGGGAAATAATGCTCCTGTGATTTATTTATGAAAATTCACGTGATTAGACATGTCACTAAATACTCTAACAAACTCCTACAGGTGCACTATCGAAAGTATCCTGATGGGTTGTTTCACGGCCTGGTACGACAATTTCAATGCACAGGAATACAAGAGGCTGCAAAGAGCGATGGACTCATCCCAGTCCATCATGAACACAGCCCTCCCCATGATGAAAGCATCTGCAGGAGGTGCTACCTCAAGAGGGTGGCATATATCATCAAGGATTCACATCATCTGAGCCATGTCCACTTCTTGCTACTGCCATCAGGTAGTGGGTACAGAAGCCTGAAGTCCCACACCATTAGGTTCAGGAGCAGCTACTTTCCTGCAACCATCTGACCTGCACAACACTAATCCTACCTTGCCAATGGAACACTACAGATCACCTCTTGCACTTCATGGATTTATTTTAATAATTTTGTTTTGCTTTTTGCGGTCTTTTTTATCTCACTGTCTTGGAGAATTTCTGTGTCATTTATATATTTGTTGTGTGCTTCTCTGAGTCTATATGCCTGTGATGTTGCTGCAAGCAAGATTTTCATGGTACATGTATCTCACTGTTTTTGTACATTTAGAATGGGATGAATTATTCAATGCTGTAATAATTGTGCGGCACTGAATTAGTTGCAGATAGATCCTGCCATTGGCAGGACTGTGCTTATATTGGACATAGAAGGTACTTCCAACTTCCCCTTCTGGGATTGCTAACTGAGTACAAGGTGCTTTCCAAAGGTATGCGAAAGCCTGTAGGTATAGGGTCCTGAGCCAACCTAGTGTGTTCCTTAAACCCAGTACACAAAAGGGGAGTTTTGAGATACTGCAAATGCATAAAATAACTCACCAATGTCCATTCATGTGTAATAGCAAATGGCAGGCATCAGTTATTGACAAGGATTATATAAGTCTACTCAGGTGGATTGGCAGCGCAGCGGTAAAGTTGTTGCCTTACAGCGCTTGCAGTGCTGGAGACCCAGGTTCGATCCTGATTGCGGGTGCTGTCTGTAAGGAATTTGTCCGTTCTCCCCGTGCCCGCGTGGATTTTCTCCGAGATCTTTGGTTTCCTCCCACACTCCAAAGACGTACAGGTATGTAGGTTAATTGGCTTGGTATATGTGTAAATTGTCCCTAGTGTGTGTAGGATTGTGTTAATGTGCGGGGGTCGCTGGTCGGCGTGGACTCGGTGGGGCGAAGGGTCTATTTCTGCGCTGTATCTCTTAACTAAACTGAACTAAACTAAAGATGTCAGAGTAACATTAGTTTTTGGCGTGATTACATTAACCCTTGGCATGGGTTCATTTTTTGGTGAGATTGCTGGGTGAGGTATTTTTATGAAATATGCTTTTTTTTGTCCCTAACCTGAAATTGGGTTTTTTCCCCCAGAATTTCCAGGTCCACAGACATCAGCACTTTCAACCAAATGTTCAATGCAACCCTCTGCCCTGCAGTTCCCAGGAAAGTCTGTAGCTGCTTGAGTGACTGCTGAGGCTTAATAAGTGTGACTCGGCCACTGGCCCAGCAGCTGTCCATGAACGACACAGTCCAGATCTGGGAGTAATCTCAGTCTTGAACCAGACAACTGATAACCCTCGATTTACTCAGCAGTAGCATTTTTTACTCATTCCTCGCTATCAAATCAAGCTTTGTAAATGAAAGAGGAAAAAACCTTGGTGGATCCTAAAACAAATTACCAGGTTTGTGATTCCTCCTGCTCACACTGCATGTTGCAAAGTCACAGCAGTGAATCTGGTAATTTCCTCTATGAATTAGCCTCAAATGAGAATTTGTAAAATCCACTCATATATTATGAGAGAGATCTATTTAACCATATAACCATATAACAATTACAGCACGGAAACAGGCCATCTCGGCCCTTCAAGTCCGTGCCGAACAACTTTTTTCCCTTAGTCCCACCTGCCTGCACTCATACCATAACCCTCCACACCCTTCTCATCCATATGCCTATCCAATTTATTTTTAAATGATACCAACAAACCTGCCGCCACCACTTCCACTGGAAGCTCATTCCACACCACTACCACTCTCTGAGTAAAGAAGTTCCCCCTCATGTTACCCCTAAACCTCTGTCCCTTAATTCTAAAGTCATGTCCTCTTGTTTGAATCTTCCCTATTCTCAAAGGGAAAAGCTTGTCAACATCAACTCTGTCTATCCCTCTCATCATTTTAAAGACCTCTATCAAGTCCCCCCTTAACCTTCTGCGCTCCAGAGAATAAAGACGTAACTTATTCAACCTATCTCTGTAACTTAGCTGTTGAAACCCAGGCAACATTCTAGTAAATCTCCTCTGTACCCTCTCTATTTTGTTCACATCCTTCCTATAGAAACATAGAAACATAGAAAATAGGTGCAGGAGTAGGCCATTCGGCCCTTCGAGCCTGCACCGCCATTCAATGTGATCATGGCTGATCATCCAACTCAGTATCCCGTACCTGCCTTCTCTCCATACCCCCTGATCCCTTTAGCCACAAGTGCCACATCTAACGCCCTCTTAAATATAGCCAATGAACTGGCCTCAACTACCTTCTGTGGCAGAGAATTCCAGAGACTCACCACTCTCTGTGTAAAGACCAATTAATTGGTCTATAATTGGGCGACCAAAATTGTACACCATACTCCAGATTTGGTCTCACCAATGCCTTGTACAATTTTAACATTACATCCCAGCTTCTATACTCAATGCTCTGATTTATAAAGGCTAGCATACCAAAAGCTTTCTTTACCACCCTATCTATATGAGATTCCACCTTCAAGGAACTATGCACGGTTAGTCCCAGATCCCTCTGTTCAACTGTATTCTTCAATTCCCTACCGTTTACCATGTACGTACTATTTTGATTTGTCCGGCCAAGGTGTAGCACCTCACATTTATCAGCATTAAACTCCATCTGCCATCTTTCAGCTCATTTTTCCAACTGGCCTAAATCACTCTGTAGACTTTGGAAATCCTCTTCATTATCCACAACACCCCCTATCTTGGTATCATCTGCATACTTACTAATCCAATGTACCACCCCTTCATCCAGGTCATTGATGTACATGACAAACAACAAAGGACCCAACACAGATCCCTGAGGCACCCCACTAGTCACCTGCCTCCAACCCGACAAACAGCCATCCACCATTACCCTCTGGCTTCTCGCATTCAGCCACTGTTGAATCCATCTTGCTATTCCTGCATTTATACCCAACAGTTGAACCTTCTTAACCAACCTTCCATGAGGAACCTTGTCAAAGGCCTTACTGAAGTCCATATAGACAACATCCACTGCTTTACCCTCGTCAATTCCCTAGTAGCCTCTTCAAAAAATTCAAGAAGATTAGTCAAACATGACCTTCCAGGCATAAATCCATGTTGACTGTTCCTAATTAGACCCTCTTTATCCAGATACTTATATATATTATCTCTAACTATCTTTTCCATTAATTTGCCCATCACTGAAGTCAAATTAACCGGTCTATAATTGCTAGGTTTACTTTTAGAACCCCTTTTAAACAATGGAACAACATGCGCAGTATGCCAATCCTCGGGGACTATTCCCGTTTCTAATGACATTTGAAATATTTCTGTCATAGCCCCGGCTATTTCTACACTAACTTCCCTCAATGTCCTAGGGAATATCCTGTCAGGACCTGGAGACTTATCCACTTTTATATTTTTCAAAAGTGTCAGTACTTCTTTTACTTTGAAACTCATAGAATCCATAGCTACTCTACTAGTTTCCCTTACCTCACATAATTCAATATCCTTCTCCTTGGTGAATACCGAAGAAAATAAATTGTTCAATATCTCCCCCATCTCTTTTGGCTCTGCAGATAGCTGTCCACTCGGTCTCTCCAATGGACCAATTTTATCCCTTGTTATCCTTTTGCTATTAATATAGCTGTAGAAACCCTTTGGATTTACTTTCACCTTACTTGCCAAAGCAACCTCATATCTTTTTTTAGCTTTTCTAATTTCTTTCTTAAGATTCTTTTTACATTCCTTATACTCCTCAAGCACCTCATTTACTTCATGCTGCCTATAATTATTGCAGATCTCCCTCTTTTTCCGAACAAGATGTCCAATTTCCCTTGAAAACCAGGGCTCTTTCCAATTTTTACTGGTTCCTTTCAATCAAACAGGAACATAAAGATTCTGTACTCTTAAAATTTCCCCTTTAAATGTCCTCCATTTCTCCTCTACATCTTTCCCATAAAACAAAATGTCCCAGTTCACTCCTTTTAAATCATCTCGCATCTCGTTAAAGTTAGCCTTTCTCCAATCAAAAATCTCAACCCTAGGCCCAGTTCTGTCCTTCTCCATAATTATATTGAAACTAATGGTATTGTGATCTCTGGACCCGAAGTGCTCCCCAACGCATACCTCCGCCACCTGTCCCATCTCATTTCCTAACAGGAGGTCCAGCACTGCCCCTCCTCTAGTAGGCACCTCTATGTATTGCTGCAAAAGACTATCCTGCACACATTTTACAAACTCCAAACCATCCCGCCCATTTACAGAATGTGTTTCCCAATCTATGTGTGGAAAGTTGAAATCTTCCACAATCACTACCTTGTGCTTACTACTAATATCTGCTATCTCTTTACATATTTGCTCTTCCAATTCTCGTTCCCCATTTGGCGGTCTATAATATACCCCTATAAGTGTTGCTACACCTTTCCCACTTCTCAGTTCCACCCAAATAGCCTCCCTAGATGAGCCCTCCAATCTATCCTGCCAAAGCACTGCTGTAATATCTTCCCTGACTAGCAATGCAACACCTCCACCTCTTGCCCCTCCAATTCTATCACACCTGAAGCAACGAAATCCTGGAATATTTAGTTTCCAATCACAGCCCTCCTGCAACCACGTTTCACTGATCGCCACAACATCATACTTCCAGGTGTCTATCCAGACTCTAAGCTCATCCATCTTTCTTACAATGCTCCTAGCATTAAAATATGCACATTTAAGATTTTGCAATTGAAATTAATTCAGTAAGTTGCTTTCACTCCCAGAACTGGAGAAGGCAATGAGTAATACTCCGATATTAATTAAATCTAAGGCAATGTCCTGGCTTATGCTAAATATAGATAAAGGAATATATTATTTCCTTCGGCAGAGATGTGGGCTACAATACATTTTTCTCTCTAGCCATTACTCAAGAGTGAGAAAAAAGTCACCCTTGCCAAGATTAGAATTCTTTCAGTCATGCACTCTGGCAAGAAGCCAGATCCAGTTGCTTCCAGATCCTGTGCAGATTATAGAGAGCTGGAAAATCAATCTATTAAGATTCATAATATTCAATTGTCAATTAAATGTAATTATTTTTAAGCGCTTGCTTGATGTGTCAGTATCAAGTCATACATAATCTCAAAGTATGCTTTTAGAATAGTATAGTTGAAGCACATAGTTGTAATATTTCTCACAAATAAATCTAAACTATTTAGCTCTCCTCAACAACCTGAATCCTTTTATGAGCAATGAAGATTTCTCTGGCCTCAACATGTAGGAGTGAGTGGATTGCAAGAAAATTTTCCTGAAGTGAATGCCATGTTTCTGAGAAGTATATATGACATTCTTATCCAGAAGCACTTTCAATACAAGGTATTGCACAGAGGGACATACACGGGGGGGGAGGAGTTACTGTCTGCTTCCTTGGCAACTAACCTCAGTGGACTATCCGACCATGACGCTGAACACAGATACACCAGAAGCCATCAAAGTATCAGAATAGTCATAGAAAATGGTTTCGAATCTAGTGCCTGTGTCTATCCCGGGCTTTTTACAACCTTGCAGACTGAAAACTTTGTCAAAGCAAAGAAGCAAGACAGCTATTTATAGAGGTCCATGAGGCAAAGCCTGGAGGTCAGCAAGTGTGAGAGGAGTAGGAGAAAGGAGGGACTGCACATGGCAGCTCTGTCCCGTGTTGACAGCATTAAGTTTATGTCAAACAGTGGAGGCAGACATTGGCCACCCAGGATATTAACAGCTCCGTAATGGAGAGACCATTTTCATAATGAGTACGCAGAACAGAATTGCTGTCCCCAGCGCAAATCAAGCAACCCCTCTACTAACATAGCACCAAAATAATATACCATTAATCAATCACCATTAATCAACCTATAAAGCCCAGAAAATCCAGAAATTCCCTCACGTTCTGCTGTGCATATCCTCCTGCTCTGAATCCAACAGATGAACGTACAATTCCCTGATGTTATAATGTTAGTGGTTTGATACAATGTCCCTATATTTCCTGCTGAGTGGCAGGTTTCTTCAACAACAGTAATCTGTACGCAAGATACACTTTGCTTGGATCAGTTCCTCTCTGCGGGCTTGAAGATTGATGAAGATCTTGAACCCTTTAGACAGCTGCGAAAGCTCTGTGGTGGCTAGTCAGCAAATCAACACTGTAGCAGCTGAGCAAAATGCACAAAACAACACATTAACCAGATTGGCATTCAATTAACAGTTGACATTTCAAGCAATGAGGTTCACAATTGCTTTGCAGTGAGAAGTCTCTCAGGAGACTCCAATAGAAGGGCTCTTTAATATGTTGCACTGTATGACCAGTTCAAGATACACAATGGAGCACAACTGAAGAAGTACAGGGGTAGAAGTAACACTGAAACTCAACTCATAATAATTGTATCCAATCCAGTAGATGTACAAGCCATCTTTTCCAACTAAAATTTAGTTTAGTTTAGTTGAGTTTATTATTGTAAAATGTACTGCGATCCAGTGAAAAGCTTTTATTTGTGTGCTATCCAGTCAACGAAAAATCTATACATGAAGATAAATAAGCCAATCCCAGCACACAGTTAAAGACAAAGGATAAAGGGTCAACATGCAGTGCAAAGATATAATATTGAATTCCGATAAAGTCCAATTAAAGATAGTTCAAAGGTCTCCAATGAGGTAGATGGGAGGTCAGGGCTGCACTGTGGGTGATGAGAGGACCGTTCAGTTGCCTAATAATAGCTAGGAAGAAACTTCCTGAATCTAGTGAGGTATGCGCTTTTAAATCTCTTCTGTGGCTTTCAGCACATTATGTAACATCAGGCTCTTCATGACGGGACAATGTGAAGCCAATAGGTCATTTCCCCTTGCGATCTCTCCATATTTCTTTGTATCTCAGAAAGGCACTTTTGATGATTAATGTATAGCAAAGCAAACACGAGATGAGAATCACAATTTAAAAAGTAAAGTATGTAGATTCTGGAGTTCAGGAATAAAAGCAGAAGATGTTGGAAATACTCAGCAGGTCAGGCAGCTTCTTGGGAGAGGGAAATCAAATTAATGTTTCAGGTTGATGTCCTTTCATCAGAACCGAATTGAATTTAAAAGCAGCTGTGGCATGTCAAAAAAAATTATAATCATAATCATGCTGCAATGAAGCACACTTTTAAAGGAAAAACATAATTAAATATCCAACTGCAAGCAAGATTTAATGTGGGTAAGTTCACAAGGTACAAAAAATATTAGCTTCCTTTCTAGGTGGGGAACTACAGGAAATGCAAGCAAGGCTGCAGCTACGATATCAGTGTAAATTATATCCATACAATTAAGTCTGATGTTTAACTAAATGAGAACGTATTTCAGTATTACCAAGGACTTGAGAGCACTCTAACAATGTAAAACAAAATGATATATTTATAGAATATCATATAAGTAATTACATTCTCTTGTGCATCTTCACAGTCTCCCTGCCCACTATTTTTAACAGATCCCCTGACTTTCCTTATTCTGATTCTGGATGAATAATCATCAGTCGATGTTTCTCAAGTTTCCAACAGAAGTTCACTTCAAGATGTTGCATCAAATGACCATTTCAAGATGCGCACCAGAGCACCACAGATGAGATATTGGCATAAAAGTATCACGGGTCACTCAAGTCATAATAATCCTATCCAATCAATATTGTTGTCCAAGCCATATTTTCCAACCGTTTCAGTTGCCTCATTTTAATTCTCTTTTTTCTCATTTAATTCTCATTTCACTCCTGCCCTCGGGAAAAAGTTATAGGAGCCTGAAAACTGTAATGTACAAGTTCAAGAGCAGCTTCTTCCCTTCAAGCTATTAAACATCCATGAGGCTATTAAACACTACACCACAGCCTACTAAGCTCTGAACTATTTAGAGTCAGGGGCATTGCTTTTACCTTTGCACTATTATTGTATGTATATATAATATACCGCTTTATTTGTTTATTCTGGTGTTTACAGTCTGCAAAGTTTACACATCTGTGTGCTACTGCAAGTAAGAATTCCATCGATATGATTGTTCTATTCCAGCACGTGACAATAAATCAATCTTGACTTGTATGTTCCCATCTTAATGATGTACAAACCAGCATAATGTATTTCTGCTACTTCACCCTCCATGCCCAAGAATCGTGACAACAGATTGTGGACTCTCTTATGTCTTGAATTTTCAACCAATTGGACCCCTCCTTTCTACATCTTATGGGGCTGTCCCACTTAGGTGATTTTTCAAGCACCTGCCGGCGACTGTCAATTTGCCCACAGTCACCTGAAAAACTGGCAACTGCAACGGCCACTATTACAGTGGGTGGGACACACACACACACACACACACACACACACACACACACACACACACACACACACACACACACACACACACACACACACACACACACACACACACACACACACACACACACACACACACACACACACACACACACACACACACACACACACACACACACACACACACACACGTCTCCTACTTCTCCAAACTCATTCTTGCATTGACCAATCTCTCCTTCAACTCCACTCTTGCCAAGTCAAAGGTGTGACTAGCGGAACTCATTTGGGCCCAAACTATGATTGTCTTCTTTTGAGATCCTTGAGATAGTCCTCTGCTTCATTTCTACATAGACCCCTCCCACAATTCTCTCTCACCAGTACATTAATGATTCTATTAATGTTCTTTCCTACACTCTTACAGAGCTCAAACCTTTTCTTTAGTTTAGGTTAGTTTATCATTATCATGTAAAATGATGTACAGTGAAAAGCTTTTAGTTGCGTGTTATCCAGTCAGTGTTCCAGTGGATTTTGAAGCAACAGCAACAAAGAGAAGCAGGAGAAAGCACTGATTGGCTCTAGCCCAAGTGGGAGGAGAGTTCTCAGTGAGTCAGAGGGGGAAATCAGTTGAAAACTGAGGAATTTGGTTTGTAAATTAGGCAATTTAACAGTCAATATAAGCAAGGCAGCTCTTGGGGAGTGGCAGTGAGGGAAGTGCCCTGTGAGTAAAGTGTGAGTCTTTGGCTCGAGAGTCTTTGGAGAGGAGGCTGTGCAAAACACTGGATAGGGAGAGACTGAGGCAAAAGAAGATGTCAAGAAAGCTGACGCAGTGTGATACTTGCAGTATGTGGGAGGTCAAGGACACTGCTGGTGCCTCTGGCTGCTACAAATGTGAGAAGTGCATCCAGGTACAGCTCCTGAAGGCCCGTGTTGGGGAACTGGAGAAACAAGTGGATGACCTCAGGTTCATCCGAGAAACTGAGTCGTTCCTCGACAAGTCCTTCAGTAAGATTGTTACACACAAGGCACTAGAAGAGAGCAGGTGGGTGACGGTGAGAAAGGGAGGAAAACATGGAATGCGAAGGTCCCCGGGTGTTGTACCTCTTGTGAACAGGTTCACCCACGTGGAAGCTGCCGGGACAGAAGACGGTATCTCACTGAGCGGCGGACTGGCTTGCAAAACAAAAAGGGCTGTTGAGCCAAAACCAAAGAGGCCAAAGTTGGGCAACGCCATTGTAGTTGGAGACTCCATTGTGAGAGGTACGGACAGGGGTTTTTGCGGCAACAGACGGGATTCGAGGATGGTGTGCTGCCTTCCTGGTGCCAGGATCCAGGATGTCACGGACAGAGTGCAGACAATCCTCAAGGGAGAAGGTGAACAGCCAGAAGTGGTCGTGCATGTTGGCACAAATGATGTTGGGAAGAAGGGATGAATATTTTGCAGCGGGACTTCCGAGAGCTCGGAAAAATGCTGAAAAGCAGGACTTCCAGGGTTGTTATCTCTGGGTGGCATCCAGTTCCTCGTGCTGGCGAGAGCAGGAACAGGGAGATATGTGACCTGAATGAGTGGCTGAGGAACTGGTGCAGGGGGCAGGGATTTAGATTCTTAGATCACTGGGATCTGTTTTGGAGTAAGGGGGAACTGTACAAAAGGGACGGATTGCATCTTAACAGGTGGGGGACCAGCATTCTGGCCGGCAGGTTTGCCACTGCTACACGGATGGTTTTAAACTGAATAAGGGGGGTGGGGTGTCAAATGGGATAGTTGAGGATGGAGTTAAAGGGAAAGAGAGTAAAGGGATGGTTAATGACCCCAGAATTAACGGAAAGAAAGCTCACAAAGGGATAGGAGAGTATGGCCAAGTGTAATAGGGATCGATGTGAAAGGGGCCACTTGCCAACATAATTGTATAAGGAGTAAGAGTGTTGTAAAATCAAGCCTGAAGGTTTTGTGTCTCAATGCGAGGAGTATTCGTAATAAGGTGGATGAGTTGAAGGTGCAGATGGCGATTAATGACTATGCTATAGTTGGGATCACGGAGACATGGCTCCAGGGTGACCAAGGCTGGGAGCTGAACATCCAGGGATATTCAATAGTCAAGAGGGATAGACGAAAAGGAAAAGGAGGTGGGGTAGCGTCGCTGGTGAGAGAGGAGATTAATGCAATAGAAAGGAAGGACATTAGCGTGGAGGATGTGGAATCGATATGGGTAGAGCTGCGAAACTCTAAGGGGCAGAAAACGCTAGTGGGAGCTGTGTACAGGCCACCTAACAGTAGTATTGGAGTTGGGGATGGCACAAACAGGAAATTAGAAATGCGTGCGACAAGGGTAACACGGTTATAATGGGTGACTTCAATCTGCATGTAGATTGGGTGAATCAAATTGGCAGGGGTGCTGAGGAAGAGGATTTCTTGGAATGTATGCGGGATAGTTTTCTCAACCAACATGTGGAGGAACCAACGAGAGAGCAGGCTATTCTAGATTGGGTATTGAGTAATGAGGAAGGGTTAGTTAGCAGTCTTGTTGTGCGTGGCCCCTTGGGCAAGAGTGACCATAATATGGTTGAGTTCTTCATTAGGATGGAGAGTGACAAAATTAAGTCAGAAACAAGGGTTTTGAACTTGAACAAAGGTAACTTTGAAGGTATGAGATGTGAATTGGCCAAGATATCCTGGCAGGTGATTCTTAAAGGGTTGACAGTGGACGTGCAATGGAAGGTATTTAAAGACTGCATGGATAAAGTACAAAAGTTGTTCATACCAGTTTGGCAAAAGAATAAATCGGGGAAGGTGGTGCATCCATGGATAACAAGGGAAATCAGGGATAGTATAAAAACAAAAGATGAGGCATACAAATTTGCCAGAAAAAGCAGCCTACCGGAGAAATTCAGAATCCAGCAGAGGAGGACAAAGGGCTTAATTAGGAAAGGGAAAATAGATTATGAAAGGAAACTGGCAGGGAACATAAAAACTGACTGCAAAAGTTTTTATAGATATGTGAAGAGAAAGAGACTAGTTAAAACAAATGTTGGTCCCTTGCAGTCAGAGACAGGTGAATTGATCATGGGGAACAAGGACATGGCAGACCAATTGAATAACTACTTTGGTTCTGTCTTCACTAAGGAAGACATAAATAATCTGCCGGAAATAGCAGTGGAACGGGGGTCAAATAAGATGGAGGAACTGAGTGAAATCCAGGTTAGCTGGGAGGTGGTGTTGGGTAATTGAATGGATTGAAGGCCGATAAATCCCCAGGGCCAGATAGTCTGCATCCCAGAGTACTCAAGGAGGTAGCTACAGAAATAGTGGATGCATTAGTGATAATTTTTCAAAATTCCTTAGATTCTAGAGTAGTTCCTGAGGATTGGAGGGTAGCTAATGTAACCCCACTTTTTAAAAAAGGAGGGAGAGAAAGCAGGGAATTACAGACCAGTTAGTCTAACATCGGTAGTGGGGAAACTGCTAGAGTCAGTTATTAAAGATGGGATTGCAGCGCATTTGGAAAGTGGTGAAATCATTGGACAAAGTCAGCATGGATTTACGAAAGGTAAATCATGTCTGACAAATCTGATAGAATTTTTCGAGGATGTAACTAGTAGAGTGGATAAGGGAGAACCAGTGGATGTGTTATATCTGGACTTTCAGAAGGCTTTCGACAAGGTCCCGCATAAGAGATTAACATACAAACTTAAAGCACACGGTATTGGGGGTTCAGTATTGATGTGGATAGAGAACTGGCTAGCAGACAGGAGGCAAAGGGTAGGAGTAAACGGGTCCTTTTCAGAATGGCAGGCAGTGACTAGTGGAGTGCCGCAAGGCTCAGTGCTGGGAATCCAGCTATTTACAATATATATTAATGATTTGGACGAGGGAATTCAATGCAACATCTCCAAATTTGCAGATGACACCAAGCTGGGGGGTATAGTTAGGTGTGAGGAGGATGCTTGGAGGCTGCAGGGTGATTTGGATAGGCTGAGTGAATGGGCAGATGCATGGCAGATGCAGTATAATGTGGATAAATGTGAGGTTATCCACTTTGGTAGCAAAAACATGAGGGTAGACTATTATCTGAATGGTGGCAGATTAGGAAAAGGGGAGATGCAACGAGACCTGGGTGTCATGGTACACCAGTCATTGAAAGTAGGCATGCAGGTGCAGCAGGCAGTGAAGAAAGCAAATGGTATGTTAGCATTCATAGCGAAAGGATTTGAGTATAGGAGCAGGGAGGTTCTACTGCAGTTGTACAGGGTTTTGGTGAGGCCACACCTGGAGTATTGCGTACAGTTTTGGTCTCCAAATCTGAGGAAAGACATCCTTGCCATAGAGGGGGTACAGAGAAGATTCACCAGACTGATTCCTGGGATGTCATGACTTTCAAATGAGGAAAGATTGGATAGACTTGGCTTGTACTCGCTGGAATTTAGAAGATTGAGGGGGGATCTTATAGAAACTTACAAAATTCTTAAGGGGTTGGACAAGCTAGATGCTGGGAGATTGTTCCCGATGTTGGGGGAGTCCAGAACAAGGGGTCACAGTCTAAGGATAAGGGGGAATTCCTTTAGGACCGAGATGAGGAAAACATTCTTTACACAGAGAGTGGTGAGTCTCTGGAATTCTCTGCCACAGAAGGTAGTTGAGGCCAGTTCATTGGCTATATTTAAGAGGGTGTTAGATGTGGCACTTGTGGCTAAAGGGATCAGGGGGTATGGAGAGAAGGCAGGTACGGGATACTGAGTTGGATGATCAGCCATGATCACATTGAATGGCGGTGCAGGCTCGAAGGGCTGAATGGGCTGCTCCTGCACCTATTTTTCTATGTTTTTATGTTTCAATGAAAAGACAATGCATGACTACAATTAAGCTGTCCACAGATACAGGATAAAGAGTAAAACCGTTAGTCCATGGTTTGAAGGTCTAAAGTGAGGTGGATGGTAGGTCAAGGCCACTCTCTAGTTTGTGAGCGGATGGTTCAATTGCCTGATAACCGTTGGGAAGAAACTGCACCTCCTCCCCTTCAGCCACCTGTAAGTACTCAGCACCAAGCTCCCGGTTTCTCCTTCTCTGTTCTGATGACAATCTACACACAATGCATTGAGTTGTCTTTCCTTTTCCTTAACTAGGTTCAAAGGTTCAAAGGTTCATTATTAGTCACATACACCAATTGGTGTAGTGAAATGTGTATTGCCATTGCAGCACATAAAAACAAATACAACATAACAGTAATAAAGAAATTTAAACATAAAAAAACATCCCCCACAATGATTCCCGTTATGAGGGAAAGCACAAAGTCTAGTCCCCATCCTCCTGTCCACCCATAGTCGGGCCTATTGAGGCCTCCGCAGTCGGCTTTACGGAGGCCCGATGATTCAGGCCGTTCTCGCCGAGTGATGGTGCTCCGGCATCGGGAGAATCCTCTCAGCGGCTTGGGGTACCTGGAACGGTCGCTTCCCTTACCGGAGACCGCGGCTTCTGAAGCCGACAGGCCGCGCTGGATGGAGCTCCACGACTGGTGATCTCGGCAAGAGATCCCAGGCTCCCGATATTAAAGTCAGCGCCGCCGCCCGCAGCTGGCCGCTCCACTGTCCCACAGCTCCGCAATGTTTCATCGTCAGGCTCAGCTCACCAGAGCTCCTGCGCGGCGACCCGGGCAAGGCATCGCCAGCTCCGCTCCGCAATAGCGCTCCAGCGCTGTGCCGCCGCCGAAGCCGAGGTTCTGAGTGGTCCCCTCAGGAAACGCCGCTCCAGGCCCCGCTGGTAGGCCGTGAGGCCGGGCCGAAGATTGTGCCTGGAGAAAAGCCGCCTCTCCAACCAGGTAGGGACCCTGAAAAGCAGTCTCCCCCCTCCCCCCGCCCCACCCCCCTCCCCCCGCCCCCCCCCCCCCACCCCCACATAAATAAGACTAGAGCTCTGAAAAAACAAAAACTCAACTAACTAAAAATAAAAAAAAGAAGTACAAAAACGGACAGCTGCAGGCTGGGCAGCCATACCCATAAAGTGTCTTCCCTTTGGCTTCCATTGACAATTTTAGGATGATTGATGTGCCCATTTTAAACATCGCTTATTGGTTGCTAATATAAACCTCTGAATATATAAATATTGCAAAGCATCATGTGGGCACTCAAAAGCATGGCCCATCCACTCAAAGAAATGAACCTTCACTGCCAATGTGAGACCATATTCCCCAGGGTGGAAATATCACAGATGAGAGGGTATAGCTTTAAGATGAGAGGGGCAAAATGCAAAGGGGACATGGGATCAAGATTTCTACACAGTGGGTGGTGGGTGCCTATAACACGCTGCCAGGGATGGTGGTGGAGGCAGATATAATAGTGGCATTGAAGAGCCTTTTGGAAAGGCACATGGAGATGCAGGGATTGGAGTGATGTGGATTACATGCAGGCAGATGAGAGTTGTTTATCTTGCCATCATGTTTGCCATGGACATTGTGGGCTGAAGGGCCTGTTCCTGTGCTGTACTGTTCTATATTCTGCTGCCCAAAGTAGAAAGCATGAGAAGGCCAGCAGAATGTTATATTGGAACTATTACAACTGGCAAGTTAAAAAGGAAATGAGAGAAAAAAATCAACATTATGTCTTTAAGAACAGTGATTTTACTTCGGCGTCACGGCGCAGCGACCGGTTAGGAGGAGCGACGCTCCTTCAGCGGTAAGTTTAAAATCCCCAAGGTAAGTGAAACGCATGATTGGAGGTCGCTTTTTCTTGCAGGCTTGTGTTTGAGGAGCAAGTTTACTTCAAAAAATAAAATGCAGTAAGCGACAGCAGTGAAGGCGAGGCGCGCTGCTAGTAAGATGACAGACCGCGGGAGTGCGGGGAGCGGGCGCCCGCTGAGTTCACCTAGCCAGTCATTGGCAGGGAGGCCACTGACTGCAGACTCAGTGCCTTTAAGCACCGTGGCCACGCCGTTGGGGCGTAAGGCTACTAGAAAGTCTGCAAGGCCCATGCTTTGAGGAGTTGAGTCAGGATGAGGATGCCGTTCTGACACGGTTATTCAAAGTGGAGCTCCTGTTGGAGAGGATGCTCCATCAGGATACACACCCAGAGGAGGGGTGGTAGCCGCGCCAGCCTAAGGGAGAGCCCGCGCCAGCAGCGCCTGGAATAGGGCTGCTCCATAGCTCCCTCTTGGAGGAGGAGAGCTTGATGGGTCAGGATTATCCTGATGCCGAATCTGTGGGGGAACAAAACCCACATGAATGAAGGGCATGAGCCCATGATACCATGTCTAGCAGCAGGATTTGCTGTCCCCAGAGAGGCTGGGGAGCCATTGGACGATGAGTTGGCAACAACAATAAATTATTTGCTCTCCCATCCGCTGCAAGAGCTGACAATGGATGAGACGGCAAAGAAATACGAAACCCCTGCAAATTGCCAACTCTTGAAGGTGCCGGCGGTTAATCATGTCATCTGGGGCCACATGGGCATTGGTATCAGGGCACAAGAAATGAAGCTCCAGCGGATTCTGAAGTTGCTCGCTGCAGGAATCATGGCGTTTGCCAGAGCAGTGGATGAAGGGCCGTCTGTATTGCAACCGGATGCCCTAGCCCTTCTATGCAGTGCCCACTTTGAGATAAAAGTGCAAAAGCGCAAATGGCCCGATGATACACCCTAAATTTGCGGCACTCTTCAAGCCAAGCAACCTTCAACTGCCAAATTTGTTATTTGGGAATGACCTCGCAAAGCGGGTGAAAGAGCTCGATGACGAGGCAAAAATGGTGGGGTTGATTAAAGCCCCGATGACCGGCAGAATGGTTCGGCGCCAACACCCCACCGGTGGGCTGCAGAGACCGGGGCAGCTCAAGGGACCAGCCGGGCATTTACCAATGTGCGCAGTTGGCACACTGCTACGCGGACACGAGCTAACGTGACTCCTCCCACCAGGAACCGGGGACAACAGACAACAGGCAGGGGTGCTGAGGAAGAGGATTTCTTGGAATGTATGCGGGATAGTTTTCTCAACCAACATGTGGAGGAACCAACGAGAGAGCAGGCTATTCTAGACTGGGTATTGAGTAATGAGGAAGGGTTAGTTAGCAGTCTTGTTGTGCGTGGCCCCTTGGGCAAGAGTGACCATAATATGGTTGAGTTCTTCATTAGGATGGAGAGTGACAAAATTAAGTCAGAAACAAGGGTTCTGAACTTGAACAAAGGTAACTTTGAAGGTATGAGATGTGAATTGGCCAAGATAGACTGGCAGGTGATTCTTAAAGGGTTGACAGTGGATGTGCAATGGAAGGTATTTAAAGACTGCATGGATGAAGTACAAAAATTGTTCATACCAGTTTGGCAAAAGAATAAATCGGGGAAGGTGGTGCATCCATGGATAACAAGGGAAATCAGGGATAGTATAAAAACAAAAGATGAGGCATACAAATTTGCCAGAAAAAGCAGCCTACCGGAGGACTGGGAGAAATTCAGAATCCAGCAGAGGAGGACAAAGGGCTTAATTAGGAAAGGGAAAATAGATTATGAAAGGAAACTGGCAGGGAACATAAAAACTGACTGCAAAAGTTTTTATAGATATGTGAAGAGAAAGAGACTAGTTAAAACAAATGTTGGTCCCTTGCAGTCAGAAACAGGTGAATTGATCATGGGGAACAAGGACATGGCAGACCAATTGAATAACTACTTTGGTTCTGTCTTCACTAAGGAAGACATAAATAATCTGCCGGAAATAGCAGTGGCACGGGGGTCAAATAAGATGGAGGAACTGAGTGAAATCCAGGTTAGCCGGGAGGTGGTGTTGGGTAAATTGAACGGGTTGAAGGCCGATAAATCCCCAGGACCAGATAGTCTGCATCCCAGAGTACTCAAGGAGGTAGCCACAGAAATAGTGGATGCATTAGTGATAATTTTTCAAAATTCCTTAGATTCTGGAGTAGTTCCTGAGGATTGGAGGGTAGCTAATGTAACCCCACTTTTTAAAAAAGGAGGGAGAGAGAAAGCGGGGAATTACAGACCAGTTAGTCTAACATCGGTAGTGGGGAAACTGCTAGAGTCAGTTATTAAAGATGGGATTGCAGCGCATTTGGAAAGTGATGAAATCATTGGACAAAGTCAGCATGGATTTACGAAAGGTAAATCATGTCTGACAAATCTGATAGAATTTTTCGAGGATGTAACTAGTAGAGTGGATAAGGGAGAACCAGTGGATGTGTTATATCTAGACTTTCAGAAGGCTTTCGACAAGGTCCCGCATAAGAGATTAGCATACAAACTTAAAGCACATGGTACTGGGGGTTCAGTATTGATGTGGATAGAGAACTGGCTAGCAGACAGGAGGCAAAGGGTAGGAGTAAACGGGTCCTTTTCAGAATGGCAGGCAGTGACTAGTGGGGTGCCGCAAGGCTCAGTGCTGGGACCCCAGCTGTTTACAATATATATTAATGATTTGGACGAGGGAATTCAATGCAACATCCATTTATAGAAATGGAAAATTTCTTTCATTTCAGGAGTTACAGGATATCTACGGATTGTCTTCACAACATTTGTTTAGGTATTTTCAAATTAGAGATTATTTCAAAGCTAATACACAGGATTTTAAAAATAAAGAACCAGGATTATTAGATGAATTGTTTAACTTGCATCCAACCACAGAAAAATTAATAGCTTATATATATATATAACATCATTATGGATAAGGAGAATCCAATAACTGAAACATATCGTCAAGCATGGGAAAATGAAACTGGATCACCTATAAGCAAAGAAAATTGGGAAGAAAGTTTACAACGAATACATCGGTGCTCGTTAAATGCTAGACATACATTAATACAATTTAAAGTATTATACAGATTACATTATTCGAAAACTAAATTAAATAGTATATTTCCTAATCTCTCCTCTATTTGTGATAAATGTAAGAATTTAGAAGCAAATTTAACACACAGTTTTGTTACATGTCCTAAATTGAATTATTATTGGACAGAAATTTTTAAAGTTATTTCTGAAGTTCTTAAAGTTCAACTAGACCCTGACCCAAAGTTAATAATATTGGGAATTCCTGAGTCCAATTTGATATTTACATTGGATCAAAGAAATTTCCTTGATTATTGTTTGATAATAGGGAAAAAAATAATACTGAAATTTTGGAAGGGAACATTATCCCCAACAATTAAAATGTGGGCATCAGAGATGTTGGAGACGTTATACTTGGAAATAATTAGATTTGTCCTTTTGGACAAGTATAATTCTTTTGAACAGATATGGTCTCCATATATACAGTATTTAGAGAAGTAGCTGTTCTTGGCATCACGGCTCGACGGGCACCCTGCGGGATTTGATGAAAATAATTCATTTGTATACTAGGATATATGCATGTCTCTATTGATATTATTATTTGTAGTTGTTTTGTTTACAATATATTGTGTGGTTTTTCATTTATATATATATATAATATTTTTTCTTAATTTTTTTTTTCTCACTTTTTTGTCTTTTTTCTTTTTCTTCATTTTCATTTTTCTCTTATACCAACTAATTATTACGGAATTATAATTTTATTGATTAATAATGGTATTTTTCTTTACTCACTTTTATTTTCAAAAAAATATAAGATAATAATCATTAGTGTGTTATGTACAAATATTGAATTAAGTTGATGTTTATAACTCAGTTTTAAACATTGAAAATTGGTTATTGCTAATAAAAAAATTATTAAAAAAAAAAAATTACCAGTAACACAATTTTGGACATAGGTCCGGAGATTATAAGGTGTAATTATTCATCCAGTCCTGAACTCAAGTTTCAGTCCAGCTTCCGTGTTGAACCAATTTATCCTTTTAGAAAATCAATAAATGGAGACCATATTCTAGCAAATTGTTCTGATTTGTCAATTATGACAAGTCTAATTTTTTCCAAATGTAAGGTCTCAGACAATTCCGTTGTTGAGTTTTTCCAAAATTTTAGCAATAATGTTTTCCCAATTATTATACTATAATCGAGAAAATGTATTTGATTTATTGGGAGTTAAAAAAAAAACTAAAAATTAAAAAAAAACAAAAAACATGAGGGTAGACTATTATCTGAATGGTGGCAGATTAGGAAAGGGGGAGATGCAACGAGACCTGAGTGTCATGGTACACCAGTCATTGAAAGTAGGCATGCAGGTGCAGCAGGCAGTGAAGAAAGCAAATGGTATGTTAGCATTCATAGCGAAAGGATTTGAGTATAGGAGCAGGGAGGTTCTACTTCAGTTGTACAGGGTTTTGGTGAGGCCATACCTGGAGTATTGCGTACAGTTTTGGTCTCCAAATCTGAGGAAAGACATCCTTGCCATAGAGGGGGTACAGAGAAGATTCACCAGACTGATTCCTGGGATGTCAGGACTTTCATATGAGGAAAGATTGGATAGACTCGGCTTGTACTCGCTGGAATTTAGAAGATTGAGCGGGGATCTTATAGAAACTTACAAAATTCTTAAGGGGTTGGACAAGCTAGATGCTGGGAGATTGTTCCCGATGTTGGGGGAATCCAGAACAAGGGGTCACAGTCTAAGGATAAGGGGGAATTCCTTTAGGACCAAGATGAGGAAAACATTCTTTACACAGAGAGTGGTGAGTCTCTGGAATTCTCTGCCACAGAAGGTAGTTGAGGCCAGTTCATTGGCTATATTTAAGAGGGCGTTAGATGTGGCACTTGTGGCTAAAGGGATCAGGGGGTATGGAGAGAAGGCAGGTACGGGATACTGAGTTGGATGATCAGCCATGATCACATTGATTGGTGGTGCAGGCTCGAAGGGCCGAATGGCCTACTCCTGCACCTATTTTTCTATGTTCTATGTTTCTACACCGGTCACCATGGAAGTAGGCGGGTCTGGTCCTAATAGGAACATATTAAGTGAAAGACACCTACAAATCGGGGGGATATTACATGGGTTCCTAAATGAATGATCTGAGATAACATCAGATCAGTTTATACTGTGCAGCATAAAAGGGTTTTGGATGGAATTCTATCTCAATTTGAGTCCACCCACTCAGCATGTTCCAAGCCGGACACTCATTTTCTCTCAGAAAGAGAACATGGAGATACAGGCAGAATTTGAAAAAATATGCAAAAAAGAGGTCATTGAGTAATCAGTTCGCCAACTCCACCAATTTGTGTCAAATATTTTCCCTCTGTCAAAAAAGGATGGAGGATGCTCGACCTGACGAGCCTTAACCCCTTTGTACAGTATAAACATTTCAAAATGGAAACTTTTACTACTGCCAAACACCTGCTTTCCAGACAATGTTATATGGCAATCATCAACCTTAAAATTGCATATTACTCAGTGTCTGTTCACTTCGATGGTAGGAGATATTTGAAATTTAGCTGGATGAATCAATTATGACAATTCAAAGTACTGCCTAATGGATTAAGCTCAGCTCCGAGATTGTTCACCAAATTGTTAAAGCCAATACTAGGGCTACTTAGAGCTCAGGGTCATATTGTAATGGCCTATTTGGATTATATTCTTATTGTAGGTAAGACTCGGGACGCAGCTGAATCGTCAGTATCAGTTGCTAAGCTCACTTTTGAAAGGATGGGGTTTATCATTCATCCAGATAAGTCCAAATTAACACCAGTCAGAGTTATTGATTATTTAGGTTTCACTATTAACTCAGATCACATGTCAGTAACTCTGCCCAGGGACAAAAGGCTGCAGCTAATTGAAGACTGTGTTAAGCTCATTGAAACAAAATGACCTTCAATTAGACAAGTGGCCAGCTTGGTTGGCAAATTGGTGGCTTTGTTTCCAGCTGCGCAGTTTGGACCTCTACATTACCCGAAATTACAACGAGCAAAGGAACAGGCACTGACGATGCATTCAGGTCATTATGACAGACCCATGCAAATACCACCTGCGGCCATTGCTGAAGTACAATGGTGGATTATGAATATCTCAAGCACTTCCAGCCAAATTCTGGTTGAACCACCTTCTATTGTCTTACATACTGATGTCAGTGCGCTAGGTTGGCGCGCTACTGATACTATTTCCAGCTGTGGAGGCAGATGGAATATGCATGAGGCACCTCTTCTGCAATCATGAGGAATTAATTATTCGGAGCTTTTGGGAACATTTTATGGGTTTAAAGCTTATTGTTCTACTAAAAGTCACTTGCATGTTCAAATTCAGATTGACAACACCACGGCAGTGGCGTATGTTAATCATATGGGGGGAATCAAGTCGGAATCTTGTGATAGATTGGCAAATCTGATTTGGGGCTGGTGTATTTCCAGAGACATTTGGCTTTCAGCTATCTACCTATCAGGTAGATTCAACATCATGGCAGACACAAGGTCTCGCAAGTTCAATGACAACACAGAATGGATGTTGAATCATGACATATTTAACAATGTTTTTGCTCGGTATGGGATGCCAGATATCGATTTGTTTGCATCCAGACTAAACCACCAGTTGCCTAAATATGTTTCATGGGATCCTGGGGCAGCAGCGGTAGATGCATTCTCGCTGCATTGGGGTGGAATGTTTGTCTATGCATTTCCTCCTTTCTGCCTCATCAGTCGGTGTCTGCACAAAATTAAGCTGGACTTCGCCTCGGGAGTGTTGGTGGTACCCGACTGGCCTACTCAGCCATGGTTCCCTCTCGTGTTACATATGAACATTCAGCCACTTATGACTGTTCCCAAACATAAAAACCTACTGGTACACCTTGTAACTGGTGGTCAACACCCTTTATATGATCGTATCAATCTGTTGGTTTGCAGATTCTAAGGAGGCCATATCTGGGGAGAGGACTATCGGATCGCACTGTGGATGTTCTTACTGCAGCCTGGAGGGATAGTACACAGAAGCATTACATCTCTTATATAAGGAAGTGGGAGGTGATCTGCTTCCGGCAAAATATTTCATACTACACAGCAGGCATCTCCAACGTACTAGAGTTCCTATCAACCCTCTTTTTCGATCAACGATAAAGCTAAAGTGAGATCAATACGGCCAGAAGTGCCTTGTCTTCATATTTATGGATGGGATTGGAATGATATTCTGTGGGTTCACACCCTCTCATCTCTAGATTTATGAAGGGGATTATTAATTCCAATCCTCCCAGGCCCAGGTATTCAACCATCTGGGATGTTAGCGAAGTACTTATGCTCCTACGTCAATGGACTCCTATCACAACCCTGTCTTTGGCCAAACTCTCCATGAAGGTAATCATGCTCATAGCACTGGTTTTGGCACAACGGGTGCAGACATTACAAAAACTGCGACTCGACTGGATGGAAGTATCTACAGATGCCATTACATTTTCCATCTACGATCTACTCAAAGAGAGCAGACTGGGTGTGACAGGGTTTAGGATTACCCTTTCGGCATACCCTATGGATTCACACCTATGTGTGGTCTCACACTTATTGGGTTACATCAAGGCCACCAGCGCCCTAAGAGGTGCGGAATCAACATTATTGATTAGCCACAAAAAAAAACGCACAATAAAGTGTCGGTTCAGACTATTTCAAGGTGGCTAATGCAGGTTCTGCCTTATGCAGGTATTGACACTGACATTTTAAAATCTCATTCCACCAGGGCGGCGTCAACGTCAGCGGCCAAGGCAATGGACGTCCCTATAGACCACATCCTTGTGGCCGCAGTGTGGTCAAGTGTGCGGATGGTTCGGCAATATTATCACAAACCACTTGCTGAACCTCGGGTATTTGCCCATTCTGTTTTAGCTTTTATAGCTTAGGAAGTTTTATAGCTTCCCCCTGGGACAGAGGGGTTGCTATTTATTTTCTTCAAAAATTAAACCGTTATTACATTTAAAATCAATGTCATGGTTTAATGCATTATTGATTCTTTCCTCATTCTGAGTCAATCGATGCAGTGAGATGCCTGGATTTGAATCTACGGCATGAAATCACAGAGCTTTGAAATCTTTACGTAGTCACTCACATGACTCTGAAGTAAAATAGTAAGATTAAATGAGAACTTACCAGTTTGAAGTTTGATCTTCATTTTATGAGGAGTTACGTTGGTGATTACGTGCCCTCCACGCCCAACCCTCTCTCACAAAGGACATCTGGTAGTTCTAGGTTTCTGCTCTTACTATTATACTTAAATTACTGTTACCTATGTTTAATTTGAAGATTGACGCGCATGCAGCCTGACAGGGTCTTCTTCACGTAATCACCAACGTAACGCCTCATAAAATAAAGATCAAACTTCAAACTGGTAAGTTCCCATTTAATCTTACTATTTTACTCCATGGGCAGTGAATAAACAATGACTGCAGGGAAAATAGTTAGAAAAAGTGCAGAAAACAGTCTCTGAATATTCCGTTTTCTGACTGTAGGCTCAATAAATCCATTTGGCCCAGGACATGGGCATTAGATGAAAGCAGCAATGTTACAAAATTTTGAGATTTAAAAAATCAAGTCTGTAATTGATCCATCTGATAAAGCATAAAAATAAGTTTAATTTGACACCTAGTTCACTTTCATATCTTCTGTATTAAAAAAGTTATGGCCATTTTCATACTCGGAAATTAGCATCTTGTTCCCCATTGCCTTTGCATTGACTTAACTCAAAAGCTGTGATCGAGGACAGTCAAAAGCCCATAACTTTCTTAAAAATTAACAGAACTCAATGAAATTTTCAGTTATTACAGATCGAAGCTTTCTGAAACAAATATAAAACATCTTACTTGGATAACCTGAAATTAAAGCATATAATTAGTTAGTTACCTAATTGTAGCTAATTACAAAATAGACCATCGCGTTGGAAATAGTAATAAACACCCAGACTGCCTTGAAAATTCAAAAATGTGATCTTCTAAAGATCAGAACTTTAATATTATTGTATTATATGCTGTAAGTCCATAACAGATAGGTAAATAAATTACAATTTCTAGCAAAAGCCAAAGTCTTTATAGAGAAGATCAGTTGCTAGCTGGTACATCGGTATATCAAAATCAGTAGCATCATCATACTCCTCAGATTGCAACCAATAAGCAACTCTGTACATGTTGTTTTTCCTCAACTTTTCAATTTTGGCATTGTACACTACAAGTTTTTGCTCTTCAAACCACACATGACATGCCTTTCTGCCAACTACTTTTCCATTAATAATGTCCTGCAGATCATCACATTTGGAGTAGTCCAAATTTGGGTAATCTCTGCGAATGCTGTTTAAATCAGTCTTTTTCAATTTTTTCACTAGTTTTTTCCTCTCTTTCGTGTCTCGAGCATGCTCGTTGCCTTTCTGTCGCTTGATGATTTCTGCTCTCAATTCCTTCTGTTTTTTCTTCCGTCTGTTCCTCTGCACTCTCCCCCATGTCACTGCCTTGCAGAGCACCTCCTCCCTACGATGATCCTCGAGATTATCAAGGTAATTGACTGTTCTATTCTTGCAAGCCCGCATCCTACATGACAAATAACACATGGTGGCGTTGGGAGATTTCTGTTTCGATGAGCTAAACATCCCCATTATCTCCTCCGCATCAATGTTGTGTGATCTTGCAGATGCAGTCTCCTCCTTCAGTTTCTCAGTTACATCAAGTTCAAAGTATTTACTATACTGCCTCTCCAACACAGTGATGACAGCTTAAAGACAGCTCCTCACCTTTGAACTGAACTGTGGATGTACTGGTAGCTCCCGAAGTTTTGTCAACGTGGCATCAAGATGTACCTCCTCACCGAAGAAATCTTCCCTTGCCAATATCAAGTTGTCTGGATTTTCTGTGGCTTCCTTTAGAGCAGCAATCACCCCTTTAACCACTTTGATGCCATCAACATGGTTGATCTGATTCTGGCTTGAAGTGTAGAAGCGCTTCATCCAAGGCCCAGTCAGATATTTGCCAAGTAAGCCTAATATCTGAAGTTCTACTTTTGCTTCAGCCTGGGTGAAGTCATGGAGGATGGCGCTTTTCAACCCCCCACAGGATGTTCAGCTATTCAGCAGGGCAACATAGTCATCATAATGTTCTATGAGCTTCCCACCAATGTGAAACTGTATGTGCAATCTGTTGCCACGGTACCATGGGAGGACACCTCGGGGGATGTTCCTGTCATCTAAAAATGCAACACAATTCTTTTGGGTCCCCTTTTCCATTTTTGTACCTAAGCTTGCTCATCTGCAGAATGGCATTTACTGCTAGACAGTCTTTCCCAAACAAGAATAGTCCTCCTGATTGTTTCTGCACTTTTAGGGCTGAGCGGACTGATGTAGCAATAGAGTCAAGCGGATGCAAGTGGCAGTAGAGCTCGTTCAAATATTTATCCCACTCACTACTCACTATCCGAATAGCAGCATGATTAGCTGCACACCTGTCACTAATTGTGTTCGAAATGTTATCTATTATTTATTGTCTGGTATCTTGAAAATTTGCTTGTTCGTTGAAGTGTATGTTTTACACAAATTGTCAATTGTTTGACAAATATGTTGTGCATAGTCCTCAGCAGTGCCACCGGCCAATTCATCCACTGCTGCAGAGAGACATTTGTTTGTGGTTGTGAAATGAACATTGTTGATGTGGGTCTCTTCCTGGGTGGTTGCATCAAATCCCACAGTCAAACCCTTTGTTGCCAGGAGCATCTCTGCTGTTTGCAACTCAGCAATAGCTCCCAATTCTCGGGCCATAACTTAAACTGCACTGCGTCGAGGAACATAATCCAGATGAAGTTCACTCCGCTTGTAGAACTGACTTATCAGGATTGGAATGTTTGCTGTGGGAGTTTTGTTTACGATACAGTCAAACACATGCATCCTTGTTGTTGAGTAGGTTTTATGGCCCACCTTTGCCTGGATAATACTGGCAGCCTGCAGAGTTTCGATTATTTCTTTGAGGACAAGATTGTCAAATTCGAGGCGTCTCACATCCTCTTCCCTGTCCTTTAAATTTTCATGAACTTTTCTGTACTGGTGAATTGAAACAGTTTTCCTCTTTTTCGTACTGCCACGAAACATCAGCAATTGTCTGTGTGCTTTTTTAAGTCTCAAAAGCTCTGCCTTGGTTTCAGCAAGCTCTTGTGCCACAGTATTCCCACATAATTTGGTTTTGAGTTCCTGAATCTTTCTGTCCTTTAAATCTATTTGGTTTTGCTTTCTCTTTAAGGCTTGGTTAATTACATGTTTGGGAGTTTTCAACCGTGCCCTAAGTTCACTGATCTTTGCGTGATACTTTGTTGAAAGAGCAGCCCTGGATTCGTACAGAAAGTTTAGTCTTTTATTCAATTTCTGTTTCCCTGGTGAAAGACTTAGAAATGCTCTGCTACGTCTTGTTGAAACATTAGATGTTGATGGCATTGGTTCAGGTGAGGCAGCAGCTTTTGTTGGCATTGCTAGATTCAGTGGAGGATGCAGACTATGACTGTCATCGCCCATGTCCTCAGTGTCTTGAAATATGGGCACTTGGCTTTCAGCTGATGTCAAGGATTCAGGATCTTGAGCACCAGGCAGTGGAATGTCATCTAATGAAAGGTGTTGACTGCCTTCTGGAAGTTTAAAAGTTTCATCACAGATTTCCATAAATGCTCCAAGTTCCTTGGGATTGGTGAGTTTTTTAAACTTAAGCAAAGTCTGGGTAACAAGAGCCTTCACTCTTAACTTAACAGCACCAAATGAATAGCCTCCTGCTTCCGACAAAGAGAAATGTGAATTCAGCGATTTCTCTGTTTGAGACAGACTTTTTCCAAACGAGGTATATAAGTACAAGATGTGTCCATTTTTAAGATCCCTCTTAGACTCTGGCATGACAGAGAACTTCACTTCAAGTTGAACTTTAGCTATGCCTGTCTGGGCTTTTGGATTGACAATTTTGCATTTCTTCTTTGGAGACATCTGTTTACAATGTAAATTAAAAAAAAAACACTGAACAGCATTAACAGAAACAAGTTATTATTTGCAGTTTTAGCAAAAAAGGTAGAAATGATAAAGTTAAATGCTAAAACAAAGAGTAAATACTCAACACAAAAAATCAGTTTCATATAAATTCAATTACTAGATCTAAACATCTATCCATTTCTTAAGAAATGATAAACATTTTTAAATTGCCTAAGTGTCCAAATAACATTCACACAATAATTCACAAAGTAATACGATTTTTAAATCTCATTTTCATGAATTTATAGGCCAAATGGAAGGAATTTAGTGTTTGATTCCTGTAAATTAATGGCCATTTAAATCAACCAGTGAGTGGGTTTTAGTGGAATGCGGTGGATTGGAACGTTGCGGTTTGCGGTGAAGTCAGGAGGAAAAATACTGTTGGTTCATACATTTTTTTGGACCTCATTTTGCAACATGAAAGTGTGATTAAAGCGTCCCTAAAAACCAACTTTTAATATAAAAATAAACTGTGTACCTTTTCTTCTCCCCTATGCAAAATCCTTCCTGTTGTCGGCGCTCACGGCTTTTGAAGGTGATTTTTAAATTACTCTAGTTAATAAATAATCTAGCGTAATTTAAAAATACCTTCATGAATGAAATGTCAGAGCGATTTTTCTTCTGCAATGAAATCGCCCGACATTGATCGATTTTCCCAGTCTGCAGAAAAACGGCATTTTAAGCCCGCCCCCCTCTGAAAGGCGCTAAAGTCGCGCACACGGGGAGCGGCAGAACTGCAGTGCTGCTCAAGGTAAGTTTTGTAACATACCTACAGAAAGCCTCCTGACAATTCTGTTTGCTTGCTAGGAAGAAAAGCTTGATTGTAAAAGAAGAGTAATCATTTTTTAAGTCAAATTTAAAGCAAGGGTGAGTTGCAATTTATAGAACAGTACAGCATAGTACCAATAATGTCTATGCTGACCATGATGCCAATTTAAAATGCACATCTGCCTGCATATGTCTATATTCCTCCACTCCCTATTTGTTGATGTGCCGTCCTAAATATTCCTTAAAGCTTGCTATTGTATCTGCTTTCACCGTCTCCTCTGGCAGTGTGTTCCAAGCAGGTTTGAAGGTTAATTGACTTTGGTAAATTGTCCTTAGGGTGTAGGCTAGAAATAGTGTAGGGGTGATTGATGGTAGGGGTGGATTTGGTGGGCTAAAGAGCGGGTTTCCACACTGTATCTCTAAACTAAGCTAAACCAAACCACACACGTATGTTTTATCAACCTGATGCAGGCCACAAATAAAATAAAATAAAGTCAAGTCAAGACAGTTTATTGTCATGTGTCCCAGATAGAACAATGACATTCTTGCTTGCTGCAGCACAATAGAATATTGTAGGCATAAATACAGATCAGATCAGTGTGTCCATATAACCATAGAATATATAAATACACACAAGTAAACAGATAAAGTGCAATAGGCTGTTATAGTTCAGAGTTTGTTTGAAGTTGTGTTTAATAGTCTGATGGCTGTGGGGAAGAAGTTGTTCAGGTGTTCCTGTTCCAGTGCAACTTCACTGCCTTTTCCTTCCGTCTTTTCACTTGGATTTCAGCAAATAAAGGCCAATAAATGCTTTTTTACTTTAAGGTGTGCATGGAGTCAGTTATGTTTCATTCAAGGTTATGGGGAAGTAATTTTCTTCTGCACATGTTGAAATCTCAAAACCCAGGACTCCTGTGTAATTATATATGGAAATAGTGCATTGATTGCAATGTGCTTGAGAAGTGCAAACTTTCCCCTGCGTTCTCTGCCACAGCAGGAGCTCTTAACACAGCAGCAGGTGCAGCTGCTTCAAGTAATGAGGTTGCTTTATGGCTAATTTTCTCTGGTGTGGCGAGTGGATGATGGTAATGTACTTTGTGAGTTCAATGACAAACAGAATATTGTGCCATCGCAGGTGACGTCTGGGATGTTTTGTTTTAAAGGTACAGGACTCCCCACCAAAAAGAAGGAAGAATTCTTGTGGAATTCATTGCCACAGAAGGCTGTGGAGGCCAAGTCAATAGATATTTTTAAGGCCAGCTCTTGTAGCCTTTGCCTCTGTGGGTCATTGATGGTGTCCAGCATAAGATTGGTGAGTGGCTCAACATTAGTAACACTTTTGGATGATCTTATGTGTGATCTTGATGTTGATAGTAGATGAGAGAGAGCAGGTGGATGTCCAAACTTCCAGCTTAAGGCACTCCTCTGCTCTTTGTAGGATTTATGCAGGGGTTAAAAAAAAACATGCTGAAGTTAATCTCAGATGCTGAAGTGGCATTTTATTTTCACGCTAAGCATTTATTTTCCTCGCATCATTTTCTCGCACATCATGGCTGTTTTTTAGATAGTATCCATATGAAGAATGATAATGAAGATAATAGTATCCATATGAAGAATGATAATGGATAATAATCCATATGAAGAATGATAACTATCCCATCAGATAAAATCTGAGCATTACTCAGGGAAAAGCTTTCCTTTACACCATCAAGGAATGGAGTTTTAATATTCTCCTAACAGCTATGTATATTTACCTGTTATCCTTGCCTCGGGGATAACACTCTCAGCTCGTAGTCAGAATGCTGAGGGCTGCATTGTTGGAGGGCCTCATCTATTGAAAAGACGGTACACCCACAAGCACTCTCAGGCGATCAACGTTGCACCATTTTAAAGAAGAGCAAACAAGCTACGATCAACAACCATCCTATCCTGTCTCCGCAATCCAGTTATACACATACTATTTATCCTGTTTCAAATAATAAAACAGTGATTACGTTTGAGAAGCATTCGATTGGAAAGATATTGAGAAGGCCTGAATGTGCAAAAGGTGTTTTATAACATTACATAATGTACTGATCGCTTCTTCTATGATTTCACAAGTCATAGAGTTGTAAACAAATCCATTCTCCTGCCTTCTCTCCATAACCTCTGGCACCCTTAATGCTGTTGCAATTATTTGGTCTCAATGTCACTGGCCACATCTGTAAGACCTTGACAGAGTGAATGCGGAGAGGATGTTTCCATTAGTGGGAGAGTCTAGAACCAGAGGCCACAGCCATGAAATAAAAGGACATACCTTTTGAAAAATGAGACGGAATTTCTTTAGTCAGACAGCGATGTATCTATGGAATTCATTGCCACAGACGGCTGTGGAGGCCAAGTCAATGGATATTTTTAAGGCAGAGATTGACAAATTCTTACTAGTAAGGGTGTCGGGGGTTATGGGGAGAATGCAGAAAATGGGGTATAGAGAGAAAGATAGATTAACCATGATTGAACGGCAGAGTAGACATGAAGGGCCAAATGGCCTAAATCTGCTCCAAGAACCTATGAACTTATGAAGAGAACTAACTGTGCATTTATTTACTAATGTTGTAGACATTTATAGCAAAACCGGTAGCCAAGGTAGAATGTTTACCACTGAGCCGAAAGGCATAGACAGTCAGAATCTATTTCCCAGGATGGAAATGCCAAAGACCAGAGGGCATAGGTTTAAGTGAAAGGGACAAAGTTTAAAGGAGATGTGCAGAGCAGGTTTGTTTAGTTTAGAGATACCGCATGGAAACTGGCCCTTTGGCCCACCAAGTCCACAATAATCATTGATCATCTGTACACATTAGTTCTATGTTATCTGCCTCTCTCATCCACTCATCCACTCCATGCACACTAGAGGCAATTTACAGAGGTCAGTTAACCTACAAACCCACACATTTTAGGGATGTGGCAAAAAATTGACGAACCCAGAGGAAACCTGTGCGGTCACAGGGAGAATGTGCAAACTCCACACTGCCACCACCTGGGTCTCTGGCTCTGTGAGGCAGCAGCTTAACTAGCTGCGCCACTGTGCCAATTGTTTACACAGAGTGGTGGGTGTCTGGAACACGCTAACATGGGCAGCGGTTAAAGCAGATTCGATAGTGGCCTTTAAGAAGCTTTTAGATAGGCATATGGGAATAGAGGGGCATGGATAACGTGCAGGCAGAGGAGATTAGTTGAACCTGGCATCATGTTCAGCGCGGACATTGTAGGCTGAAGAACGTGTTCTTTGCTGTACTGATGATCTATGTTCAATGAGATCAGATTTGCTGGAGAAATATATTCCATTAAACACAACAATGGTCGGAGAAGATCAATAACCTTTCAAAGATGGACTTACCATTAAACTAATCAATAAACTGCCCTTGGTGCAAAACAGAAGATTTGTATTAATTCACAAATGCCATTGTGCTTCATGAAATCTCATCAAAAGTAAGCATTTATTCTCTCTTAACATATGTACATACACACACTAATTTATTTTAAGTTGAAATGCTACTACTGTGCAAGATGAGCCCCAGGTGACCTCTGAAGTAAAGGAGTTGTGGATACACCATTTAACATCCTTTGAAGATATGATGATATATGGCTATTGACCCAACAATGGTCAGAGGAGATCAATACCCATCCAAATATATTACTTGCATAAACTGTACCAATATATCCAACATTACAGTGAACATCAAGAGCAGTCCTTAAACTATCTGCTTATGACTGAGCAAAGAGCCAGACTGAGCAAATGAAATTGAATTACACCCAAAAAGTAAGTTGTCATTAGAGCCAGGATGTTTAGGCACTAAAAAACTCTGAAATAGGCAGGCAAAAAGGCATAATAAAATTACAAAAAAGGCACGAAAAAGGCATTTATTGACAAAAAAAGGCATAAAAGGACATTTATTTCCACCACCAAAATATGGCTCAAAATAATAATATAAAGATATACTACATTAAATGACCATAGATGCCTGGTTGCACATAATTACTAGCATTTTTTTCAAACCATCTGGTGTTCAAATATGCCGTCTGTCAGACAGAATATGCTTCAGTTGTGAAAAATATCTTTTTACCTCAGCTGAGGTCACTGGTGCATACCTGAAACAAGCTACAGACTCTATATTCATGTCGATACCTTGTGCATTACAACTGCCTTTGAGAACTTTAGCTATTTCTTCAAGATCTTTGTTAGCTAAAATCACTATCTCACATTTTTTCTTGTATGTCTTTACCTACATCACCAAGAACTTTACAAGTATCATAGAAACATAGAAACATAGAAAATAGATGCAGGATGAGGCTATTTGGCCGTTCGAGCCAGCACCGCCATTCATTGTGATCATGGCTGATCGTCCGCTATCAATAACCTGTGCCTGCCTTCTCCCCATATCCCTTGACTCCACTAGTTCCTAGAGCTCTATCCAACTCTCTCTTAAATCCATCCAGTGATTTGGCCTCCACTGCCCTCTGTGGCAGGGAATTCCATAAATTCACAACTCTCTGGGTGAAAAAGTTTTTTCTCACCTCAGTCTTAAATGACCTCCCCTTTATTCTAAGACTGTGGCCCTTGGTTCTGAACTCACCCAACATTGGGAACATTTTTCCTGCATCTAACTTGTCCAGTCCTTTTATAATTTTATATGTTTCTATCAGATCCCCCCTCATCCTTCTAAACTCTAGTGATTACAAGCCTAGTCTTTTCAATCTTTCCTCATTTGACAGTCCCGCCATCCCAGGAATCAATCTCGTGAACCAACGCTGCACTGCCTCAATCACAAGGATGTCCTTCCTCAAATTAGGAGACCAAAACTGCACACAATACTCCAGATGTGGTCTCACCAGAGCCCTATACAACTGCAGAAGAACCTCTTTACTCCTGTACTGAAATCCTCTTGTTATGAAGGCCAACATTCCATTAGCTTTCTTCACTGCCTGCTGTACCTGCACGCCAACTTTCAGTGACTCGTGTGTACAAGGATGCCCAGGTCTCACTGTACCCCCCCCCTTACCTAACCTAATCCCATTGAGATAATAATCTGCCCCCTTGTTTTTGCCGCCAAATTGGATAACCTCACATTTAGCTATATTATACTGCATGTGCCATGCATCTGCCCACTCACTCAACCTGTCCAGGTCCCCCTGCAACCTCCTAACATCCTCTTCACAGTTCACACTGCCACCCAACTTTTGTGTCATCTGCAAACTTGCTAGTGTTGCTCCTAATTCCCTCTTCCAAATCATTAATATATATGGTAAACAGTTGCGGCCCCAACACAGAGCCTTGCGGCACTCCACTCGCTACTGCCTGCCATTCTGAAAAGGACCCGTTCACTCCTACTCTTTGCTTCCGGTCTGCCAACCAATTTTCTATCCATGTCAACACCCTACCCCCAATACCATGTGCTCTAATTTTAGTCACCAGTCTCCCGTGCGGGACCTTAACATAGGCTTTCTGAAAGTCTAGATACACTACGTCCACTGGCACCCCTTCATCCATTTTACTTGTCACATCCTCAAAAAATTCCAGAAGATTAGTCGAGCATGATTTCCCTTTCATAAATCCATGTTGACTTGGACTAATCCTTTTACTGCTATCCAAATGCTCCATTATTACCTCTTTAATAATTGACTCCAGCATCTTTCCCACCACCGAAGTCAGGCTAACTGGTCTGTAATTCCACATTTTCTGTTTTGCTCCTTTCTTGAAAAGTGGGATAACATTGGAAAATGATCACCAATGCGTCCACTATTTCTAGAGCCACCTCTCTGAGGATCCTGGGATGCAGACCATCAGACCCAGGGGATTTATCATCCTTCAGCCCCATTATCATACCCAATACTATTTCTCGCCTAATGAACATTTCTTTCAGTTCCTCTACCCCCTTAGATCTTCTGTCCTCCAGTACATCTGGGAGATTGTTTGTGTCCTCCTTAGTGAAGACAGATCCAAAGAACCTATTCAACTCTTCTGCCATTTCCTTGTTGCTCATAATTATTTCACCCGTGTCTGCCTTCAAGGGACCCACATTTGACTTTGCTACTCTTTTTCCCTTAACATATCTAAAGAAGCTTTTACTGTTCTTCTTTTATAATCCTGGCCAGCTTCCCCTCATACTTCATCTTTTCAGCCCGTATTGCCCATTTTGTTTCCTTCTGTTGTCCTATGAAAGCTTCCTAATCCTCTGGCGTTCGGCTGCTGTGTTATACATCTTTTCTTTTAGTTTTATTCTATCCCTAACTTCTCTTGTCAGCCACGGTTGCCTCCTACTTAGAATCTTTCTTCCATTTTGGATTGAAATGATCCTGCATCTTCCGGATTATGCCCAGAAATTCGTGTCATTGCTGTTCCACCGTCATTCCTGCTAGGATCCCTTTCCAGTCTACTTTGGCCAGCTCCCCTCTCATGCCTTCATAGTCCCCTTTGTTCAACTGCATCACTGCCACTTCCGATTTAACGTTCTCCTTCTCAAATTGCAGATTAAAACTAATCATATTATGATCACTACCTCCAAGCGGTTCCTTTACCTCGAGTTCTCTTATCATATCTGGTTCATTGGACAACACTAAATCCAGAATTGCCTTTTCTCTGGTCGGCTCCATTACAAGCTGGTCAGTTACTTTGTTGAAAACCTGCCAGTTATTCGTTATTGTTTTGCCACGTTTCTCAAGGGAAGTGGTAGCTTGTGGGAAGTTTGCAAAATTGGAAACAATAAACACAAGATCGCGGTGGAGGGACTTTTTCGGCATGATTTCACTGATGATCCTGACTGCAGCAGATTCTTCTTCTTCAAAACAGTTGACGATTTATTTTATCTTTTCAAAATTTGCATCAGAGTAGAGTACAGCAGAGAACCATGCACCCCACTTAGTCAAACCGGGCTGAGGAGGTAGCGGAATCTCGGGTGACATTTCCTTGAACAACTGCACACTTGACGGTACTTTGAGGAAGGTTTTCTTGACATTGGAAACTAGGCGATTGACATTTAGAAACAAGCTACGTCTGTGCTTGGCCATTTTATGAAGTCCTTGAGCTAAGCATGTCAAATGCAACATTTTGGAGAATAAAACTTCAAGTCACAAACAGAAGTACATTCTCGTGTTTTATACCTTCTGGCCAAAGTACAGCAAGTGAAGATGTAAACAACTGAGCAATAGTCGAGCTGTTTGACTTATCCAATACTTCTGATGTCAACAAATACTCCTTTGATGGTTGACCTGCCTCCATTGTAGTGATGACCACATTGGCAACATATCTCCCCACAGCATCAGTTGTCTCGTCTATTGAGATCCATATTTTGTTGCATGCTACTTCATCTCTAATTTTCTGCACAACAATGTTGATGTTGCTGTCAAAATAATTTTTCCATAATGATGATTAGCTTGGTATATGTTCCTCGGTGTATTTCTCTAAAAAACCTCTGAGAGATTTGTTTTCAAATTTCCACAGTGGAATTCCAGCATCAATGAATGCCTTGCACAGATCACTCCAAAACTCAGATTTGCGACTGGAGCCAGCAGTAAATGTAGTGAGGAAACAAGCTTGGGTATTTCGCTTGGGTAGTCAACACCCCAGCGGTATCAACATTGACTTCTCTAATTTTAGATAGGCCTTGTCTTCTCCCTCCTCCCCTTCCCCCTTACCAGCTCTCCTAGTCCTACTGTTTCCGCCTCTTCCTTCCTTTTTCCCGCCCACCCCCCCCACATCAGTCTGAAGAAACGTCGCCTATTCCTTCTCTCCATAGATGCTGCCTCACCCGCTGAGTTTCTCCAGCATTTTTCATCTACCTTCGATTTTTCCAGCCTCTGCAGTTCTTTCTTAAATAGATCTTTGAGAAAACGGAACCAGCGGGCAGCATCACGAACGAATGAACAACTGACGGTGGCACCCTGGGTTTTGCCGCAGTTGTGGAAATTTTCTTGTAAGTTATACTATGTTAACACATTAATAATAACATTAATATTAACATAGAAAATGCCTTTGTAATCACTGTACAATTGGAGAAAATAGCACAACCTTTTTGCAAAACAGCAAAAAATGGCTGATTTACGCACTCGATCATGAAAAAGGCATTATCCTGGTGAAATCATCAAAATAGGCATGAAAAGGCACATCACATTTATGGCAATATCCTGGCTCTAGTTATCACAAACTGGTTGCAGCAACAATGCACCTGAAGGGACTCACTTTCAATTTCTGATTGTAACATGCAGCAAAAAAAGGATCAAATTTTAATGGAATCATCATTAAAATATTCAGCATGGAAACATGCCCTTTGACCCATCGAGTCCTCACTGACAGTCTCATTCACATTAGTTCTATGTTATCCCACTCTCTCATCCACTTCCAACACAGTAGAGGCAATTCACAGAAGCTAATTAAACTGCAAACCCACATGTCTTTGGGATGTGGGAGAAAACTGGAGCATACAGAGGAAACACATGTGGTAAAGCGAAAGTGCAAACTCGACCCAGACAGCACCCAAGGTCAGGATCGAACCCGGTTCTCTGGCACTGTAAGGCAGCAGGTCTACCAGCTGTGCCACTGTGCTGCTCTCCAATAAAACTTATTTGTTATGTAGATTGAACTAAATCTAACATAATAATTGTCTGTCATGATTCTTTCCTCTGTTTATTTAACTCCAATTAACATTCAGCTTATATTTCCATTTCTGCTGAACTGTATCCATCAATAAAATAAATAGTAACATTTGACTGTTTGAGACTGGAGTCTGAGTTTTTCTCGTCTCTCTGCATTATGCCCACACTTTGACATATTTGGCATCTTCTCTGCTGTCTTCAAAGCTTGAATACTCTGTAGAAAGTAGTTCTTCAAAAACGACTAGAAGAATCCTGCGTCAATGAAATGATGAAGTATCGAATACTGACAATGATAAAGGTGGGAGTGTTATACAGCTCCAAACAGTGACCACTGTTGTTGTAATCTTGACTATTATGCAATGGCATAGAGTTTTGTCTTGCGATTTGTCTACCGACCAGCTGAACCAAGGTTGATCAGGGTCTCTGGTGAGGATTCCACAGAGGCTGTCAAAGACCTGAGTGGCTGAAAATATTTCTCTTGGTAAGAACGGAGTGAGTTACTGGGGAGGGGGTGATAAGCAGAGAAATCTGTGAGCTTGGGGTAACCAACATTTCTTGTGGTTGAGGTAACTCGGGGTTGCAATTGGGGAAAGAGGACCAGCATGTCCAATCTGGAATGGAACCCCCAACTGGAATTTCTAACTTTTTTTGTTTTGAACTTGGGTTTCTTCCAGAAAAAAAAATCTGCCAATCGTACGCACCTTCTCTCATCTTGCAAACAATGGCATGGATTCTGGGCCAGAGCACTCATCACGGTGTGCTAACTACACACCATTGTTATCCAACACCAAACACACTTCCACCTGATTCTTCTGTCTGGTACTTGCTGCAAGCTTATTTATTTATCTGAATTGTTCTTGTTAAAAATAGCACACCCCTCGTCTCTGATGACTTGCCGGATAAGTGTTCATCCAACAATGCAGCTAGTGGCCAACTCTATCTTGGGATACACACATCTCTTTGATAGTATAACCAAAATAAAAGGGTGACATCTGAAGATTCTTGTGAATTAACTGAGAATTTTACAATAATATCTCTCTGCTTTACTGCCAACATGTAAACATGTGATTGTTTGGTTCAACTGGTGAACACACTTCAAAGCTTCGTACTAAAGCAATATCGTATCCAAGCTAACGGTGAATTTTTAGTGTGTGATATGACTGTATAGTCTGTTTCACAGAAAGACACAGCAGATGAGATAATAGTACACATTCTCATACTGATTTATGCAAGTTTAATTTGACATAATCCATTTCCTTACTATCTTATTTGAATCATTTTTGAACATTGTTAATGTATATTAAGTAATATGCACTTGTATTAAAAATTTACATATACTTAGTAATATTTTCCAATCATATTGTCCTACTTAAAGCAGATAAATTCTCTTCTTCTATTCATATAAAATTTGTTTTGTATTGCATTATAGTCTCATTTCAAAATAGAGTCCAGTTGAATCATCATAAAGCTCAATCAATAACCCAATTTCAGTATTGTTAAATGAACCTTAAATAAAAGGGCAATTATGGCAGTCTTGCCAATTATGACAATTATTAACAATCGCTTTATGGTTTAATGATATTTTCATAGCAGAGCAAAAATAATGTGATAATTGACTGTAATCTCTGCAGTGCAACTTGCGATATGGCTCAGTGAACATTGTGGAAAGAGGTCAATGCATCATTGATGAGGGAACCTCCAGCAATGCCCTGTCACAATTCACTCAATTCACTCAAGCTTCAGTTACCCATGAGATATACCCATATGGGATATGTAGATTCATAAATGGGGTTTTTCTTTTTAAAGGTGATTGAGTGATCATACCTTTTGAAATTGTTATTGTGGCGATACTTCCTCAAATCGAAGTTGGTTGATTAACCATCTCATTACTTCAGACATGGTGAAATGGCCGCATTGTTTGGTTCCCTAATAATTCAATTGTTTTTGATATGTGACATGCAAATAGCTATGCTCGAACCTTGCAATAGCTGTTTGGCAGCCGTCATCTTAACAATTGCATTGAGATAAAATGGACGTGAAAGAAGTTTTGTGTGAAAACTTCTGTAAAAGATCTGACCCCATAATATCGAGCATGAATTGTGAGTGTTACCAACTAGGAACATTGACCTTTAGGAAAACATTCCAGCTAAGACATTTAATAGGGTCATGTAGCATGGAAACAGGCCCTTTGGTCCAACTTGCTCATGCCGACAAAGTTGCCCCATCTACACGTTCACCTGCCTGTATATAGCCTATATCTTTCTAAACATATTTTACCCATAGACTTGTCGATATGTCTTTTAAATGTTGTTAGAGCACCTTTATAGCACCCTAAGGGTGGCACAGTGGCACAGTGGCACATTGGTAGAGTTGCTGTCGTACAGTGTCAGAGACGCAGGTTCAATCCTGACTATGAGAGCTATCTGTACGGTATTTGTAAGTTCTCCCTGTGACCATGTGGGTTTTCTCCAGATACTCCAGTTTCCTCCCAGACTCTAAAGACATACAGGTTTGTAGGTTAATTGGCTTCCGTAAAAAAAAATCATAAATTGTCCCTAGTGTGTAGGATAGTGCTGGTGTACAGGAATTGCTAGTCGGCGTGGACTAGTTAGACTGAACGGCCTGTTTCTATACAGTATCTCTAAAGTAAAGTGAAAGGCACCTGCCTCAACTACCTCCTCTGGCAGATCGTTCCGTATACTCACAATCCTTTGTGTGAACAAGTTGCCCTTCAGGTTGTTGTTAAATCTTTCACCTCTCACCTTGAACCTATGTCCTCTAGTTCTTAATTCTTAACTTCTGGGTAAAAGACTGTGCATTTATCCCATCTATTCCAATGTGGTATAAATCTATTCAGCGATGTAGATTGCTGTGGGGAATGGACTGCTATTAAATCACTGGAGATATTCTAAGTACAAAGGGTTAAATTATTAGCTTGAAAATGGAGGTATGTAATGACATTCTGTTTGATTGTGATGTAAGAGTAAACTCCGTTTTTTTAGATAACACTCTCAGAAAAAAAGAAAAATCACTTCTTCCCCAGCTTTGCTTTCATCTAATACATCGTGTCTTTTTCAAAAATCTGAGTACAAACAGTGCGAGTGCATTTAGAGCATGACAGTCATTAGCTACACAAAGGCCAGTGTTCTCCCTGACTTGTGATGCTTTGGGGGCCATCCATCAGCTACAGCACTGGAGACGTGACAAACAGGCTATTGTTAACTTGTCTTAAACAATCAGCATCGATTGCAAAGCTGCATTGGGAAATCAAGAGCTTGAGACGACTTCACTAGCTGTCTAGTGAAGTCGTCCCATCCATCCGGATGGACTTCTGGATGGACTTACAATCAGTCGCTTTCCAGCTCTTTGCTCCACTGTCCAAATATGGAGACTGGAAAGGAGTTGCACTTTGCTTAACTCATGAACAGTAAATATCAAAAAATCCAACTCCACGACATGCTGGAAGAACCATTGTCAATTCTGAGTTTAGCTTTAGCTTATCTTTATGATTTGGGATAAACTCTAATTAGAACTTATATACGATATGATAGAACTTTATTTATCTCAGGAGGGAAATTGGTCTGCCAACAGATAAAACCCAACAAGATGAAACATGAAATTAAAGTGACGAATGGAAATATTCCAGGATTGGGAATGTGCAAAGATTGTGGAGTGTGTGTGTGTGGGCGGGGGGGAGTCAGTCTACTCTATGGCAGAAGGGGGAGGAGTTGTACAGTTTGATATCCACAGGGAAAAGGGATCTCCTGTGGCGTTCTGTGCTGCATCTTCGTGGAACCAGTCTGTTGCTGAAGGTGCTCCTCAGGTTGACAAGTGTGTCATGGAGGGGGTGAGCTGTATTGTTGAAGATGCTCCGCAGGTTGAGGAGCATCTTCCTCTCCAAGACCACCTCCAATAAATCCAACTCCACCCCCAGGACGAAATCAGCCTTCCTGATGAGCTTGATAATTCTGTTGGCGTCCGCGGCCTTCACCTTGCTAACACAGCACACGACAGCCAAGAAGATGACACTGGCCACCACCGATTGATAGAACATCTGCAGCATCTTACTGCAGACGTTGAAAGAGCGGAGCCCCCACAGAAAGTACAGGCAGGTCTGTCCCTTCTTATACAGCGCCTCAGCGTTCCTGGACCAGTCCAGTTTAGTGCCAGGTAAACTCCAAGGAACTTGTACTTCTTGATAAACTGCACATCCACACCCGTGATGAAGCCAAGGGACAGGGGTATTCCTTTCCTAAAGTCCACCACTGACTCTTTAGTCTTGTCAGTGATGGGCTGTAGGTGATTCAGTCCACATCACTCAACAAATTTGTTGACTACACCTCTGTATTCAGCTTCCCTTCCCTCACTGATGTCATCCAAAAACTTCTGCAGGTGGCAGGATTCTGAGTTGTATCTGAAGTCCGAGGTGTAGATATGAACAGGAAGGGAGAGAGAACCAACCTCTGTGTGGCCCCTGTGTTGCTCACTACCATGTCCGAGACACAGTTCTGCAGCCTTACCTACTGTGGTTGTCCAGTCAGGTAGTTGGTGATCCAAGACACCAATGGAACATCCACTCACATATTTGTCAGTGTGTTCCCTAGCAGTGCAGGTCGAATTATGTTAAAAAAACACTGGAGAAGTAAAAAGACATGACTCTCACAGTGATTCCCAACTTATCTAGGTGCGCATAAGAACGATGGAGCAGGTGGATGATGGTGTCCTTCACCCTGACCTTTGTTTCGTAAACAAACTGCAGGTCCAGGTAGGGTTTACCCAGGGATCGCAGGCGAGTGAGCACCAGCTTCTCTGGGGACTTCATGATGTGTGAGGTCAGTGCCACCGGTCTGTAGTCATTGGAGGAGCTGGGACACGTCCTCTTTGGTACAGGATATACAGTATCTACCCAAGCAAGATATATGTCCTAGTACTTCCCATTAATTTTGTTTAACATTCCAAGAAGACATAGATTTGTTGAGAAAGGTAACAATTGCTAACTTGTAGATGAAATATAAGATGGATTATTGCAAAGATGCTGAAGAATAACGTAAAAAGTTATGTTTTCAATTACTTTTAGCTTTAGCAATAAATATTTTTTGCTGTACAATGATTTATAGGCAGCATATTGGATCATAATTAGTTAATCATTTAGATACCAAAATATTAATTAAACTTAGAATCATAGAACTAGAAATCCATGGAGCTCTATGGCATGGAATTTGTCCATGCCAAGATGGGATTCTGGGCTAGTCCCATTTGCTTGGATTGACTCCAAACTATTTCTATGCATACAACTGTCTAAGTGTCTTTTAACAGTCTTAATTGTTCCTATAGCTTCCTCTGACAACTCGTATCAGATATGAACCTGCCTCTAAATAAAAAAGTTGCCCTGAGATCCCTCTTTAATCTCTCCCCTCTCACCTTAGGCCAATGTCGCCTTGTTTTACACTCCTCTACTCTGGGAAAGATACTGCGAGCATTCACTTTATCAATGCCCCTCATGATTTTATATACATCAATAATGTCACCACTCAGCCTTCTACTCTTCAAAAGAACAAATTCTAACCTGTCCAGCCTCTCACTATAATCTAAGCCTACAAGTGCAGGTAACATCATGGTGAATCTCCTCTACAACTTTTCTAATTTAATTACATTGTTCTGAAAGCTGAACAACCAGAACTGCACACAGTGCGTCAAGTGTGGCCTTAACTGCATATTGTCCAGTTGTAACATGATGTCCCAACTTCTGTACTCAATATACTGACATGTAAGGGCAAACATGCCAATTGCCTTCTTCACCACCCTGCCCAACTATAGATTTTTGCTCGGGCCTCCACAATTTCATCGTTAGCTTCCCACAAGGAAGTGCACTTGATTAGGCATTGAAAGTGCATTATCCATGTTAATGCACTTTACAATCACCAAAACCCCCCCTTTGTTAGTTCGTATCTGATCTATGACATTAGATATTTTCCTAGCTGCTATTTTCTGCTTCTTTCCTCTCTTGTTTTCCTAAGCTTTATTTTTCGTTGCATCTAATTTGATTCTGATTCACCCTTTTCCTTTTTTGTCAATCCTCTCTTTTTCTCATGTCTCATTAGAGGGGGTTTGTTGGACTGGCGCTCGAGATGCCCCGTTATCCTTTGTTCTTGAATGGCCTGTGCCGGCCATTGCAATACACCAAGGGTTGGAGTTTGTGGTCAGTGGCTAGTGATTCCCACAGGAACTACTGGTGATCAACTACTCTCAGATAAGCAGATCCCAGATTCACATGGGTTCGCTTTAATTCTGGGGCACACTGAGTGCTGGGACCATTTGAAGTCTCATGATGGATCCCCATTCTGGTGGAGAAACCACTTTCCCCATCCTTTGCCAGGCAAATCCCCATTCTAATCAGTGAGGTGCTCCAGAAGCAGCACCTCGCTGGTTAGAATGGGGATTCTCAGCACTAGATATGTGTTGGGAATAGGTACAGAAGGTAACTCCAGGAAAGACTGTTAGGAGTTTGCGTGCAGTTAAGGGTTTGCATACAATTGTAGGGTATGGCCACTGAATGGCAGTATAGAGCAACCAAGGGTACACAAAAGGCTGGAGAAACTCAGAGGGTGCAGCAGCATCTAAGGAGCGAAGGAGATAGGCGACGTTTCGGGTCGAGACCCTTCTTCAGACTGGTTAGGGATCAGGGAAACGAGAGATATAGATGGTGATGTGGAGAGATAAAGAACAATGAATGAAAGATATGCAAAAAAATATCGATGATAAAGGAAACAGGCCATTGTAAGCTGTTTGTAGTGTGAAAATGAGAAGCTAGTGCGACTTGGGTGGGGAGAGATAGAGAGAGAAGGAATGCCAGGGCCTGAGGGAGAGGTGGGAAGGGGAGGAGACAGCCAGAGTTAACAGAATTGAGAAAATTCAATGTTCAAGCCCAGAGGATGCAGACTCCCCAAGCGGAATATGATGTGCTGTTCCTCCAACTTGCGGTGTTGCTCACTCTGGCCGTGGAGGAGGCCCAGGACCGAGAGGTCGGATACGGAATGGGAGGGGGAGTTGAAGTGCTGAGCCACTGGGAGGTCGGGTTGGTTATTGCGGACCGAGCGGAGGTTTTCGGCGAAATGAAGCAACCAAGGTCTGAAGCAGCAGCATTGTTCCAGGTGACAATGTGAAAACCATTTGTTATATAATTAATTTCATGATGGAAAACAGATCCACTTCAATTGCTTGAGCGACTTGTAGAACATTCTATGCTTCCTTATCAGTTTCCTGAGTATGTGTCCCAATCTTTTAAGCAATGGTTTGATAGATTATATGGTGTATTTTTATTTTATTCTGCTTGTTCATTGGAGTTTTCATATTAAACCCTATTTATTTATTTAATTACATTCATTAACAAGATGGTTGCAGTCTTATTGACACTACACTAGACCATCTGGAAGTTGAGAGTTAAATTAACGCAATGGCTAGAATTAAAACAGAATTCAGTAATTGAAGAGTAGAAAATAAAAACAAAGTGATGGAGAAACTCAGCAGGATCTGTGGAGGGAAATGGAAATTGATATTTCCAGTCAGAATCCCCTTTCAGGCTGAGGACTACTGTACATTGATTTTCATATTGCTGTTTAGTAGAATGGCCTCCTTCCACCTAGGCCTCTATAATAGTAATCTATCTATCTATATGTTACTAAAACTCTCATATTGTATGTTTCTATGCGTGTGTGTCTGTCTGTCTGTCTGTAATTGTGATCTCGGAACTACGCCAAAACAGTACAGGATATTGCTAAAACTTTTGCACCACCGTACTCACAATTGTCCTGTGGTGGTGTCAAGTTTCGTTCAGATTGATGTTATATTTTACAAGTTATTTCACATTTAAAACATTACAAAATCCTGTTTGAGTAAGAAACACTGCAGTGACAAATGGCGACAGTTGCTGGCAGCTAGCAGCTATGACAACACAATGGGATATCATTTACATAAACTGCCAATCAAAGCTACAATGTTGCTATCCCAAAACACTGAGCCCTGCAGGGGAAGAACCTGCCAGCCTAACCCAGCACATATGTGATTGCAAAGCCACAGCAAAGTTTAATGGCCTTGTTAGTGGCACCTACATCACATTAAAGAATAGAAAAAACTTAAATGAGGGAGGGTGAAAAAATGAGCCGACCTGCACAGTTGGGGCTATGGGTGAGCGCTGGAATATTACATTGAGGGAGCTGGTTGCATTTGGGGAACCGGTGAGTGGTGGAATCTTACATTGAGGAATGGGTTGCGTTGAGGGACCAGGTCTCCTTTGGGGGCAATGGGTGAGTGGTCGAATATTGCGTTAAAAATGAGCCGACCTGTGCAGTTGGGGGCTATGGGCGAGTGGTGGAATATTGCATTGGGGGAATGGGTTGCATTGGGGAAACAGATGAGTGGTGGAATCTTACGTTGGGGAACAGATTGTGTTGGGGGACTAGGCCTCCCATGGGGGCTATGGGTGAGTGGTCCAATATTGCATTGGGAGAACAGGCAGCATTGGTGGACCAGGCCTCCCATGTGACAGGGACCAAATGTGTCCCACTTCTATATTACTAAAACTCCCATCTTGTATGTTTCTATGCCTGTGTGCATGTCTGTCTCTGTACGTGATCTCGGAACTACTCCAAAACAGTACACGATTGTGCTAAAAGTTTTGCACCAACTGACTCACAATTGTCCTGTGGTGGTTTATGTCAAGTTTAGTTCAGATTGATGTTACATTTTACAAGTTATTAACATTTTTAGCTTTTAAAATCCCACTTTGAGAAGGATTTCTTCACGTCTGCACTGGCAGCTAGCAGCTATGATGTCACAATGATTTGGATGAAGGGATTAAAAGTAACATTAGCAAATTTGCAGATGACACAAAGCTGGGTGGCAGTGTGAACTGAGGAGGAGGATGCCATGAGGATGCAGGGTTACTTGGACAGGTTGGGTTTGTGGGCAGATGCATGACAGATGCAGTTTAATGTGGATAAATGTGAGGTTATCCACTTTGGTGGCAAAAACAGGAAGGCAGATTATTACTTGTTCATCAGTCACTGAAAGTAAGCATGCAGGTACAGCAGGCAGTGAACAAAGCGAATGGCATGTTGGTCTTCATTACAAGAGGAGTTGAGTATAGGAGCAAAGAGATCCTTCTGCAGTTGTACAGAGCCCTAGTGAGACCACACCTGGAGTATCGTGTGCAATTTTGGTCTACAAATTTGAGGAAGGACATTCTTGCTATTGAGGGAGTGTAGCGTTGGTTCATGAGGTTAATTCCAGGGATGACAGGGCTGTCATATGTTGATAGAATGGACCAGATGGGCTTGTATACTCTGGAATTTAAACTGCATCTGCCATGCATCTGCCCACTCACCCAACCTGTCCAAGTCACCCTGCATCCGCATCGCATCCTCCTCACAGTTCACACTACCACCCAGCTTCGTGTCATCTGCAAATTTGCTGATGTTACATTGAATCCTTTCATCTACATCATTGATGTATATTGTAAATAGCTGCAGTCCCAACACTGAGCCTTGCGGTACCCCACTAGTCACTGCCTGCCATTCTGAAAGGGACCCGTAAATCCCTACTCTTATTGAAACATATAAGATTATTAAGGGTTTGGACACGCTAGAGGCAGGAAACATGTTCCCGATGTTGGAGCATTCCAGATCCAGGGGCCACATTTTAAGAATACAGAGTAAGCCATTTAGAACGGAGATGAGGAAAAACATTTTTGCACAGAGGGTTGTGAATTTGTGGAATTTTCTGCCTCAGAAGGCAGTGGAGGCCAATTCTCTGGATGCTTTCTAGAGAGATTTAGATAGAGCTCTTAAAGATAGCGGAGTCAGGAGATATGCCGAGAAGGCAGGAACGGGGTACTGATTGTGGATGATCAGCCATGATCATATTGAATGGCGGTGCTGGCTCGAAGGGCCAAATGGCCTACTCCTGCACCTATTGTCTATGTCTATTATCTATTGTCTATTGTACAAGTTATTTGCATTTTAAGCTTTACAAAAGACACTTTTCAAACCACCTTTCCACTTGCCCTGCCCGTCAGCCGCCTTCGACATCACAATGACGTCATAATGGGTTCCCTCATCTCATTTACGTAAAAAAATCGCGATTTTCAAAAAAACAGTTTCAATCAAATTCTTCTGTTTTCTGTTTTCATTAAACAACATAGGTTATTTTAAAGAAAAAACACGATTTCATTTCTTTTTAAATTTTAATTGTGGGGGTGGGGGTGGGGTAGTGGGACAGTGGTGTAGGTAGGGAGTGGGGGATAGAGCGAGAGGAGGGTGGGGGGGGGGTGAGGAGGGAGAGTGGGGTGTGGGATAGAGTGGAGGTGAGGAGTGGGGGAGCTGGGGGAGCAGGGGGATAGAGGGAGAGGAGGGGGATAGGGAGGGGAGAGGGGTTATGGAGGGAGGGATGGAGGGAGCGATGGAGGGAGTGACTGAGGGTATGGGAAAGGAGAGGGAGGGAGAGGTGAGGGAGGAAGTGGGGGAGGGGAGGAGGAGGGGAAAGAAGAGGGAGGGTGAAGAGGATGGGGAGGAAGAAGGATGGCGAGGCAATGGAGTAGGGGAGGGGGAGGAGAGTTGAGGGGAGGATAGGGGTGAGGGGAGGAACCAGAGGAGGGTTGGTGGAGGGTGGGGAAAGGGAGGATAATGGAGGAGGGAAATAGGGGACTGAAGAGGGAGAGTGCGATGCCTTCACATGTTATTGCCATGTTAAATTTTAAAAACGTCAGCCGCTTGTGCAGTTGGGGCTATGGGTGAATGGTGGAATATTGCGTTGGAGAAGCGAGGCCCAACGGATCCCACTTTGTCTAATACCATCTAAATCTCTGCTGCTTGTGTGCCAATTCATTAACTCTTCACATTGTGCTTGCTGTCTAACACAAACATGCAAAACCCCTATTTTGACTTTTTTACCCTTGTTTTTAAATGCCCATTCCTGTCGTCTGCTACATTTATGATCTCATAATACCTTGTAGTCACTGAGATAACTGTGCACCAATTCTGGTCCTTTTTAAGTCTCCCTGACTGCCTCACTTGCCAAAGACTTGTTTGACCAAGCATTTCATTATTTCCCGATGCGTTCAGCTCCATTTCCTCTATGATAGTATGTATGAGAAATACTTCTGGACATTTTGTTATGGGGAAGGTAGTTTATAAATAGAAACTGTTGATGCTGTGTTGCCCGGAAACATGATTACTTCGGTGAATTTTCAATATAAATATAGTTCCAGTAATTAGAATGCGATTTGATAATCCCAATGACACATATGTGAGAATGGCTTCCTGGATTGGCTTGATTCTATCTGACATGTTATTGCTGATTCGGATTTATTCAACATCACACTGAATAGATCAGGATATTTCAATTGCCATTGTATTGAGCAGGAGTAATAAAAAAATGTAATTTAGACTTGGGGTTTGAATTAGCTGTGCCTCAATTATCTCAGTGGGAAAGGCAAATATTTCATGTTCCTTTCCCTAAGGCAACAAAGCCACATTTTCTTTCCACTTTGCAAAGGTGGCAGCCTGAATTAAATTTTATATGAATTAAAATGAATATATTTTCTGTCAGGTAGGTCCTGTATTGCAGTCACTCTGTATTCTCCCTTCCCTAGTCCTGTGGCACAGCAAATGCTGCTACCCATGTGCTGGCTTGGCACTGTGCTAATCCTTCTTCTAAACATGAATGCAAATTACAAGTTTTATTTCAGTCAGCTTTAATGTTGTAAGGTATTCACATATATTTTAAAGAACAGCTACTTCAGAAGCCAGAGCATGTGTTTAATTAGTAATGCACTTAAAACAAAGGTATCATCATATGACATCTGAATAATTTCTCAAATGTGAATTGTAAGCAAACCATTTTGGAGCTAAACATTGGGAAAGTGATGTGTTAAAGAATAATCTAAGAAACTAACATATAGATTTAAAAGGGAAGTTCACTGGGTGAAATATTTACAGCCTTTTTTTTGTAGTATTTTCTACAGTCCACAATGTAACAGAATACTAAAGATTACATTAAGCTATTGACTGTACATTAATTTCTCATATATAAAACTGTTCCAATGCCTTTTAAGTTCAAATAGACACTGACAGTGTTGACTGGAACATGAAAATACAGTCATTTTCATGGAGGTATTGCAAACATGTAGATTTGGTTGTCTTTATTGGTTTTGATTAGTGTGGACAAGAATTAATTATTTCTTCCACCTGTAAACCTCAGGAAACAACGCAATCTGCTTATGATGGAACCCTGATAACCCTCGTTAATTATTTTAGTCCCTTTTGACAGTTAATAATTATGCAATCAAAAGGTAGTTTGTTCCCGACAAACTTTACCTGCCCTAAAGCCATGACAGCCTCAGGTTAAATAGCACACCATGTCCCAATAAGGAGAACCTGTTCTGCTCACTTAAAGAGAGCATCACATGTGTGGTGCTTTCTTTGCTACCCTCCGTTTAAAATTATAGTCAATTAGGCTGAGGCAGGATATAATTGTTAATGTTCCGTGCCGACTGTTACAGCCTAGATTGCCTCCAGGTTTACTCGCTTAAATTCAACTGGGGACAATTTGTTAAAATCAATGCCAAGTATTTGTAGTAAAGTTTAATGGAATTTGTGTTTTATTGAATAATGAAAATGCAATTTAGTGTTGGTGTTGTAAGTATAATTGATGGCAGTCCATTTAACTGCAGTGTTCTAATGTAAATAAAGTGGTAGTGCACTTAAAATGTTACCTTGTTTATGGAATAAAAACAAAATTATTGGAAATACGCAGGTTGACTACCTTTTATCAGAACAGGGTAATTTATACTTGTACTGTAAATAACTAATCAATAAACAGATGGTCAGAGGACCTCTCTATGTCAGGTGAGAGTGTACTTCTAAAGTGCAAATCCAAGTGCTAGGGCATACATGGGACTCCAGTTAAATTTATGAGGCACAAACCAGTGGAGTATAATCCACATTGGAATATTTTATTTTAGGTGTCCAAAGGAACAAGGTGATTTCCTATTTATTCACAAGCTTCACAAGTGAGCCAGTATGATGGAAATGAAGCCTGGGATCTGAGTGTCTTGGTCTTCCCAGTATGTAGAGGGTTCACCTCAGATGCCCATTGATTACAGTATTGTTTGTAAATAGATATGTTGAAGATGGCCAAGTATTTAATTGTGAACATGGTGGAGGTGTATATACCCATTTAATTCCACCCATAAGAGTGTTTCTACTTGTATATCTGCATATTACTTGTATGGTTTAATCCCCAGAAAGGGCACGTCACAGGTCACCAATAGTTAATTCATCCTTTTAGAAAAGGAAATGCTAAGACTTTAGAAATCCATCATACATTAGAATTCTGAATTCTTTTCCACGGGGAAGAGAATTAAAACATATCTCTTAAACACTTGTTGGTTGGGTTTGTGAAATTCATGGCAATAAATATTCAGTATCTGTCATGCAGAAAGATTTAAAACCAGTTATTATCCAGATAAGATTGCTCATTGCTCATTTTGGTTCCGGAAAACTCGTGGCCATGTATGACATTTTCATTCACCTGTGCACTGTCCAATCCATCGTAATTCTTTTCATTAAAAACCTTTTCGCTAACGTGGGAGCATAAGTTCCCCTGATGGCTCTATCGAACTATATGGTAAATAAACGTGTAAAAGATCTTCTTTGTTCATTACTTCTAGTCTCACTGTAAATAGTTCTGCAATAACATATTTACAATCTCGGTAGAAATATTGAACAAGAGAATCCTTCACAATTGTTCTAATGGTGTGGCTAATAGACAATGGGAGAATTTGTAATGTAATCTTTCTGCTTTGCTACTTGGTGTAGAGAAATTTGACACTGCCTGTTAATCAAGTATTTAAATGTCATAGTTTTACAAAAGTAATTAGAAATGCAAGTTTTAAATACCTTGAATATATCTACTCCAAATTCATCAGTTTCAACCTACTTTGGTGAGATCAATCACTTCCTATTGTGGATGATGCCACTTGGCATTACAGCATAGAATGGTATTTGCTACAGCAGACAGGATGGGGAGCAATGTCTCTGGCTGCTGCTGCTAAATCTGAGCACAAGTCTCTGCTGTCCCGTGCATTCACCTCCTGCACATGTAGTTCATAGGATCTCAATGGAACTTTATGTGGTGCGTTAAGCATACCCTGTCTCGGCATTGCTCATTTCCATCAACCACCAACTGTTGAAGAAAAAAAATCTCTCTCCCTCAATGTCGTGGTTTGTCGATTTTGTGTGCAAAATCTACAAAACTAATTACATCCGCATGCGCAGGTCAGCATCACGTGTCATGTGAACAAGTAATTCTGGCATAAACCATCAGTTTTGAGAGAACAGTCAGCAAGGTTTAGTGAATATTACTTATTCAGCCCAAATGCTCAAAATATTCTGCGGACATTAATGCAGGTAATTTGTTAAATCCTGATTCGAGAGTAAACTGTTTGCTCATTCTTCATTAAAGGTCTGACTTAGAAAGGACTTCTTGGCTCTGCCTGCATGTCTGGTTTGGCCTCTTCCTTCTCCAGTGCCAAGGTACAGTCACAGTGCTCCATGCAATTGCCTCAGCAGTGCTATTTGCTAACTTGCTGGAAGCATAAACCACAGCAAGGATGAAGCCAAATTATATCATTGCTAATGGATGGACAATCCATGACAGGCGACTGTGAGGTGGTACATTTTGACGATCACTTTCAGGTTTGTTGTGGCTAGATCTCATCTTGCAGCACACAACTGCATTAATCCCTCTGTCCTTGTGTGTGTGTGTGTGTGTGTGTGTGTGTGTGTGTGTGTGTGTGTGTCGTTGTTTTTCACAGTTAAAAACCACAATATGAAGAAGATGTACCTAAACAGAGCTGCAAACCTGAAAATTAAGAACAACTTCCATCAATTTCAAATTCTCATTGAAGAAAGGAATGGCTTTGGGGCCAAGGGCTAAATTTCCAAGGCTTCTTAATTTTTATGAGGAGCAGAGGAGAGCCAGCTAATAAAACCCTTGAGTTGTAAATCAGCCGCCCATGATCAGTGTTTTGCACGGCATATCAGTGGGAGAAGTTGTGCACTACCTTGGCGTTTGTCTGCACTCCACGATCCTGGTGCAGATTCTTTGAATTATTCTTAGCCAGACTTTTGTAGTGGGCCTTGTTTATAAAACAGCACTTACAGCCATGGAAATGTCACGCATGTCAACTGACAGCTCCATTTTCCAGTCAGAGTTCTGAAAGCACTACTGTATGAAATATTGAAACATCTGCCCCGACTGGCCCCTTTCTTGACTGCCGCTGCCAGCAAAGTGTTTACTTTTTTTCCCTGTTGGGTTGGGTTGCTTATTTTAGAGACTGACAGTTGATACTGGACTCTATGTTTTAATGGGTAAAATGGGATTTAAAAAAAAATCTTGTCGATTACTCTTGGTCAGGTCAAGCATATGTCTCTTTTGATTTCAGGGCAGTAATTTCAGAATCCTCTGCAAACTTGCCATTTAAATGTTCACTGTTGCTGTCTTGATGATAGGGGTAGCTGGGAACTTCGGAGATGGATGTCGCTGTGTATGAGGTTGAACGCATGGAACAGTGCTCCCGTCGTTGCTGCCCCAGCTGCATTTTATACTGCATCCATTGCCTCTTCAGAGCTGCTTGCATCTAAAGGATGACAAAAGATACAGAAATGCATCACCTGTTTAAAATTATCAGCTATGTTCTCTCTACATTGTTTATCACATTTCTGTCTGTGCGTGCCAATTGGCTGCAGTTTTTGTCGTCCATCCTTTGAAGAGCCCTCAGAACCAAAGTTAGTGCAGTTGGTGACCAGTCACATAACGAGGTGTAGAGTCATATAGGTGTAGACCAGGTTAACTAAAGGCGACAGATTTTCTTCACCAATGAACTATGTAGATTCAGGCAATGATCCAGTAGTTTTAGAAACCACTGGATTTTTATTCCAGTTTTATTTTTTAATTAAGTAAGTGAATTTAACTTCTCCAGCCGTCATTAGTGGGATATGAATTCATATGTCCAGACTATTCATGCAGGTCTTTTAATTACGTCCTCTGATATAACTACCATGCTATCATATGAAAGGTAGATGCAAAAAGCTGGAATAACTCAGAGAAACAGGTAGCATCTCTGGAGAGAAGGAACGGGTGACGTTTCGGGTCGAGACCCTTCTTCTTGAAACGTCACCCATTACTTCTCTCCAGGGATGCTGCCTGTCCCCTTGTGTTACTCCAGCTTTTTGTGTCCAACCAGAATCTGCCGTTCCTTCCTTCACATCATATGAAGGATGTTATATTCTTTGGTTTTAACACCAATGAGGACAGTTGTTCTAATTGCTTGGTATTATTTCGGAGATGTCCTCATCCTCATGTTCAGTTTCAGTTTAGTTTATTGTCACGTGCACCGAGGTACAATGAAACGCTTTGGTTGCGTGTCAGCCAGTTATTGGAAAGACAATACATAATTACAATCGACCCATTTTATAGTGCATAGACACATGAAAAGGGAATGACGTTTAGTGCAAGGTAAAGCCAATAACGTCCGATCAAAGATTGTACAAGGGTCACCAATGAGGTAGAAAGTAGGTTAGGACTGCCCTCTAGTTGTGGTAGGACAATTCAGTTGCCTGATAACAGCTGGGAAGAAACTGTCCCAGAATCTGGAGTTGTGAGTTTTCACACTTCTATACCTTTTGCCCAATGGGAAAGGGGAGAAGAGGGAGAGGCCAGGATGAGATTTGTCCTTGATTATGCTGCTGACCTTCCCAAGGCAGCGTGAGGTATAAATGGAGTCAATGGAAGGGAGGTTGGTCAGCACATCGGTTCATCATACTCATTAGTTTGGTCTCCTCAGGCAGAGGTGGGTTTTTAAGATTAAACAATCTCTGCTCACCTATGATGTGTGCTTGATGTGGATTTCCTGAATAATTTCTAGTATGAACAAAAAGCCCACACCTTCAAATAGACCACAGTCTGTGGATTGGATAAATGGGGCAGTGGTCCTGCTTTGAGCATTTTCTTCCTAGACTCCCAATCGCCCTTATTCAGGATAGAAGTTGCCCAGAGGAGGTGGTGTTACAGCCTGCTGGTACCGCTTCAGATGAGATGAGCCTGGTACCTTCATCACCAAATGTAGCGTGATTCTTGGATAATGGTGAAGGCTGTTTGCCTTGTGAATTTTGGTTGTAGCAAAGAGGGCTACCCTTTGGAAGGAGGCAATGGAGCAAAAATGGCAAATATTCTTTTCCTTGCACATATGTGCAGATGTTAAATTGCTTTACAAGTTTTAAAATTACTTATGGATCACTCAAGAGTTTTCTCTGATCTTTAAAACTTCAAAAAATGTTCATGTGTGAATAACCAGGGTTTTCTGTGCTGTTGACCTATTACTTTAACTTTAAGCATCGAACCCTGGTCTTTGGCGCTGTAAGGCAGCAACTCTACCACCGTGCAGCCCTTTTTCTTAAACAAATGTAAAACCATTTACGTTTACCTTTAGTAATGATCGGGAACTCAACAGTGTCCTTTGAGAAAGCATTGAGAGGGGTCTGCTTCCTGGGAAGTTCAATTTGACAATCCTGGAAAACCAGTATAGGGAGTGTAATGGGCCCTCGCCCCATCTTACCCCTGACTGTTCAGTGCCAAGATTGCTGTGTAAGGAAATGCTGATTGTGCAGTATACTGGCTGAAGCACGGGACTCAGTATAGTAAATGCTACCCTGCCTTCTTAAAGAGGAGGTGCATCGTGGCAGCGGGAGCTTGTTAAGTCAACTGCGATAAATGGTACTGTCCAAACAGAACAGATGCCATTGATTTAAAAGTTATACTGAAGGTCATGTTGGAAGAGATGGGGAGGAGGAGAGAAGTAGATCTATCTACAAGGACTCCTCCACACATGTTGTGATAGGACAGAGGAAGAAAATAGTTGTTGTGGTGAATGCAAAAGCCCTGTTGAGCGGGGTATGATGCCGGTCAAACAGGGTAGTCGGGATCAGTTGTTGCACTTCACATGCTCTGTCCCATCAGCTCACTACTGGCCTCAGAAACTGTTCCCCCTCTATCAAGATTCAGACCCAATTTTGTTATTCACTGAACATAAATTAAAGTCTCACACATGCATCCCCCACCTATTCAGCCGGGACATATTTCTTGTTGTTCACTGACACACTTCTCCCTCTCTTGCTGGACAATCAGCATGATCAAAGTGCTCAACATGATTAAAGTGACCATTGGTGACATCAAGACCAGTACTTGGGCTGAAAGTACATTGGCAGTCTGTGCAGAACTTCAGTTAGGAGAGTTGCTTTCCAAACACATGACTTCCTGCTGAGAGCCCTTTTGCTCCGCTTCCCCTTTCCAGCAACTGATGAAAACTTTGAACATGCTCTCACTGTATATGATGGGAAATGCCTACAAATATACCCATATCTGGGAGCTACTCATGAGTGAATTCTTCAGCAATTTTAGAAGGCACCAACGGGCTCTAGAATCGTAACAATCAGTGGAAATCAGTCGGCACCTAACCTGTAAGTAGTCAGTGATTCCCATAAACAATGGTGATATCCATCCTTCCCGCTGCTAAATCCAGCATGAAAGCTTCACAGAACATGTTCCTCAACCTGCCGCATTGAATGATCTACACACAATATAACCCAGATCATGGTGCCCTCCAGTTTATTTTGGTCTTCTTGTTCCTCCTGCCAAATGTAACAAGTTGCATTTTCTTAAGATACATTTCACCTGCCAAATGTTTTCCCATCCACAGCCTATTTCATACTCTGGAAGTCTGTAAATATTCTCCGTACAGACAGCACCCGTAGTCGGGATTGAACCCGGGTCTCCGGTGCTGCAAGCGCTGTAAGGCAGCAACTCTACTGCTGCGCCACCGTGTCGCGCCAATCAGGGAGATTGATCAGGGAGATTACTTATAATTTTATGGTGGAGGCTGGAACACATTTACTTATCTTCATGTAAGTGACCAATTTTATTATTTTCACCAACTTTGAAAAAAGATAGGTGTACAATTTGAAAAGGCAAAAATGATGGATAATTTATACTATAGATTTAATTAGTTAATTTAGTTAGTTAACACACTATATATTATAATTATAATTCTAACAATGGTGCAAGAGGATTCCATTTGTTTAGATTACACAAAAGGCCCTTTTATTGAAAATCATAATGAATGTTAGTGGGAAAGCTCATTTTGCATTCACCGACTCTTTCTTTGGCTAACGTTATCAATAGGAAGATTTGTCATCTGATAGTTGATGCAGAACAGGAAGTAATATCATGCATATGTCTTGCGGTATTATAGGCAAGCTAATATTTAATGCTAACTGCCAAAGAGTCACATTCCCTATCAATGACACTCCACCACTTGACGATGATAAAACATCCCAGTATAGTATTTTATCTATTTTTCATTCCCAAGTGCTTTGTTTATTACCAACTGGTTCTTTTTTTGATTTCCCATCTGCTTCTCATTTTCTTTTTTTAAAAACCGAGGCATTTCAGAAGAATTTGGGAATCAATCACATAATATGGAACAGTAATTGTATCCACGTCTCGTAAAAAAAACATTAATTAACACGCTGAATTTAATAATAATTCAGCAACTTTTATACTCTATTAAACGGTTCTTCCACAGGTTTTGCGAAGTCAATTATCATTAAAGGGTCTGCTCTGTTTTCGAGTCAAAGGTTTTGAGTCTGGCACAACATTCAGTAGGCAACCATGTCAAGTAATTCTTGTTTATTCTTCAATCACTTCCAACTCAGTCTTTAAGTTCTTCTCATTCACTTCCCAAGCCCAACATTTATATTATTCAGATGCTTACTTATTTTGTATATTCATATCAATGATGCCCAAATATTCTTCCTGTATTCTCCAGATGTATTTCTTTATCATCTTTCGAAACACAACTCGCAGTCAAACACTAATTCCTGCTCTGCGAGTACTTTCATGATGCCAGATTGGCTAATTTTCCAGTCAATTGGATATTGCTCCTGTTAATCCACCATTACTTTTAAATGGAACAGGGAAACCAGGGCTCTGGTGAGTTTAAAGGAAGCCCAGGTATCAGGATCCTGATCTGTTTAAAGGGAGCGCAGGTACCAGGACCCTAGTCCGTTTAAAGGGATCACAGGAACTAGGAACCAGAAACCTACTGAATGGATAGCGGGAAATGGGGCCATGTTAAGTTAACAGGGAGTGTGGAAACCAAATGTCATGAGCCAGATACCGAACCATCGGGATATCTGAACAATGGTGCATGCTTGGAATTTTCCCTAAAATATTAGGGAAGTATTTTTCCTCTATCAAGCTCTTTAATAATTGAAGCATTAATCATTTATATATCTTGGCAACAACTGTAGATTATAATCACATTGAACATGCAAAATGTTTTAGCATTGATTTTTAATAGCTTTGTTGGCCTTGAGGAAGTAAATGCTTAGGCACACTTAAATCAAAACAATTTTATATTTCACATCATACATTGTTTTTTAATGCAAGATTTGTCATTTTGTCACCATGCATTGTAATCCTTTGGTATTACGTGGAATCACTGATAATTTACGAATATCATCACTTCCCTGTAGACAACTTTGAGAGATCCACAGCTCTGCCTCATGTCAGCACCCTTGTGAATTTCCCAAGAGTGATCACCTGCACATCCCTCTGCATTCTCTTTGCTTCACCCTGAGTGACACAGTGGACCAGCGGTATGGTTTCTGCCTTACAGCGCCAGAGACCCGGGTTCGATCCTGACCTCAGATGCTGTCTGTGTCGAGTTTGCACATTCTCCCGCGTGGGTTTCCTCCAAGTGTTCCGGTTTCCTCCCACATCCCAAAGTTGTGTGGGTTTTATAAGTTAATCAGCTTCTGTGAATTGTCTCTAGTGTGTAGGATAGAATTAGTGCATGGGTGATTGCTGGTCAGCGTGGACCCGATGGACTGAAAGGCCTGTTTCCACACTGTATCTCTAAAAACTAAAAAATTGCTCTGGATGTCATGGGACTTTATCTTTTGGACTAGTCTCTTACATGAGATCTTGTCAAAGACCTCACTTTGAACTGACTTCAGTAATATCTCTCTAGCTTCAGCACAGTCTGAATAATATTTCACTTGGACCTCACAGTAATCCTTGAAGAGTTTTTGGTTTGTGTTGCAGAGGTTTGATTTCAGCCTGAGCTCCATGTTTCTTAGTTACAGAACATTATGTTTCATTTGCCAGCTCTCCTGAGCAAGTTGATTTATGCTGGCATCTGGTCCCACCGAAGCTGCTTGCTCTTAGTCGGCAGCTGAAACTGCCATTTTCTGCTTGGGAGCCTGGAATGAGTGCAGGCAGGATAACTGACTGTGAGAGAATCGCAGCTGAACATAATCCTGCCCACATACAACTTGTTCTGTAAAACACAGGTCCCTGCAAAGGTAACATGAGTGAAAACAGTAAATCATTTTCTGCTCCTCTACCAACAGGTCATTTTACTTCGGAGTCACGTGAGTGAGTACGTGAAGAAGGCCGTCCCCACACATGCACGTTAATTATCTGGCCTCCCATCAACTCCAAGACGAAACGATGGAGGATACAACTGCCAAATATCATACTCCACTAAACTGTGCCTCACTCAGTGTCCCCAGTTGTAAATCAATCTATCTGGGGACACATTGGAGGGGGCGTCAGAGCCCAAGAGGTAAAAATTCAAAAAATCCTCTGGCACCACGACCTTTGCCAGGTCAGTGGATGGGGCGCCCTTCTCTGATACTCAGCAGGACGCGATGGCATTAATGTGCAAATGCACATTTTGAAATCAATTGCCTCAGGAAGAATGCCATCCGTCCTGCTCTAAAACCTAAATTTGCTGGGCTGTGCAAGCCAGGGAATGTGCAACCCCCAAACCTCCTGTTCGGAGAAGACCTGTCTAAACAGGCAAAAGAGCTGGATGAGGAGGCAAAAACCGTTGGCCTTATGAAGGCACCTCCTAAGGTATCGTCTTTTCGGGGGCTGTACCCCTACCCTCCTCTCCATACCAGACGGTTCACCGGATACGGTGGACGTGGTTCTGAGCACCAGGCACAGAAGCCTTTTTTAGGGCAGGGCCCAACCCGGGCCATGTTCAGGATGCGGGGATGAAGTTCTCCAACAGCCCTACCCCCCAGACCTCGGGGGCAGAAGCAGAGACCATACAGCCAGTAACCACTAAGGTAAGTGAGCCTGCGATGGATCAATTACAAGGGGGGAGATTGCAATTTTTATTACATGAATGGCATTGGATAACATCTGACCAGTTTATACTGCACAGTATACAAGGTTTCCAAATTGAGTTCATTTCTGACTCGCCTCCACCCACTCAGCATACCCCTAGCCGCACTTTTGTGTTTTCACAACAGGAGTGTATGAGTGCACAAGGAGAACTTGAGTCTTTGTTCAAGAAAGGGGTAATTGAGAGGTCGAGTCATGAGCCTCACCAGTTTGTGTCCAACATATTTACTAGGCAAAAGAAGGATGGAGGATGTCGAATTATCCTTGATTTGACAGAGCTTAACACCTTTGTGCAGTATAAACACTTCAAAATGGAAACTTTTGTCACTGCCAAACAACTGCTTTCCAAGGGATGCTCCATGGCGAGTATTAACCTCAAAGATGCTTACTATTCAGTGGCTATTCATGAAGATCACAGGAGATTTTTGAAGTTTAACTGGATGGAGCAGTTGTGCTGGTTTACAGCATTGCCTAATAGATTAGCCTCAGCCCCCAGACTATTCACTAAATTGCTAAAAAACAGTCCTGGGGCTACTCAGGGCACAGAATCTTATAGTCATGGCATATTTGGATGACATCTTAGTCATTGGGAAGACTTTGGAATTAGCTAAATTATCTGTGTCAGCTACAAAATTCGTTTTTGAGAAACTGGGGTTCTCAATCCATCCAGTTAAGTCTTAATTGGTACCATCTACGATAATTAACTATTTGGGATTCACCATTAACTCAGTACACATGTCAGTGACTCTGCCTCGGGGCAAGCAATTAGACTTAATTGAAGCCTGCAGGAAACTCATTGTTAATAATCAACCATCTATTAGATATGTGGCTAGTATAATTGGATAATTAGTGGTGGCTTTCCCAGCTGCTCAGTTCAGGCCTTTGCTTGAAAACTACCAAAACTTACAGCGTGCAAATGAACAGGCACTCAAGTTTCATAGAGGTCATTTCAATAGACCCATGCAATTGCCAGCTGAAGCCCTGGCTGAGTTACAATGGTGGGTTACCAATATTCAGTATTGTTCTAGTACTATTTTAGTCGATAACCATCAGTTATCCTGCAGATTGATGCCAGTGCACTAGGATGGGGTGCTACCGATACCGTCTCGTGCTGCGGTGGCAGATGGGATCTGCAGGACTCATCAATGCTTCAGTCACACGGTATTAACTACTTAGAGTTGTTGGGAGCACTCTATGGGTTAAAGGCTTTTTGTACCAACATGCATCATGTGCATGTCCAACTTCAGATTGACAACACTACAGCAGTAACGTACATTAATCACATGCGTGGAAGTAAGTCTGTATCCTGTGATAAATTGTCTAATCTTATCTGGTACTGGTGTATTGCGAGAAACATCGGGGTTTCAGCTATTTATTTACCAGGTAGATATAACACGGTGGCAGACACCAGGTCACGAGAGTTCAAAGACAACAAAGAATGGATGTTAAATCACAAAGTTTTTAATGACATTGTCCTTCGTTATGGTGTCCCGGACATTGATCTGTTTGCTTCCAGGCTTAATCATCAGTTACCAATTGACGTGTCATGGGAGCCAGACGAAGGGGCAGTAGCAGTAGATGCATTCTCGCTACAATGGGGTGGGAAATTTGTATATGTTTCCCCCCCATTCTGCCTCATTAATCGATGTTTGGCCAAAATTGAGCAAGACTCTGCCTCTGGCATATTGGTAGTACCAGACTGGCCTACTCAGCATTGGTTCCCTCTGGTTCAACCTTTAATCACACAGCCTTTTATGGCAGTGCCCAAGAGCATAAATCTGCTGGTACACCCGGTGACAGGGGAAATCCACCCTCTTCATGACCGTATAAATTTATTGGTTTGCAGATTCTGAGGAGACCTTTCCTGGGGCTCGGGCTTTCAGAGCATACCATAGATGTCATCACTGTGGCCTGGAAGAAGAACACACAGAAACAGTACATCACTCACATAAGGAAATGGGAGATGTACTGTTCCCGCTCTAATATTTCATATGACATAGCTTCTATTACGGCTGTTTTGGAATTTCTTTTATCACTTTTTCATGACAACAAGCTCAGTTACAGTGCCATTAACAGTGCCCGGAGTACTTTGTCAAATTATTTATGGCTGGGGTCAGTGAACCACACAGTAGGGTCTCACCCTTTAATAACCAAGTTTATGAAGGGCATTGTTAACTCCACTCCCCCTAGGCCCAGGTACACACATATATGGGATGTAAGCACCAGCTTCATCTCTCTCTCTGCACCATCTTACACTCAAAGTAGCCATGCTCATGGCGCTGGCCTCAGCACAACGGGTCCAGACATTACAAAAACTAAGACTGGACAGTATGGGTACATCTTGTAATAACATCACCTTTTTCGTCCATGACCTCGTTAAGCAGAGCAGGCCAGAGATACAGGGGCTCAAATTGAGTGTTATGGCATACCCCTCGGATCCACGAGTGTGTGTAGCGTCACACATAATTCAATACATAAAGGTCACAAAGAGCCTGAGGCTCGGAACTCTCCTTCTTTGTTAGTTATACCAAACTTCATAAAATGGTTATGGTGCAGATCATCTCTAGATGGATTAAACAGGTTCTGGGGTGTGCAGGAGTGGACACTGACACTTTTAAACCTCATTCCACCAGGGCTGCATCGACATCAGCAGCAAGGGATATGGATGTCCCTCTTGACCACATTCTAGCGGCTGCGGGATGGTCGAATGAACGGACGTGCCAAAGTTTTTATAATAAGCCTATCGCCAGACCGGGGATTTTTGCTGATTCTGTTTTAAGTTCTGTTTCACAGTTTCCCCCTGGGTGAGAGGGGTCACTGTAAAATGTATTTTGTTATTAAAGCATCAGTATTGTTTAACCATGTCATGTTTGAATGCATTAATATTTGTCACTCGTCCTGGTCAATTGATACAGTTGTGACGCATGGGCTTGTCCTTGGCATGAAATCACAGAGCTTCAAAATCTTCACGTAGTCACTCACATGACTCCGAAGTGAAATAGTAAGATTAAACAAGAACTTACCAGTTTGAAGTTTGATCGTTATTCTATGAGGAGTTATGATGAGCGATTACATGCCCTCTGCTCCCTACCCTTGTAAGATAACGATCTTTCTGTAAGTTCTAGTCAACTTTAATCTTACTGTTTTAGTTCAACAACTCTTTTTCTGTGATTTCACACCGCTGCTTTGAAGATTGACGCGCATGCCTGGGGATGGCCTTCTTCACAAATTCGCTCATCGTAACTCCTCATAAAATAACGATCAAACTTCAAACTGGTCAGTTCTCATTAAATCTTACTATTTTATACCACCCAAACTGCTACATGGCTGAGATACAGTAAGCAGTGAAGGGAGCAAATTCTATTTGGAACCTCTGGGCTTGTCTAAATTTGCCACTAGCATTTTTACCCACAATCTTATGTTCAATCAGATTACTTTTTTGTTTCACATGTCAATCTCAACTGAGTCCAGATGTGTCAGGCCTTTACCTGCCTCATTTAAAAGGCAACTTCCACCTAGCTTTAGAGGATGGCACCACTTAGCTTCAGCTCTTTGCAGTTATTGCTGCAGTTGTGTGGGCGGCACAGTGGTGCAGCGGTAGGGTTGCTGTCTTAAAAGCTAGAGACCCGGGTTCAATCCTAACCACGGATGCTATCTGAACAGAGTTTGTATGTTCTCCCCATGACCTGCATGGGTATTCTCCACGTGATTCGGTTTCCTCCCACACTCCAAAGACCTACAGGTTTGTATGTTAATTGGCTTGATATAATTGTAAATTGTCACTCATGTGTGTAGAATGTCAGTAAGACCAAGGAACTGATTGTGGACTTTTTAAGAGGAAGGATGAGGACCCACATACCTGTCTATATTGTCAGAGAGTCAAAAGCTTCAGCCATGATCACATTGAATGGCGGTGCTGATTCAAAGGGCCGAATGGCTTAATCCTGTACATATTGTCTATTGTCTGTCTACTGTGCTGGGTCCAGGAAATATCTTTGAAGATATTTCCTGGACCCAGCACACTGATGCAACTATAAAAGAAAGACCATTAACACCTCTACTTCCTGAGAAGACTGCAGAGATTCAGTATGTCAGTGAGGACTCTCTTGAACTTCTACAGGTATGCAGTAGAAAGGCTGGTTGCATCACGGTCTGGTTCAGCAACTTGAATGCCCAGGAGCAAAGTAGACTGCAAAAAGTGCCCAGTCCATCATGGGTTCTGACTTCCCCACCATGGAAGGTATTTGCAGGAGTAGCTGCCTCAAAAAGGCAGCCAGCAACATTTGAGATCCACACCACCCTGGCCACACACTAATTTCACTCATCCCATTGGGAAGAAGATATAGGGCCCTGAAAACTGTAATGTCCAGGTTCAGGAACAGCTTCTTCTCTACAGCCATCAGGCTATTAAATGCTGCAACCTCCCAAATAAGCTCTGAACTACATAGACTTTGGAGTATTGGTTTTGTCTTTTTGCACTATTATTGTTTGCTGGATTTATGCACGTAAATGTTTTACGCATATGTGTATGTATGTACGTATATATATGTTTATATGTATGTTTGTATGTATATATATGTATGCATATGTGTATATGTATTTATATATATATATATATATGTGTATATATATGCGCACACACACACACACACACACATATATAGTAGACAAAGTGGGTCACATGGGAGGGTTGGTCCCTCAACGCAAAATTCCACCTCTCCACCAATTCCAATATAGGTGGCCAATGGGGGGGGAGGGCTTTCTGGAGCGCTAGTATGGGTATTGTGGGCTGAAGGGACTGGTTTCCAGAGGGCTAGTATGAATATTGTGGACCAAATAGATTCCTGGGGTGACAGCTCAGTCCCTCAAGCCTGATGTGCTGGCAGCTCACCCATGCCTGGTGGGCGAACAGTTGACTCATGGCTATTCCTTGAAATTTTATTTCAAGCAGGGTGCAAGGCCACCAAATTCAAATGCAGTTTCCTACCATTTCAAGCAGGGTGCAAGGCCACCAAATTCAAGTGCAGTTTCTTACCACTTCAAGAAGGGTTCAAGGCCACCAAATTCAATTGCAGTTTCATACCACTTCAAGCAGGGTGCAAGGCCACCAAATTCAGGTGCAGATTCCTACCACTTCAAGCAGGGTGCAAGGCCACCGAATTAAAAAGCAGTTTCCTACCTTTTCAGGCAAGGTGCAAGGCCACCGAATTCAAGTGCAGTTTCCTACCACTTCAAGCAAGGCGCAGGGCCACCAAACTCAAGTGCAGTTTCCTACCACTTCAAGCAGGGTGCAGGGCCACCAAATTCAAGTGCAGTTTCATACCATTTCAAGCAGGGTGCAAGGCCACCACATTCAAATGCAGTTTCATACCATTACAAGCATGGTGAACACCATAAAACCACCATAAAACCATACAAAACACCACATAAACACCACACTCACAGTTCAGTGGACATTCAGTGTGTTCAGTTCATTCACAGCTCAGACAGTCATGACCTCCCCCTCCCCCATCTTGCAGAGACTGAGCCACACCCACACTTCTGAGTTTTATAATCCCTCCCTCGTCCCACCAGAAGGGGCATGGCCTTAATGACGTGATTGATAGGAGAGAGATTCTCAACATTTTTTTAAACACTAATAACACTTTTATTTTTAATTGACAGGAAGAATCCACTGCACCTGATGAGCGGAGGGGGACTGAGTAAGGTGGCAAAAATCACAGCCGTAAGTGGTAGCGTTTTATCTAAAATCAATATATAGTGCAAACAGGAAGTTGTCAAGTTACCACCATCAACAACCATTTGCAGCACAGCATTTCAAAATGGTTACCACCACCACCAACAACCATTTGCAGTGCAGCATTTCAAACCGGTTACCACCAACAACAACCATTTGCAGCGCTGCATTTCAAAGCAATTACCACCACCACCAACCATTTGCAATGCAGCATTTCAAAGCAGTTACCACCACCAACAACCATTTGCGGTGCAACATTTCAAAGCAGCCACATTTTCATTTTCAAACCACATTACGGGCTCTCACAGTTGAGTAGACATGTGTTCAGTGTTATTCACAGCTCAGAGAGATGTGACCCTTTCGCTTCCTCTATCTTGCCGAGACTGAGTGAGGCACAACACTTCCGGGTTTTATAGTCCCTCCACCCTCCCACCAGCAGGGGCAGCAGAGAGAATGTCAACATTTTTTAAAGATTAATAACTCTTTTATTTTTCGTCGATGGGAAAAATCCTCTTGTGTTGTGCAGTGGTTGGGGACTCCGAGTAAGATGGCTAAAAATCACAGCCGTATATGACAGTGTTTTTTCAAAAATCATGAAACAAAAAAACAGGATTTGGTCAATATCTTACTTTTAGTAATATGGATAGATATATAGAGAGGTAGAGATATAGATAGATATAGATATAAATACATACACACAATAAACATTTTTCTCGTTTATTATATTGTTTATAGAGTACTATGTTTACATAGTCTTTTATGCGTAAGAATTTCACTGTTCTGTCTGGGACATATGACAATAAAACACTCTGGACTCTTGACTATAGGTGAGTAGACCAAATGGCTCACTAAAATCCATGTAGACAACATCCACCACCCTGCCCTCATCAATCACCTGTCACCACCTCAAAATACTTGATCAAGATAGTCAGACACGACCTGCCATATACAAAGCAATGCCGACTGTCCCTAATTAACCCATTCTCTTCTAAATGGGAGTAAATCCTATCTCAAAGAATTCTCTCCTATAGGTTCCCTACCACTAATGCAAGCACACCAGCCTATAATTTCATGGATTTTCTCCAAGTCCCTTCTCAATAAAGGAACAATGTTAGCCATTCTCCAGCTCCCCAGGATCTCACCTGTGGCAAGAGAAGATGCAAATATCTTTGTCAAGGATCCACAATCTCCTTTCTTACCTCATTTCATATCCCTGCAAGATTTCACTATCTAATTTATCTATTCCCTTCAGAAGGTAGCTTTTAAAATTGCACATTGTAGCGGCACCTACTGGTGCATGCAATTATCGATCCCGGCGTTCGGAAGCTGCGGTCACGTGACTCGGGAGGGGCTGCTTGTTTTCGCGCAGTTTTGCTTTAGCGTGGTTAGTTCAGCACTGACCACCGTTGTGGTCAGACGTGTCCAGAGAACCTGTGTACTGAAAAAACAAACTTTTGAATAAAGATCCGTTTGAAACTTCAGTTGTCGTTCTTGAGACCGCCAAATTGGTGACCTCAACCTGTCTAGCCGTTGTTAGACAGAAGAATTATGCAGGAAGACAGCGTTCCTGCAGAATCTGCCAGCACGCCGTAGGGCTCACCGGCCTTCAAATTGCCATCGTTTTGGCCTGACTAACCTCAGGTGTGGTTCGCCCATGTTGAGGCACAGTTTCACCTCCATCGCATCGTAGCGGACGACACAATGTATTTCCATGTGGTTGGTGCATTGCTGCAGGACTGTGCCTCGAGGCTGTTGCCATTCATCAGGGACCCTCCGTCCATCGCCAAATACATAGGGCTGAAGGCCCTGGTGCTCCACGCTTATGGTCTCAGCTGCAGAGACAGGACAGCGAAGCTGCTGCACATGGACTGTGTCCGCGATTGGCGGCCACCCACCATCATGCCGAAGATGTTAGCCCTGGTGGACAGGCACCGCCCATGTCTGCTCTTCGAATAGGCATTCTTGGAGCAGATGCCTGACAAAGCCCAACTAATGCTCGCCGGAGCAGATTTCAGCGACTCCCAACAACTCGCGGAGAGAGCTGATGAACTGTGGGCACACAGACGGCGGGACGTGTTTGCTTTCGCCTGCCCACTGGTAACACAGCGGGTGCTGCCGGCTGATCGCCCATAGAGGCGAACGCGATCGGCCCAAACGAACGCCTCTACGTCCGCGAACGCCATTTCGGCCACCGTTTCCTGGTGGACTACGGTGCCCATGCCAGCATCCTGCCTCAAAACGCCCAAGATATTCGTGCCGGTAAGGTAGGACCAGTCATTTCGACTGGTAACGGGAGCGACATTCGTACATACGGTACGCAGACCATGGACTTAAATTTAGACTCCCGCCAGTACAGGTGGTAGTTTATCGTTGCCGACGTCGCCCAACTGATCCTGGGGGCCGATTTGTTGCATGTCTCCCTGCTAGTCGATGTGTGAGGTGGACGCATGGTCCCTGTGTCGGACCTGTGCCCTGCCAAGCTGTGCTTTCCGTCCACGCCCCTACAGCAACTCCGTGAGGTAGCTGAGATCCAGCAACCTTTCGCAGCCCTGCTCACCGACTTCCCAGGGTTGCTCATGCCCCGGTTCGACGGGGCCGTACCACGTCATGGCAGGGTCCACCACATTCCCACCGATGGCCCACCGGTATACGCCCGCGCGTGTCGTCTCCCGCCTGATAAACTGCGCTTCGCACGAGTTCCAGCTTATGGAGGACATGGGGCTTGTCCAGCGGTCAGATAGCCCTTGGGCTTCCCCTCTGCACATGGTGCCTAAAGCGTCCGGTGGTTGGAGACCCTGTGGTGATAACAGGCGTTTGAGCGCGGTAACCACAGCCAATTGGTACCCTGTCCCGAACATCCAGGATTTCTCGGCCCATCTGGAAGGCGCAACCTTCTTCTCGAAGGTTGACCTTATTCACGGGTATAATATAATTCCAGTCCATCCCGACGACGTCCCTAAGACGGCCACCATCACCCCTTTCGGCCTTTTCGAGTGGCTTAGAATGCCTTTTGGCCTGAAGAACGCTGCACAAGCGTTCCAAAGGTTAATGGATCAGGTTGGTCGGGATTTGCCGTTCATATTCATCTACCTCGATGATATTCTGGTGGCCAGCAGCTCGCAGGCAGCGCATGTCAAGCACCTCCGCCTGCTTTTCAAACGGCTGCGCAAACACGGGTTGGTCATCAACCACGCGAAGTGCCAGTTCGGATTGCATTCCATTTCATTCTTGGGTCACAGCATTACCTCCCACGGCATACAGCTGCTGCCCGAGAAGATCGACGCTATCCATCGCTTCCCGAAGCCCCTATAGGTCAAGTGTCTACAAGAGTTGATCAGGATGGTTAACTTTTACCACCGATTCGTCCTGTCAGCGGCCGCCATCATGTGGCCGTTGATCCAATGCCTGGCCGGTAAGCCAAAGGAGCTGGTCAGGTCCAAGAAGGCGCAGAAGGCGTTCGTAGAACACCCTAGGACGTTCGCCCAAATGGCCCTCACCGTGGACGTTTCCAACATCGCGTTAGGCGCCGTCCTCGAGCAACGTGTAGGTAGTTGCTGGGTGCCGCTGGCATTTTTCAGCAGGCAGCTGCGAGCCCCCAAGGTTAAGTATAGCACTTTCGACCGGGAGCTTCTTGCACTCTACCTAGCGATCCGCCATTTCCGTTATTTCCTGGAGGGGCGCGCTATCACCGCATTCACAGACCACAAGCCACTAACGTTCGCCTTGACCAAGGTATCTGATCCCAGGTCTGCCAGACAGCAATGGCACCTCGACTACATTTCCGAATTCACGTCCGATATTCAGCATGTGGCAGGGAAGCTGAATGTTGTGGCTGATGCGCTGTCCCGTCCAGCGCTGCCCGAAGTTTCAGCGTTAAGTCTAGGCATAGATTATGAGGAGCTGGCAGCTGCCCAACAGGCAGACGCCGGTATGGAGGTTTACCGCTGAATCAGGTCTCAAGCTGGCTAAGGTGTCTTGCGGTGCCGCCGGCGTAAGAGTCCTTTGCGATATCTCCATGGGCAAAGCCCATCCCATAATTCTGGTTGCTGGGATTATCAACACTATCCACAGCCTAGCGCACCCGTCTATTCGTGCCACCTCCGCTTTGGGCGCGGCAAAGTTCGTCTGGCATGGGCTGAGGAAGCAGGTTGCAGCATGGGCCCGTTCCTGCGACCCATGCCAGACTTCCAAAGTGCAGAGACATGTGCGCCCGCCGGTCCAGGATTTCACCGTACTGGACGGCAGGTTCCTGCACATCCATGTCGGCCAGGTGGGTCCCTTGCCGTGTTCGTGCGGGGCTACTCACTTACTGACTACCGTGGACAGGTTTACCAGGTGGGCGGAGGCGATACCGTTAACGGATACCTCCGCTGAGGCATGTGTGAGGGCCATTGTCTCAAATTGGATCACTCGTTTCGGGGTTCCCTCCGATATTACTACTGATCGCGGGGCCCAGTTCACGTCCTCCCTGCGGAGTGGTATGCCACAGTTGTATGGCGCAAAGCTGCATCAGACCACCACGTATCACCCAGAATCCAACGGTTTGGTTGAGCGTTTCCACAGGCACTTCAAGTCTGCGTTGAAAGCTCGACTCACCGGCCCAGATTGGGTCGACCAGTTGCCTTGGGTCATCCTAGGCATCAGAATCACGCCTAAGGAGGACCCCAAAGCTTCCTCGGCCTAGTTGGTTTATGGCTCAGTTCTGAGAGTTCCCGGGGATTTCCTACCTGTCCCCCGAGATCAAGAGGCCCCGGCTTCAGCGTTGTTAGCTGACCTTCGCAAGCGGGCGTGCGCTTTGGTCCCGGTTCCCACTTCTCGGCATGGTTCGTCTGCGGTGCATGTGCCTACTATGTTACGGGATTGTGCTTATGTTTTTCTTCGTAGGGATGCTCACCGCTCGCCATTACAATGGGTGTACGAAGGTCCATACAGGGTGCTGACTGGTGCCTCGACTTTTACGTTGGACATGGGTGGCAAGGAGGAGTTCGTCTCTGTGAGCTGCCTTAAGCCAGCACTCGTTGACGAGGATAGCCCAGTGACAGTGGCTATTCCGCGGCGAGAGGACGTCCACCAGCCATTTTGCTGTCCTCTGTACCTGTTACCCCAAGTTATGTTTCTCCGGTCCCCTTTGTTACACCCGTCCCTCGTTCGCGTTTTTCACGTCCCTCCGGTTCTGTTTTGCCGGCCTTACTGTTATGCTCGACCCGCGACCTCGGACTACACGTTCCGGTCAAACCGTCCAGTTACTCGTGTGTTTCCATACCGCGGATTCTGGTGGGGGGGGGGGGGGCATGTAGCGGCACCTACTGGTGCACACAGTTATCGAAACCGGCGTTCGGAAGCCACGGTCAAGTGACTCGGGAGGGGCCGCTTGTTTTCGCATGGTTTTGCTTTTGCACGGTTAGTTGAGCGCTGACCACTGTTGTGGCCAGACTCGTCTAGAGAACCTGTGTACTGAAAACCAAACTTTTGAATAAAGATCCGTTTGAAACTTCAATTGTTGCTCTTGAGACCGCCAAATTGGTGACCCCAACCTGTCTAGCCGTTGTACAATATTATCAGTCGGCAAAATACACTCCATAAATGTCTGTCACTGACTTCCAGTCACCTTAAACCCCTGCTTTTAAGTCATCAAATGTTAAGCTACTGGAAGCAATTTTTAACCAAACCTTTTGTGCCTTTCAACATTTCCATAAAATCGTGTCAGCTTTCTTGGTGTTAAAGAGAATCATTCCGCTTTAATTGTCTGTGTGTGTAACATTCTGCTCCCTGCTGCTGTTACAGTGAAATTCCGGTTCCACTTTGTCTGAAGGAACCTCCAGACTGTGAGGTCTATTCTTCCATTGTAATTTCCAATTGCACAGAAATTACTGGAAAATAGACACAAAATGCTTGAGTAACTCAACGGGCTAGGTAGCATCTCCAGAGAGAAGAATGGGTGACATTTTAGGTCGAGACCCTTTTTCAGACCTACTTCTGTTGCTTGAATCTCAAAATTGTCAAAATGTGACTTCTCTCATGATAACTGAAAGACTTAGTTGTTCTACACTGACAACAATGAGGTAATAATGGCAATTTGCAGTAATAGTTGCTGACTGAAGCCATCTCACTTGTCTGCTTTGGACATGGTTTAACATTGGCCATTACTATGGTATTTCTCACTGTGTACAGCAGCTAAACCAATCACCTATGGGGCCAATGCGTGAGAATGTTGATGCATGAAATAGATGCATTTCCATCAATATAACAATTTGGCATGCTTGTTCAAATGTTACGTTTTGTCTGCTGAACAGCTTAGACTGGAATCATTCATCTAACTGTCCATTCACAAAACTGTTGCTCTCGGAATGATCCAAAAAGGTGCTAGAAATATGCAAAGATGAATTCTTCAATGAAACAACATAATTACCAATATTTCCCCCTGCTTCCCCTGCTGTCCAAAATGTAGCTTTCAGTTACTGGATTAAAGTGAGCTTCCAGTTTTTACACAACGACTTTAAACAGGTGCAAGGTGCAAGAAGATTTACCAGCATGTCATTTGCCCCCAGCTCAGTCTTTGGAAGGGATATTGCTTCCTGTCATTCCATTTGCACTCTCATTAAATCACTTTAGCCATCTCGTTTTAGCCTATTGTTTGCTTTTAAGATAATTCCTTTGAGATATGAGATGAATGGTTCTTAAGCTTGGACATATGATAATAGCCAGTGAAGGCAGTTGTATTTAGGAAGGAACTGTAGATGCTGGTTTAAACCAAAAATAGATACAAAATGATGGAGTGACTCAGCATAACAGGCAGTATCTCTGGAGAGAAGAAATGGGCGATATTTCGGGTCAGGCCCCTTCTTCAGTCTCCAGAGATGCTGCCTTCCCGCTGAGTTACTCCAACATTTTGTGTTTATCTCAGGCAGTTGTGTTGTCGCCTTCCGAGCAAACAATGGCACAGGGACATAGTCAGTGACCATTCTCAATGGCCAAAGTTAAAACATGTCTACAGCATATAAATGAGGTCAGTTTAAAGACCAGCTATTTTGCAAATTACCATTATTTACCACATTTTTATTTGTTTCAAACTACTAAGTACTTCAGTTATCTTAAGAAATGCCACATTCACTGATGGGTCACCTTTCCTGTGTTGCTTGCTATGTTTTGCACTTCTGGTGTATGAAGAATGCATAGAGGCTTCAAATAGTGAAATTCTATGTGACGCACTAAAACAGGATGCATTCAAAAGAATCAGTTCCTTCACTTTCTTCAATCACCTAAAAGTTTCCGAGTCATCAATGTCCTTGGACAATCTCAATAAAAAGGCATAGTTCCCCTTGCCAGTTTGTCGGGTTTTCATGAATGCATTAAGGTACAATATACGCACATCCAAATACAATTGTTAAGAAATGCAGTTAAACTTTTTAAGTGTTTTTTTAAGCAGCAGATGCAATCGAAACGTGCTTACGGATATCTTCTTCTGCACAAGGCTACTGGAAGAGTCAATCTGCACACAGCAGGTCCATACAAACAAGAATATCATCTCTTTCTGAGATGTTAATTAAGCATTAGATATTCATCACGATACCAGGGATAACCCTCGTGCTCTTTTCCAAAAAAACCCATAATATGATATTTTACACTCAATGTGTTGCAATGCAAAAGCGCAGGCTTGGCGATCAACTGAAGGCTCACCTCAACATTTCATCTGTAAGATCATCTCAGAGGACACTCCAGAATATTGGGTTAATCTGTCTAGATGGGTTAGATGTTCAGATTCTCCCATTTATACTAACATCCTCTATCCCCGCATTGGCATTCTTAATTTCATTGCATGAAAGTACCATTTAACTCGATGTGGATATCAATGGCATGATGCACACAGATATAGCTGCTTAGGCTTTAGTTCCAATTTTGTGCTTACCTCTCCATTAAAGAAGCAAAATATGGTAGCCACCAGCAAACCCTGAGAAAGAAAATAATTTATACAAATTAATATGCAGTAAATGCTGATCAGCCTTGAGCAATGGAAGACAAGCATGAGCAACAGCTGTTTGTTTTTACATTGTGCCTAGTGAAATATCTGTAACAAACTTGTTATCACAATGCTTTCCCAGAATATATAAATGAAACTCATCATTTATTTGTGTAGGAAGGAACTGAAGATGCCGGTTTAAACTGAAGGTAGGCACAAGAAATGGAGTAACTCAGCGGGACAGGCAGCATCTCTGGAGAAAAGTTGCCTGTTCCGCTGAATTACTCCAGCTTTCTGTGTCTCTCATCCTTTATTTAATTGGTATTGGTCGCAGATACTTCTAGAACTTTATGATTTAAAGGGAGCATATCCCCTTTATCAGCTCTGGGTGAGGGGAGACCTGATAGAAGTATATAAAATGATGAGAGGCATAGATAGGGTAACAGTCAGAACCTCTTTCCCAGGGAGGAATAGTCAAAGAGGGCAGCTTTAAGGTGAAAGGGGCAACATTTAAAGGAGACATGCGTTTAGTTTGGCATTATGTTTGGCACAGACATTGTGAACTGAGGGCAAGTTCCTGTGGTGTATTTTTTTGAATGTTTTATTACTACTGTGGAATTATGGAATGATTATGCCTGCAAGTAACACACTTGAATGTGTGGCAATGCAAAAACGCAGGCTCAGCGATCGTTTCGCTGAGCATTTCCACTCAGTCTGCCTAGACCTACCTGATCTCCTGGTTGCTAAACACTTTAACTCCCCCTTCCATTCCCACACAGACCTTTCTGTCCTAGGCCTCCTCCATTGTCAGAGTGAGGCCCAGTGCAAATTGGAGGGACAGCACCTCATATTTCGCATGGGCAGCCTGCACCCAGCAGTATGAACATTGACTTCTCAAACTTCAAGCAACCCTTGCTTTCCCTCTCTCTCCATCCCTCCCCCTTCCCAGTTCTCCGACCAGCCTTACTGTCTCTGACTACATTTTATCTCTGTTTGCTTTGTGTTACCTTCTCCCAGGTAACAATGATCTATTCTACGTTTTCCTTGATCATTTCCTTTGTCCTGTTTTCATAGCTTACACTTCCTTATCTATGTATCTCCCGCTCCCCTGACATCAGTCTAAAGAAGGGTCTCGACTCAAAACATTTCCCATTCCTTATCTCCAGAGATGCTGCCTGTCCCGCTTAGTTACTCCAGCATTTTGTGTCTATTTTCAAGCATTCCTGATACTTAAAGGGAGTAAATGCTTGGTGAGATAATGCTTGCTTTTCCTATATGGTTCTGGTCCATGTAAGTGAAAGATTACTGCAGATAACTAAATTACATTCAACATGCTCAGAACATATATTTAAATTGCCCAGCAGCATACCTGGTAATGGACAAATATGTGCATAATATAGTCATAAATTTCTCCAGCAAGTCGATTTTCTGGTCTCCAAGGAATAATAACAAATTGAATTCCCAACAGCGGTACAAGTATTAAAGTTGCTCTGACGGCCTTCATGTACATATTGGATTCAGTGCGGTGAGTGTCTCTCAACTTTGTCACCAAGACACGAACTATGTTGAGCAAGAAGAATAAGTTCACCTGTGAATGACAATTCTCCATCAGTTAAACTACAGTGAAATCTTCAACACTTATAACGGAATGAAATAGTTTTACTGACTGAAATAAATAAAAAGGGTACAGTTTAACAGAAGTACGGGGTTGTGCGATATTAAGATTTCCAAATATGTACAGATGCAAATGTAATAATATTATTATTACAACCTCATATACCAACTCAACTCACCCCATCACCAATTCAAAACTCTCGAATTAAACGAAAAGAAAGATATTATCGCTCAAGCCCACACGTATGGTTATCTATGATAGGAATGCTCAACCAAATAAAATGTAGCCTTATCTAATGATTCATAGAAGGATGTTACTTGGGCAACAATTATAATTGATAAACAATATTTCAAAATGAAACCTTTACTGTGACAATTAGAGGAGTTGTCTCTTGCTCCATGACCTTTACAGATCATGGTGACATTTTGGATAACATTCCTTCTACTGAACTTGGCAGAATCCATTGTATAGTGTGGATGGTCTGTGGAAGGCATGGGTTTGATAGATTAAATGGATATCCTTCATGCTTTAAGATTTTGATTCAATAAAAACTGCATCCCCAACAAATTTGCAATGTTTATCTATTAATAATTTGTCACTTTATTCAAGAGAGAGGTCACTCAAGTGCGTCCAAGAAGTTTAGATGCTAACCCTAAATGCAAACAAATAAAATAAAATACAAGGCATGAACAAACCACAAGGATTCATATAAACTCAGGCAGAGGGATCTTTGGCACAGCTTATTTTCTTAATTTATTTATGGAATGTGGCATCACTTGCAAGTCCAATAGAAGTTGGAACGTTATGTCACAGATGTACAAGACATTGGTGAGGCTGCACTTGGAGTATTGTGTTTAGTTTTGGTCACCCTGCTGTAGGAAAGATGCCATTAAGATGGAAAGATTGCAGGGAAGATTTATGAAGATGCTGCCAGGACATGAAGTTCTGAGCTATAGGGAGAAGTTGGGAAGGTTAAGACTTTATTCCTTGGAGCACAAGGGGGTGAGAGTTAATATTTTAAAGGTGTATTAAATCATGGTGGGAATAGATTGGATGAATGCACAGAGTCTTTTTCACAGGTGGCTGCATAGATTTAAGGTGAGATGGGAATGATTCAACACAAATCTGAGGAACAACTTTTTCTTACAGCAGATAGTTAATATATGGAACAAGTTGCCAGAAGAAATAGTTGAGGCAGATACAATAATAAAATTTAAAAGACAGGTACCACTTCCAGTGATGCCATGACAGTGAAGGCTGTGTAATCGACCTGCTCTCCGGGAGGCACTCTTCAAACCAACCACAAGAAAGATAAATACTGCGATTTACGAGGAGAAAGGAGTGCTAACGGCTGTCTGAACATGATGGGTCGACATAAGGTGTCTGAGCGAGGAGGAAAAGGAAAGAATGAAGGTCAGAAACTAACAGACTCCCCTCAAGATGCCGAGTCCGACAAGGAAAGCCCGTTAATTCACTCTGACTTGAGAGAGTTGAGAAAAGAACACAAAGAAGCCTCAGAAGATACCAAACAGAGATTAACGAGAGTGGAGGATAAAATGACGGATTTGACAGCTAAAATGGAAAAGCTGGAAGGAAAATTGAAGGAAATGGAGGTCAGAGTAAGTTCAACAGAAGATAAGGAAATGAGACACGAGAGAGTGATTAACCACCTGTTACAGAGAGCAGCTAAATTAACAGAGAAATGTCTGGACCTGGAAAATCGAGTGACATGTAAAAATGTGTGGATATATGGAGTCACAGAGGGAAAGGGGAAAAAAAGGACATGTTCCAGTTTGTAAATGAACTGTTGAGGAATTCCCTAGAACTCCCAGAAGATTTAACTATTAATATAGAGAGAGCACATAGGTCCCTCACAGCTAGACCGAGTGCAGAGCTAGCCCCACCAAGATCTATAATAGTCAGATTTTTAGACTATTATACGAAAGATCGCATGTTGCAACAGGCTTGGAAGCAGCATAAGATAATATATGGGGTTACACAAAAAGCTGGAGAAACTCAGCGGGTGCAGCAGCATCTAAGGAGTGAAGGAGATAGGCGACGTTTCGGGTCGAGACCCTTCTTCAGACGAAGAAGGGTCTCGACCCGAAACGTCGCCTATCTCCTTCACTCCTTAGATGCTGCTGCACCCGCTGAGTTTCTCCAGCTTTTTGTGTAACCCTCGATTCTCCAGCATCTGCAGTTCCTTCTTTAACACATAAGATAATATATGATGGGGACAGAGTGTATTTTGATCAAGACTACTCGCCAGAAGTCCAGAGAAAGCGTAAGGAGGTACGACAGGTGATAAAGCAACTACGGGAGAAAAATATTAAAGCCAAGTCTCCATTCCCGGCACAGCTCAAAATCTTCCTAGATTCTGGAGTTAAATCCTTCAGGACATTGACTGAGGCAGTACCTACACTGGAGAAGATGGGGATTTACATCAGATCAGAGTCCAGAGATGTGTAAAATAGAGAACTGCTGTGAGACCACTGGTCAGGGGGGACGAATAAAGCAAATGGCGAAAGAAGATTGGCAAATCTGTCAGAAGAAGATCTTCGCATCATACTGGGTATCATAGGAGATGGACTATAGACAGGTTTGAAATAAGCACAGAAACGTAGTTCATATGTGCAAATGGTAAAATGTCTGAAAGAGACCATTGAGTTAATGAAGTGGACAATTAACATCTATACGATCAGATAATAGTATAAGATGAGACAAATAATATGTAAATAGTTTGTACATATACTCTCTGGTTCTGGCTTTGTTTTCTTGACAAAGGGTAATTATGCCATGGTTTACAGCACATATATGGCTGGTTTTGTAATGTATTATATTTTCCAATTGATTTAAATGTACTATCAAAGAGAGGGATTGAGGGGGGCTCTCTCTGGTGGGGGGGGGGGGGGGGGGGAGATACCTGCCATTCATTTTTGTTTACAATTGTGATTCAAAAGTCCCAAAGTGGGATTGAGAGCTACCCAGGAGAGACCAAGTCACGCCTCTTCGCCTTTTTACGAGGAGCTGGTACACCACCTAGTTTACGGTGTCCAGATGGGTTTGTTAGGTAGGAAGTCCCTTTTTTTTATGGCTTTTTGGTCCTATGTGTAAAGTTTTATTCTTTATTGATTTAATGATTTGTTTATTGTTTATTGATTTGTTAGTTTGGCACGTTTTTCATTGTTACATCGCACCCTAGTAAATTGTATTTTGAGTACAGCGCATATTCCCAAGCTAACCAGAGCAAGAAACAAAAATGGTATAGAAAGCAAATAGTAGATTACACCACATGGGATAATGACTAATTTAAAAATAGTAAGCTATTTTTAATTTGTTTTAAATATTTTTATTTATTAGACATAAATACATCAGTGTACATCACATATATTGTTACAATCATTGTACACCATAATTTTATGGCTTTTAAAGAAAATGAATAGAAAGAAAGAGAGTGAAGTAGGTGAAAAGAGTTGTGATAGTGAAAGAGCATGCCAAAGGGGAGAATAAACCCTTGGTCAAAGAATTAGAGAATTAGACAGACCCTGGAAAAAAAAGAGATAAAAGAGAGACAAATAGAAAAAAAAGCTAGTTACTATATTATATATATCACACAAAAGGAATCCACCAACTTAATAGTTTTTCATCCCCTCCTACCAAGGCCTGAGGTACTCCTGCACCCTATTTTGTAGCAATTCTATAAATGCAGACCACGCCTGATAGATGCGTTCTGATTTTCCTTCCAGGCGGAATCTCATATCTTCCAGATGTAGTGTTTCAAACATAGTTGAAATCTACATATTTAATGTTGGTATAGGAGCATTTTTCCAGAGCATTTTGAGATTAGCTTTTTTCCTATTATTAAGCCGTAATCAAATTGATTATTTTGATACATATTTAGTCTGTGAAGATTTCAAAGATTTCAATCCAAAACCTTTGAATTTTTGTTCAAAAGATGAATGAGTGCCCTATAGTAGCTTCTTGAAACTGGCATTTATCACAAATTGGTGAGACGTTGTGGAAAACTGTATTTAATTTAGTTTTTGAGTTGTATAATCTGTGTAAAATTTTAAATTGTATTAAAGTGTGTCTTATGTTAATTGAGCATATTTAATAAGTACTCTTTCCACCTTTCATTGGAAATTTTTATGCTTAGTTCATTTTCCCACTCACCTCTGATACCTTCCATTGTTGGTATTACTGCATTTAGTATAATATTATATATATATGAAATTAAATTTGCTGATTCCGCCTTTGTATTCATTACTTAATCTAGGAAGTCTAATGGCATTTTGTGAAATTCTTGTGCATGTTTTTCTCAGATAATCACATATTTTGAAATATTTAAAATACTGATTGTTACCCAGATTGTATTTTAGTTGTAATTGTTTAAATTATTATAGTTTTCCCGTATCATACAAATCTCCCAAAATTTTAATTCCTGCTCTTTCCCATTGTATAAATGCTTTATCTATAATTGAAGGTTTAAACAGAGGGTTTTTAGCAATAGGAGATAGGAGAGATAAGTTTCTTAATTTTAAGTTGTATTATTTGTTTCCAAATTCTGATTGTACTATGTATAATTGGGTTTTTGTTGTAGTTTGTATCATTTACTGTCATTGGTGAAAGAAGGATCGCACCAATATTAAAAGGGGAGCAGTCCTCTTTCTCCATAATGATCCATTTCATGTTGATGAAGAGAATTATCCAACAATTGAATCATATTTCTAATATTTACCAACCAATAATAATACATGAAGTAAGGGAGTGCTAATCCCCCTACTACTATGGGTTTATTCAGGAGTGGTCTTTGTATTCTATGGGACTTATAATCCCAAATAAAATTCGTAATATCCAAGTCCATTTAAAAAAAAAAAAACTTTTTGGGTAAATATAATGGGATTGATTGGAACAAGTATATAATTTGTATTAGAAAAATAATTTTTATGGCATTTATTCGACCTATTAAGGACATTTTAATTAAATTCCAGAATTTAATTAAATTATGTTGTTTCTTAAGTACAGGGTTATAGTTTGCTTTAAACATGTCTTGCTATCTTCTAGTAATTTCAATACCCAAATATTTAAATTTTTCCAGCTATTTTAAAAGGAAATTGTACGATATGTGTAGAATCTTTCAGTTTTATTGACATGATCTCACTTTTATTCCAATTGATTCTATAACCTGAAAATGAACCGAAATCCTCAATTAAATTTAAAATATTGGGTATAGTGATATGTGGCTTTGGGATGTACAAAAGTACATCATCAGCGTACAATGATATTTCATTGTTTGAATATTTTGCATTATATCCATGGATATTCAGATGAGTTCTAATTCTTTCCACTGGTGGTTCAATTATGAGGGCAAATAACAATGGTGATATTGAACAGCCTTGTCTATTACCCCTTGACAGTTGAAATTTCGTGGATAAGATATTATTGGTTAATATTCTGGCCGTTGGCTTATTATATATTAATTTAATCCATTGAATGAAGTTCTCTCCCAGTTGACATTTTTGCAATACCTTAACCATATATTTCCATTTAACCTGATCGAATGCTTTCTCTGCATCCAGCGAAATAATTGCGAGATTTGGATCTTTAGTTTGGTGTGAGTGCAGATGTCTCAAATTATTAAATGATTGTCTCTTAGGGATAAACCCCGTTTGATCCGGATGTATTAGTTTACTGGTGTACTTACTTAACCTTCTTGCTAATATTTTTGCTAATATTTTTTGATCTGTATTTAACAACGCGATAGCTCTGTAAGATCCAGGTTCTTCCTCATCTTTATCTTTCTTAAGTATTAGTGTAATTGCAGATTCTGCTAATGTATCAGGTAATATTTGTCCTCTGAAAGTGTGTGTGTACATTTTCTGTGGATGAGGACTAAATATATCGTAAAAACTTTTATAGAATTCATTACTGAATCCGTCGGGACTTGGTGTTTTTCCATTTTTTAATGGGATTATTGTTTCTTCTATTTCCTTATTTGAGATTTGTGCACCCAATTCCTCCTGTTCCTGCAATTCTAGTTTGGGAAGATTGCAATTATCCAGAAACTCAGTAACTTTGCTGGTGTCTGTTGTCGTTTTAGAATTATACAAATTCTCATAAAATTGCACAAATCCACCGATCCACAGAGGACGCAGTCTCAACAACACTGAACCTCGTACTGCCACACCTTGATTGGAAAGATACTTATGCCAGGATCCTCTTCATAGACTTCAGCTCTGCTTTTAACACACTCATTCCGCAGCAGCTGGTGGAGAAGTTGGAGTTATTGGGGTTGATGCTGGCACATGTAATTGGGTCCTGAACTTTCGATCGCAATGGCAGCAGACAGTCAGGGTGGGCAAAAACCATAGCCGTGAGCACTGGCTCGCCCCAAGGCTGGGTCCTAAGCCTCCTGCTGTTTAGTCTGCTTACACACGACTGTACTGCTAGACTCAACAACAACTTCATCAACAAGTTCACTGATGACACAACAGTGGTGGGTCACATCAGTGACAATGAGGAGTCAGCGTACAGGATGGAGGTGGAGCTGCTCACAGGATGGTGCAAATCCCACAACCTCATTCTCAACGTGGGAAAAACAAAGGAGATGGTGGTTGACTTCAGGAGGGCGGGAAAACAACGCCATACACCTCTGCACATCGAAGGAGCTGATGTGGAAAGGGTCAGCAGTGTGAAGTTCCTAGGACTCTACCTGTCAGATGACCTGACGTCCACGACCAACACCACAGCACTGGTCAAGAGAGCCCAGCAGCGACTACACCCTCTCCGAAGACTACGGAAAGCAGGTCTCCCCACTGCACACCTATGAACTCTTTATAGGGGGACAATCGAGAGCACATTAACCTAAGGCATCACTTCCTGGTACGGGAGCTGCAACACATACGAACGGCACCAACTAGACAGGATTGTGAAGACCGCCAGCAGGATTATTGGTGCTCCACTCCCTTTCCTGCTGGACATATACAGGAAGAGATGTATCAACAAAGCCATCTCCATCATCAAAGACCCCTACCACCCATCGCATCACATATTCTCCATCCTGCCGTCTGGGAAGAGGTACAGGAGCATCAGCTGCAAAACCAGCAGGATGCTCTTCAAAGTCCGTTTATCAGTCTTCCCGCAGGCTATAAGACTGATAAACGGACTTTGTCCCCTGCCAAAGTATCGCGCACCAACCACCAACCCACCAACCTGTACACACTGAAGCAGAGCCATTGTTGTGCCGCTGCCGATTGGACCTCATGATGATATATGTATTTTTATTTTTATTTCTATTTATTTTTTACTGCACACTGAATGAACACTGGTTGAGCAATGTTTTTTCGTTTCCTCTGGGTATGTAAGTACTCAGGAAAATGATAATAAAGATTTTCAATTCAATTTCAATTCAAATCTTTTATTAATTTAATTCGGTAATGTTAATACTTCCCCTCCATCTGATTTAATCTTTGAAATCATATGTTCCTTTTCTCGTTTTTTAACTGGTGTGCGATAAGTTTATAGGGCTTATCCACAAATTCAAACTGTTCCTGTCTAGATAGTAAGTTATAATGTCCACGGTTTAAATCACCCCATAAAGAGAAGAACAACTCTGAGCCAACTAAAAAATTTAGGATGTGGAGTTGCATTGATTCAGGAAACGCATCTGGTGGAAAATGAACATAAAAAGCTTAGAAGAGAGTGGGTTGGTGAGGTATTTAGTGCCTCCTATGGGAAAAGGGGAGGAGTGGCTATTTTTTTTTAAATAGAAATGTAGTTTTCTCTGTGGAAAAAGTACCTCAAGATACATTGGGGAGATATGTAATGGTAATTGGCACAATAAGTAGGATGGTAGTATGGATTATAAATATTTATGCACCAAAGGAAGATGATTACTCTTTCTTTAGAGACATTGCAAATATAATTGCAGGAAATGCCAAAGGTATGATAATACTAGGTGGTGATTTCAATGCAGTCCTTGATGGGAGCTGGATAGATTACCAGATAAGTACAACCAAACAAAAAAAAACAAAATATTAAATAATATGCTAGGGGAGTTAGGATTAGTAGACTCATGGAGATATAAAAATCCAAGAGGGAGAGATTATAGTTTCTTTTCGAACTTGCATGGGAGCTACTCACGTATAGACATGATTTGTGGTAGATTGGAAAATTGGTTCAATAACAATCAGTGACCATGCACCCATAATCCTTACCTTGGAGTTAGGAACTGAAAAGAGTTTTAAATATTGGAGAGCAAACATTTCTTTATTGACATGTAACGTAGTGACACAGGAAATTAGGAATTGTATCAAAGAGTATTTTGACCACAATGTCAATAGTGAAGTAACATTATCCACGCTTTGGGATGGTGCAAAAGCAGTAATAAGGGGCAAAATAATTGAAATATCGAGTAGCGTAAGGAAGAATAGGTTGAAGAAGCAATCTGACTTGGAAAATTAAACAAAGATATTAGAAGTAGAACAAAAAATAACAATAGAAACAAGAATTTGTTAAAGGAACAAAAACAAAAAAGACGTGAGTTAGAAGAGCTTCTAACATATAAAGTGGAAGGAGTCCTTCGATTTTTAAATCAAAAATATTATGAAAAGGGAAATAGGGCTAGTCGCCTTCTGGCATTTCAGTTGTGCAAGAGGCAAGCTAATCGAGCAGTTTCTAAAGTTCTACATCCAATTTCTAGAAATTTAGTTTCACAACCACGAGAAATCACAGAAGCGTTTGCATCCTTCTATGAACAGTTATACGACTCTCCTGAAATCATAGATAAAGAGGAAAAGATCAGAACTTTCTTTTCTGGATTTAAAATGCCCTGCCTTTCTCAAGAAGAAGCGAGAAATATGACAACACAAATAGAAGAGCAGGAAATAAAATAAGTAATAAAAAAATTAAAGAACAACAAGTCCCCAGGGATGGATGGGATTCCAGGGGAGTTTTATAAATGTTTTGAGAACGAGCTTTCTCCGATTCAGGCTAGAGTTTATAATTATGCCTTGGCTGAAGGCAACCCACCGAGATGATGGGCCGAGGCTATAATCTCTGTTATTTATAAGGAAGGGAAGGATCCCACAAGATGCGAAGGCTACAAACCGATAAGTCTCTTATGTAATGACTTAAAGATACTCAGTGCTATATTAACTAAGAGAACCCAAACAATTATAAAACAATTGATACCTGATCAAAAAGGGTTCATACTGGGGAGACAGGGAGACAATAATATTGGACGGGTCCTGAATATCATGACGTACAAAAAGGAAGCATCAGACTTCAATGCTATTAAGTTTAGATGCTCAAAAGGCTTTCGACAGAGTAGATTGGGTCTATCTTGAATATACACTAGATAAAATGGGGTTCCATACAAAATGTATTAATTGGGTGAAAACATATTTAAATCCAAAGTCAAGAGTGAGAGTAAATGGATGTTGCTCTGTGTTTTTTTAATTAAAGAGGGAAGTTAGACAGGGGGACAGTTTGAGTCCCTTTTTGACATGTTTAGAGCCGCTCGCAGAAACTATTAGGCAACATTACTATATTGAGGGCATTAAAGATGATCGGGGGGGGGGGGGAGAACAAAAAATGTCACTATTTGCAGATGATGTTATGATCTATGTGAGTAATCCTATTTCCTCAGTGCCTCGCCTAATGCAAGTCTTACAGGAATATGGAGAAATATCGGGATATAAAATAAATGACTCAAAATCAGAAGCAATCATGCTGTCAGGTCTGTGGCCCTCACAATTAAATGAGCAGGTCAGGTTCCATTGGTCTCAGAAGGGTTTTAGATATTTAGATATTGTCATCACTTCCTCTATCACTGCATTGTATGAAGCTAATTATGGTAAATTACTCAAGAATATTAAGGTAGACATGCACAGATGGGATAGTCTCCCTTTATCTCTAATTGGTAGAGTGGAAGTTGTTTGAATGAACATTTTGCCGCGACTGCTTTTCTTATTTCAATCTTTACCAATAGGGGTCCCTGGCGCGGCATTTAAGGTGTTAGACAAAGAGTTAACAAGATTTGTGTGACAAATAAGAGTTCCAGAGTCAGACTGAAGACACTTTTGTTATCAAAACAAAAAGGGGGCCTAAATATGCCCAACTTTAAATATTATTATTGGGTAGCGCAGCTGAGAATTTAGATTAGATTAGATTACCTTTATTGTCATTCAGACCTTCCGGTCTGAACGAAATTTCGTTGCCTGCAGTCATACAAAAATTCAAAATAACTTAAAAATAACAAAAACACACAAATTTAACATCCACCACAGTGAGTTCAGCAAACACCTCCTCACTGTGGTGAAAGGCAAAAGTCTTAGTCTTTGTCTCCTTCCCTCCTTGTACTCCCTCTGCGCTGAGGCGATCCAGGCCTCTGGTGTATTGTCCCTGCCGGGTGTTGGTACCGCTGCCGCCACCGGAACGCCGGAATGCCGCCGCCGCTCCAAATCGGGCCGCCGCCTCCACCGGAATGCCGCCACAGCTCCAGGCCGGTCCGCCGCTCCAGGCCGGGACGCCGCCACCGGAATGCCGCCGCCGCTCCAGGCCGGGACGCCGCTCCAGGCCGGGACGCCGCCACCGGAACGCCGGAATGCCGCCGCCGCTCCAGGCCGGGACGCCGCTCCAAATCGGGCCGCCACCACCAGAACGCCGGAATGCTGCCGCTCCAGGCCGGTCCGCCGCCGCTCCAGGCCGGTCCGCCGCCGCTCCAGGCCGGTCCGCCGCTCCAGGCCGGTCCGCCGCTCCAGGCCGGTCCGCCACAGCTCCAAGTCGGGCCGCCGCCGCCAGGCCAGGTCAGTCGAGCCACCGCCGCTGCAGCGAACGCCGCCCGAGGCCGTCAGCTCCGCCATTAGGGCCTCAGCGCAGACGGAGACAGGGGGATACAACAAGAAAAGGTTGTATCCCCCCGAAGGAAGGGACTAAGCCCTGTTTCTCCCACCCCCCCCCCCATACAATCTAATAAACTAACTAAACTAACATAAACTAAACATACATAAACAAAAACAAACAAAAAAAAAGAAAAAACAGACGGACTGCAGGTGAGCCGCAGCTGCCAGGCAGCGCCGCCACTTCCGGTAGCATTGATAGCATGGTTAATGGACGATGAGGAAATGGGATGGGTGAAAATAGAACAAAATGCATGTCCTAGTATTGCCCTGGCAGGGCTCCCATTTCTAACTCAAGTAAATTGGAAGAAATTAAAAGTAGATAACGATTGGATTAAATTCATGATGAAAACGTGGTTAGCTATAAGTAAGCAATTAAATCTTTTTAATTCGATTTCTAGAGCAATGAAGATAGCTGCTAGTCCCAATTTTATACCCAGCAAAATTGATGAGGGATTTAGAAACTGGGCAGATAAAGGGCTTATTACTGTGGACCAGCTTTTTTGTGGGGGAGTCTTGAAATTTTACGAGCACAGAATTAATTTGGATTGTCAGGGTCGGATTTCTTCAGGTTCCTCCAAATACGGCACTACTTACGGCACTACAGACACATGTAGATTGGGAGCAGATATGTAGACTACCTTCAAATTTGGAAAATACTTTCTTGATGACTATAGAGGGGGTGTTACAAAATAATTTGATATCCCATTTATATCAAGGACTTCAAGACTATATAAAAGGAATGACTATAGAAACAAAACAGAAATGGGAATTGGAAATGATTATTATTATTATAGATGAAATATGGGAAAGGACATGTCTCTTGGGCCATAAGCTGACAAGCAGCCCCTCTTGGAGGGAGTTCGACTGGAAAATTAAAATTTGAGTATTTAGGACCCCTTTAGTGTTGGCAAGATACAGTAACACCTCACATTTATGCTGAAGACGATTGGTGCTCACACACATTTTTTAGGAATGTCCCAAATTGTACCAATACTGGAGAGACATCCAGGTAGAGATTAAATTAATTCTGGGAGTGGATCTACCTTTGAAACCAACTTATTTTATATTAGGAGATACTCCAGCAGCAACAGATATTCACAATCAGAAATATTTGTTTGGGGTGATGCTGGTGATTGCTAAAAAGATGATAACAGTGCTATGGAGAAAGGAAAATGCCACAAAATGTTCAACAGTGGATGGAAAGATTGAAAAATGTATACTTGAATGAAAGTATAACTGCTAAATTCCAATTGAGGACTGATCCTTTTAATATTATATGGAAACGGGTACTATTACAAATATAACCGTATAACAATTACAGCACGGAAACGGGCCTTCTCGGCCCTTCCAGTCCGTGCCGACCATTTATTTTCCCCTAGTCCCATCTACCTGCACTCAGACCATACCCCTCCATTCCCTTCCCGTCCATATACCTATCCACTTTACTTTTAAATGTTAAAATCGATCCTGCCTCCACCACTTCTGCAGGTAGATCATTCCACACAGCCACCACTGTCTGAGTAAAGAAGTTCCCCCTCATGTTACCCCTAAACGTCTGTCCCTTAATTCTCATATCATGCCCTCTTGTTTGAATCTTTCCTACCCTCAATGGGAAAAGCTTATCCACGTCAACTCTGTCTATCCCTTTCATCATTTTAAAGACCTCAATCAAGTTCCCCCTTAACCTTTTGCGCTCCAAAGAATAAAGATCTAACTTGTTCAACCTTTCTCTGTAACTTAGTTGCTGGAACCCAGGCAACATTCTAGTAAATCTCCTCTGTACTCTCTCTATTTTGTTGACATCCTTCCTATAATTAGGCGACCAAAATTGTACACCATACTCCAGAATTGGTCTTACCAATGCCTGTACAATTTTAACATTACTTCCCTACTCCTATATTCAATGCTCTGATTTATAAAGGCCAGCACACCAAAAGCTTTCTTTACCACCCTATCTACATGCCATTCCACCTTCAGGGAACAATGCACAGTTATTCCTAGATCCCTCTGTTCCACAGCATTCCTCATTTCCCTACCATTTACCATGTACGTCCTATTTTGATTTGTCCTGCCAAGATGTAGCACCTCACACTTATCAGCATTAAACTCCATCTGCCATCTTCCAGCCCACTTTTCCAAATGGCCCAAATCTCTCTGTAGACTTTGAAAATCTACTTCATTATCCACAGCACCCCCTATCTTAGTATCATCTGCATACTTACTTATCCAATTTTCCACCCCATCATCTAGATCATTGATGTACATGACAAACAACAGTGGACCCAACGCAGATCCCCGAGGCACCCCACTGGTCACTGGCTTCCAACCTGACAAACAGCCATCCACCATTACTTTCTAGCATCTCCCATTCAGCCACTGTTGAATCCATCTTGCTACTCCACCATTAACACCCAAAGATTGAACCTTCTTAACCAACCTTCCATGGGGAACCTTGTCAAAGGCCTTACTGAAATCCATATAGACAACATCCACTGCTTTACCCTCATCAATTTCCCTCTTCAAAATATTCAAGAAGGTTTGTCAAACATGACCTTCCAGGCACAAATCCATGTTGACTGTTCTTGATCAGACCCTGTTTATCCAGATGCTTATATATTATCTCTAAGTATCCTTTCCATTAATTTGCTCACCACTGACGTCAAACTAACAGGTCTATAATTGCTAGGTTTATTCTTTGAATTTTTAAACAATGGAACAACATGCGCAGTACGCCAATCCTCCGGCACTATTCCCGTTTCTAATGACATCTGAAATATTTCTGTCATAGCCCCTGCTATTTCTACTCTAACTTCCCTCAATGTCTTAGGGAATATCCTGTCTGGATCTGGAGACTTATCCACTTTTATATTTTTCAAAAGTGTCAGTACTTCCTCCTCTTTGAATCTCATAGTTTCCATAGCTACTCTACTTTTTTCCCTTACCTCACAGAGTTCATATCCTTCTCCTTGGTGAATACCGAAGTAAAGAAATTATTCAATATCTCCCCTATCTCTTTTGGCTCTGCAGATAGCTGTCCATTCTGGCTCTCTAATGGTCCAATTTTATCCCTTGTTATCCTTTTGCTATTAATATAGCTGTAGAAACCCTTTGGAAATGCCAAGATTGATTAAGGATATGAATGGATGAGCTTGCTATGGTGGCTGTGAATGAGATGCTGCTAAGATAGAATGTTAAGACGATCTGATGTGATGCAAATAAAGGTTAGGTGATTTGTATTTTGTCATTTTGCGATTGTCTTTTGTGCGTCTCTTTGTTTTGCCTGTATGTGTACTTTGTTATGTCAATACATGTGGTGTTCAAAATAAATGACAGGTACATTGATAGGAAATGTTTGGAGGAATAAAGGCCAAACATGAGCAAATAGGACTAGCCTGTTATGCCAACTTGGTTGGTTTAGAAGTGTTGAGTCAAAGGACCTGTTTCCATGCTACATGACTCTATTTGAGTGCACACTTCCAATTTTATCCAAAGGCTGAGATGATTTCAGTGTTAGGGTGGCACAGTGATGCAGCAGTATAGTACAGTGCTTGAGACCTGGGTTCGATCCCAATTAAAGGTCCTGTCTGTTTGGAGTTTGTACATTCTCCCTGTGACTGCATCGATTTTCTCCAGGTACTCATCTGATTGGTTACTCTATTAAAAGTGCACAAATCAGAATTGTTCCTTTGTCCTTCACATGGTGTAATTGATTGATTATTAATATAATCAATAATATTTTCTTCAGTGATTTGAGTTTTTTAACTATTTTAAATGACAGAGCACTTGATATCTATGTTGTACTTTTTCCCATCGAACTAAGAGAACCCTTCTTTAACCTTCGAAATGTAAAATGAATCGTACTCTGAGATGTTATCTGTGCAGTGACCTGTTAGATTGGCAGACGTTTGTACTCATTTTCCATGTGTGCAAAGATGGTCTGTGACCCTCCCATAATGACCTCTATAATTCAAATCACTGGAATTCAATTCCAGTCAGTGGCAGTCCTAGTCACTGTTATTTAAAAAGATTATTTATTTAAAAAGATTTATTTATTTCCTTTTTATTTAACTTGAAATGAAAACCCATATCAAAAAGAATTATAGACTAACTGTTATGGATTTGAAATTTAAAAATGGGCAACCCGACTTTTCATTTTGCCGTCTCTCTGTCTCCCCTATTCTTCAATATTATTGTTATTGCCCATGGCTTTAAGGGCATTTCATGTACATCACCTATGTCTCAATCATTTTGCATTAAATAGATTATTAGCAGATTATTTTCTTCACATCGAGAAATGTTTGGTGCTGATGAATCACATATTTTCCAAAGAGTTGAAGACAGGGATGCATTTCCGTCTCTGTTGCAGTTCATGCATTCCCTCATAATTGAATGTCTTTCATCTTTGTCCATTAAAATCTGTGGCTGCTGATATTTACTCAGCAACCCTGATTTTGCAAGGTTTCGCATCATGAACCATCTCTGCAAAGGATTGATCTGTGGAGGTTTCCAGTGTAATAGGCTGATGAAGTGGAAAGCAAAGCCATTGTTGAAATCCTCAGATTATGGCTGGATAAGTAAAAGGATAAGCAGATCTCACTGAGCTGGAGGGCACCGAGCTAGATGTCAAACAGAGACAGAGGAGGTAAAATACATTGCAGATAGAGCAACAAAGGATGCTAAAAGTGCATTTTGTGCATTAGGCCCAGCTGGTGTGGCACAATTAGATGCAGCTAACGCAGTTTGTAGAATGGGATGGTACAGGCTCACGCATATTTGATGACAAAAAATTAAGACTAAATGGATAACATTCCTAGTTTTGGAAACACATCAAACGATAGACTAGTAATGAAATCCTATGTATGCATGGGAATACTAACCAGGTGTATCAGAGGACAAGACCTTACTGCAGAACTATTGGCCAGTTTATGGGCCACAGGAGGAAATTCAAATTCATTTATATGTGTAATAACATTTTGTATCTCCAACTATCCAAAAAAACTGTAAAAGATGTTTTGTAATCATGGTAGACGTGGTATCTGCATGGCTTGAACAAAAAAGCCTGAAATTAAATAATCAGATAAATAGTTATTCTAAGCAGGACTATGCCCATTCATTTTACTGCCTCTATAAAATCTGAGATTAAAATATTGTTAACCATCACTGCCATTCTTCATCAAAGTACTAGTTTTCCTCTTTTTCCAGTCCTTCTTGAAGCATCTTTTCATTTAGTATATGTTTGTACAAGCCTTTCCATATTCCTTTTCTGCTGACTATTGATATTGTCTTGTCCTTCTCAGTCTTCTTATTTTTCCCTGCTTTTCTTTACTGAGCATGGAAACAAGTCCTTTGGCCTAATTTGCCCATGCCAACCAAATTGCCTAACCGAGTTAGATCCATTTGTCTTTGCCTGACCCATATCCCTCCAAACCTTTTCCATTCATGTACTTGTTGAAGTAAATGTACCCACCTCTATCACTGTGCCTGGCAGCTCCTTCCATATAAACACCACCCTCTGGGTGAAAACGTTGCCCCTCAAGTCCCTTTTAAATCTTTCCCCGGTCACTTTAAACCATAACATAACCCAAGGAAAAGATTGTGGATATTCACTTTATCTGTGCACTTCATCATTTTATAAACTTCTACAAGGTCACCCTTCACCCATCGATGTTCTAGGGAGAAAAGTCCCAGCATATCCAACTTCCCAATATAACCCAAACCACCTAGACTCAATAACATCCTCATAAAGATCTGTTGCATCTTTTTTGGTTTAATGACATCCTTCCTGTAGCAGGATGACCAGAACTGTGCACAATACTCCAAATGTGGCTTTACCAAAATCTTGTATGGCTGTAACATCCAACTGAAACATCACCTATCCATGTTCTCCAGAGATGCTGCCTGTGTTACTCCAGCCCTTTGTGTATTCCTGTATTCAAACTCCTGATCGATGATGGTATGTGTGTCAAGTGCCGTCTTCAACACCCTGCCTACCTGCATTGCCACTTTCATGGAACTATGTAGCTGCACCCCTCAGTCTCTCTGTTCTACAACAATCCCCAGGACCCTACCATTTATTGTATTAGTCCTGCCCTGATTTGATTTGGTAAAGTGCAACATTTCACATTTAGCTGAATTAAACTCCATCTGCCATTCCTCAGCCCATTGGCCTAGTTAATCAAGATCCCATTGTAATCAAAGATAACCTTCTTCACTGTCCATTGTACCAGCAGTTTTAGTGTCATCCACAAACTTATAAGAATACCACCTACATTCTAATCCAAATCATTATTATAAATAATCAACAATGGTGGACCCAGTACTGATTCTTGTGGCACACCATTTGCTACAGGCCTCCAGACTGAAAACCAATCCTCTACCATCACCCTCTGACTCCTAACTGCCTTAAATCAATTAAACTCCTTTGATTCCAAGTGATTTACCCTTCCAGACAGGCGTATCATATGGCACTTTGCCAAAGGCTTTGCTAAGGTCCATGTAGATAATGTCTACCACATTGCCCTCATCAATGTTTTTGGACAACATGTTTTTGAAATGATTTCCCACACAAAAATTCATGCTGATGATCTTAATCAGTCTTGCCTTTCAAAATGCAGGTAGACCCTGTGCCTCAGAATCCCCTCCAATAACATGTCCGCAATTGATGTTAGATTAACTGGGCTGTAGTTGCCAAGCTTTTCTTTGCCGCCTTTCTTAAAATAAATGCACAATCTTGTCCACTCTCCACTTTTCTGGCCCCACATCAATGATAAAAGTATTGTCTCTCAGGAGCTCTACAACTTATTTCCTAGATTACCACCATGTTCTTGGATATACTTGATCAGATTTCAGGGTTGTATCTATGTTTATGCATTTTAAGATCTCCAGCACCTCCTCTTCTTCAAGACATTACCATTAATTTGCCCGAGTTCCCAAGCATACAGTATATGTCTTTATGCATTTATACTTCCAACAGGGAATGTTGCTTACTGGCAGTTGACGATGAAAAGGTTAAGTGTGCAATGCTTACAATTTCTGAAGTTAAGGTTTGAAAATCATGAGGAACTAATGCTGGAATTTCTGATAGCCATTGCTGGTGATTACGACTTCCTGCCTGTGACCTGAACTTGTAAAATGATTTGTTGGTCTACCAACATACTGCACGTCTGAAAAATATACTGTTAGGTTCATGAGTGGCAACCACAAGCTGACCAACCTGTAAATAGCATCACACCTTACTTTAGAATTATTTATTTTGTTGGACAACTTGGCTCAGAGAACCAAGAAGATTGAAACCTATTAATGTCAACGTGGTATTTCATCAACAATTATTTTGAAAGTCTGATTTTATTTTACTGTGAAATAGATCAGTGTCATTGGACAGCAAAAATGTGACATGTGTTTGAGAAAACTGATAAATTGACCCTGAGGCTTTTGGAAAATACAATGCTGTTCTTCGCCCCCCCCAACCGCCACCCAACCGCCCCCCAACCCCCGGTCATAATTTTGAGGAATGAATTGGAATCGACTGATGAAATTGGACCCGATAATCTGAGTCTCAATTTTGCATACCTACATGAACTGTTGTGGATTGAACCGCTGCCAAACGTGGCCATGGTTAGGGAGGAAGCTTGGAGGAAGAATAGGGTCTTCCTAATCCTGAATTCTTGGTAAATTCTCCCAAATTTCCTTGTCTGCTGCTAATACAGGATGCCACCAATACCAACCTACCTGCTTGAAAACCTGACATTGGTATTTAAGTAATAGAGAGAACTCGCTGATTCCGGCGGTGTCAGCAATAGTGTATCTTGGCACTGGTGCCCCACTACGCCACTCCATTGATATAAAGGGCCAAAAACAATCTTAAAAACAACAACTTTAACTCCAAGTCTAATTGTAGTCACTATGGTGTTTATAGTAATGACACTGATTTATTAAGGGGATTATTTAGAAATGGCCAGTGGCATATTTATTTTTGAGAAGATGAAGTGCTTCTTATAAAATTTGTTCATAATAATACTTTGCTTTAAGTACCACCACAGTAGCCATGCAGCTGGATTTTGAACTGAAATTCTTACCAACAAAGCTGCAACAATCGGGGCATGCACTATATAAAGCAGGTGTGTTTCGACACTTATCCAGCAACTGTAAGGAATAGAAACAGAAATGTAAAAGGCAAACACAATGACATTTATATGTGAGAATGCGTTGGACATAAAAATAGCTAAATGCTTCCTCAAGGTACCAATTGAGATGATCTTGTTTAAGGGCAGTACTGATTCAAAACAAAGCAGACAAATATAATTACATTTATATCTGAGTATACAATGGACATAGAAATAGCTTAATACTTCCTCAAGTTTACAATTGAGGTGATCTTGGGTAAGGGCAGGGGTGGCAGATTGCAACCTTCACGTGGTCCACCCTGTTTCGACGAATGCAATCAACCTGGCGTGCACAATCAAATAAGATCAAATAAAACAAGTTGTCCTACAACTTTAGGCTGTGCACGCCATACGCAAGAAGAAGTGTAAGGGCAGTACTGATTCAAAACAAAAAATATCTTCTATTATGTACATTGCTCTCACTCACCTACTCATCAGCAAATTTAATTTTAAACAGGCTGAGGTCAGGTTAATATTTGAATCCTCAAACTCATGGGTCAGCCTTACATCAGTCCGCCTGTAGCAGAAAGATGAGAGATCAAGTCCTCAACCAGCACTTGCATACCTTGCTTGTAACTTTCAGTTTTGTAAAAAAAAAGGTCATGTCAGATTGGTCATTTGACCCGCTCTTCCCTTTCTTTCATTCCACTGTGATGTTTTTGCACTTTCACCCTCAAAAGGAGAGTCTGTCTTCATGTGAGGCAATGCGGTTTGAATGGCAAGAGCAGGGAGGTTAGTCTGTAAGTAAAGGTTACATTCTGAATGAAACATAATAGGAATAAAAGGGGGAAAAAAAGGTTCCATTCCAGAAAACAAGCTATAAATCACGTCAAAGTAGTAAAAACATGTTTGCTCTAAATGTTCACCATGAGGGCCAAGTATGTAGCTTGAAGACAAATTCCTGTGGGGAGATTGAACTTCACTCCAACTTGTAATTGTGCTCTGTGGCGATTCACATAGCACTACAGCTTGTGAGGCATCAAACTCATGTTTGCAAAAGCTTGTGATAACAAGCATCCTCAATACAGGCAGAACAGCAAACCCAGAAGAAGCATAAACCCACTGCAGTGACATTGTGACCAGCTGAAGTGTAATCTCAGCATCTGAATAGGAATGAAAATATGATAATATGACATTGAATAACATCAATGATCAACAATTCACTGCCACAGTTGTAACACCTCATTTCCCATATAATAAAGTGTCTGTATATGTGTATAAAACATAATTACTATAACTAATAGACTTGTCACAACAGTCTTGTGGTTTGTTGGTCCTGTCGCATTCTTGAGTCAGGAAGCAGCTGTTAGGTATATAATTCTTGCATTGAAATCGATAATGATTGGCTAGAGAGGAAAGGCAATTAGGTCTATAATGAGCTGAGTATGTGAGGAAGTAAACATTGCCTAGAAAAATAATTGTAAAGATATCAGCTTACACATTTTTGGACTTCCCAAAGCATGGTTTATTAAAATAGGAAGAGCACAGCATAAATAGAGATAGGGTAACAACAAAAAATGCTGCAAAGACAGCAGGTCAGGCAGCATCTGTGGAAAGAGAAACAGTTAATGTTTCAGGTGACCTGAATTTCTGCCTCATTGTTAAATCTCAGGGAAACTACATTCCAAAATCTAGTCACTTGTCTTCCTGCCTTTTATTCATCACACCAGAACATGACAGGTTTTATAGGCATTCCAAAGCTTCCAAAATTTGCTGGAGATGCTCCATTGCACACTAATTGCCGATGCTGTGAGGCAGCAGTCCTACTAGCCACGAAGATTCATCGGGATGTTGCCTGAGATGGCATGTTTTCCAGGGCAGAAATGTCAACAACTAATGGGCATAGTGTGAAGGTAAGAGGGGCATAGATTAAAGGAGGTTTTGCAGGGCAAGTCTTTTACACAGCGAGTGGTGGGTGTCTGGATATACGCTGCTTGGGGTAGTGTTTTTAGCAAGGGTTATACAGGAAATGGAGGGATATATACAGGGAATGGAGGGATATGGATCATATGTAGGCAGACAATATATGATGTTCGGAACAGACATTGTGGACAGAAGAGTCTGTACCTGTGCTTATTTTTTCTATTTTCTATGATTGAAAATTACGCTGAGCATGGATAGGGTGATTTGAGAAAGAATTTTTGCACCCAGATAGCAGTTAAAATCTGGGATGAGGAATCAGAAGTGGTTGGAGTTGGGAATGAGGGGGATAGTAAGATTTATTTAGAAGAGCACTTGAAATCCCAATTCATAGAAAGGTTTGGGTCAAGTGTTGGAAAATCAATTGTAGAGAATAACATCTCTACCTTAATGGCAAACTATACAATTCAATTGTTATGAAAATATTGTAAATTGAGTACACAAATGGATCATGATAAACAATCTGAAGTCTGAAGGTCTCGACCCCGAAACGTCATCCATTCCTTCTCTCCATATATTCTGCCTGTCCCACTGAGTTGCTCCAGGATTTTACGTCTACCTTCGATTTAACCAGCATCTGCAGTTCTTTCCTACACATGATCAACAATCTTACATTCTACAAATAGCTTACCAGGACTCATTGCACTAAAATAGAAATCAGGTTTGTTTCATAATTAATGATGCATTATAATTGAAGTTTTCTGACATTACAGCCCTCTATATATTATATACTAGACCAAGTGGGACCTGTTGGGTCCCACTCACATGGGAGGCCTGGTCCCCCAATGCAACCCATTCCCCAATACAATATTCCACCACTCACACATAGCCCCGTGTACTGTGACGTTAAAAAAAAGCATTTTCACTTGCTAGGGCTAGCAGAACTCAATGTACTTGGACAGCAACAATGCTGCAAGCAGGGCTACAATCCCATTGTGACGTCACAGCTGTAAGCACAGGGAACAAGCAGTTATTAATTTTCCAAGTTTCTGCACATTTGTGAACATTTTCATAAATAACTCGAGAAATAATGCATAACATTTTCAGATAGGGTGATTTTTTACTTTATGGCGTAAATCTCTATTGTAATATATAAAAATGTCTTCGTTAGCGCATCATGTTTTCAAGATGTGAAACGCACACAAACATCACACACATAAATACACATCCAAGATCAGAGTTTTATAAGTATAAAGATATGGATAAACAAACTATGGATTAAATGAATAACTAACTGATGTTTATTCACTCACTAATGATCATTCGCATATTTTTTCAATGACAGGAACAGCTTCCAAAACACTCCCTTAGTTTGTAAAATATTAAGTTTTAATAACGTCACAGTTCTCATTTCAATGTCTAACTCAGTGATTCATTGGAATTCAAAGCTGACACCTATTTTAATGAATGTATTTTATTATTGACATTACACTGGTAGTATGGTGTGTTCCCCACTTACTGTATGTTATGTATTCATCAGATCAGGGGTGATCACAGTGCTTAATTAAATGAAACAGTACACTTGAGCCTCAGATGTAACCATGAGTAGCATCAGTACTTCACTCTGACCTGCACTTAACTGTATCATTGGGAGTTCATTTTTAAGCAAAGTATATTTAACATCTTGTACGTCAATATTGATAATTACAGCTGCAGTAAGGCACTGTAAATGATAACCATGACAATTGATATAATTATTGTAATTATGGAAAGCGTTTTCTTCCATTAGAGATGCAATGAAGCAGACCTCTATATCTGCCCATTTAACAGTAAGATTAAATTAGAACTTACCAGTTCAAAGTTTGATCCTTATTTTATGAGGAGTTACGATGAGGGATTACGTGAAGACCCTGACAGCAAGCATGCGCAACATTCTTCAAAGCAGCGGTGTGAAATCACAGATAGTAGAGTTGACTGAAGATAGTAAGATAAGAGAACTAACATACCAGTTGACCTTATAATAGAGGGTTGGGAGCGGAGGGCACGTAATCCCTCATCGTAACTCCACATAAAATAAGGATCAAACTTCGAACTGGTAAGTTCTCATTTAATCTTAATATTTTCCTTCGGAGTCACGTGAGTGACTACGTGAAGACTTCAAAGCTCTGTGATTTCATGCCCTGTAAATGAGTCCATGCTCACACACTGCCATAATAACCAATGGAGGAAGTATGTTATGTAAGTATTTCAGACTTGAAACACTGCTGAAAAACAATAGTGTATTTATTTAACAAATAATAATAACCCATAACTTCGGGGGAAATTATAATCCAGAACTTAAAATAGTGTCTGCAAATATCTCAGGCGTGGCCACAGGTTTGTTATAAAACCGCTGGAAAGTTGTTTCATTGGACCAACCCGACATTGCAAGGATGTGGTCCATAGGAACTTCCATCATCCTTGCTGCCAATGTAGCTGCAGCCCTGGTAGAATGAGATTTAAAAATATCAGTGTCCTCCCCTGCTGCACCTAACACCACTCTGAGCCATTTTGAGATGGTCTGCACACTTACTTTATGATGAGGATGTTTAAAACTTATCAATAGAGCCATTTCCATTCCCCTGAGACTTTTGGTGACCTCCAGGTAATGTAGAAGGTGGGTCACTATGCATAGGCATCTATCTATGGGATAAGCCAGGAACTCCAATTTGAGGCCAGATGACCCAGGCCTGTTCTGTTTATGTAACTCATAAAAGTAAAAAGTTACCTTATTATGGTATGTTCCCATGGCATCCAGTCTTAGTTTGTGCAAAGACTGGACCCGCTGCGCCATTACAAATACCATCAGCATCACCATTTTATACGTGACTATGGTTAATGAGAGGGACTTGGCTAGTGCCCAATCTCTGAGCAGGGTCAGGACAATGCCAATATCCTAGGTCTGGGAATATTGAGGCCTGGGGGGGATGTGTGTTAAAAATACCCCTCATAAGTTTTTACACCAGAGGGTGAGATCCTACTCCATGGTGTTCTAACCCCTGTCCCAGGTAAGAGGATAGGGCACTTGTTGCATAGTTAATGGCACTATAACTCAAGCCTTCATCGAAATGTAGACTTGCCAGGAACTCCAGCACATCCTTGATGGTGACTGTGTTGTAAGTAGTGTCTGTCCTGGTACAAAATACCTCCCATTTTTTTATATAGGTGAGGTACTGTTTTATGGTGGACTCTCTGCATGATGCCGCGATGATATTCATGGTTCGGTCCGACAGCCCAAATTCCAGGAGAGGTCTTTTCAATTCCTGCAAACCAATAGGTTAATTCGGTCATGGCATGGATGACTCTCTCCTGTCACTGGATGTACCAACAAATTTGGGCGTTTGGAGATCGGAATACATGGTTCTGAGACCATGTCAAGTACCACAGGGAACCATGGCTGAGTAGGCCAATCGAGTACTACCAAAATACCTGATGCAGAGTCTTGTTGAATTTTCTGCTAGGCCCAACTGATGAAGCAGAAGGGGGGGAAATGCATAGAAAAACAAATCCCCCCAGTGTATCGAGAAAGCGTCCATCGCTACTGCCCCAGGGTCTGGTTCCCATGCAACATATGTTGGTATCTGGTGATTAAGTCTGGATGCAAAAAGGTCGATATCCGGCATTCCATACCAAGCTACAATGTCAGTAAATACCTGGTGGTCCAACATCCATTCAGTGTTGTCATTGAATATGCATGACCTGGTGTCCGTCACTGTATTGAGCTTACCCAGAAGGTAAGTAGCCAATATCCAAATGTTTCTTTCTATGCACCAGTGCCAGATTGTATTGGCCAATTCATCACAAGATATCGACTTAATTCCACCCATATGATTAATGTATGCCACCACGGTGGTGTTATCAATTTGTAGGCAAACATGCAGATGGTGCATGTCTGAACAGTAAGCCCGAAGTCCATGAAACACCCCCCACCATCTCTAGATGATTGATACCCAGTGTCTGAAGGTTAACTCGTGTATATTCCATCAACCACCACAACTGGAGGTGGTATCGGTTGCTCCCCAGCCATGAGCGCTGGCGTCATTTTGTAACACAACCGAAGGGTTTGTGACTGTGATGGGATTTGAGCAATGTCAAACATTGCTAATCCACCATTGCAATTCCAATTTTGCTTTGGCTGGTAACTGCATTGCCTGTCAAAATGGCCAGCATGGTGTTTGAGTGCTGCAATTTTGCCTCTTTGTAGATTTTGGTAATGTAAGGGTCCAAATTGTGTGGCTGGAAAGGCAGCCACGAGCTTCCCAATTAACATGGCTACTTGCCGAATAGAAGGTTTAGTGACGCAAACAAGGTTGTTACATACTTCTATCAAGTCTGTTACTTTATCCTTTGGCAAGGTGACAGACATATGAACAGTCAATCGTGAACCCCAAATAATCCAGTCACAGAAAGCATTTGGATTTGTCTGGATGGATGATAAATCCCAATTTTTGAAATAGGAGCTTGGTGGCTGAGACAGCCAATTTGGCCAATTCCAAGGTTTTCCCCACAATTAGGATGTCATCGAGATATGCCATGACAATATGTTTTTGTTTCCGAAGAAACACCAATGCTGGTTTCAATATTTTAGTACACAGTCTGGGGCTGATGTTAATCCATTAGGCAGTGCTTTATACTGCCAGATCTGCCCCATCCAGATAAATTTCAAATATCTGCGGTGATCTTTGTCTATAGGTACTGAGTAGTATGCATCTTTTAGATCGATGCAAGCCATGAAGTACCCCTTGGAAACTAGTTGATTAGCAGTAAGAAAAGTTTCCATTTTTAAGTGGGTGTACTGCACAAAAGTATTCAGTTGTGTCAAATCAATAATGATGCAGCATCCACCATCTTTTTGGTTTTTGGTGACGATGTTTGATACAAACTCAAGAGATTTATGTTTGGTTTTCTCTATTACTCCTTTTGTATGTAGTCTTAACAGTCCTGCATGACCTTCCACTTTCTCTTTTTGTGAAAGCACAAACTTTCGGCTAGGTGCATGTTGAACCGGAAGGAGGAGTTTGTCAACAAATTTAATTTTGTATCCCTGAATATTGTGCAGTATGAAAGGATCAGAAGTTATAGAACTCCATGCATCCCTAAACAAGTGTAACCTTCCCCCAACCTGTGAAGAAGTTACACATGCTATGTTCCGAAGGCAACCAGACCCACCTACCTCCATGGTTACCGATGGTGCTGTGTTGGTTTTCTCCTTCCTTGGTTCATGGGAGGTGGAGGCGCTGTGGTGTGGGGTTGGCGAATCTTTCAGGAAGGCCGTTCTGGGACATGGCCTAAAAAAGACCTTTATGTGGGTTGTATGGGCTTCGAGCTTTCACCAGCTGTTCTTTCGCTGTGATAACACGGCCTGCTGGTGGATGCGTAGGGGTGCTGCCGCTGAATATATGAGGACCTGGTAGCGGCTGGCACCTTAATCATGCCGATGGCTTTTGCCTCTTCGTCGAGGTCTTTTACCTGTTTGGGCAGTTTGTCCCCGAACAACAGAGTAGGTGGCTGTGTGCTGCTAGTTCTGCACAACCCCGCAAACTTTGAGTTTAGTGTAGGTCGGATGGCACTCTTCCTGAAACAGTTAATCTTAAACTGTACATTACAGAAGAGTGCCAGAGCTTCCTGTTGCTCCTCCGACATGTCTTTCCCATCTACTGACCTGGCAAAAGCTGTAATACTAGAGGCCAGTAGTTTGAGGATTTTCTGCATTTTGACTTCCTGGCTCCTAAAGCCAGGACTGATATTTCCCCAGATGGGGTTATTTACCGCAGGCACTTTGAGGGAGATGCAGTTTTCTGGAGCTAGATATTTGGCTGTCGTGTCATTCATGGCTTGTTCTTGTAGCTGATGAGTTGTTAGATAATTTATACTGGCTGCCAGCTGTGGCTGCAACGGCAGTCCCTTCTGTGAGGGCATCGCAAACTTGAATACCACCCCAAGTAGCTCCCCTTATTGCAGCCCTAGCATGTTGGATTCTTCTGCCAAGTCCCCCTCTTCAGAGTCAGCCCAGACCTGACTCCTTATGCTCCCCTGCGAAGAGGGTGAGCATTTGGCAGCCCTGTAAAGGGTACTGCCGTGGGTCTGCTAGGAGACCCACGGTGACTAGACTCCTGCTGGAGTAGGTCACGTTGGAGCAACTGCGCCACCATCCGCTCCATGCGGGATAATTGACTGCCGTCGCTACCCACGATCGGCGAGTCTTTGAGCCCGGTCCCAGCCGAGTCAACGGGATCACCCGACTTCCGGGTGGCTTTGCAGCCAGTCCGAGGTGCTCCTGCGGGCTGTTGCGGTGTCAAGTCAGGTGCTGCCATTTGTTCAATGAGCAGCTCTGGAGATGTCGACCGCTGCCGACTGCCCGCGTTCCCGCGGTCCTCCGCAGTCAGTCTCGAAGCAGCCCGTTTGGACTTGCTTCGAGATTTGTCCATGGTGGGGTACTCTGTAACAAAAAGAACAACAGATTGCCCAAAAATGACCTCAGGTTAGTAAATACTCACCTGTAGGTCCGTTTCAAACTTACTGATATATGAGCGACCCTCCTCCCTGCCTGTCGCTTCGCAATGCGTTCGACGATATGTCGCGCATGCGTGCTGGCGGGGTCTTCACGTAGTCACTCACGTGACTCCAAAGTAAAATCTCTGGTTGAGTCTTATTTAAATCTGTGTGAGCGCCAAGGCACTGCATCTAAAGTACTTTAAGAACAGTGCATGTGAGCTACTGATCTCACAGACCCATGGATCTCTGAAGCATTACCATGCCATTGCACCGCCAAGCGATGCTGGAATGGAATTGAAACATATCTCCACCCGCTCACAACTCCACTGAGAACTGAATTGCAAACAGTTCCTCCTAGATGCTTGCCATACAATGAAGATCACAGAGGAAAGTGAGTCAGTGGAATTCACTGCCACAGAAGGCTGTCGTGACTAAGTCAATGGATATTTTTAAGCAGATATTGATAGATTCTTGATTAGTACGGGGGTCAGAGGTTATGTGGCGAAGGCAGGAGAATGGGGTTGAGAGGGAAAGATAGATCAGCCGCAATTGAATGGTGCAGTAGACTTGATGGGCTGAATGGCCTAATTCTGCTCTTATAATTTATAGACTTATGAACTTATCAAAGACAACAACATTATTCAGCTATTCCAACATACTCTCACTATAAATCGAAGGGAAGTAGGTCATGTGGTTTCTTAAATCCATTCTGCCACTCAATAAGATGGTTAATCTTGTGTCTCAAATCCACATTTCTACCCAATCCATGAATACTCTGGTACTTTTGGTGTCAAAAGATCCATCAACCTCAATCTTGAATATATTCAGGAACTTCTTAAGCAGAAAATTCCAAAGGTACACAACCTGCGGAATCAAACAAATATTTTCATTTCTATCCTTAAAAGTCAACTGTTCTGGGACTAATAGAGACTCCCCATTTAGAGGAATCTGACATGCAGCTTCTACCCTGCCAATCCTTCTCACTGAATGACTCGGTGAAAAACTCCTCCCTTTCTGATGTACCTTAATTGGTACATGTGACAATGAACTGACTTTGAAACCTTTCTTCCAAAACTCACTTAGAATAGAGTAAATTAGTTTAATTTAGTTAATGTGTGGAAAAATGCCCTTCGGCCCACCGAGTCCATGTTGACCAGTGATCCCCACACATTAACACTATCCTACACACACTAGGGAAAACTTACACATACACCAAGCCAATTAACCTACATACCTGCATGCCTATGGAGTGTGGGAGGAAACCCACATGGTCACGGGGAGATTGTACAAACTCCGTATAGACAGCACCCGTAGTTGGGTCAGGGGGTTTACGGGGTGAAGACAGGAGAATGGGGTTGAGAGGGAAAGATAGATCAACAACTCTACCGCTGTGCCTCCATGCCGCCTTTAACTCAACATCTTTTCATACAATAATACCCTCAAACTACTCAACAATCTGCTGAATCTACAATGCACTGACAGTGACATGAGAATATCTTAACGGAGACCAAACCTGCCAACAGAACTCCAAATTATATCTCATCAAAGCCCCGTGTAATTAGAAAGTAGAAACATTTCACCCGAATTCCTCGCTAGACTCAAGAACAGCTTCTCCCCTTTCATTATCAGCCTTCTGAATGGTCCTTCCATAAGCTAGGGTATTGTTGCTTCACTACTATCCCATTGGGGTCATTGAACTCTGTGAATGGAACTGATACAGTGCTGAGAACTATATTCTGCACAAACTATTTTCCTCTTTACCTATTTTATTTGAGTTTGGCGATTGTATTTATGTATAGCATTATCTGATCTGGTTGGATAGTATGCAAAACAATGTTTTCATTGTATCTCAGTACTTGTGAAAATAATAAACCTAAGCTTAAACCATTGAGTACAGGCCAAGCTCAGGTAACGAACAGGTTCAATATTTACAAATGTTCCGAAGTTGATTTTGTCCATTAGTCAAAGAATACACAAAAAACACTTGAAATGGTAACCATCCCTCCATAAAATTGCATCTTAAGCACATAAAACGAATAAGACTAATGGAAAGGAGCTATTAGTGAAAATTGAGAGAGAAGTAGTTCTACTGTTTGTAGGAATGGTATGGTATGTTACTTTATTGATCACATGTACCGATGTTGAGTGAAAATCATTTTTTTAATATCGTTCACTACTTATCACTATACATAAGCACTTAGATACATATTAGATAAGCATCTCAGATACTGTACAAGTGTCTAGCAGTGGTACACTGAGACAGTATACAGAGTCGCCAGTTTGGCACCATTTTCAAGTCCCAGTTGTTTTAAGTGTAGGAACCAGCCCTCCAGGTGGGTTCCCTTACTGAATCCACGAGGGCCAGTCAGGCCTACCGGGCGGGCAAGACCCCGGTCTCTGGGGAGCGGGTCAGGCCTGCCGGGCAGGTGTGTAATCGGTCTCCAGCGGGCGAATGAACATTTGCTCATAGGTCTAACTTTTAACTTTAATTACATTATGGGAGCTCAATGTATGTACAGATGTAATTAAATCAGAATTTGTAATCAGAAGATGGCTTGTAATTACAATTAAAACACATTGTGCTGACTGGAGGCATTGCATTAAAGGCATTTGATGCTGATGAAAACCTATTAACAGGACACTTTATGTGATATTGCTTATTGTAAATGTCCTGTACAACATTTGCAATAAATTTAACAATGGGTCTTTTAGTATTTAGGTTTGTAGCTGAAGTTCTATTTCTGTCCGAATACGTTGGTGGACCGTGTAATGCACATAACATAGCAAATGAGAAACTGAGTAGTTATAAGATGTATAAAGTGTTGGTGGTGGCTGGACCTTGCTGAACTCCAATCACCTTTGGGCTTGATCTGTTCAAAGTCACAGTAGCAGTTCTACTGGATTTCATATTTTGGCATGTATTCAAAGAAAACAATAGCTATAATGTTTTTTTTAATGTTATTCAGCAGGTTTAGGAACAAATTATTTCTTTTTCATCCATTTATGATTGATTTTATAATTCAATGAATGCACATTGTCCACAGAATGAATAAAAGAGGAACTGACTCATGACTGAACACATAGTAAAATGTATAATAGTTACTGTACAACAACAAAGAAGTTTTCAACTGGTGAATCCCATGAGCCATGAATAGAAACACTGCCTGAAGCTGAATGTAAGTAATTGTACTATACTCAAGAGGGCAGTCTAAAAGAAACAATTCAGCATGAATAATTAAATAATGTCCAAAATACTGATATTGGCATCTACTCTGCCATATGGAAGATTGCCCAGGTCTGTTTCACTCAGAAGAAAAACAAAATAACTGCAGTGCAGTCAAAGAGATCTTACCTTCTCCCAGCTAACAATGATCTATTCTACATCTTCCTTGATCTCCATCCCTTTTGTCTCGTTTTCACACCTTACACATCCTTATCTCAGTATCTCCCCTGATTTCAGTCTGAAGAAGGGTCTCGACCCGAAAAGTCACCCATTCCTTCTCTCCAGAGATGCTGCCTGTCCCGCTGAGTTATTTCAGCATTTTGTGTCTATCTTCGGTTTAAACCAGCATCTGGCAGTTCCTTCCTACACAAGACACCTGTCAAAGTTTGTTTAGTCCTGTGTAAACCTATATGAACTGAATGGTTGAGAATGTAGCAAGGATTGTAAATACAAGGGTGCATTGTGCAGATTTTAAGTGCAGAGGAATGGATAAATCACCTGAAACGGTTAGAGGAAAACGAAGATCTCGGAGGATACCCATGCAGGACACGTGGAGAACGTACAAACTCCATACATACAGGCACCCATAGTCAGGATCGAACCCGGGTCTCTTGCTCTGTAAGCTCTATCACGACGCCACCGTGCCGCCCACCATGTGTTATAAAATAATTTACAGTGTCTATGGTTCAATGTTGCAATGTTTCTTTTGTTGTCTCTTGTGTGAAAGGTACAGTGAAATACATTTTTTGCGTATAGATCAGTGCGATTATTGGCACTGCAGCTGGCCATAATGGCCCGTTGCAGCATCACCTATCCATTGTTTTGTGTGTATGTATATTTAATGCAAATTTGTGAGCATGTGTATATACACACATTGAACTTTTTGTTGGTCTCTCGTTTATGATATTGTTTACAGTATGCGATGTTTACATATTATGTTGTGCTGCTGTAAGTAAGAATTTAATTGTTCTATCTGGGACATATGACAATAAAGCACTCTTGACTCTTTTGGATCACTAGCGAACCATCTTTCTCCTCTCTGGGCCTTCAGTCTTCCTGCCCCGTGGAACGGCCTTTCGTAGCCGACCTTGAAGGCAGGGAAGGTTGGACCTCTGGTTGTCCTACCAGTCCTTTGTCCAGCATCCGCCGGTGTCACCGGCTCTCTCCTCCTTCCTATTCATGGTCTGCGGGGGCGAGCGGGAGCCTCGGACCCATTCCAGGTGGGCACCCCCAGTTATGCGACCGGTTGCCTATCGGGGTTTGACAACCACCCGCACGGCCCTTCAATAACTTCCACTGCGCGGCTCTCTGCCTGTCATTTCCAGTGGTTCCTCAGGTCTTCGGGGATGAACAGGGCCGGGTTTGGCAGCAGCTGCCTTCCACAGGCCACGGACTGGCGGTCGTATGGCATCCGGCCGCGTGGCCCGCTGGCCTCTATGGCTGCATGGCCTTGTACTTGGCTTTGTGGCTGGCCTTCACACGCTGGCATTATCCATCTTAGTTTTTACAAGAATGATCCCAGGAATGAGTAGGTCCACTTATGATGAGCGTTTGTCCACTGGACCTGTACTCGCTGAAGAATGAGGGAGGACCTCAGTAAAACATACAGAATAGTGAAAGGCTTGGATAGAGTGGATGTGGAGAGGATGTTTCCACTGGTGGGAGAGTCTAGGACTAGAGGTCATAGCCTCAGAATTAATGGAAGGAAATGAGGAAATTTTCTTTTAGTCAGAGGGTGGTGAATCTATGGAATTATTTGCCACAGAAGGCTGTGGAGGCCAAGTCAGTGGATATTTTTAAGGCAGATAGATAGATAGACTCTTGATCAGTACAGGTGTCAGAGGTTATGGGGAGAAGGGTGTTAGGAGGGAGAGATAGATCAGCCATGATTGAATGGCAGAGTAGACTTGATGGGCCAATTGGCCTAATTCTACTCCTATCACTTATGATCTTACTCATCAGTTGATGATTATAAAGTCATAGAGCTGTACAGCATGAAAATACCTTGCCCATGCGGATTGAGTTGGCATACTGGGCTTGTCCCTTTTGCATATGTTTGACCCATAGCCATCTAATCTCTTCCTATCCATATAACTGTCCAAATATATTTTAAAAGTCTTAATTGTATCTGCTTCCATAACTTCCTCTAGCAAATCATTCCAGATACGGACTACCCTCTGAGTGAGAAGACTCTCGTTAATATCTCTCCCCTCACCTTAAATGTATGTCTTCTAACTTTAGAATCCTGTAACCCGGGTAAAAGACTGACATTCACTTTATCCATGCCCCTCATGATCTTGTACATGTCAATAAGATCACCCCTTATCCTCCTACGCTCCAAAGAAAAGAGTCCCAGCTTATGCAGCCACTCCTGACAATGTCAGCCCCTGTAACATCTTGGTGAATCTCTTCTGCACCATTTATGTGGTTGTGGAGAGGGAATGTGGCCGGAGGTCTTTATCGAGTTGCTGCGGTCTTGATGCCACCTGGATCACCAAGTAAAAGGCTGGGTCCTAGCGGGCCGGCGTAGTGGCCGACAGAGCCCGCGGCTGGGACCCGGGTTGGCACCACCGAGGCGTGAAGTGATGTGTCGGCAGCAGTGAGTCCTCGGTGGCGGTGAAGTTTAGTAATGATTGGGCCTAGGTGGTGGTGAAGCCTCGCGGCGGCGGCGGTCTTGGGCAGACAAGAGCGTGGAAGACCACCATGAGGGATGGGGAAGAACAATAGAGGACCCGGAGTGGGGAGCGCCGCGAGGGAGGTGGGAGGGAGAATAATGGACAATTGGGGGGGGGGGGGGGGGGGGGGTGTTAACAAAGGACAATGAGGACCCGTCGTGGGGGAACCGCTGTGTGGGGGGGAGAGGGAGAGAACAACCTGGAGTGCTTTGTAACTTTGTCAGCGCAGTAGATGGCTGCTATTTATATACAAGCAAAGAATTTCATTGCGCCTAGTCACATGTGACAATAAAGTATTCCATTCTATTGCAACTTAACATGTTTCGTTTACCTGGGTGGCGCGAACTACACACAATGATCCAAGTATTGTAAATCAAATTTATACTCATTGTTAAATATATCATCATCCAAATTTTTAATGTAAATAATAAACAACTGTGAACTCAGCACCAACACTCATGGTCACATTCCTCCAATCTGAAAAACAACCCTCCATAACTTCCCTTGGACTTCCAATTTTACTTAGAATTCAATTGGTTAACGCACCATTGATCCCACGTGGCCTAACCTTTCAGACTAGCCTACTATGCAGCACTCTCTTGATAAAGTCCAAACGACAGTGTCCACTGCCATATCTTCATCAATTCCCTTGGTGAGCTAGAGGCATAGGCCAGAGGAAGCAGCAAACAGGAGGACTGGGAGAAATTTAGAACTCAATAAAGGAGGACAAAGGGGTTAATTAAGAGGGGGGAAAGAGCACAAAAGAAAGCTTGCGGAGAATATAAAAACTGACTGTAAAAAAATCTTTAGATATGTAAAAATGAAAAGATTAGTGAAGGCAAATGTAGGTCCCTTACAATCAGAGACAGGTGATTTATAATGGGAAACAAGGAAATGGCAGAACAATTCAAAATGTACTTTGGTCTATCTTCACTAAGGAAGACAAACAATCTCACAGAAACATTAGGGGACAAAGGATTTAGTGGGAGGGAGGAACTGAAGGGAATCCACATTAGTCAGGAAATGGTGTTAGGTAAAATGTTGTGACTGAAGGCAGATAAATCACCAGGGCCTGATGGTCTGCATCCCAGAGTACTCAAGGGGGTGGCCCTAGAAATTGTGGATGCATTTGTGATCATTTTCTAATGTTCTCTCAACTCTGGATCAGTTCATGTGGACTGGAGGGTAGTCAATGTAACTCCACTTTTTAAGAAACGAGAGAGAGAGAAAACCGGGAAATTATAGACCAGTTAGCCTTACATCAGTAGTGGGGAAGATGCTAGAGTCGATTATTAAAGATGTTATAGCAGCACATTTGGAAAGCAGTGATAGGATTGGTCACAGTCAGCTTGGATTTATGAAGGGGAAATCATGCTTGACTAATCTTCTGGAATTTTTTGAGGATGGAACAAGTAGAATGGATAGGGGAGAGACATTGGATATGGTGTATCTGGACTTTCAAAAAGCCTTTGACAAGGTCCCACACAAAAGATTTGTGTGCAAAATTAGAGCACACGGTATTGGGGGTAGGGTATTGACGAATGGAGAACTGGTTGGCAGACAGGAAACAAAGAGTAGGAATTAACGGAATGGCAGGCAGTGTTTAGTGGTGTGCCGCAAGGCTTGGTACTGGGACCCCAGTTATTTACAATATAAATTAACGATTTAGATGAGGGAATTAAATATAATATCTCCAAGTTTGCAGATGACACAAAGCTGGTTGGCAGCGTGAACTGCGATGAGGATGCTATGATGCTGCAGGGTGACTTGGATGGGTTGGGTGAGTGGGCAGATGCATGGCAAATGTAGTAAAATGTGGATAAATATGAGGTTACCCACCTTGGTGTCAAGAACAGGAAGGCAGATTATTATCTGAATGGTGTCAGATTAGGAAAAGAGGAGGTACAATGAGACTTGGGTGTGCTTGTACATCAGTCACTGAAAGTAAGCATGCAGGTACAGCAGGCACTGAAGTAAGCTAATAGCATGTTGGCCTTCATTGCAAGAGTATTTGAGTTTAGGAGCAAGTTGTACAGGGCCCTGGTGAGACCGCACCTGAAGCATTGAGTACAATTTTGGTCTCCTAATTTGAAGAAGGGCATTATTGCTATTGTGGGAGTGTAGCGTAGGTTCACTAAGGTAATTCCCGGGATGGCGGGACTGACATATGATGAAGGAATGGGTGGATTGGTCTAATATTCACTGGAATTTAGAAGAATTTAGGGGATCTTATAGAAATATATAAAATTCTTAAAGGATTGAACAGGCTGGATGCAGGAAAAATGTTCCCGATGTTGGGGGAATCCAGAACCAGGGGTCACAGTTTAAGAAAAAGGGGTAGGCCATTTAGGACTGACATGAAGAAAAACTTCTTCACCCACAGAGTTGTGAATTTGTGGAATTCTCTGCCACAGAAGAGAGTGGAGGCCAATTCGCTGGATGTTTTCAAGCCTTACAACAGGCCCTTCGGCCTAACCTGACCACACCGGCCAACATGTTTCATCTATGCTAGTCCCATCTACCTGCATTTGGCCCATATCCCTCTAAACCGGTCCTACCCATGTACCTGTGTAAATGTTTCTACAATGTTGTGATAGTACCTGCCTCAACTACCTCCTCTGGCAAATGATTCGATACATTTACCACCCTACGTGTAAAAGTCACCTATCGGATTCTTATTAAATCTTTCCCCCTTACCTTAAATCTATGTCCTCTGGTTCTCAATTCCCATTCTCTGTTCATCTACTCAATCTATTCCGCTCATGATTTTATACACCGCCATAAAATGACCCCATATCTTCCTGTGCTCCAAGGCATAGAGTCCTAGCTTGCCCAACCTCTCCCCATAGCTCAGCCCCTTGAGTTCATGCAACATCCTCATAAATCTTCTCTGATTTTCCATGCAGAAACCCATGCTGACTATCCCTAATCAGTTCATGCCGATCCAAATGCTGTTAGATCCTGTCCCTAAGAATCCCTTCCAAAAACGTGCTCACCATTGACGTCAGGCTCACTGGCCTATAAATCTCTGGCTTCTCGTTACTGCCTAGCTTAAATAAAAGGACAAAAAACATTAATTACTCTACAGTTTTCTAGAACTTGACATTAGGTTTAGGTTTATTATTTTCACATCTATCGAGGTACAGTGAAAAGCTTTGTTTTGCATGATATCCTAACAAATCAGATGTACAGTACTATACTTAAACACAATCAAGTCAAACTCAAGTGCAGTAGATAGAGCTGATGGGAAGATACAGAGAGCAGAATATAGTACAGAGCAGTGTAGCGTAACAGTTTCTTAGACACTGGTCCAAATTGCTCCCCACTGACATGTCAGTCACTTACCCTACATCGTCCCTTAAGAGAAGGTTCAGTGTTGTTCCCTCAATAACAGGGCCCAGCATATATTGATTAAGGAATCGTTCTTGGACACATGTAACATGTAAGCCCTTTACGCTGACTGTCAATGTTAAGCAAGTTGAAATTTCCCTCTAATACTAACCTATTATTTCTTCAGCTATCTATAATCTCTTTACAAATCTGCTCCTCTAATTCATGCTGACTATTGGGAAGCCTGTAATACAGTCTGATCAAAATGATCATTCTCTTCCTGCTTCTACGTTTTACCCATAACGCCTCTCCAGATGATCCCCAAGAATATCTCCTCTGAGCACTGTAGTCATGTGCTTACTGATGAAACAGGTAGACCCCTCGCCCCCTTCTCTTACCTAGATTGTTGCTATACTTCTAAATATTAGTCCCCCCTTTGTAATGCTTTCAGGGGCATATTGTGCACAATCTGTTAAGAATGGAACATCAGCAGCTAAAATCACGTTTTCCAACTTTCTGCTCCATTGTAACTGGTTTCTTATGCACTACAGTTTTAATAGTGCAGTTTTCTTGTGGCTGATATGTCCACAGTAATCAGTAGAGTGATGGAAGAAGTTATGAAAATATCCCAATAAAGGTCCGCTAACATTATTAGGACCTGTTATTAGGTTAATTCTTATGTCAGAAGTCCTGCGAAGCAGTCAATCAGCTGCCTAACCCCCTCGTGTAATTGTTCATGGTGCAGACAGGGATTTTGTTAGGAGCTGTACACTCTTCTGTTTCCAGGGTTTCTGAGAGATCTTTGAGTTTGGCCTTCACATGGTGCAATGCTTCAGATAAATAGAGAGGTCACGTCGCTGGCCACCCCTTTCAAGGAGCCGTGACTGCCTTGCAGCTCAACCAATAACAGATTGCATCTGAACCATACACGACTGCTTCTAGCCTGTCATCATCAGCCATGGTGAAGTTGTTGAGGAACATCATTGGAAACAATCATCAGAACAATCCCCCAGCTTAACTGATTTTCTTCTTTCCCCTCTCCCCATCTCTTTCAATTCTTCATTCATGTTTTTTTTAAATCATCCATACTTTTGATTCACTTCATTATTTTGTCTTTTTGCATTTCCATTCCATTTCCCTCATGCTTCCATTCCTTATCCCTTTCTGCAATTTTCCATTCACTTTCTTCCATCCTAACCATTGCTGTTCACTCTCACTCTATTCTCTCTTTTGTCTAATTTTATGGAGTCCTGCAATTAGGCATTGGAATGAATGGGAGATAACAGAGCTTCTCAATCTTCTTTAGATTTGAAAATTATGCAGGATAGCTGATAGGTAGCCATAGTGACATGACATGAAGGATGAGCTTGAGACACATGGATTGGAAATGTAAATGTAATAACGATGGTGGATGAATTACCAGAATTCATTGTTAAAGATCACACGTGAGCATTTATTATCCTAAAAGCACAGACTACTCAATCACCAATTATATTTTTATTAATTATTCATTATATCATTGACGATATGAGGGAAGAAATCTTGGAATATGATGTGGAAGACTACAGGAGATCTCAGGAGGATAATAGTTGAGAAATCTCAGCTTTAATTAATGAAGAACAAACAGTTGGTAAAACTGAAAAATAGAAAATATCAAGCCAGGGGAACAAATGGCAGAAGCCTTTCCATCCCCATTCCCAGCAGTACAATTCAAGAGCAGTTGCTCAGTTTCTTGGCACCTGCCAGGAAGTAAATTTACATTTCAAAATTGTAGCTTTGTATGAAATGGCAATTTGCAGCAAGGCTGTGGGTGTCAGTGAATCTATTAGCATCTATTGGAATATTCAATATGGGAGAGAGCAAGGTGGAATAAAGGAGTTAACGGCAAGAGACTTACTTGTCATTAAAGTATTTTGTTCTGGCTACTGCATGAATGGCAGCTGGTATTAATGGAAATCCTGAAAGAGAGGTTGCTATATGTTAGAGTCTGCACTCACTGAACTTAAGAAGATTTAACTTTATAAAGACCAAGTGATAAATCATGGCACCACCTTCCCACCCCCACTCTACCAATGCACATTGTAAAATCAGAAGAATATACATCGCCATCTGCAAGTATATGCAACATTCAGGCTGTGAGGCCATATTTATAATAGTACAACATCACCTTCTATTTAAAAAAAAAAATCAGACTTTACATCAGATTATAACAGCTACCAATTACTAAAGCACTGAGAACAAGACCACATTTTAAGACATTTTAACACACTCAATGACAATATATCATGAAGTCCCAGATATTCTGAGATAGACAAAGGTATTTTTTAATCTGTGTTGTTTAAGAAAATCAAACAACTTTATGCATTGGGAATCAGGTATGCAAACCGAATTATAAATATTACTATTTTTATTTTTATTATCTTGGCATCTTAGCCAGATTTACATTATGTACAACATGGTTGATTTTTTTATACTTTCATCAGCTTTTGTACTCTGAATCATTTTCTTTTACTTATTTCTTTGAACTTTCTTGTTATCAATTCAAAATCCTTCCCCTATTTCCAATTTTCCCTTGGTACCATTAATGGCTGAATATATTCAAGGCTGAGATAGATTTTTGGACTATGGAGGATTTGAGAATTATTAAAACATGCAGAAAAGTAGAGTTAAGGCTAAGGTTAGATCAGCCACAATCCAATTGAAGGCCAGAACAAGCCCAAGGGATATTTGGCCTCACCCTACTCCTATTTGTTACTTTATTTTGTTCATATGTATAAACAGCACAATTGTTTGAGTCAAAAATAATTTTAAAGCACATTCTAGAAAGCTAAATTAATAACGGGAAATGCTGGAAATACTCAGCAGGTCAGGCAGTGTGGGTAGGGAATAGACATAATGCTATAGGTCGAATCGTCTGAATCATTGTTTCTGTCTGGGATTTCCTTATAAAGGTGAAAAATGCACTCTTTACTGCTTTTGTTCCGATATGACATTTTCTTAGCATCTAATGTCTAATGTCTTTGAGCTTTTAATGGCTGAAATAACAATTGAATAGTAAAAGCGGAAAAGCAATGTGGATCAATTCTGCCAGAGGGAAAAAGACAAAAAAAAAAAATTGGGTTAAGGGCAAAAAACAAGTCAAAAATGAAAAGCAATAGTGAAAGATACAAGATAAGGTTAATCACTTTGAGGAACTGGGAAATAATACTGAACAGTAACAAAATGACTTTAATGATTTGTATCTGCCTTCACGTTAGATCACATAAAAAGTATTTCAATTATAGTAAAACACCTTGCAGCAAAAGGGAGAATGGATCTTAAAACAATCACCAGGACAAGGGTGATTGAAGGCTGCCATGTCCCCTGAGCTTGCTGGCCTCCATCCTAATGTCTTAAAAGGAGATCCTGCAGAGATGACAGGTAGCTGTGATCTACCAGAACTCCCGAAACTGTGGAAGGGCCCCAGCAGATTGTAATATGCTCGATTGAGAAAGGAGAGAAACTGAAAACAGAAGAAGATTTAGCCTGATAGCTTGAAATGCTGGCATTTACTATCCACCCTTTACTGCATCAGAACCAGCGTAATTAACAGTCAATGGAAGTGGTGAGTCTGGAGTCACATTTAGGAGAGGTGGTTTAAAGGTAGCGTGTTTCTTCTCTGTAGGGTATTTGTCAACTATGTCTGTTCTTACAACAAACTGACAATGCCAGGGTCATCATTAATAATTCTTTAAAAATTAATCCAGGTTTTTTAATTACCTGAATTTGAGTTCCTCAGCTGCTATTTTGTGATTCAAACATTCTGATTCTGTTTCAAATCGGCAATATTCTGTCTGTATATTCAATAAGTTAACCATTGTACTACCATACTCCATAATGAAACTATTGGAATTGATTATTATGAAAAAAGCAGCAGGAGATTTAGCAAATTGTAACAAAGAAAGTCAGCATGGTTTTATGAAAGGGAAAACCATACTTGGCAATTTTATTACAGGTCTTTATCCATCTTTATCCATTAAAAAGCAGGGTGGATGAAAATGATTCACTAGATGTAGTATATCTGGATTTATAACAAAGAATTTGATGGGCTCATGACTTTGGAATATTATATTAGTATAACTTGATGTTTTGATAATGGACAGAAAATAGAGGACTGAGACATCTAGGATTTAGCAGAGGGTTCTGTGTCAAGATTAGATATTTAGAGCCTATCGTAATGAATTAGATGACAATACTGTGGATTCTAGTCACACATTACAAGGATATCAAAAGAATATTGAGAGAATTGGGTGGCATGGTGGCACAGCAGTAGAGATACTGCCTTACAGTGCATGCAGCACCAGAGACCCAGGTTTGATCCCAACTAAGGCTGCTCTCTGTATGGAGTTTGGACATTCTCCCCATGACCGCGTGGGTGTTTTCCAAGATCTTCGGTTTCCTCCCACATTCAGCCAATTTAGCATACAGTATAGAAACATGGATACATCTTTCAATGGAAAGACATCACTGAATGCTGTGTTAATGAGGAAACATGCAGGGGAGGCAAGCAATTGGGAAGGCAAATGGAATGACAGCCATTATGAGTGAAGGAATTATATTGAAAAGTAAGGAAGCTCTCACTATCCACAATAAATTTACAGAGTAATTAATGCACAAATTCAGCAAATTAACACAGATTTTAGCTATCTAAACATGGCTGTTCCAGGAGAGTAAGACATTTATGAAAAACAATTGAACAAACAAAATCCCGAACATTCTCAACACTTGGCTAACCCATCAATTTCCAGAACACTCTATGCTTTAGCAATGCTCTGCTGCATTGTTATTTTTACATTTAGTTGCCCTGAGCTTGTAATCCTAAACGTATAATCTTCCTATGATTTCCCCGACCACGAATAATATGTACCAACTGGACAAATTCATGAGTAATGATAATTGGTATTGGTATGGATGATAGTAGATCATCTTAAAGGACCAACCCACAAAGCACACAGATTTCTAACTTCCCCTGCCCTGGATCACTCAGTGGCTTCCACATTTGCCAGTAAATGGTGGTGAGTTTATTTTTCTTGTATGGTGACCCACATGTGGTGCTGTAACAGGCTTATCCTTAGAGACATGTGGGGATTGGGAGAAGGGATGTTGGGTTGAGGATGCTAATCAATGTCATGGCCTGTATGACAATCATCTATAAAAATATGGATAAGCATAGTCAAGTATGCCAATAACTTAATGAATGTGTGCGTGTGTCACTTGGAAATTTGGTAAATTCATTTTAGACATAGAAACATAGAAATTAGGTGCAGGAGTAGGCCATTCGGCCCTTCGAGCCTGCACCGCCATTCAATATGATCATGGCTGATCATCCAACTCAGTATCCTGTACCTGCCTTCTCTCCATACCCCCTGATCCCTTTAGCCACAAGGGCCACATCTAACTCCCTCTTAAATATAGCACACCTATAGCACATCTATTTTCCTGTGCACATTCTTCTCCCCCTAAATAGAAACATAGAAAAGAGGTGCAGTAGTAGGCCATTCGACCCTTCGAGCCAGTACCGCCATTCAATATGATCATGGCTGATTATCCAAAGTCAGGACCCCGTTCCTGCTTTCTCCCCATATCCTTTGATTCCATTAGCCCTAAGAGCTAAATCTAACTTTCTCTTGATACATCCAGTGAATTGGCCTCCACTACCTTCTGTGGCAGAGAATTCCACAGATTCACAACTCTGTGAATGTTCAATGAGCATCAAGACTGAACTCTAATGCCTGTGGTCTTGGGCCCTGATTGATTCCTCCCTTGATTATTAACTCTCAGGGTTGATCCACACTCATCGGGATGGTTTAATATATCTATGAACATAAATGATGTAAAGCACATCAAACTCCATGCATCATTACCAGTCTCAAGCTTTACGTACCCCATCCCAGGAGATAATACCAGTGCAGATGTTGTTCTTCAGCAAATACTGCCACCACAATGAGTGTGTGCAGGTAGATCCCTTCACAAAGCATCCAAAAGTAATTGCAACCCAACATGTACTGGAGGAAGAAGTGGAGCACTTTACATCCAACCTGTGGAGAAAGTTACATTTTGTCTTTAATTCCACTCCATTCAAATACAAAGGCTAGAAAGCTATATTACAAGAATGTTGCCGAGACTTGAGGGTTTGAGCTATAGGGAGAGGTTGGGCAGGTTAGGACTTTGTACCTTGGAGCACAGGAGGCTGAAGATTGATCTTACAGAGATGTAGAAGACAATGAGGGGAATAGATAGGCTGAATGCACAGTTGGGGCATCAAGAACCAGAGGCCAGAGGTTTAAAGTGAGGGAAACAGGCAACTGGGGGGCAAAGTTTCTGCCAGAGTAGATAGAAACAAGGAACTGCAGATGCTGGTTTTACAAACAAGACACAAAATGCTGGAATAACTCAGCGGGTCAGGTACATGGATAGGAAAGCTTTAGAATATGGCCAAGCACGGAAAGATGGGACAAGTGTTGATGGGGCATCTTGGTCGGCGTGGGCAAGTTGGGTAAAAGGGCCTGTTTCTGTGCTGAATGGCACTATAACTATTTCCTTCCTAGAGTAAACTTAAGAAGGGCTAATTGTGTTTTCAGTTCTCTGAAATATAGTAAAAACGATTTTTTTTAAACATGCTTTTATGATATTTTTAAGGGAAAGTATTTTCTAGACATTAAACCCAAATGAAATTGAGTGCACAGTAAAGTTGCAAATGCTAGAGCAAACGTTTATTTGCATTTCTAATTATTTTCATACAGGATTGATATGTTCTCATGTCTTAATATAATGAAAGCAATGGGGCTGCAAAACCACAGCTATAGTGTGACTGCTGCTTCACACTCCACTGATCCAGGTTCCATCCCCTTCTCCAGTGCTGTCTGTGCAATGTTTTACATGTTCTACAGGTCATAGAATCATAGTCATACAGTGTGAAAACAGCCCCTTCGAACCAACTTGCCTGTGCTGACCAACATACCCCATCTATACTAGTCCCACTTGCCTGCATTTGGCCGATATCACCCTAAACCAGTCCTATCCATGTATACCTATCTAAATGTTTCTTAAACATCATATTATATTACCTGCCTCAACTACCACCTCATGCAGCACGTTCCATACACCTACCACCCTTAATGAAAAAAGTTGGCCCTCAAGTTCCTATTAAATCTTTCCCCTTCACCTTAAGCCTATATCCTCTGGTTCTTGATTCCCCAACTCTGGGTAACAGACTCTGTGCATTTACCTATCTATTCTTTTCATGACCTTTTACACCTCTATAAAATCATCCCCCTCATCCTCCTGCACTCCAAGGGATAAACGCCTAACTTACTCAACCTCTCCCTATAGCTCAGGTCCTCGAGTCCTGACAACATCCTTGAATTAATGTGTGTATATTGGCCAAGTATGTTCACATACAAGGAATTTGTTTTGGTGCTCCACTCGCAAGTAACAACACTGCATACAGTAACAATTAAGAATGACACATAAAACATTAAACATTACAGTTAAAACATATGAATGAAGTAAAATACCAGAGCAATACCAGAGTAAATCTTCTCTGCACTATTTCCAGCTTAACAATGGAGTGGAAGATTGCAACCTTCACGTGGTCTGCCCTGTTTCGACTAATGCAATCAACTCGACGTGCACAAATGGAAGATCAAATAGAACAAGTTGTCCAACAACTTTAGGCTGTGCACACCACACAAAAGAAGAAGAAGCTTAGCAACATATTTCCTATAACAGGGCGAGTGAAACTGAATACAATAGTCTAAATGTGTCCTCACCAATGTCTTGTTCAACTGTAACATGACCTCACAACTTCAATACTCAATATACTGACGGATTAAGGCCAATGTGCCAAAAACCTTCTTGACCACCCTATCTACTTGTGATGCTACTTTCAAGGAACTATGAATCTGCACTCCTAGTTCCCTCTGTTCTACAACAGTCCCCAGAGCCCTGCCATTCACTCTGTATGTCCTTCCATGGTATGACTTCCCAAAATGCAACACTTCACATTTCTCTGTATTAAATTCCATTAATCATTCCTCAGCCCACTGGCCCAACCGATCAAGATCATGCTGCAATTTTTGCCAACCATCTTCACTATCTACAATAGCACCCACTTAATGTCACCTGCAAACTTACTAATGTTGCCTGGGACATTATCATCCAAATCATTGATATAGATGTCAAACTGCAATGGACCCAGCACTGAACCCTGAGGCACACCCCTAGTCACGGGCCCACAGTGCAAAAAATAACTTTCCACCATCACCCTCTGCTTCCTTCCATGAAGCAAATTTTCTATCCAATCAGTTTGCTCTCCTTGAATCCCATGTGTAATCTTCCAGAGCAGCCTACTATGCGGAACCTTGTCAAATGCCTTACTGAAATCGATATAGAAAACATCTACAACTCGGCCCTCATTAACCTTTTCCCACACATGTTCAAAAACACAATAAGATATGTGAGACACGATCTCCCACATTAGAAACCATGCTGACCCTCCCTAATCTGTCTCTGTCCATCTAAATGCATGTATATCTTATCCCTCAGAATGTGTCGGAAGGAACTGTAGATGCTGGTTTAAACCGAAGATAGACACAAAATGCTGGAGTAACAGCGGGACTGGCAGCATTTCTGGAGAGAAGGAATGGGTGACATTTTGGATCTAGACCCTTCTTCAGACTGAAAGTCACGGGAAAGGGAAATGAGAGATACAGACGATGATAGAGAGAGATATAGAACAAATAAATGAAAGAGATGCAAAAAAGTAACAATGATAAAAGAAACAGGCCATTGTTAGCTGTTTGCTAGATATCCCTCAGAATGCTCTCTAGTAACTTTCTGACAACAGCTGTTATATTCACTGGCCTGTAGTTCCCAGGATGGATCACTCCCAGTGTCTCATAGAGGCATAAAGCCATTGAGACCTCATAGAAACAGGCCCTTTGGCCCTACACTCCTATGCAGACCATCATGTCTACTTATACATTTTCATTAATTCCCTATCCTTCCATACCTTGCTGGACCACATGAACTCAATGGGCTGAAGGGCCTGCTTCTGTACTGTACAACTCTAAGACTCTAGAATGATGCAGTTAAGTCAGTTGAAAGCACTGAGTTTTATATGCAAATTGCGAACAATTGGTAACAGCTCACCAATATATTCACATCTGCTAAATATGGTGTGGTTATTGCTTTCCAACTTGTATTGTGGACTTACTGAAAGAGAAGCTTAAATGAAACGTCAGAAAAAATTATTAATGGTGGAACAAATCAAAGACAGCACTAAAATATCCAGTTTTTTTCTTGAGAAAGCTCAGAAAAGATTACAGCTCAAACAATGTGGAACAGATGGTGGTGATATTACTCAGGGTACATAACGGAGTCAGGTTGCAAGGTGTAAATTAAAAGTTCCCTTGAATGTGCATTCTGTCTGCAATCTCATCTCCATTTAGCACTCAACCCATGTGGAAGTCAAAGCCGCTTTTGATGCAAGTCATAATCATACTTTATTAGCCAAGTAAGTTTTGCAACATATGAGGAAATTCTTACCTCCTTTGCATTGCTTGCTCATTTATACAATGAGGTACTGTCAGTGGCTGCTCACCTCAATTTTCAGCCTAATGAGGACTTTGGTGCGGTGCCACAAAACATTCAGTGGTCAAGGTTACTGAGTACATCTTCAGATGCCAAATCCAATCAGTTGCACATCCTGCTCGAGCATGTACTCCAATCCATCGCTCACACCTCTATTAGTCGCAACTCATACCTATCTCTCCTGTATTCTATTATGCTCTTATATACTTACACTAATGCATACCTCACACTCACATTTCACAGCTTGCACATGCACTTCACCGAAGAATAGATAGATAATGAACCGTTTTATTTTTTCCTTGCAGGGCTAAGTGGTGTATAGAAACATAGAAACATAGCAATTAGGTGCAGGAGTAGGCCCTTCGGCCCTTCGAGCCTGCACCACCATTCAATATGATCATGCCTGATCATCCAACTCAGTATCCCGTACCTGCCATCTCTCCATACCCTCTGATCCCCTTACCAACAAGGGCCACATCTAACTCCCTCTTAAATATAGCCAATGAGCTGGCCTCAACTACCCTCTGTGGCAGAGAGTTCCAGAGACTCACCACTCTCCGTGTGAAAAAAGTCTTTCTCATCTCGGTCTTAAAGGATTTTCGCCTTATCCTTAAGCTGTGACCCCTTGTCCTGGACTTCCCCAACATCGGGAACAATCTTCCTGCATCTTGTCTGTCCAACCCCTTAAGAATTTTGTAAGTTTCTATAAGATCCCCTCTCAATCTCCTAAATTCTAGAGAGTATAAACAGAGTCTATCCAGTCTTTCTTCATAAGACAGTCCTGACATCCCAGGAATCAGTCTGGTGAACCTTCTCTGCACTTCCTCTATGGCAATAATGTCCTTCCTTAGATTTGGAGACCAAAACTGTACGCAATACTCCAGGTGTGGTCTCACCAAGACCCTGTACAACTGAAGTCGAAACTCCCTGCTCCTATACTAAAATCCTTTTGCTATGAAAGCTACCATACCATTCGCTTTCTTCACTGCCTGCTGCACCTGCATGCCTACTTTCAATGACTGGTGTACCATGACACCCAGGTCTCGCTGCATCTCCCCTTTTCCTAATCGGCCACCATTTAGATAATAGTCTGCTTTCCTGTTTTTGCCACCAAAGTGGATAACCTCACATTTATCCACATTATACTGCATCTGCCAAACATTTGCCCACTCACCCAGCCTATCCAAGTTACCTTGCAGTCTCCTAGCATCCTCCTCACAGCTATCACTGCCCCCCAGTTTAGTGCCATCCGCAAACTTGGAGATATTGCCTTCAATTCCCTCATCCAGATCATTAATATATATTGTAAATAGCTGTGGTCCCAGCACTGAGCCTTGCAGTACCCCACTAGTCACTGCCTGCCATTCTGAAAAGGACCTGTTTACTTCTACTCTTTGCTTCCTGTTTGCCAGCCAGTTCTCTATCCACATCAATACTGAACCCCCAATGCCGTATGCTTTAGGTTTACATACTAATCTCTTATGTGGGACCTTGTCGAAAGCCTTCTGGAAGTCCAGATAGACCACATCCACTGGTTTTCCCTTATCCACGCCACTAGTTACATCCTCGAAAAATTCCACACGATTTGTCAGACATGATTTACCTTTCGTAAATCCATGCTGACTTTGTCCAATGATTTCACCACTTTCCAAATGTGCTGCTGTCCCATCTTTAATAACTGACTCTAACAGATTCCCCACTACCAATGTTAGACTAACTGGTCTGTAATTCCCCGTTTTCTCTCCCCCTCCCTTCTTAAAAAGAGGGGTTACGTTTGCTAACCGCCAACCCTCAGGAACTACTCCAGAATCTAAAGAGTTTTGAAAGATTATCACTAATGTATCCACTATTTCCGGAGCTACTTCCTTAAGTACGCTGGGATGCAGCCTATCTGGCCCTGGGGATTTATCGGCCTTTAATCCATTAAATTTACCCAACACCACTTCCCGACTAACCTGGATTTCACTCAATTCCTCCTTTGTCCCGCGGTCCCCTGCTATTTCCGGCAGATTTTTTATGTCTTCCTTAGTGAAGACGGAACCAAAGTAGTTATTCAATTGGTCCGCCATATCCTTGTTCCCCATGATCAACTCACCTGTTTCTGACTGCAAAGGACCTACATTTGTTTTAACAAATCTCTTTCTCTTCACATATCTATAAAATCTTTTGCAGTCAGTTTTTATGTTCCCTGCCAGTTTTCTTTCATAATCTATTTTTCCTTTCCTAATTAAGCCCTTTGTCCTCCTCTGCTGGTCCCTAAATTTCTCCCAGTCCTCTGGTATGCTGCTTTTTCTGGCTACTTTGTACGCATCATCCTTTGCTTTGATACTATCCCTGATTTCCCTTGTTATCCACGGAGGCGCGACCTTCCCTGATTTATTCTTTTGCCAAACTGGGATGAACAATTTTTGTAGTTCATTCATGCAGTCTTTAAATGTCTTCCATTGCATATCCACCGTCAACCCTTTTAGAATTAATTGCCAGTCAATCTTGGCCAATTCACGTCTCATACCCTCAAAGTTACCTTTCTTTAAGTTCAGAACCATTGTTTCTGAATTAACAACTTCACTCTCCATCCTAATGAAGAACTCAACCATATTATGGTCACTCTTGCCCAAGGGGCCACGTACAACAAGACTACTAACTACCCCTTCCTCATTACTCAAAACCCAGTCTAAATTAGCCTGCTCTCTCATTGGTTCCTCTACATGTTGATTTAGATAACTATCCCGCATACATTCCAAAAAACCCTCTTCCTCAGCACCCCTGCCAATTTGATTCACCCAATCTATATATAGATTGAAGTCACCCATTATAACTGTTTTGCCTTCGTCGCACGCATTTCTAATTTCCTGTTTGATACCATCCCCAACTTCACTACTACTGTTAGGTGGCCTGTACACAACACCCACCAGCGTTTTCTGCCCCTTAGTGTTTCGCAGCTCTACCCATACCGATTCCACATCCTCCAAGCTAATGTCCTTCCTTTCCATTGCGTTAATCTCCTCTCTAACCAGCAATGCTACCCCACCTCCTTATCCTTTCTCTCTATCCCTCCTGATTATTGAATATCCCTGGATGTTCAGCTCCCAGCCTACGTCACCCTGGAGCCATGTCTCCGTGATCCTATATCATAATCATTAATAGCTATCTGCATGTTCAACTCATCCACCTTATTATGAATACTCCTTGCATTGAGACACAAAGCCTTCAGCCTTGTTTTACAACACTCTTACCCCTTATACAATTATGTTGAAAAGTGGCCCTCTTTGATTTTTGCCCTGGTTTTTTACTTTTCACCTTGCTACCTATTGCTTCTACCCTCATTTTACACCCACCTGCCTCTCTGTTCTTGTACCCATCCCCCTGCCACATTTGTTTAAATCCTCCCTGACAGCTCTAGCAAACACTCCCCCAAGGACATTGGTTGCCTTCAAGCCCAGGTGCAGACAGTCCTGTTTGTACTGGTCCCACCTCCCCCAGAACTGGTTCCAGTGCCCTAAAAATTTGAATCCTTCCCCCTTGCACCATTTTTCAAGCCACGTATTAATCTGCAATATCCTCCTATTTCTACTCTGACTGGCCCGTGGTACTGGTAGTAATCCAGAGATTATTACCTTTGAGGTCCTACTTTTAAGTTTATCTCCTAGCTCCCTAAATTCACCTTGTAGGACCTCATCCCTTTTTTTAAACCTATATCGTTGGTGCCAATATGCACCACGACAACTGGCTGTTCACCCTCCCCCTCCAGAATGTTCTGCAGCCGTTCAGTGACATCCCTGACCCTTACTGTCCTGGAGTCTCATTTGCAGCCGCAGAAACGCCTATCTATTCCCCTGACAATTGAATCCCCTATTACTATTTCCCTTCCCCTCTTTTTTCCCCCCTCATGTGCCGCAGAGCCTCCCTTGGTGCCATGAACTTGGCTGCATCTGCATTCCCCTGATGAGCCATCTCCCTCAACAGTATCCAAAATGGTAAACCTGTTTAGGAGGGAGATGACCGCAGGGGACTCCTGCACTACCTGCCTACTGCTTTGCTGGCTATTGGCCACCTGTTCCCTTTCTGTCCTCTTACCTTTTACCTGTGGTGTGACCAACTCGCCGTACGTGCTATCCACGACTTTCTCCGCATTGTGGATGCTCCAGTATGAATCCAGCCGCAGTTCCAATTGTTCAATGCGGTCTTCCAGGAGCTGCAGCTGGACACACTTCCTGCAAACATAGTCACCAGGGACACCGACCATGTCCCTGATCTCCCACATGTTGCAGGCTGAGCAAGACACGGGGCCAATCTCTACTGACATATCTTACTGTATAACCAGAGGCAGTGATTTAGAACTGATAGAGAAGTCAATTGTGACTGAATCAACTGACCTGCAAAGAGAATGCAGTTCTTGCCATCATTGAAGAGCCCACTGCTGAGCCTATGATTAGTGGTGGGGTGAATAAGCATAGACAGTGATAATGTTATATACTGAATTTACTGCATCACATCCCATTTTTGTCTCAATCCACCATATATTCTGATGTCACGCTGAGAGTGCAAGGATGTGCCTCCTACTTGCTCCCCACCTTTCACCAGTTACATTTACCACAATCCGTGTGAAATTCTTCCAGATATCCAGAAACTACAAACTGCTGGCCCGGCAGGCAAAGAGTAAAACTAAAGAAGTACTGTCACTGGATGTGACATGAGCAGCCACCTAAAGTCTCACTGCATAAAATATAGACATTCTCTTCATGATGAGATCGACCCGTGCTGTACTACTAGGAATAAATCGATCAAAAACCCAGGGCAAGGGAAAGGTATAGCTGAGGTGCCCACTCCCTGGAGGATGGGATTCTGTAGCAGGGGACAGAGGTGAGGACATTGTTAGTTTAACCACCAGAAGGAGGCTAATGGAAAGATACAACATCCGGTTACTTAACGATCTGCCTGAAAAAAATGTAAGAAATACGTCAAGGATTATAGATCAAACATTACACATTGCTGTATGTTGAGTTGAAGTCCATCTTTCCAGCATCTAAATGGTGGCCATCTTCAACTTGACGCATCATTGGTTGGAAGAGAGGAAGGAGAGGGATTGGGGGAATTTCTTAAGTGTGTCTAGGAAAGTATTCTTAAACAATGTATTTCAAGCTGGAAAGGGTGCACAGAAGATTTACGAGGAAGTTGCCACGACTCAAGGGCCTGAGCTTTTGGGAGGGGTTGAGCCGGTTAGGACATTATTCCTTGGAGTGCAGGAGGATGAGTGGTGATCTTATAGAGGCGTACAAATCATGAGAGGAATAGATTGGGTAAATGCACACAGTCTTTTGCCCAGAGAGTAGGGGAATGGAGAACTAGAAGACATAGGTTTAAGGTGAGTGGGGAAAGAATGAATAGGAACCTGAAGGGTAACTTTTTTATACAAAGGGTGGTGGGTGTATGGAACAAGCTGCTGGAGGAGGTAGTTGAGGCAGGGACTATCGTTAAGAAGCATTTAGACAACAACATGAATTGGATAGGTTTGGAGGGATATGGGTCAAACACAGACAGGTGGGGCTCATGTAGATGGGACATGTTGGTCAGTGTGGGCAAGTTGGGGCGAAGGACCTGTTGCCACACAGTACAACTCTACGTATGGAGGGCCTTACTAGAGAGAACACAACACTGGGCCTCCTATCAGGGGATGAGGGAGGACAGGTGACTTAAGTAGGGATATATTTGGACCAGTGATTATAGCTCCATTCTTTTTTAAACAGTTGTGAAGAAAGATAAGACTGGTTCATAAGTTAAAGTCCTAAATAGAGGCAAGGTCAATTTTGAAGGTATTAGTCAGGAACTTGCAGAGGTGACTGAGAAATGCTGATCTCAGTCAGATAAGGGGACGTCAGCAAGTAGGGGGCTCTTAAGGGTGAGATGGGGAGAGTTCAGGGATGGCATGTTCATTTTTAGAGTGAAGAGCAAGACAAGCTGAATAAAGGGACCTGGGTGACAAGGGATGTTGAGCCTCTCATCAGTAAAAAGGAGGCATGTCAGATATAGGCAGCTGGGATCATACCCCTCCCATGAAAAGGGAAATCACGAAAGCTCACAAAAGCTCTGGTAAACAAGATCAAAAGGGTAACATGGGATAGAATAGGCCTCCTGAAGAAATCATGTGTCATCTAAGTGTTGAACCATAGGAGATGGGGCCAGGTGTTGAATGAATATTTCTCATCTGTATTTTGTTGAGTAGAAGGTTATGGAAACAAAGTAATTGAGGAGTGATCTGTTGGACGAGATCCGCATTACAAAAGAGGAAGTACTTACTAGCAGTCTTAAAGAATATTTAGGTGGACGTATCCCCAGGGCCTGAACTTATGTATCCTCAGACATTGTGGCAAGTTAGGGAAGAAATTGCTGGGTATTGAGTACAGGATTGGGATATTATCCTACAGCTGTGTATCAAACGCAGTTCTGGTCACCCTGCAATAAGAAGAATGTAATTAAGCCAGAAATCGAGGTGAAAAAATTCACCAAGATTTTACCAGCCATCAAGCATTTGAAATATAAAGAGGGGTTGTTACATTTTCCCTTGGAGCATAGAGGGTTGAGGGGTACAATATAGTAAAATTAAATGAGAACTTACCAGTTTGAAGTTTGATCTTTATTTTATGAGAAGTTACGATGAGGGACTACGTGAAGAACCCTGTCCAGCCGCACATGCGTCAATCTTCAAAGCAGCGGTGTGAAATGACAGGTAATAGTGACTGAAGTATAATAGTAAGATAACAGAAGACTAGAACTACCAGATGACATTTATAAGGGTTGGGAGCGGTGGGCACATAGTCCCGCATCGTAACTCGTCATAAAATAAAGATCAAACTTCAAATTGGTAAGTTCACGCTTAAACTTACTATTTTACTTTGGAGTCACGTGAGTGACTACGGGAAGACTTCAAAGCTCTGTGATTTGATGCTGTGAGAGACGTCTACACAACCACAACTGCTTCATTGACAAATGAAGGAAAAACATTCATAATGCATACAGTCATATGTTCAAGGAATACAGACATAGATTTAAAACATGCTGATGCTGCTTAAATGAAGTAATAATATTCACATCTCTCACCCGGATGGAAAGTATAATTAGAACGTAAATAGAGTTGACAAATACCCCTGGTCTAGCAATGGGTTATTATAAATGTTTGGAGATTCGTTCATTGGGCCATGCTGCAGCCGTAAGGATGTGCACTAGCGGAACATAAATACCCTTGCTGCTGATGTTGTAGCAGCCCTGGTGGAATGAGATCTTTAATCAGAATCCATTCCTACATAACACAAACTCCGTTTTATCATCTGGAGTGTCATGAACAGATACGTTCTTCTAAGTTTTGTGACTAACAAACATTGCTAGTTCAGAACCTCGAAGGCTCTTGGTGACCTTGACGTATTGTTGTATATATGTGTGCTTGCGTTACCAAAGGTCCCCTGGCGTGCCCGTAACTATTTTGAGACCTGACATCCCTTCTGCTCTGCTCAAGTATTTATAAACATAAAATATTATATATTATTATTTACAGATGCAATCATCCTGTACCGTCGCATTTATGTAGCGACAGAACCTGCTGCGCTAACCAGCGCCAGAAGGATAACTACCTAATGAGCTCTGGCCAAAGTTAAGGATATGGCTGGAGCCCCCTGGGTGAAATAGTTTTCACAACTGTCAACATCCCATATGGCATTGTACTGGTCCTGAGAGACCTTGCGTTAAGATATCCTTATAAACTTGATATCCAGGGTGAACCCGACAGAGTGGGTCTCGTTTGCTACAGCCAATTCAATGAGAAGGCACATTGGCACAGTTAATGGCCATACAGCTTAATTATTAACAAAAGATCATTTAACATGAACTCCAAACATCAGTAATCTATAGTGTTTTCAATGTAACATGAGCATTAAATAAACTCTTTTCATCCCCTGGAAAAGAAAAGTCCTGCTTTTTGGTGCTATTCAAGCAATCTGAACACATAGAAGGATAGATGTAACAACCCAGCTGGGCCAGAACATAATTTAATTTTATCATGCAACAGCTGATTTACCAAGCCTCAGGCTGAACCAGCAAAGTTACGTTTAAAATAACCATATATGGTTGTATTATTATTCCCGACAAATCGGGAATCAAAGTTGCATAAGCCAATCACACAATAGGAACCTAAAACGGGATCTTAATTACTTTATTTGAAGCCCCGATTGATGAAGTAAAATGGAAGACATAAAAGACCTTCCTTCTCCTTGTAGCAAGAATGTATCTCTCGCCACTGATATGCCACATATTTTGCAACCTGTGCAAAAGCATGAAAAACAAACCTATCTATATTTGGTGTTCCATTGAACCAGAGTTTCATAATATGGTGTGATTCAACACCAATTCTGTGTTGCCATTGACCTATACTTGATGATTCTCCTATAGCAAACACAATTATGTAACCATTACAGGAGTCTTTAATTGATTGCACCCATGTGACTAACATATGTCACCATCATAATATATCAACATGAAGTTGAGCATGCAGATATGCATATTTGCTCAATCACTCTTTAACCCATACAATGCCCATAGGGTCTATAGATAGTTGATACCAATAAGTGAAGAATTGGTAAGTCATGCAAATCTGCTCCACCTCCAAACTTGAGATGATATTCACAATTTAGTGTCTGCCGTGAACGGCAAATGTGGCCCGATTTCTGAGCCAGTCTTGCAAGACAATCCTGGCCCTTATACTGAGCCTGCCCAATTCTAACCTGCTTGGAATGCTATTATTGTCCAGTTTTACATGGCTAGACCCCTCAAAGTAGATGATAATGTCTCAATCATTTGTATTGTACAACCAAGGGTATATCTTACCAAGTTGTAAGTGGTCCCTTAGTTATAGAGTAACACAGGTAATATGCGTGGAACCTCTGGCCAGCTTTCATGCTGCCACCAACTTCACTGAACCGCTTACTGCTGATGAAGATGTGGGCGCGTTGTCGCCGAAACTATGAAGCCTTACTCATTCAATAGCTTGTGCTTCATCCTCCAGGTATCGCCTATGAAACAGGTCTTACCTGAATAGAAGATTCGGTGGCCAGCTCTATTGTCCCCCTGATAGCGGTGTTCACTGCATATGTGTTTGGATGGCAACCTCGCTACCAGGCATGGTACGTCTGGCATGTGCCCTTCATCCCTTGGGCATGCTCCACGGCTATACCCGCAGACTCGCCATTAGATTACATTGAACCGGCATGCTCCCCTCTTACATGAGGGAGACATTAAGCAGCCATGCTACAAAGTGCTGCTGGCGCAGCCTTCAGCAATACGCCGACTTGGCCATGGACCTGGCGTTAGACTAATACTGTTGCAGCATGCTCTCCTCCTACATGAGGGAGACATTAAGCAAGCCTGCTACAAGGCGCTTTTGGCGCAATTGCGCAATTTCCCATTTTAGGGCCATTAGCACCATTTTGCAATATAATGAAATATTTACCTAACTACTGGAGCAGTAATGAATACTGTTTGTCCATCATTGTGACTTTAGTAACTTCAGCTGGTAATAACAAGTTCTGTTAACAATGACCTACATGGCACTTTACAGTTTACCATTTAACTGGATGACAGTTCTCCTACTTGCACAGCTGAATCCCATCTATACTATTGCCAATTAGTGTTAATGAATAGAAGGCTGCTTTATAACAACAAGGCTGTTACAGGAGTCCATTGACTGCAATCTGTTGCCCAGGCCGGCATCAATGGCCAATTGAACAGCTAAAGGTAAATCCCAATGTCCTACAAGTCTATTTGATAACAACTTAATCTTAACTGGATAGAGGAGCCCCATTTCTCAAATATAGTTTGAGATTTAAAGTGGATTTTAGCAAATACAATGTTAAAATATCATCGAGACAATACAAAACCAGTGTTTTTGAACTCGGAGTAGTCCTCTTTGAATGCTTTCTTGTCATCATTCTGTTATATTGCCTTATCCTAGCAATGCTTCCTCAAATATCCCCCATGATCACCGTAAATGGGAATACACTATAAAATCAATTGTTAATCTACCATCTTTCATAATGAACAGGCCACGCCTGCATCATTTGCTACACTGCCATAGACTTGGCATCGCCACTAAGCAGCCCCGTCTAAGGTGCTGCTGGCACCCATGAAGCAGTCCTGAGCAAAGGTGCTGCTGGCACAGCCTCTCCAATAGGCTGGCACTGTCATAACTTGGCATCCCCCCTGAGCAGTCCTGAGCAAAGGCACTGCTGGCGCCCATGAAGCAGCCCTGAGCAAAGGTGCTGCTGGCACAGCCTCTCCAATAGGCTGGCACTGCCATAAACTTGGCATCCCCATGAAGCAGCCCTGAGCAAAGGTGCTGCTGGCACAGCCTCTCCAATAGGCTGGCACTGCCATAAACTTGGCATCCCCATGAAGCAGCCCAGTAAAAAGATGCTGCTGGCGCGGGCTCTCACATTGACCCACACTGGCCCAACTCCTGCTGTAGGAGTGTATCTAGATTCACATTCCCAGAGGGGAACCCTCCCAACATCCGGGCTGACCATTTTTGTTAGTTGTCCCCACATCCTGGGGATGACTGCGGTCTGGGAACTGCATATTATTGGATTTCCCCTCCCCGGGAACCCAACGTCTAGAGCCACTGACCGTCTTATCAGTGACTCCGATCGCGAAATCGACATTCGCCAGCACCCCGCTTCCGCGGTCGGACTAGGGTTTCCCCACAGCCCTTAGCTGGTTCCCTCGTCGGCTGTTGCAAAGTCTGAAACCGAGGTTCCTGCAGGTGACGTAAAACAGGTAAGAAATACAACTTACCTGAAGTTTAAACTTACTGCAGGAGGAGCTCCGCTGCTCCAACCATCGACCTGCACCAATGCGTCTGACATAAAGACGCACGTGTGGCTGGACAGGGTTCTTCATGTAGTCACTCATGTGACTCCGAAGAAAAATCATAATTGGCATGGACAAGGTGAACGGTTACGGTATTTTGCCCAGGGAAGAGGAGTTCAGAATAGAGTGCATAGGTTTTAGGTGAGAGGAGGTGAGGGGAAGTACCTTCATGCAGAGGATGATGCACATATAGAGCAAACTACCTTTGGAAGCTGTGGAGCAGGTAGAATGGCAATGTTTAAAAGACATTTAGACAGGCACATGGATAGGAAACATTTAGAGTGATATGGGCTAAATGCAGGCAGCTGGGATTAGTTCTGCTATAAAAATAACTTGGTACAGACGAATTGGGCTGTGTGACCAAATTCTGTATTGGATGATACTATGACTCTATTGTGCGCCATCTGATGGGCAATGTCTCTGGAGCCTTTTAGAGCAGTGGAAGAAGGCACCTGGCTATCAAAAATCATTACTAATTCTGGCATTCAAAAACAAACAAAATCTGCTAAATTATTAAAAAGTGTGTACTAATTATTTTGTTTTTAAAATACAAAAGCCCATTTAAAACATAATATTTTTATACGTAAGCTCAGGTAAAATATTCTAATAAATATATTATTTGAAATCAAACAACCATAAATAGAGAAAAAGAAATACAAGAACTTCTTTACTTGGCAAGGCACTAAATAACACTCAAGGGAAACTTGTGCAATAACCACAGAGATGATAAAAGGATTTTTTTTAATGTGAGTATAGAACAATGGCCAGTCTTAATTTCAGGGAGATGAAAATGGATGTCTGGCATACTGCGTGAAACAATTGCAAAGCAATTCCAAATGTGATCAGAGAAGATGAAGAATCAAGAGTATTTTATTGTCATGTTTCCCGAAATGGAACATTGAAATTCATATATATACTCTAAACAAGCAATATTAATGCATAGACAAAAAACAATGCGTCCAAGTCTTTGTGGATCAGAGCTTATTTGGAGGTTATAGTGCTGATGGTTGTAAGGAATAAACTGCTCCTGAACGTGGACGTTACAGTTTTCAGGCTCCTATAACTTCTACCCAATGCCAGGAGTGAAATGAGAGTGTGGCCAGTGTGTTGTGGTTATCTGCTTATGCTGACTGGATCAGGTCAGTACCCATGATGGACTGACCAGCGTTCGCCACTTTTTGCAGTCTTCTTCATTTCTGGGCATTTGAGTTGCCGAACCAAGCCGCTATGCAACTAATCAATATGCTCCCTACTGAATACCTGTAGAAATTCAACAGAGTATGTGTTTACATACTGAATCTCCTCAATCTTCTAAGGCGGTAGAGGTGTTGATGGATTTTCTGTATGATTGCATCAATATGCTGAGTCCAGGACAGATCTTCAGAGATATGCACACCCAGGAATTTTACATTTTTGACTAACACCCTGTCGATGAAGGCTGGATTATGGATTCTCAATCTTCCGCTTCCAAAGTCAACAATCAGTTTTGTGGATTTACTGATGTTGAAAGCAAGGTTGTTGTTCTGGCACCATTTGGTCACTGGATCGTCATCTGTAATTTGACCAACAATGGTGGTGTTATCGGCAAATTTGAAGATGGAGCAGGAACTGTGACTGGCTGCACAGTCATGAGAATAGAGTGAGTAGAGCAAGGGGCTGAGCACGGAGCCTTGGGGTGCCTCTGTGCTGATGGTTATTGAGGAAGAAGTGGTGCTGCCAATTTGTACAGAATAAAATTTGCGCAGACTTGGCCAATAGCACTGAAGAAACCGTAGATGCAGAATGTACAGAGGAGAATATACCAGGTAATTCAACCCTGTCAGTGCGTAAGGTATATTCACTAGGGTTATTGTTCACAAAGTTAAACGGTGGTTGATGACAGGTCTGCATCATCCTTGTATGCCAGTGGAGAACAGACACTAATACTGCACCAAGGAAAGCCAGAGCACTCAATGAGCAAGTATTTGGCAAGCTACAGGTTCTTGCACAGGTTGGGAAGGATTTACAATATGTCAGAGAAAGGTTTGGCTTCCCAAGGTCATTTTTCACCATAGTTTGGTAGGTTGTGTTGATTTACAGTGTATATGCAGTAGTTTCTGGCTGATTCTGAAGAAGGGTACATATGAAACATTAACCAGTTCTCTCGCTTTCAACCTTCTGATGAACCTCCAAAATAATGTACTTAAATAGCATATTTCTACCATTGGCGGTTTCTGTCCATTTGTTTGCTCTGTTTGATTCAGTGCCATTCTTTTGTCAGAATATCAGGTTGCAGGAGTTCTGTTCTACTCATTATTGTGAATTCAAATGGTTTCTTTCATCCAAGGTATCATCATCCTTATCCTTTTTCCCTTTCATATGACTGTGCATGATGAAGAATCTATCTGAAATAATCATTTTCTTTTCCCTTTTACGCTGCTGAGTACTTTGGAGTGAGCGGAGAGATAATTACAAGGAAAGGGAGCAATCATTTAAAACTGAGGTGCTTACGGAACTTCTGGCATTGTTGGTGAATCTCTAATGCTTGCTGCCTCTGGGGATTTTGGAGGCCAGGTCACTAGAAGTATTTAAAGAAGAGATGAGAGACATGGATAGGATAGATGGTAGACAAAAATTCTGGAGAAACTCAGCGGGTGAGGCCGCATCTATGGAGCCTCCATAGATGCTACCTCACCCACTGAATTTCTCCAGCATTTTTGTCTACCTTCGATTTCCCAGCGTCTGCAGTTCCTTCTTAAACAATAGATAGGATAGACAGTCAGCACCTCATTCTCTGGATGGAAATATCAAATACTAGAGGACATTGGTTTAAGATAAGCGAGGTAAAGTTTAAAGCAGATGTATGGGGCATGCCTTTTTTACACAGAGAGTAGTGGGTGCTTGGAACGTTCTGCCAGATGTGGTGGTGGAGGCAGATATAATAGTGGCGTTTAAGAGACCTTTAGATAGGCACATCGATTTGCAGAGAATGGGTGTTGGGGGGGGGGGGGGGGGGGGGGCGGTAGGGATCATGTGCAGGCAAATAAGAGTTTGTTTTGGCATTATATTCGATAGAGACATTGTGAGCCAAAGGACATGTCCCTGTGCTGTACTGTACTATGTTTTATGTTCTGAGAGATAAATTACTTTTTGGAAGATTGGGGAATTTGGAGCCAAGGGAAACTGGCACTGCGAAGGACATGAGGGCTGGCATAGATCAGCCATGATTATGATGAATGGTAAGCCAGGTTGAGAGGGTAAATGGCCTCCCTCAGCTTCTATATTGCGATCTACTTTCACTCCAGCACTTCCTGAGTGGATTGTGTTATTGTGTACGTTACTTACTTATTTTAGTATTTTGATTATTGTTTTCAACATACAATTGAACATATTTATCTCAAAATGATTTAATTCCACTTTCATTTAGTGGAAGAAAGGGACACACCTGAAACATTTACCAGTTAATGGGGCAGCACATTAGTGCAGCTGCTGTCCGATAGTGCCTGAGATACAAGTTCGATGCTGACCTGGGTTGCTCTCTGTGAGGAGTTTGCATGTACTCCCTGTGGTCATGTCGGTTTCCTCTGGATGTTTTGTTTCCTTCCACATCCCAAAGACGTGCAGGTTTGTGAGTTAATTGGCCTCTACAAGTTGCCCCAAGTGTGCAGGAAAGTAGGATAACATAGAACGAGCATGAACGGGTGATGGCCAGCATGGCTTGTTGAGTGAAAGGGCCTGCATCTTTCGATCAATTCAATCAACCAAGCAGTTTCATTTAATGAAGAATGGTACAGACATGTTCCTTTACCCAATTCCCTTATTATCTAGTAATACCTTGTGGGTGATCCAGGGAGTCCAGGTTATTGGAAGTGTTTTGTTTTTTTCCCTGAAAGCACTTGTGCTTTGGACCAGTTATTTGTGTGTTTGGTGATATATACTGTGAGTAACCTCAATCGCATGTTACTCACATCTTTTAGCATCAAGCAGTTTTCTGCCAACTGAACAATTTAAACAAAACTCATCTCACCTAAAATAATTTAATTTGTACACAAAATCAGTGTCAAGGTGTCTTGAAATAAATGTTCCATTGCATTACTTATTCATTTAAAGCAACTTGTAAATGTAACTTTACAAATGCAATGAGCTAATTATACTCAAAACCTGGGAAGTGATTTTATTTTTCCACTTAAGCAGAGTAAAAATCTGCAATCAAAAAGAGTTCTATTTGAAGCTGGTAAAATGTCAGCATCTAAAACATTTGCTTTAATTCTAGATTTGATCCACAGGGTTTAACTGCAAGGTTGGTTTTGCTGGATTTAATTAGCAGCTGACATTTAAGATAAATTATTTCAATTGAACTGACAGATAAATATGTTGTGAATGTCCTTTTATCATTGACATTATGACAGGGATTGTACGCTTCCAAAGTTAACGTACCTTAGAATCAGTGTTCAGGAAAGTATTGCAAATTTTCAATGCAGATATTCAGGGAGCACGCCACAATTATTTCAATTGAGGGTAATTTGATCTTGAGTGTCTAATTTTCTAACTTGGCAGTAAAGATCTGAATTAGGGTTATCTTATCCAAGTTGTCTGATAGTTGTGTCCTTTATAATGTCAGTCTGAAATGTGAACAGTCTGAACTCATGATGCCCATATAACACGACCGTGCCATCGACGTCAGTACCACAACATACCGACCCAGCCAACACAAGACTAATTTATTTTTAAGCAAATGTTTTTAAATTGAATTTCTGGAAGAGCTTTTTGCATTGTGCTTCTCCCAAATGTTTCTGCACTCCCACCTAGATTTACAGTTTCCCTTCATCCACCTATTTGGTTTGAGAGAGAGCCAGTGAGCCTGTCCGACATGTGGCCTGCTCCCTGGCCAATGCTGCCAAGTGAATGGCCAACAGGAGACACCTGTGGTGGAACATAGTGCTCTCGGTTTTTCTTATCCAAGTCGGCAAACATTAAATCTCGCCTTTAGTTTGACAAGGCATGATTTGTAGCATCGTACAGAGGACAGGTTGACCTGAAGCTCTGAGGAGCACATGTTTTCCAGCACTTTAAGGTATTTAGATTTTCTCCTCATTTTTCCATTCAATTTTCAATCCTTCCCTACATGGGAGCAGCTGGACACTGTTCAGCTCCATCTATGCCACAACCAAGAACAGAAAGTCACCATGTTGTATCAATAATTTGTAATTTCAATTTTCCTTTAGTTATGTCAGCTATTATTTACTTATTTTAATGGAAGTTTGTTTTAATCATTGTTAACCACTTTAAAATAAATGGCAAAGAATCTGGTCAAGATCATGGGTAGTTCACCTTTCTTCAAAGTTTAGACTGAGATTAGTTTACTGTCACATATACCAGGGTGCAATGTAATTCCCTGTTTGCATGATGCTCAGAGAGTGAATAGTTGGCACGGTAATAATAGATACTACATAAAATATACAAAATGGGAGAAGCGGGGAAAGTGGAGTGGACATGGAACCAGGAGAACAATATCAACAAGGGCAATGAAGGAACAGGGGAGGCAGCTCTATTGAGCCTGAAGAAGGATCTCGACCCAAAATGTCACCCATTCCTTCTCTTCAGGGATACTGCCTGTCCCGCTGTTACTCCAGCACTTTGTGTCTACTGGTGAACCTACTCTGCTTTTTAGTGCTGTGGCTGATTCTGACCCTAACACCCGCTTTCCCATCCTACTACATACATATTCTCTCATTTCCCATACCTCCATAAAATTTTTGATCTCAGAATGAAAATAGTCAAAAGATTACCCAGATTGACCGCAGGGCAAATTCCCATGATTCACAGTCTTTTGATACAGGATAATACTCCTCACCACTACCATAAAAGGTCATCCTCTTTGCCTTAGTCTATACCCTCTAGGAATCAACCCTTCAACCACATTTAATTAAAATATTGTTAAAGAGCTTAAACTTTTGGTGAAGCCAGTAACAATCACTTGGAATAGCATTTTGTCATATTCAGACCATCTAATCCTGAATCTAGCCATTTTCTCCCTTGGGGCAAGGCAACATTGAAAGGAAGTTTCAATTGGTCATTTGCCCCTCTAATGCATATGGATATTGGTTTGTTTGCCTCTACCAATTTGGCTGTTCAACTCATAATATGGTTTAGAAGCAAGGAACTGCAGATACTGGCTAATATATAAATGAACACAAAGTGTTGCAGTAACTCGGCAGGTCAGGCAGCATCGCTGGAGAACATGGATAGGTGATATTTTGGGTCGAGACTCTTATTCAGTCCTGAGATTCCAGCACTTTGTGTCCTTTTGGCACAGTAAGGTGTAGACACATACAACAATAAGATCGTGCAAATTACCTTCCCTTGCATTTGAATCTTAAACACTGTAGGTCAAATGAAAATAATCTCAAATTTATGATTGGGCTTTATATATTCTCACCATAGTATTGACTAATTAAATGAAATTGAATCCAATGCGTCATTCCTCAGCCCCAGCATCTTCAACTATTATCAAAGCTCATATGCCTCGAGATGGTTTGGTTGGCTTTTTCAATCGATTTGGTTTGTTTGCCTGGATGTTCTTTCCATCGTGTGTAATCAGAACTCAATTTTATTCCTTCTCTGAAGTGGGAATTCTTGCCAATTACATTACTTATTGGCCACTCCGTCCATACAGTTCTTTGATTTCTTTGATTTTCCATTTCTACCTTGGATAAGGTAATCTAATGTTTGACAGAATTGTATAATTGCCAGCCCAGAAATAACCAACTGCACTGAATTTGGTTCAATTCCATAGTGGTCATGGTGTGATTCAACTCTGAGTAGTTGGTCAATTGCCACAGCCATTAAATGGCTACACCCAAAATAAATGCTGATCAGAGTTTACTCCAATATTTTTGCCCTTAATCCTGACATGAACTTTATTCATGTTAGTAGGTTAGTTCAAGTAATGGGATCTCCAGCATTAGAGGAATCCCCCATCGACCATAACTGGGAGCTAAATGGTGCTGTCAGAAAACCTTGAAACTGTTGCCCAAATTCATGGTTTAACATCAATTCATCAAACTTTCCATTATTTTTGTAATGGAATTTTCAACCAATAACTGTGGTAAAACATTATCACATTTGCAAATGAACATACACATTCATTTGGAAAGAATTTTAACCAAGTTAAATAATTGCCTCAATAAAATCTGAAATTAAAATATGTTGTTAAGAATGTATGCATAGAAGCTGATTTAACACCTGTCATTCCAGGAATGGACCTTCACTGCATTAATTTTATCCCATGCATATATTTTCTTCTTTAGGAGATCAGAACTGTTGCCAGTATTCCACACGCTGTTTCATCAGTGCTCAGCATGATTGGACTGAAATTTTCTTGCATTAAAGACCAATATTCCATTTGGCTTCCTAACTGCTTGCTGAACCTGCCCAATAAATGTTGTTCTCATGTCCACCCAGGTACCTGACTTGATTAGTACAGGTGTCAGAGGTTATGGGGAGAAGGCAGGAGAATGGGGTTGGAAGGGAGAGATAGATCAGCCATGATTGAATGGCAGAATAGACTTGATGGACCGAATGGCCTAATTCTACTCCTATTCCTTATGCCCTCTTAACACCAACACCTTTAAGTCAGTCAGAGGGTGATGGGTGCCTGGAACACACTGTCAGGGATGGTGGTAGAGGCAATTTCTTGGATAGACCAAGAATGGACGGGTAGGAATCATGTGCAGACAGATGAGATTAGTCTATCTTGATATCATGTTCGGCACAAACATAGTGGACCGAAGTGCCTGATCCTTTGTTGTACTTTTCTATGTGTGAGGAGACTAGTGAGACATTAAAAGGAGGAAAACCAAAATGCTGCAGATGTTATTTTAAAATAATTGAAAATCCTGGAAACATCTGCAAACAAAGTTTCATCCTGAACAATAACTCTGTTTCTCGTTCCACAGATGAACCCTGACCGTGAGTGTTTCCAGCATATTCTGTTATTTCAAATTTACACCTGCAATATTTTGGTGTTGCACCTTTTATCCTCTTGTTAGTTAGTAAAAAACATCTGCATAACTGAGCAATACAGAAACTTTACAATCCCATGAAAAATGTCAAGGTGATCTGTGCATCACCATTTACACCTTACGTGTGGAATTTCATGAAATAAGCACTATAGTGTTTTTTTTTAAATTTACTGAACATTTATTTTGTTTATTTATTGTGTAGGTATGTTACAAAACTTACCTTGAGCAGCGCTGCAGTTCTGCCGCTCCCCGTGTGCGTGACTATGGCGCCTTTCAGAGGGGGGCGTGTTTAAAGTGCCGTTTTTCTACAGACAGGGCAAATCGATCCATGTCGGGGGATTTCGTTGCTGAAGAAAAATCGCTCCGATATTTGATTTATGAAGGTATTTTTAAATTACACTAGATTATTTATTAGCTAGAATAATTTAAAAATCATCTTCTAAAGCCGTGAGCGCCGACAACGGGAAGGATTTATGTAGGGGAGAAAATAAAGTACACAGTTTATTTTTACATGAAAACGTGTTTCTTAGGAAGCATTTAATCACATTTTCATGTTGCGAAATGGGGACAAAAAATATATACAAACCGGCAGTATTTTCCCTGCCGACTTCACCGCAAACCGCAACGTTCTAATCCACCGCATTCCACTAAAACCCACTCGCAAGTTGATTTAAATGGCCATTAATTTACAGGAATTAAACACTAAATTCCTTCCATTGCCCTATAAATTCATGAAAATTAGATTTAAAAATCATGTTATATTGTGAATTATTGTGTGAATGTTATTTGGACACTTAGGCAATTTAAAAATGTTTATCTTTTCTTCAGAAATGGATTGATGATTAGATTCAGTAATTGAATTTTGTAATTAGCTACAATTAGGTAACTAACTAATTATATGCTTTAATTTCAGGTCATCCAAGTAAGATTGTTTCATATTTGTTTCAGAATACTTCAATCTATAATAACTGAAAATTTCATGAGTTCTCGTAATTTTTAAGAACGTATGGGCTTTTGACTATCCTGGATCACAGCTTTTGAGTTAAGTCAATGGAAAGGCAATGGGGAACAAGATGCTAATTTCCGAGTATGAAAATGGCCATAACTTTTCTAATACTGAAAGTATGAAAGTAAATCAGGTGTCAAATTAACCTTTTTTTTAAATGCTTTATCTGATGGGATAAATTGCAGACTTGATTTTTAAAATATCAAAATTTTGTAACATTGCTATATTATGTTATCTATTGAATATTGAGTTTACAAACCTGTTCTGCTGCTGCAAGTGACAATATCATTGTTCTGTTTTGGTACAGAAAACAATTAAACACTCTTGACTTTCATGAAATAAGATGCTACTCACCAGATGTTAAAGAGATCTGATGTTGGGATGTTGGAGTAAAGGGAGCAGGGATTCATCCATTAATGTCTGACTGATTATTGATGCACTGTGTAAGGAGAAGCAATGTGTAGAGATCACCCTGGTATCCATGGGGACATTTTATTTTGCTGGCACCTTATGAAAGTCAACTTTCTATTAGTGAGAGCCTTGAATCCCATGCAGACAGTCCCAGCTTCCTCCATGCAGCGAGCAGATGAGGCTGAACAGGGACATGTCCCTGTGATCTTCATGGCCATGGATCTCAGCTCTGCTTGCTGCTCTCCCTTTGACAGCAGCTGTGAACCACGTTTAGTTACATCATGCAGGTTGCGGTGCACGATGAGGAGGTTTCATAAGGTCAAAAGTGTTAGGAGAAGAATTAGGCCATTTGCCCCATCAAATCTACCCCGCCATTCAATCAAGGGTGATCTATCTCTCCCTACTAACCCTATTCAACTACCTTCTCCCCATAACTCCTGACACCCAAATTATTCAAGAATTTATCTATCTCTGCCTTAAAAATATCTATTAATTTTGTGTCCACAGCCTTTATGGCAAAGAATTCCACAGGTTCACCACCCTCTAAAGAAATTCTTCCTCATCTCCTTTCTAAAAGAATGTCCTTTAATTCTGAGGCTTTGACCTCTAGTCAGTGGGCAGGTGCTATAGACCTGCACGGGAAGGTAGACGCTCCTGCCCCATGAGTCTCGGGCAGATGGGGCTCATCAGCCTGGGAAGGCCGCCCACCTTGGAGAGGGAAAACTCTGATTTAAAACTGCCACTCCCTAGAGTCGGAGCCCCTAAGGCAGTTCGTCATTGTCTACAACCTCGTTCTGCTAGCTCCTGCAATGGCACTGGTGCCAAACCGTAATGGCCCTGCAGTTCCTTTGGGTCGATCAGCGATGTGGAGAGGGGGACGTGCTGTATGGGCAACAGACAGTCCTCCATATGACATCGCCCAGGCTTACATCCGACCACACATCACTCACCTGCAAACCTTCACCTACAACCTGGAGAGGACACTCCAGCTTCACCTGTGGCGTTGACACAACACGGTCAGCAACTGTTACCGGTTATAAGTCATCGCTAGATTGGCGGAAAGCGAGGTGCCAGGGGTTGCTCCCGACGGTGGGAGGGATTTTTGGATCTCACTGGACAGCTACCGCCCACCTCAAGCTGGGCAGCCCCCAGCCAATAAGGTGCTGTCCTGCCACAGTCTGTTATCCTCACTGGGTATACGGGGATTAGGAACCTTCCAAACAGCAGATCGCAACCTTCGCACCTGACAACAAAAGAACACATCAAAAGCGACCAGCTCTATAAATGGGAACTTGGAATGTCCAGACAATGATGACCCGCCTCTCTGAAAACCTACAGGACATCAGCGATTGCAGGAAAACAGCTGTCATAAACGTCGAGCTCAAGAGACTCAACATTGACATAGCCACCCTTCAGGAAACAAGGCTGGCAGACTCGGGCACACTGAAGGAGAAGGACTACATGTTTTACTGGCAGGGGAAAGACTCTGACAAGCCCAGAGAGCACGGAGTAGGCTTCGCAGTAAGGAACAGCCTGCTGAACACGGTGGAACCAGGCAGTAATGGCTCAAAGCGACTCCTGACTCTCCGCCTCAACACCACCGTAGGCCCAGTCACCCTTGTATGCCCCGACACTGTCCTCCACATCAGACACAAAGGATGAGTTCTATGATAACCTCGCATCCATCATCAGCAGCATCCCAAGCAAGGAAGAACTTGTTCTCCTGGGCGACTTCAATGTCAGAGTGGGTGCAGACTATGAATCGTGGTCTTCCTGCCTTGGGCAATTTGGTGTGGGCAAAATGAATGAGAACGGACAGTGACTGGTCGGGCTGTGCACTTACCATGACCTGTGCATTGCCAACTCGTACTTCCAGACAAAGCCCTAGCACAAGGTTTCCTGGAGACACCCACATTCAAAGCATTGGCATCAACTGGATCTGATCCTAGTCAGACATGCCGCCCTCAAGAAAGTTCTCCACACACGCTCCTACCACAGTGCGGACTGCGACACAGATCACTCCTTGGTGTGTTGCAAGATCAGGCTGCAACCAATGAGGTTTTACCGTACCAAGAAGCGAGGGAACTCCCGCATCGATGTCAGCAAGATGCCCTGTCCAGACCTCGTGCAACGGTTTGCAGAGGCTTTTGAGAGAGAACTTGGCACCTCGTGTCATGGAGACTCTGCAACAGAGAAGTGGGAAATTCTGTGGGACACCATGCACCACAAAGCCTTGGCTAACTTTGGAAAGAAGACCTCGAAGGCACATGACTGGTTTGAGGACAAGTTGACTGAGATGACTCCTGTCATCGAAGCCAAGCGCGCCGCCCTAGCTGAGTGCAAGCGGTCAGCCAACGAGAAGAACCTGCAGATCCTCAGGGCTGCCAGGAGCAAGGTTCAGCAGATTGCCAGGCATTGCACCAATGACTACTGGACACAGCTTAGTGAGGACATTTAGCCAGCCGCCGTAACAGGGAACATCAGAGGAATGTATGATGGCATTAAGAAGGCACTAGGACCAGTCCAGAGCAAGGCAGCCCCTCTCAAATTCTCCACTGGAGAAGTAATCACAGACGAATGCCAGCAGATGGAGAGATGGGTGGAACACTACTCTGACCTCTACTCGAGAGAGATCACTGTGTCCCCCTCAGCCCTTGATGCCATCGAGTGCCTGTCGACCATGGATGAGTTAAATGCAGAGCAGACGGTAGATGAGCACAGCAAGGCCATTGACAGCCTGGCCTCAGGCAAGGCCCCAGGCAGCAATGGAATTCCCCCTGACCTGATCAAGCATTGCAAGATTACCTTACTGCTTCCTTTGTATGAAGTCCTCTGCCAGCTGGCAAGAAGGAGCAGCACCACAGGACATGAGGGATGCCACCTCACCCGCCTGCAAAGACAAAGGTATGTGAAGCTTTCATCAGAGACATGTTGTTTGCCAGTGATGCTGCAGTTGTGTCCCACACCCAGCAGGAACTACAGGCATTGATGGACCACTTCTATCAGGCTTGCAAGGATTCGGGCTGACCATCAGCCTGGAGAAGATGAACGTCTTGGGGCAGGATACAGAGGCGCCGCCTGTCTTCACCATCGACGACTACGAACTTGATGCCGTCCATCAGTTCACGTACCTCGGCTCCACCATCACCGGCAACCTCTCCTTGGACACAGAGATTGATAAGAGGATCGGGAAGGCAGCTACAACTCTCGCTCGCCTCACAACTCGAGTGTGGACCAACCCAAAGCTGACAATGAAGACAAAGATAGCAGTCTACAACGCCTGTGTCAACAGCACGCTGCTGTTCGGCAGTGAGAGATGAACTACATATGCCAGGAGAGAAGACTCAACACCTTCCACCTCAGAAACATATACCGTATCCTGGGCATATCCTGGAAAGACAGAGTGTCCAACGCTGAGATCCTGTCTCGCGCTGGCCTTCCCAGTATGTACACTCTATTCAGGCAGCACAGACTGCAGTGGCTGGGCCATGTCCACCGCATGGAGGATGGCCGTATTCCAAAATACATCCTCTAGGGAGAGCTGACATCTGGGAGGAGAACCATTGACCGCCCCCAGCTACGTTATAATGATGTTTTCAAAAGGGATATGAAGGCGCTCAACATCAATGTGGTGTCCTGGGAGAGCCTTGCAGCTGACCACACCAGGTTGAAAGGTACCCTGAACCAACATCTCAAAACGGGGGAAGAGAAACTGATGAACGCAGTGGCAGACAAGTGGGCACGCAGAAAGGAGCGCAGCAACTTCAACAGACCAGAGACCACACACAAATGTGACCTTTGCGGCAGAGGTTTGGAGCAAGCACCCATGGTCAGTCATGTCCGAGTGGGACTTATTACTAGACCTCTAGTCCTAGACTCTCCCACTAATGTAAACATCCTCTCCACATCCACTCATTTCCAAGCCATTCACCATTCAGTAAGTTTCCTCGTCAGGCTGGCATGTTCTGCTGGGTGAACTGGGCTGATGCAGAGCACAAAGTGTTTTGCCAGTTGTGTTCCCTGCCCTGGTTGGAAAGCACTCTGGTGGGAGCTGCCAGGGAATTAGAGGGCTGCTTCTCTGCTGGAATCCATCCTTCGGGGAAGTGCTGGCTGAAACAAATTTCAGGTTCCTGCAGGATGAAGGAGTGCCATGTTCTTCCCAGAAACCTGAAAATGACCAGGAATAAATCCAACATGACCTGCAAACTGAAGAATTGAGTGTATTCCTACTGATAAAAGGTTCCTGGCGACTAAGGAGAGCATTTACGGGCACTTTGCTTCTCAGTGAAATCAAAGTAGGTGAAATTATTGATTCAGGAATATAAACCTTGGGTGACATCTCTGATGCTGGTGTAACATGACAGAGATTTTCCTGCAGTATGTCACATCTCATTGATGATGGCCTTGGGAAACCCGAGCCTGTGAATACATCGTACGCCATAGAGGGCCGGATGAGATGGTGAGTTTGAAGCCTCTATGGGAATAGGCTGCTCGCTGACGGGCTAGCCATTCCCCCCATCCCAAGGTGAGCAAATCACCCTTAGTGGCAGCCTTGGTATTGTTCGGAATTTGTTTATTATTGTCACGTGTACCGAAATACAACAAAAATCTTTGTTTTCCTTGCTATCCTGGACAATCATAGTGCACACGAGTACAATCATCCGTACACAAGTATATCAGGTAGTGCAAAGAGAAAAATACCAGAGCACAGAATATAGTGTTGCAGCCACAGAAGTGCAGATCAAAAATAGTGTTAGGATCAAAAATAAGTATCCCTCAGCAAACTAAGTTGGGAGATCGGAACCACAGCTGTCAGTTATGAGGGGTCAGTTCAATAGTCAATGGAAAAGAAGCTGTTCCTGAATCTGGTGGTGCGCTATGACATGCAGAGCAATGGAGTGAGGCTTCGGTAGCTAAATGATGAATGAAGCACCCCCTGGTTTAAGCACACTGAGCATTTTGTTTGGAAGGTGTTTGAGTATCTCACAGCCAGTTCTGCGAGTGGGCAGTCAGGCCTTCCCACGTCATCGAAATGTTCTTTATAAAATGGAACAAAAAAACAAGAGCACAATGTTCTCCACGTTCTACCGAGTCTGTTCCATGACAGTCTTAGTTGTGGAGATTTTTGCTTCAATTGACGATGGTACGGCTGGAATCATACATTGTACAAACAATGACATCATCTGATACCTGCCTGATGCCAAGAAAACGTGACCAGCACACGGAAGTGCCTGGTCCAATTTTACGTCTGGCGCAATTTCGCTTGAGCGATATATCGAAAGCAATCTCTGTGATCCTTTTTCTGGTCCATTGTCTCATTTTGTTGCCAGGAAACATAAATACACAGATGAGCAAAACACCCCCCCTGCCCCCCCCCCCCCCCACACACACTGCCCCCCCCCCCCCCCGTCCCCCATCTCCCCTCTTCTAACAACACTCCGCCCTCCCCTAACCACAAAAAGCATCAATTCCACTCTACCAGGAAATATGAATATTTGTTCACCGTTAAACAGACAACGGAAAACAGATTCCTGCACAAATCTGCCAAAGATAAAAAAATAAATAAGTCATCAGATTCATAAGATTGATTTCAGCTGCCGAGTGCAGAAGCTCCCCCTGGACTGGTCTGGCAAGTGTCCAATAATTTCTGGACTGCCGCAAATCAAAGGCCCGACTAAGCTGTCAGGAAATGGATGACTCCACTAGAATTCAGCCCACCTTGTCACTACATTACTGATGAATATAACACACACCCATTGTTACTGTAGTTACATCTGGGGCCAACAACATGCCCTCTTATGAGAAAAAATAACATCTGAAGTAATCTAACTTGAACAGTTTGTTCATATTTGTCAATGAACTAAGGTAATTTTATGTAGATCAATATTTTTCAGTTCATAAAAATGTTCTCTGCAGTATCCTTGGCCATCTATCAGTCCCACATCTGCACAGACTTGTAGCACATCGATAAGTTAGCCAATGACATGAAATCAGGCCCAACAATAGGCGTTATGGTGGGCCAGGGAGGGGTGGGAGGCACAATTCAGCTCAGTGATTTCAATGGATAGGATAGAGTTTAGAGTGATAAAGGGCCAAGAACCGGCAAATGGGATGAGCTTAGGTGGGGCATTTGACCGGCATAGACGAGTTTAACCGAAAGCAGTGTTTCCATGCAGTTTGACTCTAATTGCTGCACCTCTCTCCCACTGAGCAACCTCGGCAGGGGTTGGTTAAGGAAGGTCAGAAACAAAAGAACTCGTCTTTCATTTGCATTTGCAATAACAGAGTGGATCATCAACTGCTAGAAAGATTAAACGAGAACTTAACGTTTGAAGTTTGATCTTTATTTTATGAGAAGTTGAAGTGAGGGATTATGTGAAGTAGCCCGCCAGCCCGCATGCGCGTCAACCTTCAAAGTAGCTGTATGAAACCACAGAATAGTTGCAGACCTAAACTATAGAAAGATGAATGGCTAGAACTACCGAATGATCTTTATGAGAATCGGGTTGGGAGTGGAGGGCACGTAATCCCTCACTTCAACTTCTCATAAAATAAAGTTCAAACTTTAAATGGTAAGTTCTTGCTTAATGTTTCTATTTTATTTCGAAGTCACATGAGTGACTACATGAAGATTTCAAAACTCTGTGATTTCATGCAGTAACATAAACTGTGTGTGAAACACTTAAACAGATAAACCATAAATGGTAGGAAAAAACATGAGTTATTAATATCATGATGCTAACTTGCATACATGGCCATTGCTCTAAACTGGTCAGTAGCCCCCAGTAGACTGTTGAGCTAGACAATAACTTATGCAACAATGTGCATAATCCTATCTGCAAATATTCAGACATATTCCATCAAATTTTATAATTTATTAACATGCACTATGTAAACCTCATGCTGTATGATGAAAGGGAAATCCATTGTATTGGCTACTCATGAGCTATCAGCAATATCTTGAGACTATTGAAACAAAAGAACTATGTTACATTTCATAGGTACTAGCAACTGAGTGTACTTGTATCCCTAATGACATCCCTGATCTGGTGGGTATGCTGTCAACCTTAAATGTACGTAATCCTGCACATTTGCTTATGAGATTATTTCTATAACAAGCTACCCTTATGTCAATATGACGTGGATACTAAGCCAGAGATTGAGTAAAGGCTGTGTTCTTTATGCTGAGATCAGCTGCTGAAAGCATAACCATTTTAAGATACTGGTCACATTTGGAAAATGTTTAGGAATATTTGCATAACAATTTACTGATATACATCGCACATCACAACGAGTGTAGGCTATTACAGTGGTCAAATAAAAGACACCCTGCATAATGTTAGAGAATATTAGGTGAAGAACCAATCATCTATGTCCTACTTCTGGTATTTCAGAAAATGATAAAGCAGCACAAGCAATGTCAATTGGGCTATCCCATACAGTTTCTCTAGGCTCAAACTGGAAGCCACACAAACCTCTGTTACTTCCGTATAAAATTGACTCACATATGTTGTTCACAAGCTTCTCATACAATCGTTCAGAGCTAGCTGCCCGAGAGGACAGGCTGTCCCAGCCGTCACTCGTGACTGAGTAAATAAGAGTTGCTTCAACCACCTATCATGGCGTGATTGAATAGGCAAATTCGTACTGTTAAACTACATGTTGCCTCATTTGTAATATCACAAAAGATATCTGCCGACAATCCATAAGTTTTATCAGTTGCAACTTTGCATTTTACCTAAAACTCGATGACATAATGCCCTTTAAACTGAGAAGGGCAGCACAGGCTTTCACCGCTAGCTTTGTTATTAAAACAGCAGAATCTGTGCCTTATGTGTATAGATATGACAGAGTATGCAACCACCAGATTGATTCTTTGAGTCAATTAAATTGCAGATACCTAATCATCCATCTTAAAGTGGGTAAATAAACCCACAATTTGATTAGCCTAATGCTAACGCGATTCGGCCTGCACCATATTTCTGTAATCTTAAGAAATATACCCCTCTAGTCCTTGGCCAGACCACTCATTCTCAGATGAGTTGTCACTGATTGCACTCGGATCCGTTGTTGCTCTGTTGATCCTCTGGTCGTTTTTTTTTTTGGCTTTCCTAACCGCGGAAGATGCATTATCTAATTTTTCATACATGTTGCTGATAATATATAACCAGCAGCTAATGTCTAGAGCTGAAACCACAGTCTCCCTTAGATATGGGAATATGAGTTCCATGTCAATTCTTGACTAAGAGTCACCATGAATACGTAGCGTTTTCCTTCAGAGTGGAGATTAGTATAATGTAAGGCTGTATCAGGAATTACCTCACAGTCCTTTGACTGAAAACATGTCTAAGTTGCCAGAGTGCATAACACAATCTCTTTGACCCGCCACTCAATCAGGAATACTGGTATTGAGAGCCTATGGACTATATGATATATTGTTGATTCAGAACATGAACCTGCAGGTCAAATAAAGTTATATTATATGCCAGACGAGCTTCCTGCTGGTAACCACCTGTCCCAGAGAGGATGGCAATGATGATTCCAATGAACCAGTAACTCTACGAACTGAGGCAAAATAACCCACATGTTTGAGCAAACTTCAACTACTTTATTCTATTGAGCAGTCTGATAACCTCTCATAGATGATGAAGCAGTGCTTCTCTGGTCTCTATGACTCATATGGCCAGCCAATTCCATGATAGTCTACCCCAATCCAGGGTAACCAAATTGTTCCTACTTAGTACTTTACAAAGGTGGCTGTGGAAAGCACCTTGCCAATGTCTCTACATCAACCTGATCTTATCCCAGAGACAGTGAAAACCCGACTAGACTGTTCAATTTCGGAGTTTACGGAGGTTAATAACGAGACCTTACTTACCAGCGTCTCTAACCCCTGGTCGATTTATTTTGTTGGAGCTTCAGCGAAGTTGCATTGGCAGACCTTCTGCATCATGCTTGTCATTTCTGTTAGATAGCTGATACCGCTGGCCAACTCCTCTTGTAGTGGTTTGTCCATCCCCGAGGGAAGTTTTAAACGCAAGAGCAGACAGCTTTTCCTCATGTCATTGTAGTACATCATGCATTAAAGCATGGGATCCCGGCACATAGTGATGTTCGTACTCATGTTTGGAGTCAGTCCGTACTGATCTCTGACACTCTTAGAGTGGGAGAAATTGCACCATGAATCAGGCATTGCCAAATCCGTATGCCTCGGACTGTCTGTGCATGCTTTCGTAATACCGAGCATATTTGGTGACACCAGCTCTGATAGCCTTTTGGGTGGGAGGAAAACATGAACCCTGAAACCAGGGCAGCTGCAGGCGTATGACTTGAACTGCCTGTGCATGCTTCCATAATACGGAGCATAATACATATGGCTCCATCTCCATCATTTCATACATCTGAGTGGGAGGACTTATGCAACCCTAAACCAGGAGCCACCTCAGGCATGTGTGTATATACTTTGGCACCACCTCCATCACTACGTTCAACCGAGTGGGAGGAAAATTGCAACCCTGAACCAGGAGCTGCTTCAGGCATATGTGCATATACTTTGGCACCATCTCCACCACTCCTGACATCTAAGTGGGAGGAAATGTTGCAACCCTGAACCAGGAGCTGCTGCCTGACATGCCTTCGTAAGCCAGAGCATTCCTTGTGTTATAATTTGATTAATCAGATGTTCTAATTGGGACAAGCCCAATCACATCTGCTATAGATGTCCCAAGACTTGGCTATGACTTTGCCCCGACTTGGGGTTGTCAGGCTGCTTCCTTTAGCAGCTGAACCGAGACTAGCTGCAGATCGGTGCTCTGTTGATATCATGATTTATTAAACAGACTGCACCTGCTAGTGACTCCAAGTCCTTGTTCCCTTCCGGAGCCAATGGAATATTACAGGGAAGGACTGGAGTGCCTCTGGCCTCCATACGCCAGACAGAGTGAGAGAAATACTGCAACCCTGCCAGGTGTTGTTATAGGCAATGATGTTTATATGATTAAAAGAAAGTTTTCCCTATAAAATTAGAGATTTGACTACTTTATTGATATGCATATAGTTGGAGTCTTTTGTAAAATAATCTTTCACAGTCCCCTCTAATGAGCGGAAATACCATGACGCTACCGGGTGTAGCTCCCACAGGTGACTGATAGGCACAGCTCAAACAAGGCTTCCCAACCCAGGAGCTCTGGACTGCCATGGCAGGACCAATTCCACTACACCATAGGTGTAAGTGATAATAAATGTCCTTTGTAATTATCTCTTTTAAAACATAAACTTTATTGGCATAAGATATATTTGTAATATTCCCAAGAATTAAAACACGACTTTAGAATGCGATTGGCAGAATGGTCCTGAAGGGTCATTAGGTCTTCAGGGTAGGAGCCAGTTAATCACTAACTCATTGAACCCATACATCATGTTCTGCTGCAACCGAATGGTAAATTGTGGGAGCTACACCCGGTAGCGTCATGGTATTTCTGCTCATTAGAGGGGACTGTGGAAGATTATTTTACAAAAGACTCCAACTATATGCATATCAATAAAGTAGTCAAATCTCTAATTTTATAGGCATAGCTTTCTTTTAATCATATAAACATCATTGCCTATAACAACACCTGGCAGGTAAGGATATACCTCACTGATTATGCCAACTCTATTATAGCAGCCTAAAATAAAGTATACACCATATGCTACTGCAGCATGGCTGTAGCAGGAACTGTTAAATTTGTATGGTGCTATGGCAGGCTATGCTACCTAAGTGGTAGCTGTAGGCCGCGGCTATTTTAAAACTCACCTGCTGCTGGAAATCTCCTGCAGTAAAAATAGACCTGGCTGCTAGCAGCTGCAATTTATGAATGTCAGCTCATTCGAGCCCCAGGCTTCCGACTCTGGCTGCCTGCTCCCATATGGAGCTCTGATGCCGGCAGCTGCAAACGCTTAACTTAGCCGGGCGGTCCCAATTTGGGCCATCTGCTGCCATGCAGATTATAACGGCAACAGCCGCAATCCCAGCTCCTAAGGAGCCTACTCCGGTTTCCCATTTGGGCTGTCTGCTGCCTTGCAAACTATAATGGCAACAGCCGCAATGAAGCCCTATAATTTCAGCCGCCTGCTCCCGTTAGAGAGCTTAAACTGCGGTGCAAATACTTTTTACTCTAGCTCCAGTGGAGCTTCCACGGCGGCCCGAACTCCCAGCCGCTTCCATAGTTACTTTGGGCATGCTATAGAGCGGCCCTAAGAAAATTGACTTACCTTGCAGAGCAGTGCGAAAACTTCTCCGCCTCACGCCATGCGCTAGACGTATTGATGCGCATGCGGGCTGGCGGGCTTCTTCACATAGTCACTCACGTGACTTTGAAATAAAATCTGAAATTATACAGGCCAATTGAATTTGGGAGGTATGGTGGATTGGATGCAAAGGCCACAGCTCCTGTCATTTGCTAAGTATTCAGGGCCATTGGCTTAATCTGTCTCGTTAAGGTGTTGAATACTGATTGCATCAGCACCCCCCCCCCCCCCCCCCCCACTCCGCTGTAAATGGAATTATACAGGGAGGCTGCTTGGCTCATTGTATGTTGTATGTGCTTTGGCTGAGGAGACGTTATCCAGTTTAAACCCACTTTTCAGGTCTTGCTGAGGATCTCGCCTCCACTCTCGGTAGTAAAAGTCATTCACCCATGCATCTGGACCAGAGTGGGAATAAACTAGGAGATTCCGGAGCAAAACCAGTGTCTGCTAAAATTACCCAGCACCTTGTGTCCTTTTGTGTAATAACCAGCATCTGCAGTTTCTTGTTTCTACATCTTTGTAAATTTATTCTGTACTCCTGGGTGTAATCAAATTCCATGTCAACTTCAATGACCAGAACCATGTGTAGTCTAGTCTAGGTTAGTTTTGTTTATTATTGTCACGTGTACAGAACAGCATGTCCTCCAGTAACTGTGTTACATTATTTGCCTGACCTTCCTGCTCTTAGCTTGTGTGCCTCTGACTGTAACATCTGGCTCACTCACCTGCAACCTACTTTCCTACTCCTTTGGAAATGCATTTGACATTCAAGGCAAATCTATGATGTGCGATTCATGATCTGTTACATTCCAGGGTGCACCGAGTATGTTTTTGATTCAAACATATCTTGGCAGTTTTAATAAAAGACTGAACATTCCCAGAGGATTTTTCTCTCTGCTATACTGGAAGAACTTAACTGTACGGTTTTCTTTGAGGCAACCAAAATACCACCTGTTTCCTGAAGGCGTCAACGCAGTGAAATGTGATTGTAATTTTTACATTTAAGGTGAAATTGTATGTTTCACATTATGTTTATGTACTTTAAATTAAACATTGCTGCTGGGTTGCAAATCAAATGTTTCATTCCGGGTAAATCATTGTGATGAAAATTATTCTCTCTCTTATAAAATGCAGAGGATAATTTTTTTAGTCAAGCTTTAATTAAATGTAGCTAAAGTTCAGCTTGTAAAATGGCTAATTTGGCGAGAGCGAATGAAGTACGTATACATTACCTGTTTTTTCTTTAAACTTCAATGGAAAATCGAATCCTATTTAGCTGGTGTTGTGCTACTTCCTAAATCCAAATATGGTCCGAATATCAAAACTGTTGTAGACATCTGTGATTGCCATTTAGCCCTTCCCTCTTTGCTTTCTACATCAAGCAAACTAACATGCTTGTTCTACATTCTGGCAAAGATATGCTCCCAATTACTAAATATCGAATAGACACACATTTGTCCAAACAATAAAGCACCTGGTCCAGAATGATTAACCTTGTGGCGATGAAAGTCCCTTCAAATAATTCAGAAGAAAGCTGCTTATAAATATGTTTTAATGGGCAGGTTAAGGAAGCAAAATTTCAGATACACGTGGGCTCCAGTCTTATTCAGGCATATGACTCCCCTTAAGGTTCTTCAATAATACCTGCGTTTTATATCAGGTTGGGTCAAGGAGGTCCCTCAGTTGGCTGGGAAAATGTCTTTGGGTGGTTTCTAGTGCAAGTCAAAACTCCCTTTATGTTGTCAAGTTTAATTTAGAGATATGGTGTGGAAACCGGCCCTTTGGCCCACCGAGTCCATGTTGACTATCGATCACCCATACTCTAGTTCTATGGTATCCCACTTTTGCATCCTATACACTAGAGGCAATTTACAGAAACCTGCACGTTTTTGGAATACGGGAGGAAACCAGAGTAAACCCATATGGTCACAGGGAGAACATACAAACTCCACACAGACAGCACCCATGGCCAGGATTGCACTCAGGTCTCTGGCACTGTGAGGCACCAGCTCTACCGCGGCCCCACTGTGCTGTCCTGTGGCCTATTAATCCGATGCAGCTGGTGTTTGTCGGAAAGACACGTTTCTGTTCCTTTGCCGCCTCAGTGTTTTGGTATTACATGCCAATGTAGTTTGATTTTGTATTTTACCAGATTTAATAATTTGTTTCAATATTGTTCCATATATGAGGGTATTTGACATACATTTGTGCATAACAAGTAATGCAACAATACATTTCCTAAGCCTTTCCCCCAGAGGGGAAACCAACAGACCTTATTAATTGAATTTATTTCCCATGAGGGAATTGAATTCCACGCTTAAGCCTTTATAAAAATGTCACAATGATAGAAAGCAAAGATTAACAGCAAACCACAGAGACAATCCAGTTTAGCTGATGTTATATGCAGCAGAAGGAGTCCATGGGGCTGGAGCACTCAGAGGTGGTTTCAGATTTGCTCCTCATTTAGTAACCAGGCCAGTCTGCTCCAAGTTCATCTCCCTCAGTCACAGTGACCAAACTGAAGCCCCCAACCTTGATCAGTGTAGATGCAAGCAGTCTGGAAACGCATTTGAATCCAGAAGGGTTACTGCTTTTTTCTACGGGTCAAGGCTATTATAATTATCTTCTATGTATTTTGCCAAAGGTCTTGGTGGAGTGGTGTAAATGGCCCAAAAACTTTGAAGGGTTGAAATAATAAATTGTAGCATAGCTCCATGGTGCTATAATTTCTCGGAAAGTCTGTATTAGAACAAAACTAAATCCTTTGGATGTTCTATTGAAATGGCACACATTTTCAGTAAATTCCTGACAATCTTGTCATCCATCTTACTATTCCAGGAGTAAAAAGGCAGCCAAAAAAGGTGAAGGCTTTGATAAAGAAATACATTTATTAATTCACTACCAGGTCCTTTCCGATTTCAGTTTACTAATTTCAGAAAACTAATTAATGCAACGATTTTAAGTTTCTGACAGTGAAACATTTAATTTGGTTTAATAGAAATTGATGACAGGCACACATTAAGTAGTTATCTGATAACAAAACAGATACAAATCAAGGACATAATTTAAGTAAGACAAATCCTGCTCAAAATCATAATTTAACCCAGAGAAAAATAAGTCTGTTAATATGAAGCAGCTGAGAGTAATAGAGTAATGGTAATATCATCCAAGAATGGGATTAAGGAAGAAGAAAGAAAACGGACAGCATAGTAGTGAAATTTGAGAATTATACCATTTATCATTTTATTATATTTTCATAAAATATATCTTCTTTATAATTATTAATCCTGCAGTTGTAAAGAGAGTAAAATACATACTGCTTCCACGTTGAACATTTAGAAAATCATCTTTAATGAGTAATGGAAAATGTTCTCCACTTTTTAAAAATGTTGTTAATTTCTGGCACAGTTGAAAAGAGAATGAATAGAAAACAATAAAAATGTTGGAAGAAGTTCAGGGTGGAAGATTTCAACCTACACATGGTCCGCCCTGTTTTGACTAATCCAATCAACTCGACGTACACAAACAGAAGATCAAATAGAACAAGTTGTCCTACAACTATAGGTTGTGCACGCCACACGAAAGACGAAGAGGAAGTTCACAACTTGTTGACTACTTTCTAAATGGGGAGTTTTGGGCCCCATATTTGAGGAAAGATGTGCTTGCAATGGAGAGGGTCCAGAGGAGGCTTACGAGAATTATTCCGGGTTTGGGTTGGGTCAATGTACGATGAGCATTTGACATCAATGTATGATGAGCATTTGTTCTATCCAGGCCTCATTGAATGGCCTGGATAGAACAAATTTATACTGGTGTAATTTTCAGTGCTAAACAAAATTCATTTACGTATTAGAATATGCTTGTTAAAAAATTAATAATTTACTACAAAGAATTGGTTGCACAGCACCTTCTAAATGAACCTCTCAATGTCCTATTTTGAATCCCAATTTTAAAATTGTCTTTCTTCTTTTCAAATCCTTTCATGGTTCATTTAATCAATTTCTTCTTAGAACCTTCCAAGATATCTAAATTCCTCCAATTTTGCATTTTGAGCCTCCCTGAAAAGAGCTAAAATCTGAAATGATCTATCTGACACTTTCAGCCCTTCATCACATTTCCTTGGCCTACCTTCAGGTTATCTGCCCTCAAATTTCCTCATACATCTCAGTAACACATTGTGCTTCACAACACACCTGTGAATTGCATTATGATGACTTATCATGGTAAAACTGCTACACAAATAAAAGTTGTTGATGTATTAATACTTACAGGGTTTCGGGAGACCACATCCTTGTCATTCGCTACTGCCATTAGTTGGATCAGAGTAAAGATTGAATTAAACATGTAGGAGATGAACAAATTTTTATGGAGTGTTATCCTTTGGCAGCTGAGGCTTCTAGAAAAGATCAGAGAAGGAGGTTAAAGTTAGTAGCATACAGTCAGCTCAAGCTCTTTGAGGGGATTTAATATATTCATTAAGCGGACTTTTAAATGTTGCCAACATCGTGTTCAGTATTCGTCATGTTTACAATAAATCAGGCCTCTTTTATCTTTTGCCAAATGTCCAGTTAGTCCTCTTGCCATAAAGGAAGAGATGATGCACATTGGGCATTTTTATCTGTGCGAAAATCTAGAAAGACAGACAGATGGTCTGGAAGCTGGAATGAGGTTAGCTCCAGTGGAATTTCCGACCAGTGAGTAACCATCAATCCAATAACCAGGAAACTCACACTCAAGATCCCTCTTTGCCCTGGTACTTGGGTATGATTGTGCTCATGTATTGTACGATTTTACTGAATGGTATTGTACCTCGGTACATGTGACAATAAAGTACCATGGAGCCATTAGACCAGCAAGATTCACAATGGGTACCAATTGAAAGCCGTTGGAACATAATCTATGCCTGGAGGAAGGGTTTGGGCAAAAAAAAAGTAATTACTGAAGGAGGCCCCTTTCTGAAAGTTACAAAAGACCTTTGTAACATATGAGATCCTCCCAATTCACATCATTATGTTATTCATCTGTCAACACAACAATAAAAAGTAGCCCACAGTTGTAATGCAAATCTTCTGCACTGGCTTCTCATGTTTTAGACACTTCCTTGCTTTGACATCAGAACCTGATTAATGAGAGTGATACATTTCCAATAAAAATAGAATATAAGAGTTAGAAATTTGAGCTTATGCTGTTTTTCGAATGAACTTACATTTTATACATTATTTTTCATTAGTGGGAGAAATACCTTGTAATACTTTAAAATAACATTAATCCATGCTAGCAGAGGTCCAGCCGATCATCTCATAAATGTGTTAAAAGTCCATACACCCCTGACTTGAATCCTTGTTCCACTGGAGGATTTTTGTTCTACAACATTTCCCTCAAAATCCACCTTGCAATCTCACCTTGATCCCTTATTCAACTACTTTAGCACTGGTTTTACAATTTTTGTGATAAACATACAGTATTTACCTTCGGTTTTCCAATTATCCTACTTAAAGCAATATGCACCAACATCCTAGAATTAAACAGCATGGAAAAAGGTCTTTTGGCCGAACACGTCTGTGCGAATCAGGATGCCCTGTCCAAGCTAATCCCATTTCCCTGTATTTGGCCTGTGTCCCTTTAAACCTTTCTTATCCATGTACCTGTCCAAGTGTCATTTAAATGCTGTTCTAGTACTTGACTCAACTACCTCCTCTGGCAGCTCATTCCATATACCCACCACCCTCGACGTGAAAGTTTGTCCCTCAGGTTCCTATGAAATCTTTCCCCCCTTACCTTAAACCTATATCCTCTAGTTCTTGTGTAAGAAGGAACTGCAGATGCTGGTTTAGACTGAAGATAGACGCAAAAAGCTGGAGTAACTCAGCGGGACAGGCAGCATCTCTGGAAAGAAGGAATGGGTGACGTTTCGGGTCGAGACCCTTCTTCAGACCTGCACAGATGAGTTGGGCCGAAATACCTTTTTCCATGCTGTTTGAATCTATGACATTGGTCTAAAGGGTCCTGACCTGAAACGTCACCTATTTCTTCTCTCCAGAGATGCTGTCTGCCCCACTGAGTACTCCAGCTTTTTGTGACTAGATCTTGGTTCCCCTACCTTGGGTAAAAGACCCTTTATAATCACCGTATCCATTCCCCTTATGTCTTTATATGCTTCCATAAGATTACCCCTTAGTCCTTCTATAGTCCAAGGATTAAAGTCCTAGCCTGCTTAACCTATTACTATAGCTTAGGCCATCAAGTCCTGGCAACATCCTTGTAAATCTTCTCTGCACCTTTTCCAGGGTAGTTTATCTATTCCCCATGCCAGATGTTGCATTTATTACTTATAGACACGCATCCTGATAAAAATTAAATACATACTCATGAATGGAAAGCGGACAGTAAGCAACCACTCTTTCTAATTTTAGCAAGTTTAAAGAACTAGAATAGAAATTAGGCAGTCAATGTTTTAGTGAAACATATACAAATTTTATTTGATTTAATACAATATATATTTTTCAATGCTATTTATGAATAATTTGAAACTTATGAATAGAGATATCTGAAAAATACTTGTTTTCAACAATAGTTGCTGGCTACAGCTGGCATATTGTCTATTTATTAACAGCTTCTGCTTTTTATTGTCAAGCAAATGTTCATTCCAGCCAGTATCATTATCATTCTCATCATTGCCATACAAAGATATGGCTGAAATTATCTTATTTTAAATTCAGATTTTTTTTCAGAATGTGTTGAGACACAGCAAATATAAATCCAGAAAATGTACACCAGGTGGGGGTAGGCACCACATTGAGATTGTGACTTGAGAGTAAGAGGGAGTTGGATGGAACTCTACAATCGTAGTTTTTAATAGGTTGGATGGAACTTTACAATTGCAGTGTTTAAGGATTAATCACCTTCATTCTTAGCCAACAATCCTTTATGGTCCTGATGGTGAAATCACATTAGAATTGCAAGGGTTTCTCATGACCACAAACATAAATTCGAAAAAAGTAGAGATTTATTTACAAGACAGTACATGAACTACAGGTTGGGGCTCACAACTCAATGCAAAATGAACGTGCATACAACTGTTTGAGAAGAACATCACAAGAGTCTGCTTTCTGATAAAACTGCTTTATAATACTCGTCCAAAGAGAAAACAACAAGCTCCTTTTTAAAGATATTCTACTGTACATTGAGCTGTCAGTTCAGGAAGTTACAGAACCACAGCTGAGTTTTGCTAGTAGTCTACATGTCAGTAGTATTGCAGTGAACAGCTGACATTGCTTAAGATGTTCCAGCAGGTTTCAGGGACCATAGCACAAAGGCTGTGCACTTCCAGCCATTTCCACCTACAGTTATATATAAATTTTTTAATGCCTTAAGTATTTAACTATTTCATGTGCTCGTAGTTATTTCTCCTTTCAAGCAAACCACATGATAAATTAATGTTCTCAAGCCCTCCTAGTTCAGCGCAGTGATATGAAGGGCATGACAACCTATGGATGCACATTGGTGGTTTCTCCCTGAACAATGTGGGTTCAGGTTTTCCCGCAATGCTTTATATAAACCATTGCCGGGGGAATTACATCATGCTTTGCAGTCCTGATGGGAATATTACATCATAATTGCAAGGATAACTTAAAACATAAATGGCCCAGTGAATTGTCTTGAGTGATAGGCAATTGATTGTTGTTTGAGCTTTAGTAATGGAAATTTGACTTTCAACACATGAAATGGCGCAACAAATATCATTATGGTAATACATTTCCAGGGCTTCTTTATAATCATTGGCTGTTTTGATGTAAATTGAACTATTAAATATTTTATTGATATGCACTAGCCTTTTTTTTAATTGATTGTATGTTTTTTTTTGCCAGTGCTTTTGGCATGCAATCATAGTTTAAATATATTTCTCAAACATTGCAAATCGGCACAAACAGCAAATCTCACCCTATTTGTGAACTTGATGAGGGAGTTTGGCTAGTTTGGTGTGTCGGATAAGCTTTCATCACATTGTTTGTCAAGCCAGCATTAAAGATTGTGGAACAGGGAGATTGGACATCTCTGACAATTCTTTCCTCTTTCTTGATCTCTCCGTCTCCATCACAGGGGCCAAATTAGATTAATGTCCACTAAAAACCCACTGACACCTACAGCTACCTGGACTATACTTCCTTCCAAACTGCCTCTTGCAAAGACACCATCCTCTATCTCAATTTCTCCATCTTTACTGCATCTATTCCCAAGTGGAGACATAGAAACATAGAAAATAGGTGCAGGAGTAGGCCATTTAGCACTTTGAGCCAGCACCACCATTCAATATGCTCATGGATGATCATCCAAAATCAGTACCCGTTCCTGTTTTCTCTACATTTCCCTTGATTCCATTAGCCCTAAGAGCTAAATCTAACTCTATCTTGAATACATCCAATGAATTGGCCTCCACTGCCTTCTGTGGCAGAGAAATCCACAGAGTCACAAATCTCTGGGTGAAAAAAGCTTTTCCTCATCTCAGTACTAAATGGCCTACCCCTTATTCTTAAACTGTGATCCCTGCTCCTGGACTCCCTCACCATCAGGAACAATTTCCCTGCATTAAGCCTGTCCAATCCCTTATGAGACCTTCCTCTATGACATTTGAGTGTTTTCTTTCTTTCCGCACTGCTTTTGTGGATGGAGTCCTCATTGGTGTCTCCTCCGTGTCATGCAGTTTTACTCCGACTCCCCCTCTCCCTAGATGGAATAAGGGTAGAGTTCTCCTACTCTTCATCTTTTAACAGCCCAGCTTCCACATCCAACACATAATTCTCAGACATTTCTGCAACCTTCAACATGATCCCATCATCTGTCAAATCCTCCAGTCCCCACCTCTAACTGGTTTCTGCAGAGACTACTGTCTTCACATCTCCCATCCCCGAGACCAATATTTCCCTTTCATTCCCCAGCTTTCCCCTCCCCCCTGAGCCACTCCACCCATATCCCTCCCTTAAGCTTTACATTTCGACATCTCTTCTTCTTTCCTTTTATGACACCATTTTGTCTCCTTTTTACTTCTCGTCTTTGTGACTAATGCCCCTGTCCCACTTAGGAAACCTGAACGGAAAGCTCTGGAGACTTTGGGCCCCACCCAAGGTTTCTGTGCGGTTCCCGGAGGTTTTTGTCAGTCTCCCTAATGGTCGAAACTCACAAAAACATCCGAGAACCGCACTGAAACCTTGGGTGGGGCCCAAAGTCTCCAGAGCTTTCCGTTCAGGTTTCCTAAGTGGGACAGGAGCATTACTCCACCCATTTGCCAAACCACCCCCCCCCCCCCCCCCCCCTTCCTCACTTGTATCCATCTATCTAATTCCAGGCTTTGCCCCACCCCACCCCTCTTTCTCAGATTTCTCTTCCCAATCCATCAGTCTCTAGAAGTAGCCCGACCCCTAATGTTGTCTGTCCATTCCCTGCTTGACCCACCGAATTCCTCTGGCAGTTTGGTTTTTGGTTATAGATTGTATAAGCTCAATTTACACTTTTGTTGGTCTGAAAAAGTTAACCTACAATTGAGGGAACTTCCTGGCAACTTTACGTCTGGAGATTCAATATTATTGCTGTTTAATTATTCATATAACTCTCACCCGATCTATTGAGCAGATAATTTCAATTGCATTTTGTCAAAGTATCAGTTTGGAGCACAAGCTGATGGGAAACTGGCAGATGGAAATGTCATGTGTTTTTTTTTTAATTCTGATAATGTTCCTCTGGTTGGCAAATTACACCTATTATTTGTCTTAGGAGGAACTTGGAAAATAAGTTGCCATTCTTTATTCTATACTGTCAGCCTTTTGTGTGTTTAAAAATTATGTCAATATATTTTGTACAGAATTTGGATCTAAGCGTATGAAAGTGATTAAATAAACAAAGCATAAAGAGAAGTCCATGCTGCATTTAAAAGACTGTCATGGGACATTAAACATCAAGTGAAAAGTAACTTGCACATTGATTGTTTAACAAAGGATCCCAGCATGAACCAGTAACTATTTTCTCAGATGTGTGGTTATATTTAGTGTCTTTCATTAGATCTACAAGGTTCATATTTCACTTCTGAGTTTCTGTTCATGTTGTTGGCCATCATGAGTATTTCATGGATAATTATAAATGGAAACTTCACAGAATCTTTAAATATATATCGCCCCATGCAACGTGTGGTGGGTGGATTATCTTGGCAGATTTCTATGTTGTCTTTGGTCAAGTATTAAACAGATTACTGTTAACTTTGTAACATTGGTGAAACTGTGTGCCAGAAGATTCTGTGGAGATATAATGTTTTTACTGTTGAGGTTTAAAGTCCTTGTCAACCTACAGTGGGAAGTTAAAGGTCCTTAAAGGTGTACAATCAAATTAAATATGTAAGGAATAACTTTTATTCCTATTGTGCCGCACTTACATAACTCATCCAAAATCATCAAATTTCCAGTCTATCAGTCTATCCAAAAACGTCCTGGGATATCTGGTGAAGAAACAGTGCCACAAACCACGACGGGCAAGTTGATGTGAGGTGTTCATGGTTTGGCGCTCCTGGCCAGAATCAATTTAGTTTATCTTGCATCTTTCTTTTTAACTAGTCACTTTTGAAATATTAGAGCTGATAATCAAATGATCAGTCAAAAAGGTTTTAAAATTGTAAAGGAATTGAAGTGCCAGAGAAGTTTGGGGGGATAGTTCCAGAGGTAAAGCTATCACTTTAGGTTTATTATTGTGACATGTACCAATGTACAGTGCAAAGCTTAGTTTTTCAAGCTATCCAAACAGATCAGATATACCACATATAAATAATTCAAGTTTAGCTAAATTATAATAGATTGAGCAAAGAGGGAAATGCACAATGCAGAATATAGTTCACAGCATTGTAGTGAGTGCATTGCAGAGCATTAGTTCCACAGACAAATTCCAATGTCCTCAAATGGGGTAGAGGTGAATAAGACAGTACCTCATCTTATGCAAGGGCCCATCAAAAGCCTGGTAACAGAGAGGAAGAAGCAGTTTGTGTGGTGGTGTACGTTTTCTAGCTTCTGCACGTTCTGCCCGATAGGAGCAGGATGAAGAAGGAACGACAAGTATGGGAAACGTTTTTGACAATGTTGGCTGTTTTTCCAAGGTAGCATGATTGTAGATGGAGACAATGGTGGGAAGTCTGGTTTGTGTGATGGACTGGGCTACACCACAACTCTCTGAAATTTATTTCGGTCTTGGCTGTTCATAAAAAGAGCTGTGATGCACCCCAACTGTATGTTTTCTATGCTGCATCTGTTAGTTTGTAAGAGTCACTGGAGACATGTCAAATTTAATTAGCCTCTTCAGCTGAAACCTGGACAAATCAGTATGAGGCATAATTGGAAGATATCTCAGATGGCTATTAAGCCGATAAGAAGTGTCAGCCTATGATGAATTATCAACTGGAAAGATTGGGAAATATTGGCTGTGGAGAGCATAGGAAAGGGAATGAAGTCCAAAATCAAATTACATGGATTCAAGTCATTGGTAAAAAGCAAATGATGTCGTGAGGAAAAACATTTCATGGGTTTTCATGTTTTGGAATTCAAAGAGGTGATGGGGGCAGATTCAATCACATTTTTTATAAAAAAATATGCTACAGGAGGAGGCCAGTGAAATGAATCTGTTCCATTATTAGATTTGTTCACTTGTGGAAGATTTAAGCTGATTTTTCATATCAGGATTTAGGCAGGTCGTATAAAGTAACAAAAGGTCTTCTGATTGATTGCTCTGGCAATCTGACCTGCTTGAGTAAGCACGAGCCTGGACAGCTTTGCTCAGGAACTCTTGCTGGAGATAAAGCCGTTAATCTTTAACTCATGGAACAAAATCTTTTAAAAAAATTGCACAGTATTTTTCACTTTGTGCTATTTATGTATAATTTATTTGTAATTTATGTTTTTTTTGTATATGTCTGTGCCTGTGATACTGCTGCGAGAAAAAAAGTCAATGTATCTGGAGCTAACTACTTATACATATGAACAAGTACCTGAAACATCACCTATCCATGTTCTCCAGGGACACTTGGTTCTTAGTTACATGGTCCTCCAAAATATTCCAACTGGGATTTAAACTGGTGGTGGTGAAGGGAAGGGTTTAGCCAGAGAGGGTTATTGGGAAGAAAGTGCCACTTTAAATTTAGTTGCATCTGGCTGAGGCAACCGTGGCTTGGTGGAGATTTTTCCATGCTTTAATAGTGCGTGGAAAGAACGAATTGCTGTACACACCTGTCTTTGAGGCTGGGACCACAAATTGGATCGAACCTGCTCGAAATTGGATTGGACCTGCTGAGTTACTCCAGCACATTGTGTCTTTTTATTTTCTGCGGATTGTTGCATTTACATTGCTCTCGTGGTCATTACAATTTTTAATCTTTTGTCATTTATTTAATGTACCAGCAGAAGTTGGTTTTAAAGGTAAACAAAATCCCGCTTAGATTAAAAATAGAACAAATTAAACCAGAAACTTACTTGAAATAGAAGAAGATGGCCAGGGAAATCAATAATGAAATAATTGACAGAGTGTGACCGACAACAGCCATGTAGTAAAGGATACGAGCCATCTGGTAAGGGCAAAGCAAAAATATTTCTTACAAATGAAACAGTAAGACCAAACCATGATCAAATTCACTTATTAAACATTTTTGTAATTATTTTAATTATTTGAGTTGATTAAGATAATCTCTTTTACTAAGACATTGGTAAAGGTTTTTTTTATATATGTTATAATTTTCAAAAATCTTTATATTTCCCCGGAATCTTTATCTACATTTAATATGACATAAGGACCTCAAGGACCTTCAAGGTGAAGGGGAAAAGATTTAATAGGAATCTGAGGGATAACTTTTTCACACAAAGGGTGGTTGGTGCATTGAACAAGCTGCCAGAGGAGGTAGTTGAGGATGGGACTGTCCCAATGTTTAAGAAAGACAGGTACATGGATAGGACGTTTGGAAGGATATGGATCAAACGCAGGCAGGTGTGACTAGTGTAGCTGGGACATGTTGGCCGGTGTGGGCATTGGGCCAAAGGGCCTGTTTCCACACTGTACCACTCTATGACTCTAAGTGATTGAATCATTTCTTTGAGCACATGAGGTTCCAAAATATTCTTTCAGACATTTTTCACCCATGAGATTTTATTTGATTCATCTTTTCCTCTTTGAACTTGATTGTATTTTGTTAAAAGAAGAAGTTACTTCAGTATTATGTGTCACATTAAAGTATAACTTATGTTATGACTGTGTGTCAAATGAACTGAGCAAGGTTTGCGATGCCAAAGGGAAAAACACCATGAAGGGAGAGTTGTAAAATATCGTGAGGCTATGGGATTATACAACCACCTGTGTTACTGGAGAAATAAAATGTTAAAAAAAAGATAAAAACCAAGAGGCTCAAAAAAATAAAACATTTAACAAGAAATAAATAACAACAGAAGAGCATAGCATTTTGAGGTCATATTTTGAGTGACACGGTGATGCACTGGTAGAGTTGCTGCCTTACAGTGCCTGTGATCTGGGCATGTTTTGTGTACTCGTCACTGAAGACAAATAATTAATTGCAGCAACAAATTAAGGTGAATAGTATGTTGGTCTTCCCAGTCAGAGGATTTGAGTAAAGGAGCATGAATCCCTTACAATAATCACACAAGGTTTGTTGAAATAATCCATTGGGGTATTATTTGCAGTTTTGGTCATTTTTACAAAGGAAAGGATAGACTTGCCATTGAAAGAGTGTAGGGATTCCAGACCGATTTCAAAGTTGTGGGGACTGTCATAACTCGATTAGATTTGTATTCACTAGGGTTCAGAAGAAAATTGAAATTAAAAACATTCTGACACAAAAGGTTTCTTTACTCAGAAGGTGGCGAACCTATTGAATTTGCAACACCAGTGGGCAGTAGAGGAAAATTACTGAATATTTCAGAAGAATGTGGGTAAACATTCTCGAATTAAAAGGCACCAAGGGGCATGGGGATAGTGTAGGAATGTGATATTGAATTGCAGCACAGGTCTGTAGGGAAGAAAGGCCAACTCTAATTTCTATTGTCTATATTTCGCTACTAAGACCAAAAACCTTCAAGCAGCCTTCCTAACCCCTACACACACACACGGACCACCCCTGTGTCTGCCCCAAACAAAACTACTGCATGATTTCACTCAACATTTATAAGTAAATCCAACCACCAAGCATTTCAGATGCCTGGAAGATGAACGTGATACCTACCGTTAGTTTATAATCTGTGAATTTATTACAAAATGTATAGTTCGACCAAGTTCGATTGGTTTCTGGATGTTTAAACCAGTTGCCTGCTTCATCACAGTACTTTGTAGCTTTTTCTTGTGGGAAGATAAAAAATATTTCAGTAAGTGCTTCATTTTCCAAACAACTATCAAGTTACATGAAACTACACAGTCTCCATCTGAAAAGTCATGGTTAGTTTCACATAAAGGAAACAGAGTTACCCAATGATTTAAGTATTTCAACTGCACAGCAGATTGGGAAAAGGAGTTAAAGTAGAACTATTAGAATAGTTAAATAAAAGCAACTTTGCATTAAGTGGAGGTTGAATTGCATCCAAATTGTCTTGGCACTTTATAACTACAAGGCTGGCATGTTTTGTTAAGTCGGGTTAATGTTTAGTTCACTATTGAAGTTGCTAATGGTGAGTGTGGATGTGAGGACAACTACTTTTGCCATGTACTCATGTTTAGTGCCAATTGGCAAAAGATAAATACCTCAACTTGAATATTTCCCCACCCCCTATATTCAGCTCCCTGATCTATTATCACCAGGTTTGTCCTTCATCTTTTGAAACTATGAGTTATAGCATCTAAAACACTCCAGTATTCTGCCCCACTTCCAATCCCCAATATCCCCTGGGGAGCATGTCCTAGACTCCCCAAAAGAATAATTGGAATATTATACAAATCCAACTTTCTATTATAGTTTAGCTCATAGGTCAAATGCTAATTGAACCATCCATTCATTAAATATATCTGTGATTTCACATAATCAGATCACGCTATCTATCCTAAAACCTACCTCCAATTATCAATAACAGGTGTACATTGGAAACTTTACACAACAGAGCATAGAATTATATGATTTGACGATGCAGAATGAGGCCATTTGGTTGATCAAGTCATTGATGTGCCCGAGTTTGGAGTATTATGTTCAATCTAGGTCATGATGCTAAAGAAAGGATGTTATGAAGCTGAAGAATGCAGAGAAGATTTTCAAAGATGTTGCCAGGACGTGAGGGCCTGAGACAAAGGGAAAGGTTAGGCAGGCTAGAACTTTATTCTTTAGAGCGCAGGAGTCTGAGAGATGATCTTAAAGAAGTGCATAGAACCATGAGAGGGATAGATATGGTGAATGCACAGAGTCTTTTACTCAGCGTAGGGGATGCAAGAACCAGGGGGCAGAGGTTTAAGGTGAGAGGGGAAAGATATAGTAGGAATTGGGGGCAGCCTTTTCACTCAGAAGGCTGTAGGTATATGGTACGAGCTGCCAGAGGAGGTAGTTGAGACAGGTACTATAAGCACATATAAGACAGTTGGACGGGTGCAGGAATAGGAAAGGTTTAGAGGGATATGGGCCAGATGCGGGCAGGTGGGACTAATGTAGACAGGGCATCTTGGTCTGTTTGGACAATTTGGGCTGAAGGGCCTGTTTCCGTGTTGCATGACTTTTGGTCCACATTTGTCCAAAACTGAGCTGTAGGTTAATCTCACTTCCTTGATCTTGGTCCAAACCTCCTCAGATCATAGACATTCAAACGCTCATCCAAGTACTTTTTAGATGTGGAGATGGTATTTGGCTCAACCACTTCCATCACCCTTTCTGTTCCAAAACCTAAATCCTATTTATTTCTTCATTTTTACTTTAATAATTCCACCAATTTACTAGTTACCACCCTCTCTGCCACAGAGAAAAAAGTCCTTCCTGTTTTACTTTTTAGGCTTTCACAATGTTGTACACCTCCACTGAATCCCCTTCAGTCTCCTTTGGAACAGGAAACAGCCGCAACTTTGTAAGACTTTTGTAATAACTATATTTCTCCAGTTATATCGATTTTCACAACCTTTCTATATTGCATTGACTTGAACTGTGGTCTCCGGCATGGTGTTACTATTCTTTTTACACAGTTTGTCAGATCACCCTGCCCCTTCCTTCTGTGTCTGGTTCAATAAACACTAATATATCTGTAGGAGCCATTAAGCTTAAGTCAGTATTATTATCATGTCTGATATTATTATTATCTTTAGTTTTTATCTGCCTATACGTTTGTAGGTGGGATTTGATAAGTAGTAGGGGTGTGGTCTTTTGTTAGAGGAGTCTGGCGCAGACTCTCAGATTAGAAGTTTCAGTTTCGTACTGGAAAATGAAGGGAAACAGTCTTCTACCATGATCACGACACATACATGGTAAGAGACGACACGAGAATAAGCTTTTGTGATTTATATTACGTGAATATAATATAATCACAGCAATTAAGAATGGAAAGTTAGGAGTTATTTCTTTGTTTTGTATTACTTCAATAAAAAAGCAATTAATGAAGAAACAACCTCTGGAAGATTCATCTTTGCTGTCTTATGTGTGTCGTGAGTGCGTTAGGCTATACCTCCAAATCATCTCTGATAATTAATGGTTATCGGTTGGACTTTGAGAACGTTGTATAATATCCCTAAGTAGCCACCTTATCCACCTTTGTTGCCATCTTTAGCAAATTTGGGCCCGGCGGGCAATGTGGCTTGATGCAAAGACCCGGCAGAAGCCACCAAGCTTGCTCCTGCTCATCCCCGAAGACCAAAGACCAGAGAGAGGGGAACTTGCTATGATGGAGGCGAGGAGCAAGGCTGGTAGAAGAGTGAACCAGGGTCTGGCCTTCCCCACCCTCTGATCGACTGTTAGAGGTGCCCCCAGGGCACAAAGGTGGACAATGAGGAGAGGGACGTCAGTTCGCTGGATGATCCAAGCGTACAAGGAAGACGATGGCTGGAGGCCCTGCAGCAGCCTGGGGCTCATCTGAATCGGGTGCCGCTCATAAGAACTAGTGCCTGGCTGGACTTTGAAAATGGCACCAAAACGTGGTTGTAGTCTCAGTGGACTATTTCCGTACACTTTACTAATCAGGGATTATGCTTAGGTATAGCAATACTTTAGTCAAGTCAAAGTCAAAAGTCAAACAAACTTTATTGTCATTTAGAAATACATTGATATATGCAGTTCCAAACGAAATTACGTTGCATTTGGCTCCCTGTGCAACACGATAATTAACAGAAGGATAGACATGGATAAAATGGATTAAAAGGATAAAAGGATAAATAGACAATGGTGACAGCCCATTACATGGCATTCAGGAGTCTGATGGCTCGTGGGAAGAAGCTGTTGCAGAACCTTGATTTTCCGCTCCTTATGCTGCGATATCTTTTGCCCGAGGGCAGCAGAGTGAACAGTCCATGATGGAGATGTGTGGGGTCTTTTATAATACTGCTGGCCTTAGACATGCAACGTTTGGTCGCAATATCCCCGATTGAGGGGAGAGAGGTCCCGATGATATTTTCCGCTGTCCTCACCACTCTCTGCATGGACTTCCAGTCAGAGGCTTTACAGTCCCCAAACCAGACAGAGATACAGCTGGTCAAAATACTCTCTATGGTGCCCCTGTAGAAAGTAGTGAGAATGGGATGGGGAAGGTAAGCTCTTCTCATCCGGCGCAGAAAGTGCAACCGCTGCTGCGCTCTCTTAACTGTTGATGAGATGTTATTTGACCAGGTCAGACTGTTAGGGATCTGCACCCCCAGGAACTTTGTGCTACTGACCACCTCCACATCGCTGTCATTGATGTGAAGTGGTATGGGACTGTGCCGGTTTTTCCTGAAGTCGACGATGACCTCCTTTGTTTTTTCAACATTCAGGATCAGGTTGTTCGTATTGCACCAGTCCTTCAGTTGTTTCACCTCCTCCCTGTAAGCCAGCTCATTGTCGTCCCTGATGAGGCCCACCACTGTTGTGTCATCTGCGTACTTCATGATGTGGTTTGTACTAAACCTGGCACAACAGTCGTGGGTCATCAGGGTAAACAGCAGTGGACTCAGGACACAGCCCTGAGGGGAGCCAGTGCTCAGAGAGATGGCGTTAGAGGTGTTACTTCCAACCCTCACAGACTGGGGTCTGTCAGTGGGGAAGTCCAGTAGCCAGTTACACATGGGGGTGCCGAGGCCCAATGGAACCAGTTTGCTTATCAGGTGCTGAGGGATAATTGTGTTGAATGCTGAACTGAAATCCACGAACAGCATTCGCACATAAGTGTTTTTCTCCTCTAAATGTTCCAGGCTCAGATGGAGTACGGAGGATATAGCGTCCTCTGTGGAGCGGTTTGGCCTCTAAGCAAACTGGTATGGGTCAAGTGTGGAGGGGAGTCTGGAGGTAATGTGGTCCCTGACCAGCCTCTCGAAGCAATTCATCACTGATTTACTGAACTATAGGCAAAAAAAAAAATCACTGTGCTTTTGCAACAGCAATAAAGCACCAGCGACCATTGACCTTTGTGTAAATGCATTCCAAGGCCCCATGAGGGAAAGGAGATTACCTTTTCTGTGTGCATCCATAAAACTTCAACAAACACTTCCACATATAGAGCATGATTAACAGAGCAGAAGGTGTAAGATGCACTCATACTGAATTAATTATGAGTCAAAGCAAGTGTAATTGTCAAGGAATTGATTATTAAGCTGTACTATACACTGTGCCTTAAAGTAAGGGTTCCCAACCTGTGGAAAATTTAATTTTGCCTACCCAGGGGGTAAATTTGTTGATTCTGGATTTGTTAAAAACAGTATTTTAAAATTTCCCCTTTGTCGGTTGCTTTATTATGGTAGAAGTGTAAACTCAAATTATTGAACAAAACAGGGTGGGAGTAAATTTACTTTGAAAAAGTTGCCTGGGGTATACGGTTGGGAACCCCTGCCTTAAAGGGAGAGAGGGTGGAAGAGGGGCAAGAAAGTAAAGGAAAGAAAATTAAGGATGGGACCAAGACTGCTGTGGTCACGGATGCCAATGGGAATGGGGGGATATGACTGGTGGGAGCAAGAGGTGGTTGGAAAATAAACCAGATGTTGAAAGGACAAGGGGACTGTTGTAATCTGGACAGAATGTTAGAGAGACAGGGAGTCTCATGGTGGACTTGAGTTTGAGTCTTTGGGACTACAGGAACAGACAATGTAGTTTAATACAGCAGTGAGTACAAGTCTGATGGGACTGATTAAGTGGTGGTAATTAATTAGGTTGTATTGAGATCAAAACAGTACATTATATCAAAAGTCCTTTTCATATTAAAAGTCATTTTCAAGTTGTATTCAATAGTTATTAGCCATCAATTTCTCACACACTACTTGAACCGCCACATTATTTTCTCCTCCTTTCATACAGGCATACTGATCCTTCCTTCACAGAACATGAAGACACTTTTCAAGTCACTCGCTGTGTGCTGAGAACTTTTCTAGCTATTGCCACCTATTAACAGATCCACTGCTTACTCCAATGTCTCACTTAGCTCATGGAAGCTTTCAAATTATTTTATTCCCTTTATATAAATATTATCCTCTTTTATTCCAAGCTGCAAACTCACCAACCCCTCCATAGCAACTACATTGGCACAAGGAAGAGTGATGGAAATTAGAATCGTTAATAAACAGTCAAGATTACCACTCCCAAACTCGAAATCCTTGATGGCCGAATCAATGGAAAATCAATGGAATCAATGGCAAATTAATGGAAAAGATACTTAGAGATAATATATATAAGTATCTGGATAAAGAGGGTCTAATTAGGAACAGTCAACACGGATTTATGCCTGGAAGGTCATGTTTGACTAATCTTCTTGAATTTTTTGAAGAGGTTACTAGGGAAATTGACGAGGGTAAAGCAGTGGATGTTGTCTATATGGACTTCAGTAAGGCCTTTGACAAGGTTCCTCATGGAAGGTTGGTTAAGAAGGTTCAACTGTTGGGTATAAATGCAGGAATAGCAAGATGGATTCAACAGTGGCTGAATGGGAGAAGCCAGAGGGTAATGGTGGATGGCTGTTTGTCGGGTTGGAGGCAGGTGACTAATGGGGTGCCTCAGGGATCTGTGTTGGGTCCTTTGTTGTTCGTCATGTACATCAATGATCTGGATGATGGGGTGGTAAATTGGATTAGTAAGTATGCAGATGATACCAAGATAGGGGGTGTTGTGGATAATGAAGAGGATTTCCAAAGTCTACAGAGTGATTTAGGCCAGTTGGAAAAATGGGCTGAAAGATGGCAGATGGAGTTTAATGCTGATAAATGTGAGGTGCTACACCTTGGCAGGACAAATCAAAATAGGACGTACATTGTAAACGGTAGTGAATTGAAGAATACAGTTGAACAGAGGGATCTGGGAATAACCGTGCATAGTTCCTTGAAGGTGGAATCTCATATAGATAGGGTGGTAAAGAAAGCTTTTGGTATGCTAGCCTTTATAAATCAGAGCATTGAGTATAGAAGCTGGGATGTAATGTTAAAATTGTACAAGGCATTGGTGAGACCAAATCTGGAGTATGGTGTACAATTTTGGTCGCCCAATTATAGGAAGGATGTCAACAAAATAGAGAGGGTACAGAGGAGATTTACTAGAATGTTGCCTGGGTTTCAACAGCTAAGTTACAGAGATAGGTTGAATAAGTTAGGTCTTTATTCTCTGGAGCGCAGAAGGTTAAGGGGGGACTTGATAGAGGTCTTTAAAATGATGAGAGGGATAGACAGAGTTGATGTGGACAAGTTTTTCCCTTTGAGAATAGGGAAGATTCAAACAAGAGGACATGACTTTAGAATTAAGGGACAGAGGTTTATGGGTAACATGAGGGGGAACTTCTTTACTCAGAGAGTGGTAGCGGTGTGGAATGAGCTGCCAGTGGAAGTGGTGGCGGCAGGTTTGTTGGTATCATTTAAAAATAAATTGGATAGGCATATGGATGAGAAGGGTATGGAGGGTTATGGTATGAGTGCAGGCAGGTGGGACTAAGGGAAAAAAGTTGTTCGGCACGGACTTGAAGGGCCGAGGTGGCCTGTTTCCGTGCTGTAATTGTTATATGGTTATATGGTAATACCGTACTTGCATAAAGCCAATCAGGAATTTCCTCTTGGACCCCTCTGCACTGCATGATTCATTTTAACAAAGTAATTAAAGTGCGAAGAGAGGAATGCAATATAAAGTTTACTGATGTCCTCAAAAATAAATGCAGAACATTTTCAATCTGCCCGATGAAAAACAAACCAGAGTCCAAATTTCATCTCATAAAATGATGCATAAAATAGAAATATGGGTGCAAGTCCAGACGATCTGCCTGTGGGCTGAAGTCTTTGTGAACGCTATTTATTCTCTTTGTTCTTCCTTTCCAATGCCTTACAAAATATGGATGCAAGATTATATTCAACACTAAAGACATGTAATAAATATCAGGTTGGATTAGGGGAGCAGCCATGGCTATGTGTGACCACGGTGGGGCAGCGGTAGAGTTGCTGCCTTACAGCGCTTGCAGCACCGGAGAGCTGGGTTCGATCCCGACTATGAGTGCTGCCTGTACAGAGTTTGTACATTCTCCCCGTGACCGCATGGGTTTTCTTCGAGATCTTCGGTTTCCTCCCACACTCCAGAGACGTGCAGGTACATAGGTCAGTTGACTTGGTGTATGTGTAAATTGTCCCTAGTGTGTGTAGGATAGTGTTAGTGTGCAGGGATCGCTGGTTTCTGTGGAATCAGTGGGTTGAAGGGCCTGTTTCCACACTGTATCTCTAAACTAAAACTAAACTAAGTCTCTTACCAGTTTCGTCAAAGTCATTGAAGTGGTTTGGGCAATTCTGCATGCTTAATGTTCCCGCTGGTGTATCATCCCAACACAACCATCCATCCCAGGTTCTATTACAGTATAGGTCTGTGAAGTCAGAAAGCAAAGCTAATTATCTTATATTATTGAAGTAACCATGTTAACAAAAAACTAGACTAATAGTAAATTGTTGCCAATTACCTGGTTTATTATATGAAGAATCCCTGACCATTTTTTCATAGCACTTGAACTGTGCATCCATGATCTTCTGTCTTATCAGATTTTGAGCAGTTTCCACAGATGGAGGCTGAGTTATAAATTCATCATAATTCTCAGTTGATGCAAGACTTGGCATAATTCTCTGTGAGGTAAAGAGAAGATGCTTCATGTTCTAAATTTATCTGCCAAAAAATGCATTGCATAAGCAGTCCTGAAACTAGTCACATTTATTAGCTACCAGTCAAAATATGTTTACAATTCAACATTGACTACTATAACTCTGCTAACACTGTTAATATTGCTCCTTTGCCCCTGTGGAATACACATTGAATGCATTCATAGCCTTGCATTAAGTTTGTCTGCATGCTTTGAAATGTTTAAATTAAACTAATTCACTGTTTAAAATGTACAAACAACATATTAATTGCACAAATTCAGACATGGAACATTGCAGATGCTGGAAATCTAATCAATGAGTTGTAGTAGGTATGTTACAAAACTTACCTTTAGCGGCGCTGCACTTCTGCCGCTCCCCGTGTGCGCGACTTTCGCGCCTTGCAGAGGGGGGCGGGCTTAAAGTGCCGTTTTTCCACAGGCCTGGATAATCGATGAATGTCGGGCGATTTGGTTGCTGAAGAAAAATCGCTCCGACATTTCATGAATGGTGGTATTTTTAAATTACTCTAGATTATTTATTAACTAGAGTAATTTAAAAATCACCTTCAAAAGCCGTGACCGCAGACAACCGGAAGCATTTTGCGTAGGGGAGAAAAAAAGGTAAATACTTTATTTTTATATTAAAAGTTGGTGTTTCGGGAGGCATTAATAATATTTTTATGTTGCGAAATGGGGTCCCCAAAAAATGTATGAACCCCCAGTATTTTTCTCCCCGACTTCGGGGCAGCGGGAGGAGGATGAGGCTCGTTCACAAGCCGGAGGTGTTGTTGGGACCTCCGATAGATTGTCCCGTCGAGGTCAACCAGGTATGAACATGGGGAACCAGCAGAGCCTACGACAGTAGCGAGCCTGGAGTGGCCGGAGGTGGATCGCATGCAGGCGATCTGGCCAGGGAAGAGAGGTGAGAGGGCACGGCAGGTCCTGTCATGGGAGCGCTTCTGGATATCATGTTTATGGGCAATGTGCTTCCGGACTGTAGCAGGTTTAAGGATGGAGGGATCGAGCGACTGCTGGGTTACCGGGATCGGAGGCCTCGTGACACGAGACATAAGGCGCTGCGCCGGGGTACCCATGGCATGGTCGCGGGAGATGTTGCGGAGGTTCAGGAGGGCAAGGTAAATGTCAGAGCGAGATAAACGACAACGTTCCAGCAACCCCTTTGCACTGCGGACCGCGCGCTTAGCCAGGCCATTGCTTTGCGGGTATTCCGGGCTGCTTGTGTAGTGACGGAAATTCCAGTTATCAGCAAAATCTTGGAACTAAGCACTGGTGAACTGACTGCCATTGTCCGACTGCAGGCTGGCCGGGGATCCGAAGGTCGCGAAGTGGTGGCGCAGTTTCTCGATGAGAGCAGACGATGAGAGTGAGTGCAGCTGGTCAACCTCGAACCAGCTGGAGTAGGAGTCGACAAGCACCAGGAAGTGTTTTCCACGCCACTCGAAAATGTCAGTTGCTACTGCAGACCAGGGGAGCTCTGGGGCAGGCTGCTGCATGAGAGGCTGTCGCTGCTGTTGCAGAGCGAGGCTGTTGCAGGTCGGACAGGAGGAAACCCTCTTCCGGATGTATTGAGCCATGTCAGGCCAGTAGAACTGACATGGATGGCCGGGATGGCCACGATGTGCGGTTTGGAAGTATTGGTCGTGCAGCGCAGCGGGCACCACCACCTTGTGCCCCTTCACAATTACACCATCATGCAGCACGAGTTCGTCACGAACCAGGAAGTAAGACACTGCCGTGGCCAGCCCCGCCTGATCACCAAGTGTAGGGAAACGTCCTCAGCTGTGTGCTGGACCAGGGACTTCATTTGTTTAGAAGGCACAAAATTAACGTTGAGAACCATCAGGTCGGACGCCTCATAGGGGTGACGTTTAGTGGATGCGAGTGGCGCCCGTGACAGCGTGTCGGCAACAAACATGCCTTTGCGATAAACCACGGTGAATGTGAATCGTTGGAGCTGGAGCATCATGCGCTGTAGCCTGGAAGAGGCGCGTGTATGGGCTTGTTGAGGATAGTAACCAGAGGCTGGTGGTCCGTCTCAATGGAAAAGTTGGTGCCCAAAATATAGTCCTTGAACTTCGAGCAGGCAAAGACAACCGCCAGCAGCTCCTTTTCGATCTGGGCATAACGCTGTTCGGCGGGAGTCATCGTTCAGGACGCATAAGACACGGGCATTTGTAGGCCGTTGTGTAGCTGCAGACAGGCGGCCCACAGGCCAAACTTGGAAGCATCGCAAGTGAGAACAATGGGGTGCTTAAGGTTAAAATTCTTCAATGTCGGGGTGCTGACTAACCTGGATTTCAGAATGTCAAAAGCTTTTTGGTGTTGCGGGAACCAGGCCCAGGCAGTGTCTTTTTTGACCAGGTCTCTTAAGGGTGCGCTCAGCTCGCTTAGGTCTGGGATGAACTTCCCCAGGTAATTGACCATGCCCAGGAAATGTTGTAGGCCAGGTACGTCAGTCGGTGCTGACATCTCGGAGATAGCAGATGTTTTCTGCGGGTCGGGCTTCAGCCCGATGCTGTGAAGGCGTGCCCCACATAGGTGACCTCTGGGACACAGAAACAGCACTTTCTGGGGTTCAGCTTCAGGTTGATTTCTCGTGCCCGTTCCAGAACTCGGCGGAGGTTAAAATCATGCTCGGCAACATCCTTCCCGTAGACCAGGATGTCGTCAACGATGATAGCACACGGGAGCCCGGCAAACAGTTGTTCCATTGTCCTTTGGAATACCTCGCTGGCAGAGTTGATCCCGAATGGCATGCGGAGAAAACGGAACCTGCCAAAGGGTGTGCTGAAAGTTGTCAGGTTTGAAGACTGCTCGTCGAGTGGTATCTGCCAGAACGAGCTCTTGGCATCGAGGACCGAAACCACAGTGGCCGGACCGACTTGTGCAGCAACGTCTTCAATGGTTCACATGGGGTAATGCGGGCGCTTGATGGCCAAGTTCAGGTCATTTGGGTTGATGCAGATCCGTATTTCACTCTTATCCTTCTTTGCTGCAACAACCATAGTGGAGACCCACCGGGTGGGCTCACTCACCTCCTTCAGGATGCCCATGGACACCATCTCGCGGAGGGTAGACTCGACTTTGTCCTTCATCACGAACGAAACCCGGTGCGGCGGGCGGATAACGGGTTCGATGTCCGAATCGAGGGCGATCTTGTAGCTGCAGGGGAGCCTTCCAAGCTCATCACTGAAATGGTCTGGGTACTTGGCCAGCAGGTCTAGGGGTGAATGTCATGGTGGAAGTTGACCAAGCCGCGGTCCTGGCAGGCCCGGATGCCCAGCAGGGGCGCACATTTGCTGTCTAGTAGAAAGAGAGGGGCCAAGAGGCCTTCAGTACCTTGCAGTGGAGAGTGGCCTTCCCCAATGGAACAAGCACGCCTCCCCCATAGGCGCGCAGAACAGAGCGGTCAGTGGTAACGAGCTCATTATTTCTAATCTTCTTGAACAAGCTTGTTGACATAACGTTAGCAGCAGCCCCCGTGTCTACTTTAGCAGAGAAGGTCATGCCATTGACTGTGACTTGAACGGTTGGATCCGTTATCAGTGCTGGTGCATCCTTCAGCGAAAACACGCTGAGCTCGCTTTGGGAAGAACTGGAGTCAGACGGGGAGTTCTTCATGCTGGTGATGGGAACCAGACGTGGTATCAGCACATGTCAGGTAGTTAGAGAATTTCTGCTGTGGCTGTACAGGCTTCCCACGGGATCGACACGCAGCTGAGAAGTGGTTCTGCTTGTGGCAGGAATTGCATGTCTTGCCCAGAGCAGGGCACACATTAAAATGATGGGAAGCAACGTTACAGTTCGGGCAACATTGTGGGGGTTTAGTCCCAGGCGGGGGGTTTCCCCGTTGATGCTGCTGCGTTGAGTACTGTCGGCTGGTAAAGCTGGCCACACGAACGTCATGAGCAACAGGTGACACCGCCGAGGAGACAGCCTCTGCCAGGCGGGAGGCATGCAGTGCCTTGTTAAAAGTCAGATCTGGCTTGCAGAGAAGCTCAGCCCTCAGCTTCTCATCTCGGAGGCCAGAAACTAAAATGTCCTGGGTTACAGTTTCAGGAGTCAGTGTATTAAGGCGGCAGCGACGGGCCAGGTGCCACAGCGCAACGACGAAATTGTCGACCGACTCACCCGGGTTCTCGCGGCGACTGAATAATTTGAACCGCTCCAATATGTGGTTGGTAGGGATATCACACAACGCAGTAAACTTGGCAAGTAGACATACCGGGTCCTGAGCATTCTCGTTGTCACCATAGACGAACGACTCCGAATGTTCCAGGGCTTCGGGACTGGCCAAGTTGAGCAGGAGAGAAGCTTTGACCGCAGGGGATACTGCAGGGTGCGCGATCGTAACGTAATGTTCAAAGTCGTGTCTGAAAACGCTCCAGCGGTGAGCGATGTCAGAATGAAAAATCAGAACGTCAAGTTTACAGCAAGCAGAAGCCATCGTAGCAAAGGGAGGGGGGTACTGGGACTGAAGAAACAAAAACTGGTAAACAGGAGGCGCAAGGCAAGAAACTTCTGACGCCATGTAAAGAATTGCCTCTTACACATAGTCTTTACTAGTACTACTTTATTCACTATACACATACATCACTGCCCTAGCTGTACGTGGTTTGTCACGGATGCTAGAGAGAGAGCCAAGGGTGGGAAGGTCACAATTATACTGAATGATAAGGGGAGTGGTTAGAAGTGGTTATGTCACTATGTTTAAAGGTGTACACACATATCATCTACACCCCTATATTTGACATTTTTAACCCCGAATAATTGACAGTCTACCCTGTCCATGCCTCGTTCTTCAGATCTTCCATCTGTCTCCAACACTTCAGAGAAAACAATCCATATTTGTCCAACCTCTTCTTATGGCAAATATCTTCCAATCAAAGCAGCAGTCTACGCAACTTTTCTTCAACCTCTCCAAGCCTTCACTTCGTTCCTGTTATGGGGTGACTAAAACACCACATTCCAAATGCAGCCTAACCAAAGATTTGTAAAGCTCCAACACTACTTCCTGACTCTTTTATGCAATGACCTGACCAATAAATGCAAGCGTACCATACACCATCCTTTCCACACTATCTATTATATCTTACACAAGATCCACAAGCAGGACTCTGCTTGTTAGACCCATTGCTTCTACCTGCTCTTGCTCCAATTAATTTATCTCCTTATACCTTGAATCTATCCTGTCTTGTCTTATCCACTCCCTTTCCACCAACATCCAGGACACCTCACATGCTTTGCACCATTTTGACAACTTTGATATCTCTGGCCCCCACTGCCTCATCTTCACCATGGATGTCCAGTCTTTATACACCTCCATCACCTGTCAAGAATATCTTAAAGCCTTCCACTTATTCCTGCAACAAAACATCCACCAACACTCTCTTCCACCTGGCAGAACCATAAACCGCTAAGCCATAAACTTCACCTTTAACAGATGAAAGAGCATGAAATGTCAGTGTTCAGAGGAACCTATATGTCCTTCTACATGAATCTCGAAAATTGGTCACTATTGTATATAAATGGTATGCAATCAGGAAAAGCAAATGGCCAAATACTGATTATTGCAAAGGGGATTGGAGAATAATGCCCCAGTCCTACTTAGGAAATCTGAACGGAAACATCTGGAGACTTTGCACCCTACTCAAGGTTTCCGTGCGGTTCCCGGAGGTTTTTGTCAGTCTCCCTAATGGTCGAAAGTGCTTTCTGCTTCTTCTATGTTCCGGTGATTATTTCAAAAAATTCAAAACCGGCCGCCACCACCTTCAACTAGCATCGCAACTGGCTTTGACTAAAAAATTACCGATTTTTAAAACGGCAACCTATTTTTAGTCGCGGCCGGTTTTGAATTTTTTGAAATAATCGCCGGAACATGGAAGATGCAGAAAGCACTTTCGACCATTAGGGAGACTGACAAAAACCTCCGGGAACTGCACGGAAACTTGGGTGGAGCGCAAAGTCTCCAGAGGTTTCCGTTCAGGTTTCCTAAGTGGGACAGGGGCATAAGGGTAAAAGTGTAAAGACATCTTATTGCAATTTATGTGGCCTTATGTGGGGAAGATTATAACTGGGGGAAAATGCTCAATTCTAGTCTCTTTACGTAGGGGAGAGTACCCCATCCTCCAACGGTATACAATAAAGTTCAACTGTATTAAGCAGCAAGGCAGGCTCAATATACCACGTGTTCTAACTTTGCCCTGCTGAAGTTGGACCGTTAAATTAGAGGAAAGTTAATACTTTAACATTTCCTGTGACTATCAAATAACTTCATAAAGTCCAGTAATAAATTATCACTGCTGCATGCTATTTTGAATGAATCATCTTTGATATATCAATGTCAAGTGTTATTATATGATATTAATTTAATTTTAAGTATCTCACATGCTCAGTAATAAGAAACTAAATTTGACAGAAATGTCCTGCTCATTTACAGGGCTATTAGCTGAGCACCAGCTGTGTATCGCTAAACCGTCTGTCTTTTCAAATAGACATCTCAACAATACAGCCTAATATCAGTGCTTTGCATATGTCATCATAGATAAAAGTTTGCAATTGAAATGCAGGATGTGGTATCATAAATGAATGAAAGACCAAAATAAATAATTGTCTTAAGAGGGCTCCTGCTTCACAAGAGGAGAGCTAATAATCTTTCAGTTTCTGAATTAAATAATTAGATCAATAACAGACACACCTTTAAAAATGCATAGGGTAGGTTTATAAAGCAATAGAATGAACAGTGGATGGGCTTAGCTGGTAATTAGAGCAACTACAAAAATGAATGTCATATTTCCCTAATTATGAAATGGAAGCAAAAGAACCTGCTGTGATTGCTGTTTCCATTTGTTTTTGATACAACACCCATAAATTATAGCATCTAGATACTTCTATTTATGTATTTCGCCTTTGACATGTTGTTTTCCTGTTTATATTACAAATCTATAAGAATAAATTTGCTACTGAAAGACTAACTAGTTTGCAGTGAAACCAAAGGTCTTGAATTTGACGTCTTACACCATGTCATACAAAGCCAAGACACACCTGACACTGTCCTTTAAAGTCTATAATCTGGGTGTGCATAGAATGTCACAATTTCAACTGAATGGCATTCTATAATCACCCTCTGCTTCCTTCCATGAAGCGAATATTCTATCCAATTGACTACTTCACCTTGAATTCATGTGCTTGGGAAAGCTGCTCAAAATTAATATTTTTCTCAAACCAAACTGTTTTCTTAAAACAAAACCTTAAACACTTAAAAACAATCAATTAATTGAAAAGTATATGGATTAACTGGAGCCCATCACAACCATTTCCCTTCGTTGAAATCAGTGGAGGTTGTGTCTGCACTCGGCACAACCTGGCACATATCATACTAGTTTTAGCTCCCATACTGGACTCCATGAGAAGTTCCACCACAGCGTGCCATCGTCCCACAACTGCCCCACAGACAGCAACTTTCAGACTTCCATTACATAATCCATTCTCTCATTAAGTATCGCTTTAAGGTGAGGGGCAATGTTCAAAGGAGATATGCAGGACTCGTTTTTTTACACGGAGAATGGTGGGTGTCTGGAATATGCTCTCAGGGGAGGCAGATACAAAAGTAGCATTTAAGAGACTTTAACGGCATCATGTTGGGCACAGACATTGCGGCCAAAGGACCTGTTCCTGTGCTGTACTGTTCTATATTGCATGTTCTTTTACTCACAGAAATTCTGACTATTAATGTTCCACAAACTTAAAAGATATAAGTAAGAGTCTTGATGCTACTTTCTTTTTACCGGAAAAGGGCAATCATTAGTATTTCTGCATATTAACCCATATGACAAAGCACTGTTATCGCACTGGCAGAAAGAAGTTTGGCTTCAGAAAAATATTCATTTTGAACAGCTTTCCCCCAGCTGCATGACACTCTGGAAGGTCAGATCACATGTAATCCATGGAGAAATAGCCGATTGTATATAAAATTGGCTTTATAGCAAGACACGTGTTTTCAAACATAGTGATCTTTATTAAGTTAATACTAAACAGCTCTCAGAACCACAACAAGGGGCAAGGGTGTCACCAATAGTATATATACCCCAGGGGGGACCCGCCATACCAAGTCACATGACCTAACACCCAGAGCCGAGGGTTCACACCACGAGTGACTAACCACCGGGGACCGCCACAGCTTCATGGAAGGAAGCAGAGGGTCACGGTAGAAGGTTGTTTTTCAAACTGGAGGCCTGTGTCTAGTGGGGTGACTTAAGGTTTGGTGCTGGTGTAGCGAGCCCAAACTGGTAGAGCAAAATAGTTTTATTGTAAACGCAACATCAAAACTACACTGGTATCTGGTAGAGGGAAAACGTTTTTTGAGCTTTCGTTAACGCGATGAGCACCAGCTGGACAACTGTCAACAGCACGCGCACGAACCCTGTCACGTGACAGAGTTCCAGCCTCTGACGAGGGTTCTGTAATATGCAGTTAAGCCACTAGGTGCCGCTTCATTGAGCCCATTGTTATTTGTCATCTATATCAATGATTTGCATGAGAATGTACAAGGCACAAGTACGTTTGCAGATGACACTAAAGTTGGTGGTATTGTAGATAGTGGCGATGGTTGTCATAAATTGCAGCAGGATCTTGATTTGTTGGGCACAAGGGCTGAGGAATGTTCGATGGAGTTTAATAGAGAAGTGCGAGGTGTTGCGTTTTGGGAAGTCTAACCAGGGCAGCAACTACACAGTGAATGGCAGGGCTCTGGGGAGTGTTGTAGTGGAGAGGGATCTAGGAATACAGGTACATAGTTCATTGAAAGTGGCATCACAGCTAGATAGGGTGATCAATCAAGCTTTCGGCACATTGGCCTTCATCAGTCAGATGAGTATAGAAGTTGAGTGTTCATGTTACTATTGTACATGACATTGGTGAAGTCACATTTAAAATATTGCGTTTAGTTTTGATCAGCCTGGCATACGAAAGATTTCGCTGGAAATGGGTGCAGAGAAGATTTACAAGGATTTTGCCCGGACTCGAGGGCCTGAGCTAAAGGGAGAGGTTAAACAGCCGAGGGCTTTATTCCTTGGGGGGGGGGGGGGGGGGGGGGGGAGAAGATGAGGGGTGATCTTGTGGAAGTGTATAAGATCATGAGAGGAATAGATAGCGTAAATACACATTATTTTACCCAGAGTAGTGGAATCAAGAACCAGAGGTCATTGGTTTAAGGTGAGAGGGAAAGATTTTAAAGGAACCCGAGGGGCAACCTTTGTACACAAAGTAGATTTATAGAAAGAGCTGCCAGGATAGTAGAGGCAGGTACTAACACAATGTTTAAAAAATATCTGGACAAGTGCATGAATAGGATAGATTTAGAGTTATATGAGCCAAATGCAGGCAGGTTGGATGAGTGCAGATTGGGCATGTTTGTCAATGTGGACAACTTGGGCCGAAGGGTCTGTTTCTCTGCTCTAGGACCCTATGACTCTACTTCTCCCAAAATCCTATGAATAATGGGTAATCAAATTTAAATCAAAATCATCTTTTAAACAAGAAATAAATCCAGGAATTGCTGGTAATATTTGACAGGTCGAGGAGCATTTGCAGCGTGTAACACAGTTCTGCTGAATGGCCTGCTGGATAGACACATCGAATTGAAGTGATATGGATCACCTGCAGGCAGAGGAGATCAGTTTAACTTGGTATCTTATTCGATACAGACATTGTGGAGTGAAGGGCCTGTTCCTGTGCTGTACTGTTCTATGTCCTAAGGTCATTTACATTAACTGTTCTCTTTCCGTAGTTGCTGACTGATCTGTTGTGCAGTTCTAACATTTTCTAAATTTATTTCAAATTGCCACTGTTTTGCTTTTGGAATACTTAACTAGAAAGAATTCTTTGCGCTATACAAATTAGACACCATCAAAGTTCATTTCCATGCTAATTTGTAATGCAAGTGATCAAATCCCTCATTTGGAAATTAATCATGCACCTGTTGCTTATGCATGCTAAAAAATGTGACTGTAACAAAAATGGCACATCATCATCCATAAATTATTAGCACCCTTTTTCAAATCTTAAGGAATTCCAGCTTCTATATTTATCTCACACTTTTTGTCTGTACATCTCTGGCCTTTTCCAACCATCTGCCAATTAACCCCCCCCCCCCCCCCCCCCCCAGTACAATCAGTCTGAAATGTTGCCTATCCATGTTCTCCAGAGATGCTGCCTGTTCCACTTTAGGTCTCTTTTTGTAAACCAGCATCTACAGATCCTTGCGTCTACAACTAAGGATACTGCACAATTCACCTCTAACCCATTGTCCCCTGTAGACATTGGAACCAATGCATTACAGTGCTGAGAACCATTTTCTGCATTCTGTACCTTCCCCTTTCCTCTATCTATTGTCATTGAGTTTGACTTGATAATATTTACGTACAGCATATTGGAGCAATTTGCATTGCATGCAAAACAAAGCTTTTCAATGTACTTCTGTATTCATGACAATATAAACCTAAACCCAAATCTAAATTGCTATTTGAAATCAAAAACTAATTGGACCAAATGCCATTCAATAAATTAATAAAAATAAGGTGCCTAAATTCTAATTCAGATTCTTTTACTGTCTTGCAGTAACCCCAAGTGTAGATTCCTGAATATTGGCAATTGCCTGTCCTACATCAAGGTCCTGCTGTCAGATATTGTTACTCAAAAGGTCATTCACAATTTAAGCAGGAGGCAAATGCATTTGCAAAGGTAGACATTATCAGCAGCTGCATTCTGAAAGATGTCTCAGTGTGGTCGTAATACAACGTCAAGTGAAGAAAAAATAAAATCATTTTAAAATGATGCAAACTATGAAACTAGAAATCCAATTTTACAAATAGCAACTGGAAGCAGCCACATTTGGCGGTAGGAACTCTTAATTATTGTTGACATTGCGATAGTGTTAGCCCAAACCTCAATTTTCTGCTCTCTATTTATTGATTAATCAGTACGTATTTCATCTGCACTTTGCAAGGTTGTTAGGTTTGGCGACCAGCCTAATTAATAGATGCACAGACCTCAGCAACTAACTCTGTTTGACGTAAATGAAATCTAACTTGGGAGATTTGCATGACCTTGGTTTTGCTGACTCATCCTATTCATTGGCAGGTCAGTGCTTTTGGCTACTTGAACCATTAACTAAATCCATATTTTACAAAGGCTCTGCCCTGATGTTTCCTAAAGGAGATTGCAATAATGCAGGGCTCTCACTTAACTTTTTTTCCCTGTTGCCATCCGGGCAACCTTGACAGCTTTTTAGATTGCCAAATGACAGTTTAGGTGGTCATTTAAAACGGTTTGCATGACGCGTGCGATAATGTGCTCGGACGAAGCGCGTAGTTACCAGTCGGAATTAGGCTCAATGAAGCATTCACATATTATGTTCAAGAAGGAACTGTAGTTGCTGGAAAATCGAAGGTAGACAAAAGTGCTGAAGAAACTCAGCGGGTGCAGCAGCATCAATGGAGTGAAGGAAATAGGCAACATTTCAGGCCGAAACCCATCAGTCTGAAGAAGGGTTTTGGCCCGAAACATTGCCCATTTCCTTCGCTCCATAGATGCTGCTGCATCCGCTGAGTTTCTCCAGCACTTTTGTCAACATTCACATATTATTTCTGCTTCAAATAACTCACAAACCAAACATATTCTCCAATCAAGGCATGATATATACCACAATGACATGCAGCAAAATTATAATACAATATCTCAACTCTATTTACATTGCAATGAATGCAATTTCTATTAGTTCCTTCCACTTCCAAACAAAAATGTGGTTGGATTATTCAGCATATGATCAACCTGTGTCAATAAATCCTGGACCATTGTAACATATATGCTTAACCATGCACTGGTGGTTGCGACTAAGGAAAACAAGGAGGAGATGCATATCTGCATCAACCCCAGGGAACTTAACACTGCCATCAAGCGCCCACATTACCCAATGCGAACGACAGAAGAAGTCGCTGCACAGATTGACAACGCAGCAGTATTCTCAGTCCTGGATGCCAAAAGCTCTTTTTGGCAGATTCCACTGGACCTGAACTCATCCATCCTCACTATGTTCAGCACTCCCTTTGGCCGCTACAAATTTCTAAGAATGCCTTTCGGCATCAACTCCGCTAGTGAAGTTTTCCAGCGCACTATGGAACAACTGTTTGCAGAGTATCCATGCGCCATCATTGTTGATGATATTTTTGTCTACGGTCGTGACCTGGTTGAACATGACGCCAACCTGAAGAGAGTACTTGACCATGCCAAACACATTCAGCTTAAACCCAGCCCACTACAGTGCAGGTTTCAAGTACCTGAGGCCACTTACGTTGGACGTGTTTTTACCAGCGACGGTCTCAGACCAGATCCACTGGAAACTGCAGCTGTCAGTGAAATGCCGGTTTTTACTGATGTCGTGAGTTTTCAACGATTCCCCGGTATGGTTAACTACCTAGGAAAGTTTATTCCCAACCTCAGCGACATATTGGCCCCCTACAAGAACTGACACACAAGGACGCAGCATGGTCTTGGTACCCACAGCACCAAAGGGCTTTCAATACTCTCAAACTGCAGCTGGCTAGCATGCCTACATTCGCCTACTTCGCTCTGGGATTACTGGTAACACTCACCTGCGATGCATCCCAGTATGGGCTAGGCGCAGCATGCCTGCAGGCCACTACTGACGGTGATTTCAAGCCTGTTTCATATGCATCCCGTACACTAACTGACACTAAACAGTGCTACGCCCAGATTTAAAAGGAACTTAAATCTGTTGTCTATGTCTATTGAAATCTATGTTAATATTGACATAGCGTGGAGGATGTGGAATCGATATGGGTAGAGCTGCGAAACTCTAAGGGGCAGAAAACGCTAGTGGGAGCTGTGTACAGGCCACCTAACAGTAGTATTGGAGTTGGGGATGGCATCAAACAGGAAATTAGAAATGCGTGCAACAAGCGTAACACGGTTATAATGGGTGACTTCAATCTGCATGTAGATTGGGTGAATCAAATTGGCGGGGTGCTGAGGAAGAGGATTTCCTGGAATGTATGCGGGATAGTTTTCTCAACCAACATGTGGAGGAACCAACGAGAGAGCAGGCTATTCTAGACTGGGTATTGAGTAATGAGGAAGGGTTAGTTAGCAGTCTTGTTGTGCGTGGCCCCTTGGGCAAGAGTGACCATAATATGGTTGAGTTCTTCATTAGGATGGAGAGTGACAAAATTAAGTCAGAAACAAGGGTTCTGAACTTGAACAAAGGTAACTTTGAAGGTATGAGATGTGAATTGGCCAAGATAGACTGGCAGGTGATTCTTAAAGGGTTGACAGTGGATGTGCAATGGAAGGTATTTAAAGACTGCATGGATGAAGTACAAAAGTTGTTCATACCAGTTTGGCAAAAGAATAAATCGGGGAAGGTGGTGCATCCATAGATAACAAGGGAAATCAGGGATAGTATAAAAACAAAAGATGAGGCATACAAATTTGCCAGAAAAAGCAGCCTACCGGAGGACTGGGAAAAATTCAGAATCCAGCAGAGGAGGACAAAGGGCTTAATTAGGAAAGGGAAAATAGATTATGAAAGGAAACTGGCAGGGAACATAAAAACTGACTGCAAAAGTTTTTATAGATATGTGAAGAGAAAGAGACTAGTTAAAACAAATGTTGGTCCCTTGCAGTCAGAAACAGGTGAATTGATCATGGGGAACAAGGACATGGCAGACCAATTGAATAACTACTTTGGTTCTGTCTTCACTAAGGAAGACATAAATAATCTGCCGGAAATAGCAGTGGAACGGGGGTCAAATAAGATGGAGGAACTGAGTGAAATCCAGGTTAGCCGGGAGGTGGTGTTGGGTAAATTGAACGGATTGAAGGCCGATAAATCCCCAGGGCCAGATAGTCTGCATCCCAGAGTACTCAAGGAGGTAGCCACAGAAATAGTGGATACATTAGTGATAATTTTTCAAAATTCCTTAGATTCTGGAGTAGTTCCTGAGGATTGGAGGGTAGCTAATGTAACCCCACTTTTTAAAAAAGGAGGGAGAGAGAAAGCGGGGAATTACAGACCAGTTAGTCTAACATCGGTAGTGGGGAAACTGCTAGAGTCAGTTATTAAAGATGGGATAGCAGCGAATTTGGAAAGTGGTGAAATCATTGGACAAAGTCAGCATGGATTTACGAAAGGTAAATCATGTCTGACAAATCTGATAGAATTTTTCGAGGATGTAACTAGTAGAGTGGATAAGGGAGAACCAGTGGATGTGTTATATCTAGACTTTCAGAAGGCTTTCGACAAGGTCCCGCATAAGAGATTAGCATACAAACTTAAAGCACATGGTATTGGGGGTTCAGTATTGATGTGGATAGAGAACTGGCTAGCAGACAGGAGGCAAAGGGTAGGAGTAAACGGGTCCTTTTCAGAATGGCAGGCAGTGACTAGTGGGGTGCCGCAAGGCTCAGTGCTGGGACCCCAGCTATTTACAATATATATTAATGATTTGGACGAGGGAATTCAATGCAACATCTCCAGATTTGCAGATGATACCAAGCTGGGGGGTATAGTTAAGTGTGAGGAGGATGCTTGGAGGCTGCAGGGTAATTTGGATAGTCTGAGTGAATGGGCAGGTGCATGGCAGATGCAGTATAATGTGGATAAATGTGAGGTTATCCACTCTGGTGGCAAAAACATGAGGGTAGACTATTATCTGAATGGTGGCAGATTAGGAAAGGGGGAGATGCAACGAGACCTGGGTGTCATGGTACACCAGTCATTGAAACTAGGCATGCAGGTGCAGCAGGCAGTGAAGAAAGCAAATGGTATGTTAGCATTCATAGCGAAAGGATTTGAGTATAGGAGCAGGGAGGTTCTACTGCAGTTGTACAGGGTTTTGGTGAGGCCACACCTGGAGTATTGCGTACAGTTTTGGTCTCCAAATCTGAGGAAAGACATCCTTGCCATAGAGGGGGTACAGAGAAGATTCACCAGACTGATTCCTGGGATGTCAGGACTTTCATATGAGGAAAGATTGGATAGACTCGGCTTGTGCTCGCTGGAATTTAGAAGATTGAGGGGGGATCTTATAGAAACTTACAAAATTCTTAAGGGGTTGGACAAGCTAGATGCTGGAAGATTGTTCCCGATGTTGGGGGAGTCCAGAACAAGGGGTCACAGTCTAAGGATAAGGGGGAATTCCTTTAGGACCGAAATGAGGAAAACATACTTTACACAGAGAGTGGTGAGTCTCTGGAATTCTCTGCCACAGAAGGTAGTTGAGGCCAGTTCATTGACTATATTTAAGAGGGCATTAGATGTGGCACTTGTGGCTAAAGGGATCAGGGGGTATGGAGAGAAGGCAGGTACGGGATACTGAGTTGGATGATCAGCCATGATCACATTGAATGGCGGTGCAGGCTCGAAGGGCAGAATGGCCTACTCCTGCACCTATTTTCTATATTTCTATGTTTCTAACTGCTCGCAGTGGTTTTCACCTGCACTGAATTCAATGATTTCATCTTTAGTAAAACCATGACCATCGAGACTGACCACCAGCCGCTGGTCACCATTTTGCACAAACCGATCCACGCTGCCCCAGTACGACTATAGCGGATGATGATGCAACTGCAACAATTTGATTTCAACATTGTCTATAAGAAAGGTAAAGATATGTACATAGAAGACACGCTATCCAGAGCCCCGTGCAGAACTAATGAACAACAACTCTTCGAACAGGACAAATTCTCAGTCATGAAGGTCTTGTTTGTGCCAACTGATCGTTTAAGCAGCCTAGCTGAACACATGGCTGCTGATGAGACTCTACATTTGCTGTCTACAGTCATCCGGCGTGGTTGGCCCGACAAACAGTCCAACACCCCGCTCGAACTACGCGTCTACTTCTTGGTTCGTGATGAACTAGTGCTACAAGACAGAATCATAGTCAAGGGCCACAAGGCAGTGTCCTATCCACCCTCCAGGACGAATACTATAACAACATCCACGGGCCCACCCCGTCATGGAGGCAACCCTCCAAAGTCATCAAGTCAAGTCACTTTTAGTTATATAGCACATTTAAAAAACAACTCTCATTGGCCAAAGTGCTTTACATTGGTATAAGAATAGTATAACAAACAGTGGTTCATAGAATACAAACATCACCACATACATATAGCCCTCACTCAGAGGACATCAAGAAAGGCTTGGGAGTAGAGATGCAATTTAAGTCTTGACTTAAAGGAATCGATGGAGGGGTCAGTTCTGATGGGATGAGGGATGCTGTTCCACAGTCTAGGAGCTGCAACCGCAAAGGTGCGGTCGCCCCTGAGCTTATGCCTAGACCGCGGGATGTTCAGTAACCCCAAGTCGCCCGATCCGAGGGACCTGGAGGTGGTGTGGTGGGTAAGCAGACTTTTGATGTAAAGGGCACAAAGCATGTTTTACCAGCCCGGTATGACCAAATACATACGCGAAAGAACCGAAACGTGCGCTGTCTGCAAAAGCTTGATGCCAAATCAGCAGAAGCAGCCTTTACTGCTGCAACCAGTCCCTCCTCTCCCCTGGTCCTCATTAGCCACCAACATCTTTGAGTGGCACGGGAAACACTATCTGGTTCTTGTTGACTCTTACTCGGGCTGGTTTGAAATCAACCTACGACAAACCATTTCTTCGGAGGCAGTGATCGAAAAGTTGCAGCGTCTCCTCTCCGTGCACGGCTCCCCAGCATGTATCCAATCTGACAATGGCAGACAGTTCACCAGCCAAGCTTTTAAAAGCTTTGCTAAACAATGGGACTTTCAACACGTTACCAGCAGTCCCGAGATCCCGCAGTCCAATGGACTCGCAGAACGTGCCATTTGGAGTGCAAAACAACTCATGGAACGATCATACCTTGCCAAGTCAGATGTATACCTGGACTGCTCAATATAAGGAACATTGCATGGGATCCCATACTAGGTTCTCCAGCCCAAAGACTGATGTTTTGCCAAACCTGTGCTCCCCTGCCTGTGTCCCAGCAGCTGTTGCAGCCACAAGTTCGTTCCCCACCTGCAGTTCAGAAACAACTACAATTTAAATGTGACACGCAGAAGCGGTTCTTCAACAAGTCCAGCAAGCCACTAAAACCTCTTGCACATGGACAAGTGGTTCATCTACAAACCGACAAGGGCCATGCATGCCTGGAAGACATCCACGGCCCTGCCAAAGAACCACGATCATACCTCGTCGAAGTGGATGGAATGATCTGCAAACGCAACTGTCAACACATCCTTCCAGTGAAGGAAACGCGTCCAGCGACTCCATATCCTGATGCTCCGCATCTTGTGCTCCCTCCCACATTCGGTCCAGCTCCCCCACCACCAACCGTCGTTCTTACCACGGTCTCCCTGCGTCGTCTGGCTTGCCTATCTCGTCTCCCACCCTGCTTGTCAGGTTGCCAGTTGTTTCCCCCTCCCCTCGCTGGTATCTTCTCCAACGAAAGAGGTGAGGCAGTCTCGTACCGCACATGGGCCAGACGGATTTGCAGGCCACCCGTTAGATATGGCGATTTTGTATAACTTTGCAAATATATTCTTAACATTCTGCTTAAATTGCTTAGCCACTGATGTTTCTTCATTTCGACAAGAAGAGATGTAGATTGGCTATTTCATACTAGCTAATTATAGTGCTTGTTAGTAGTAGCTCTGCCTAGTATGTACTTTTATAATATCGAGAAGACGTTTATGCTAGTTTGTAGCAGTAGCAGCTCAGAGCTGTAACGTCTGCAGATTCAAGTGCAGTTTCTTATCTCTTCGAGCAGGGTTCAAGGCCACAAAATTAAAGTTCAGTTTCATACCACTTCAAGCAGGGTGCAAGGCCACCAAATTCAGCTTCAGTTTCCTACCACTTCCAGCAGGGTGCAAGGGCACCGAATTCAAATGCAGTCTCATACCATTTCATGCAGGGTGCAACAACACCACATTCAAATGCAGTTTCATACCATTTCATGCAGAGTGCAAGGCCACCACATTCAAATGCAGTTTCATACTATTTCAAGCAGGGTGAAACCACCATAAAAACCATCATAAAACCACACAAAACACCACACTCACAGATGTGACAGTAGACATTCAGTGTGTTCAGTTGATTCACAGCTCAGACAGAGTCGTGACCTCTCCCTCCCCCATCATGCAGAGACTGAGCCACACCCACACTTCCTGGGTTTATAGTTCCTCCCACTCCCACTGAAAAAGGTGTGGCCTTCATGGCGTGATTGACAGGAGAGAATTCTCAACATTTTTAAAACATTCATAACACTTTTGTTTTTCATTGATGGGAAGAATCCTCTGCACCTGATGAGAGGAGGTGGACTGTGTAAGATGGCCAAAAATCACAGCCGTAAGTAGTAGCATTTATCTAACATCAATATAGTGCAAATAGGAAGTTGTCAAGCTTAGACAAACAACCATCTGCAGTGCCTTTTCACTTCAACCCAAATCCCCAAGCAACCATCTGCAGTGCCTTTTCACTTCAACGCAAAACCCCCAAACAACCATCTGCAGTGCCTTTTTACTTCATCCCAAAACCCCCAAGCAACCATCTGCAGTGCCTTTTTACTTCATCCCAAACCCCCCCAAACAACTCTTTGCATGCAGTGCCCTTTTACTTCAACCCAAACCCCCCAAACAACCATTTGCATGCAGTGCCTTTTTACTTCAACCCAAACAACCATTTGCAAGCAGTGCTATTTTACTTCAACCCAATACCCCCAAACAACCATTTGCATGCAGTGCCTTTTTACTTCAAACCAAACATATTTTCATTTTCAAACCACATTGAGGGCACTCACAGTTGCGTAGACATGTGTTCAGTGTTATTCAGAGGTCAGAGAGACGTGACCCTCTCGCTTTCTCCATCTTGCAGAGACTGAGTGAGGCACACCACTTCCAGGTTTTATAGTCCCTCCCCCCTCCCAACAGCAGGGGCAGCAGAGAGATGGCAATTTTTAAAGAAACCTTAATATATCTCTGATTTTGCATCGATTGGAAATATCCTCTGGTCCAGTCTGGCGGAGGGGGGCTCTGAGCGAGGTGACCAAAAATGACGCCGTAAGTGGCGCAGTTCTCTTGGAAATCAAATTGCAGTGAGTCAAAAGCGGTCAAGATTTTACTTTTAGTAATATACTAAACTAAGTGGGACCCATTGGGTCCCATGTTCACATGGGAGGGCTGGTCCCCCGATGCAATATTCCACGTCTCCACCATTTCCAATATTGGTGGCCAGTGGGGTGGGGGCTTTCTGGAGCACTGGTATGGGTTCTTGGGTTGGCAGCTCAGTCCCTCAAGCCTGATGTGCTGGAAGCTCACTTGCGGCTGGTAGGCTGGCAGTTGACTCATGGCTATTCCTTGAAATTCCATTTCAAGCAGGGTGCAAGGCCACCAAATTCAAATACATTTTCCTACCATTTCAAGCAGGGTGCAAGGCCACAAAATTCAAGTGCAGTTTCTTACCATTTCAAACAGGGTGCAAGGCCACCAAATTCAAGTGCAGTTTCCTACCACTCCAAGCAGGGTGCAAGGCCACCGGATTCAAGCACAGTCTCATACCACTTTCAGCAGGTTGCAAGGCCACCAAATTCAAGTGCAGTTTCCAACCACTTCAAGCAGGGTGCAAGGCCACCAAATTCAAGTATAGTTTCATACCATTTCAAGCAGGATGCAAGGCCACCAAATTCAAATGCAGCTTCATACCATTTCATGCAGGGTGCAACGCCACCACATTCAAATGAAGTTTCATACCATTTCATGCAGGGTGCAAGGCCACCACATTCAAATGCAGTTTCATACCATTTCAAGCAGGGTGAAACCACCATAATACCACACAAAACACCAAACTCACAGTTCAGTAGACATTCAGTATGTTCAGTTGATTCACAGCTCAGACAGAGTCGTGACCACTCCCTCCCCCATCATGCAGAGACTGAGCCACACCCACACTTCCAGGTTTTGTAACCCCTCCCCCTCCCACCGGTAAAAGGGTAACCGCAGCTCAAAGCACACAAGCCACCATTTGCAGTAGTGCCGTTTAACTTCAGCCCAAAGCACCCAAGCCACCATTTGCAGTAGTGCCTTTTAACTTCAGCCCAAAGCACCCAAGCCACCATTTGCAGTAGTGCCTATTAACTTCAACCCAAATCCCCCAAACAAACATTTGCAGACAGTGCCTTTTTACTTCAAATCAAACATATTTTAATTTTCAAACCACATTAAGGGCACTCACAGTTGAGTAGACATGTGTTCAGTGCTATTCAGAGCTCAGAGAGATGTGACCCTCTGGCTTGCTCCACCTTGCAGAGACTGAGTGAGGCACACCACTTCCTGATCTTATAGTCCCTCCCCCTCCCTCCAACAGGGGCAGCAGAGAGAATGCAGAATGTTTTAAAAACATTAATATCTCTCTGATTTTTCATCGATGGGGAAAATCCTGTGGTCCAGGAAGGCGGAGGGGGGCTCTAAGTGAGCTGGCCATAAATGAAAGCCATAGATGGCGGTGTTCTCTTCGAAACCACAGCACAGCGAGCAAAAAGCAGTCCAGATCAGACTTTTAATAATATAGATAGATGTGTTGTATCTTAATGTGTGTTCAAGTCAAATCATTACAACTGCTGATATTGATATTTGGAAACCAAGGAGGAAGTTATGAATCAATCACATTGTTGGGGATCTGGAGTGTCATGTACTGATTGGACAGGGTAAGAATGGGAAACATTTATTTTCCTGATGGGGATTGGTGAACTAGATAGGCTAAGGATCAGTTTGCTCAGCTTGCACTACTTAATTCAATAAACTATTGTATTGAACATTCATTGTACATGAACCAAGATGGATTTTGAGCCTTTTGCCTTCTCGATATGACCTTGAAACAAAGATCCTTCCGCCTATTCAAGTCAACAGTAAAGATCCTGAGTTAGATTTTACTTTACCCAGTGCTACTTCTTTTAAAATATGCTAAGGGACTTAATCTAAAACCAAATAATTGAATGTTATTGAGGCCTTTAATTTGCAAAGATGTTTGAAATTCTCCATGCTGGATTGGTATAGATACCCCCCGGTGGCATTTTGATGGCAGCCTCGCAGTCTGTCTGATTTTTATTCATCTTTAAAAAAAAATTGTTAGTGTGTTTAAAAAGTATGTGTTACTCTTCTTTGCTTTGTTTTATGTGGAGGGGGGGGGGGGGGGGTCGGGGGAAACATTTATTCAATCTCTTACCTTGCCTGAGATGCGGTTATTTTCCAGTTTACTTCAACCCAAACCCTGTAAACAACCATTTGCATGCAGTGCCTTTTTACTTCAACCCAAACGCCCCAAACAACCATTTGCACGCAGTGCCTTTTTACTTCAACCCAACCCCCCCAAACAACCATTTGCATGCAGTGCCTTTTTACGTCAACCCAAACCCCCCAAACAACCATTTGCATGCAGTGCCTTTTTACTTGAACTCAAACCCCCCAAACTACCATTTGCATGCAGTACATTTTTACTTCAACCCAAACTCCCCAAACAACTATTTGCATGCAGTGGCTTTTTACTTCAACCCAAACCCCAAAACTACCATTTGCATGCAGTACATTTTTACTTCAACCCAAATCCTCCAAACAACCATTTGCATGCAGTGGCTTTTTACTTCAACCCAAACCCCCCAAACAACCATTTGCAGGCAATGCCTTTTTACTTCAAATCAAACATATTTTAATTTTCAAACCACATTAAGGGCACTCACAGTTGAGTAGACATGTGTTCAGTGCTATTCAGAGCTCAGAGAGATGTGACCCTCTTGCTTCCTCTATCTTGCAGAGACTGAGTGAGGGACACCACCTCTGGGTTTTAAAGTCCCTCCCCCTCCCACCAGCAGGGGCAGCAAAGAGAATGGCAATTAAAAAAAAACCTCTCTCTCTGATTTTTTATCGATTGGAAATATCCTCTGGTCCAGTCCGGCGGAGGGGGGCTCTGAGCGAGGTGGCCAAAAATGACGGCCGTAAGTGGCGGTGTTATCTCAGAAATCAAATTGCAGTGAGTCAAAAATAGTCAAGATCTTACTTTTAGTAATATAGATAGATGTGTTGTATCTTAATGTGTGTTCAACTCAAATCATTACAACTGCTGATATTGATATTTAGAAACCAAGGAGGAAGTTAAGAATCAATCACATTGTTGGGGATCTGGAGTGCCATGTACTGATTGGACAGGGTAAGAATGGGAAACATTTATTTCCCTGATGGGGATTGGTGAACTAGAGTGGCATTGGTGAACTGGATGGGCTAAGGATCAGTTTGCTCAGCTTGCACTATTTTATTCAATAAACTATTGTATTGAACATTCATTGTACGTGAACCAAGATGGATTTTGAGCCTTTTACCTTCTGGATAAGACCTTGAAACAAAGATCCTTCCGCCTGTTCAAATCAACAGTAAAGATCCTGAGTTAGATTTTACTTTACCCAATGCTACTTCTTTTAACATATGCTAAGGGACTTAATCTAAAATCAAATAATTGAATTTTATTGAGGCTTTTAATTTGCAAATATGTTTGAAATTCTCCATGCTGGATTGGTATAAATACCCCCAGGTGGCGCTTCGATGGCAGCCTTGCCGACAGTCTGTCTGTCCTTGTCCACTTTTAAAATAAATTGTTAGTGTGTTTAAAAAGTATGTGTTATTGTTCTCTAGTTTGTTTTATGTGGAGGGGGGTCAGGGGAAAACGTTTTTTTCAATCTCTTACCTTGCCGGAGACGCGATTATTTTCCAGATTATATCTCTGGTCGCTCTGTGGCCTAACATTGTGGAGCTGGAGGCCTTGCTTGAGACTGACTTTGAGCCACACCACAAGACCTGGACTTATCATCGGAGCCGATTACTTGCCTTGGATCGACTCTCCAACCGCAGCCTGCGGACTTTAACATCAAGGGCTCGCAGTCTCGGGTTGAGACCGATGTCAGGAAGCTCCAAAAGCCGCACGATGTTCGACTAGCCCCAAACCCGTGGAAGATCGCCCAGCGTGGGGGAGCCGAGAATCCCCCCCGATGCAGAGCTTGATCGCCCTGACAATCTGAACAAACTGATCCTTAGCCCAGGGTTACACAAAAAGCTGGAGAAACTCAGCGGGTGCAGCAGCATCTAAGGAGTGAAGGAGATAGGCGACGTTTCGGGTCGAGACCCTTCTTCAGACTGGTCAGGGATCAGGGAAACGAGAGATATAAACAGTGATATGGAGAGATAAAGCAAGAACAATGAGTGAAAGATATGCAAAAAAGTATTGGTGATAAGGAAAGCAGGCCATTGTAAGCTGTTTCTGGTGTGAAAATGAGAAGCTAGTGCGACTTGGGGGGGGGGGGGGGGGGGGGGGAGATGGAGAAGGAATTTCAGGGCCCGAGGGCTGAGGGAGAGGTGGGGGGGTGGGGGGAAAGGAGCAGTCTGGGTTAACAGAATTGAGAAAATTCAATGTTTAAGCCCAGAGGATGCAGACTCCCCAAGCGGAATATGAGATGTTGTTCCTCAAACTTGCGGTGTTGTTCACTCTGGCCATGGAGGAGGCCCAGGACCGAGAGGTCGGATACGGAGTGGGAGGGGGAGTTGAAGTGCTGAGCCACCGGGAGGTCGGGTTGGTTATTGCGGACCGAGCGGAGGTGTTCGGCGAAACGATCGCCTAGCCTCCGCTTGGTCTCACCGATGTAGATTAGCTGGCATCTGGAGCAACGGATGCAGTAGACGAGGTTGGAGGAGGTGCAGGTGAACCTCTGTCGGACTTGGAATGACTGCTTGGGTCCCTGAAAGGAGTGGATGGGGGAGGTGAAGGAACAAGTGTAGCATCTCTTGCGGTTGCAAGGGAAAGTGCCCGGGGAAGGAGTGGAGCAGGAGGGAAGGGAAGAATTGACGAGGGAGTTGCGGAGGGAGCGGTCTTTGCGGAAGGCAGATAGGGGGGGAGATGGGAAGATGTGGCGAGTGGAGGGGTCACGTTGGAGGTGGCGAAATTGGCGGAGGACTATCTGTTGTATGCGCTGGCTGGTGGGGTGAAAGGTGAGGACCAGGGGGACTCGGCCCTTGTTGTGAGTGGGGGAATGGGGAGAGAGGGCAGTGTTGTGGGGTATGGAGGAGACCCTGGTGCGAGCCTCATCGATAGTGGGGGAGGGGAAACCCCGTTCTCTGAAGAACGAGGACATTTGCGATGACCTGGTGTGGAACACGTCATCCTGGGAGCAGATGCGGCGTAGTCGGAGGAATTGGGAATAGGGGATGGAGTCCTTACAGGAAGCAGGGTGGGAGGAATAGTCCAGGTAGCTGTGGGAGTCAGTTGGTTTGTAGTGGATGTCAGTCAGGAGTGTGTCCCCTGCAATAGAGATGGTGAGGTCAAGGAATGGTAGGGAAATGTCACCTCCTGCACCCACGCAGAACTGACTGACTTTATCCATTTCACCACCAACTTCCATCCGGCACTCAAATATACTTGGAAAACTCTAACTGATCCTTAGCCCATCTAGTTCGCCAATCCCCAACAGGAAAATAAATGTTTCCCATTCTTACCCTGTCATATTTCAGATTGTCCTGCTGGAGGACAAAGAAGGGCGAGATTGAACTTTTTTTGGCCTTCCATCACAGTGAGGAATGTGATGGGGTTGCTGTGGTGGATGTTTATGTTAAAATGTATTTTGTGTGTTCTGTTGCTTTTTATTGACTGTATGGCAAATCAAATTCTTCGTATGTTGCAAACATACTTGGCTAATAAAGTATGATTATTATTATGATTATAACAGGCATGATGATTGTCTTAGATATGGTGGGCCTGTGTCTATGCTGTACAACTCTGACTTGATGACACTCATGCATGTTGAGACCACTGGATATATACAGTAACATGAAGTGATGCTTGTTATCAGAAGCCTACAAGTTATCTTCCTCCATATGCCAACCTCCCTGATAATATCATTCCAAAACACAGAATGCTCTTCCAAAGCTGTCCTCAAACCAGGTCCTTAAACCATTCTCTGATTGCTACCCCATTGCTTTTAAACTGCTAATGATTACAAAACCACCCAAGAAATCAGGAGCCCTGTCATATTAAATCGTCAGCCCTTCCTTCACCATCAAACCGTGTGTCCTACCCTTGATTGTCCTAATGCCCCAACAACTCATGCCATACATAAATCCTGATATCCTGATCCCCAGTCAGTGACACTTAGTGACCTGACCCTCAAAACCATTGAGCTAAATTATCCTTTTCCCTCAATGGTAAATCCTTAATGTCCTGACCAAAGGTTTGAACATCAGCTAGCCGACCCCAAAGGTATATCAACACCCTGATGCCAAAGGAAAATCCTCGATGTTCTGATCTCAGTGGCATAATAGCATTCCTCTTCCTCCACCCGCTCCCCCCCTCCTGCCCCAACTCCCCCCACCAACCCCCCTCCCCCCTTCCTTCCCACCACTGACACTAATTCAGCTCTTCATACACTTCCCCAAACCTCTGTCTTTATCTTTATATCCTTATCTTTACCTATCTATACCTTTCCTTGATGATGAAGTATTTCACTGTGGTCTGACTACCTGTCAGTGGTCGCATGTACCCAACTTTTCTTTGTTGCAGAAGCAGTGTCAGTGAGCTCAGAATCCTTGTGCGTTGATGAGAATCAGGGATTCTGCTGCAGTCTGGTTCTGACACCATCGATGCTCTCATCCATCTCATCCAGTGCTATCAAACCAAGCTCACTAACTGCAGCTGTTGGTATGGTGAGGAGCTGCACTTAGTTGTTTTTTTTCCCCTGGATCAACAATGCAAGCATCTAATTGGTAAGGTAATTTTTATGGCCATTAGCTGTGTATAATATAAAGGCAGAACTCAGTATCTCCCAGGCCTGCCATCTCGTCTACAATAAGTATACATAAACTTTAATAATGAATAAAATTGTTGTACTGCATTGCATTATTTCTGTTTCATTACTTCCCTCAACTGGTAGGCCTTATGACAAATAATATATGCTTACTACTGAAATCAGCAATATTGAAGTAAATAAACAGCAATCAGTTCAACCAGAAACATTTATCATCCCTGAAGAACTGCACTAATGGTTATTTTTAGGGCATAATCTCATCGGGCTGTTTACTTTATTTGTCCCGGAAGCAAGAAGGTTGACAATAGTGGTCATTAGCTGAGGAGCATATATTTGTTTTGTGTAGTGCTAGCTTTCATACAGAAGCCCTTAGGAAAGTATTTAATTCTATCTTAATGTTAGAAAATATCTGCTTTTGCATTTCATTATTTTTTCCAAGATGCAGTGGTTATGTATTTCATGTTCACATTCTTCATCCCATACCAGCCTCTCACAGTTTATTTGTGAGGGGATGCTAACTTGTCTAATCAGAACTCTTCACATTAATTTGGTGTTTTCTATTTTCTACCCCAGTGGGGAATGTTCACCTTAAGTGTCATTGTGGTTTGCTTCGAATGGCCATACGGTGAAACCACATCCAGCAGTTTTCTCTGAAAGGCAACCCATTATTGTGTCATTGTGTCTTAGGGTTATAAACTCACCCCTCACTACCAGAAACAGTATGATCCAAAGCTGAAAACAGAATATTAAACAGAAAGATTAATACCACCATTTTGACCAATGTATGGATTAAACTATTGTTGCCCCTACATGGAATATAGAACAGGAACAGGCCCATGGGACCACAATGCCTGTGCCAAACATGATGCCAAGTTAAACTAATATCATCTGCCTGCACCTCATCCATACCCCTCCATTCGCTGCATATCCATCTGCCTATCCAAAAATCACCGTTGGATCTGCCTCCACAACCACCCCAGGCAAAACCTTCCATGCTCCCACCTTTGTCTGTGTAAAAAAGCTTTCACCATACATCTTTAAACTTTGCCCCTCCTCACCTTAAAGCCTTGCCTCTTGTCTTAGACATTACCACACATGGGAAAAGGTTCTGACTGTCTACCATATCTATGCCTGGAACCCTGATCCAGTTTTGATTTTTTAAAGATTTTCCTTCAGCATTCTGCTGTCCAGAGGTAAGTGTACCATCGATTGAACTGGGGTTATATGATAAATGGAGGCTTCTTCGATCATCCCTGCACCTTGTATTTAATTCATAAAACCCCATCATAAAAATATATTTGATTGTCAGCTATGATTGTGACCTGACACTTCCTTTGCAAGTGAGGGAGCTCTAAACTACTGCAATAGTAACAAGTTTAGTTTTAAGAATCATCAATACTGTGACTTAACTCAAGAGTCTTCATATTTCTTGATTTTGAAGTTTGTCTAAGTCTAAGAATTGCAAACAATTGATTGTATTCAAGGCCAGTACGTAATGGGAGGTGAAAAAGCTTCTCACAAAGGTCTTACATTTTTAATCAAATCCTTTTAAAGACAATTCTTTGCTTGATTTGTTTCCCACAAAGTGAGAAAGTGGCGAGGTTGCATTTTGGGTAATGCCAATGAGAGCAAGGATTTAATGAAATAACAAGAATCAAAATAGACAAAAAATAAACATTCAGAATGAGTCTGAAAGAAGGTCCCAATCGAAAATGTCACTTCTCCATTTTCTCCAGAGATGCTGCCTGACCTGTTGAATTACTCCTGCACTTTGCACTATCTTTGGCGTTAAAAACAGCCTATGCAGTTCCTTGATGTTACATTAAAAAATAAACATTCTCCAGGTTTTATGAGAATGGTTCCCTATAATTATGCTGTATTTTGCTAATAAGGTGCTTTCATATTATTACCTGATCTGACTGGATTGAATGCAAAATAAAGCTTTTCACTGTACCTTGGTGCACTCCACAATAATAAACCTAAACCTTTATAGTTTGGCATTGTTTTACTTACTGAGGTAACTGCCACTGTTAACATAACGGAATGTACAAGGAGTCTTGCCATAATTGTTTCCACAGGATTGCTGCCAATTATCCGTTTTCTGCAAGTGTAATAAAAATAGATGAATGTGTCAATAAGTTACATCAAATTATATCAAATGTACATGATAGAAAGAGACAATTTGACTCAACAATCACATGCATGAGTTCACATCCCTACACAAGCCATCTCACATTTGCAGCATCTCAAGGAGAGACAAAGCACAGGCAGACTTTACTCAGTGTTCCCGTGGATTTTGAAGCAACAGCAACAAAGAGAAGCAGGAGAATGCACTGATTGGCTCTAGCCCGAGTGGGAGGAGAGTTCTCAGTGAGTCAGAGGGGGAAAACAGTTGAAAACTGAGGAATTTGGTTTGTAAATTAGGCAATTTAACAGTCAATATAAGCAAGGCAGCTCTTGGGGAGCGGCAGTGAGGGAAGTGCCCTGTGAGTAAAGTGTGAGTCTTTGGCTCAAGAATCTTCGGAGAGGAGGCTGCGCAAAACACTGGATAGGGAGAGACCGAGGCAAAAGAAGGAGATGTCAAGCAATCTGATGCAGTGTGATGCTTGCAGTATGTGGGAGGTCAAGGACACTGCTGGTGCCTCTGGCTGCTACAAATGTGAGAAGTGCATCCAGGTACAGCTCCTGAGGGACCGTGTTGGGGAACTGGAGAAACAAGTGGATGACCTCAGGTTCATCCGAGAAACTGAGTCGTTCCTTGAAAGGGAGGAAAACATAGAATGCAAAGGTGCTCGGGTGTTGTACCTCTTGTGAACAGGTTCACCCACGTGGAAGCTGCCGGGACAGAAGACAGTATCTCACTGAGCGGCGGACTGGCTTGCAAAACAAAAAGGGCTGTTGAGCCAAAACCAAAGAGGCCAAAGTCGGGCAACGCCATTGTAGTTGGAGACTCCATTGTGAGAGGTATGGACAGGGGTTTTTGCAGCAACAGACGGGATTCGAGGATGGTGTGCTGCCTTCCTGGTGCCAGGATCCAGGATGTCACGGACAGAGTGCAGACAATCCTCAAGGGCGAAGGTGAATAGCCAGAAGTGATCGTGCATGTTGGCACAAATGATGTTGGAAAGAAGGGGATGAATATTTTGCAGCGGGACTTCAGAGAGCTCGGAAAAATGCTGAAAAGCAGGACTTCCAGGGTTGTTATCTCCGGTTTGCTTCCAGTTCCTCGTGCTGGCGAGAGCAGGAACAGGGAGATACGGGACCTGAATGTGTGGCTGAGGAACTGGTGCAGGGGGCAGGGATTTAGATTCTTAGATCACTGGGATCTGTTTTGGAGTAAGGGGGAACTGTACAAAAGGGACGGATTGCATCTTAACAGGTGGGGGACCAGCATTCTGGCCGGCAGATTTGCCACTGCTACACGGATGGTTTTAAACTGAATAAGGGGGGTGGGGTGTCAAATGGGATAGTCGAGGATGGAGTTAACGGGAAAGAGAGTAAAGGGATGGTTAATGACCCCAGAATTAACAGGAAAGAAAGCTCACAAAGGGGTAGGAGAGTATGGCCAAGTGTAATAGGGATCGATGTGAAAGGGGCCACTTGTCAACATAATTCTATAAGGATTAAGAGTGTTGTAAAAACAAGCCTGAAGGCTTTGTGTCTCAATGCTAGGAGCGTTCGTAATAAGGTGGATGAGTTGAAGGTGCAGTTAGCGATTAATGACTATGCTATAGTTGGGATCACGGAGACATGGCTCCAGGGTGACCAAGGCTGGGAGCTGAACATCCAGGGATATTCAATATTCAGGAGGGATAGACGAAAAGGAAAAGGAGGTGGGGCAACGTTGCTGGTGAGAGAGGAGATTAATGCAATAGAAAGGAAGGACATTAGCGTGGAGGATGTGGAATCGATATGGGTAGAGCTGCGAAACTCTAAGGGGCAGAAAACGCTAGTGGGAGCTGTGTACAGGCCACCTAACAGTAGTATTGGAGTTGGGGATAGCATCAAACAGGAAATTAGAAATACGTGCAACAAGGGTAACACGCTTATAATGGGTGACTTCAATCTGCATGTAGATTGGGTGAATCAAATTGGCAGGGGTGCTGAGGAAGAGGATTTCTTGGAATGTATGCGGGATAGTTTTCTCAACCAACATGGAGCAGGCTATTCTAGACTGGGTATTGAGTAATGAGGAAGGGTTAGTTAGCAGTCTTGTTGTGCGTGGCCCCTTGGGCAAGAGTGACCATAATATGGTTGAGTTCTTCATTAGGATGGAGAGTGACAAAATTAAGTCAGAAACAAGGGTTCTGAACTTGAACAAAGGTAACTTTGAAGGTATGAGATGTGAATTGGCCAATATAGACTGGCAGATGATTCTTAAAGGGTTGACAGTGGATGTGCAATGGAAGGTATTTAAAGACTGCATGGATGAAGTACAAAAGATTGTTCATACCAGTTTGGCAAAAGAATAAATCGGGGAAGGTGGTGCATCCATGGATAACAAGGGAAATCAGGGATAGTATAAAAACAAAAGATGAGGCATACAAATTTGCCAGAAAAGCAGCCTACCTGAGGACTGGGAGAAATTCAGAATCCAGCAGAGGAGGACAAAGGGCTTAATTAGGAAAGGGAAAATAGATTATGAAAGGAAACTGGCAGGGAACATAAAAACTGACTGCAAAAGTTTTTATAGATATTAAAGATGGGATAGCAGCACATTTGGAAAGTGGTGAAATCATTGGACAAAGTCAGCATGGATTTACGAAAGGTAAATCATGTCTGACAAATCTGATAGAATTTTTTGAGGATGTAACTAGTAGAGTGGATAAAGGAGAACCAGTGGATGTGTTATATCTAGACTTTCAGAAGGCTTTCGACAAGGTCCCGCATAAGAGATTAGCATACAAACTTAAAGCACATGGTATCGGGGGTTCAGTATTGATGTGGCTAGCAGACAGGAGGCAAAGGGTAGGAGTAAACGGGTCCTTTTCAGAATGGCAGGCAGTGACTAGTGGGGTACCGCAAGGCTCAGTGCTGGGACCCCAGCTATTTACAATATATATTAATGATTTGGACGAGGGAATTCAATGCAACATCTCCAAATTTGCAGATGACACCAAGCTGGGGGGTATAGTTAGGTGTGAGGAGGATGCTTGGCGGCTGCAGGGTGATTTGAATAGGCTGAGTGAATGGGCAGATGCATGGCAGATGCAGTATAATGTGGATAAATGTGAGGTTTCCACTTTGGTGGCAAAAACATGAGGGTAGACTATTATCTGAATGGTGGCAGATTAGGAAAGGGGGAGATGCAACGAGACCTGGGTGTCATGGTACACCAGTCATTGAAAGTAGGCATGCAGGTGCAGCAGGCAGTGAAGAAAGCAAATGGTATGTTAGCATTCATAGCGAAAGGATTTGAGTATAGGAGCAGGGAGGTTCTACTGCAGTTGTACAGGGTGTTGGTGAGGCCACACCTGGAGTATTGCGTACAGTTTTGGTCTCCAAATCTGAGGAAAGACATCCTTGCCATAGAGGGGGTACAGAGAAGACTCACCAGACTGATTCCTGGGATGTCAGGACTTTCATATGAGGAAAGATTGGATAGACTCGGCTTGTACTCGCTGGAATTTAGAAGATTGAGGGGGGATCTTATAGAAACTTACAAAATTCTTAAGGGGTTGGACAAGCTAGATGCTGGAAGATTGTTCCCGATGTTGGGGGAGTCCAGAACAAGGGGTCACAGTCTAAGGATAAGGGGGAATTCCTTTAGGACCGAGATGAGGAAAACATACTTTACACAGAGAGTGGTGAGTCTCTGGAATTCTCTGCAACAGAAGGTAGTTGAGGCCAGTTCATTGGCTATATTTAAGAGGGCGTTAGATGTGGCACTTGTGGCTAAAGGGATCGGGGGGTATGGAGAGAAGGCAGGTACGGGATACTGAGTTGGATGATCAGCCGTGATCACATTGAATGGCGGTGCAGGCTCGAAGGGCCGAATGGCCTACTCCTGCACCTATTTTTCTATGTTTCTATGTTTCTCAAGTAACCTTTGACATCCAAGTCAATATCTTCTCCCTAAAAACACATGTGCTATTTACCTCAACTATTTCTCAAGATAGTGAATTCCACATTCAAACTAGTCTGCAGCAAAGGATGTTTATCCTGAATTCCTTATTGATGTACTAATGATTACTCTATATATTTGATCTCCGGATTTGGTTCTTCATTTTGAAATATATTCTCAAGTCAAGTCAAAGTCAAAAGAGTTTATTGTCATGTGTCGCTGACAGGACAATGAAAATCTTTCTTTGCATAGCACAACAGAACATAGAAGGCATTGACTACAATTCTATACATAAAAACACCCATGAATTAATAAATTAATAAAGTGCAAATAACAGATGGAGGGATATTAATGTTCAGAGTTCCGAGCCAGGTTTAATAGCCTGATGGCTGTGGGGAAGTAGCTATTCCTAAACCGGGTTCTTGCAGTCTTCAGGCTCCTGTGCCTTCTACCCGAAGGTAGCAGGGAGATGAGTGTGTGGCCAGGTGTGGTGTGGGTCCTTGATGATGCTGCCAGCCTTTTTGAGGCAGCGACTGTGATAAATCCCCTCGATGGAAGGAAGGTCAGAGCCGATGATGGACTGGTCAGTGTTTACTACTTTTTGTTGTCTTTTCCTCTCCAGGGCGTTCAAGTTGCTGAACCAAGCCACGATGCAACCAGTCAGCAAGCTCTCTACTGTACACCTGTAGAAGTTAGAGAGAGTCCTCCTTGACAGACCAACTCTCCGTAATCTTCTCAGGAAGTAGAGGCACTGATGAGCATTCTTAATAATTGCATCTGTGTTCTCGGACCAGGAAAGATCTTCACAGATGTGCACGCCCAGGAATTTGAAGCTCTTGACCCTTTCAACCATCGACCCGTTGATATAAACAGGACTGTGGGTCCCCATCCTACTCCTTCCAAAGTCCACAATCAGTTCCTTGGTTTTGCTGGTATTGAGGGCCAGGTTGTTGTGCTGGCACCATATGGACAGTTGCTCGATCTCTCTTCTATACTCGCACTCATCCCCATCAGTGATACGTCCCACAACAGTGGCGTCATCAGCGAACTTGATGATGGAGTTCGCGCTATGACCGGCTACGCAGTCATGAGTATAGAGTGAGTACAGCAGGGGGCTGAGCACGCAGCCCTGAGGTGCTCCCATGCTGACTGTTATCGAGTCTGACACATTTCCACCAATACGAACAGACTGTGGTCTGTGGCTGAGTAAGTCGAGGATCCAGTTGCAGAGGGATGCGCAAAGACCCAGTTCTGCGAGTTTGGTAACCAGCTTGGAGGGGATGATTGTGTTAAATGCCGAGCTGTAGTCAATGAATAGCAGCCTGACATATGAGTTTTTGTTGTCCAAGTGGTCCAGAGCGGAGTGGAGGGCCAGCGAGATCGCGTCCACTGTTGATCTGTTGTGGTGCTAAGCGAACTGCAGTGGGTCCAGGTTTTTGTCGAGGTAGGAGTTGATTTGCACCATGATCAACCTCTTGAAGCACTTCATCACCACAGACGTTAATGCCACAGGTCGATAGTCATTGAGGCACGTCACCTTGCTCTTGGAAATGGAAACAGGCCCTTCAGCCCAAACCAGCCATGCTGACCAAGATGTCTATCTAAGCTTTTTCCGTTTGCCTGTAATTGGCCCATATCCATCTAAACAATTTCTATGTATTTACCTGTACAAATGCTTTTTAAACATTGTGATTTTACTGTCATCCATTGCTAATTCTAACTGCTCATTCGATATGCACCATGTGTGAAACATTGCCCCTCAGGTCCCTTTTAAATTTTTCCCCTCTCACCTTAATCTATATACTCTCGTTTTAAACTCCCCAAACATGGGGGAAAAAAATGAATATGATCATCCACCTTATCTGCGTCCCTTATGATTTTACATGCTTCCATATGGTAACTCCTCGCACTCTTACACTTCAAGGAAAGAAGTTCCAACCTATCCAGCCTCTCCTTATGGCTCAAGCCCTCCAGTCCCAATAATATTTGTATGGTTTTAGTCTACTTTATCGAGCCCTTCTATAATTCTAAAAGGTACCGTTAGGCCATTCCTCCGACCTCTTGTCTAAGAAAGGGTGCCGCTATTAATTTTAGTAATTTACTAGACACGGGAGGGCTGGTCCCCCCAATGCAATATTCCACCTCTCCACCAATTCCAATGTTGGTGGCCAGTGCAAGGGGGGGGGAAACTGGTCTCCAGAGGGCTAGTATGGCCATTGTGGGCCAAATGGATTCTTGAGGAGGCAGTTCTGTCCCTCAAGCCTGATGTGCTGGCAGCTCGCTCATGGCTGGTGGGCTGGCAGTTGACTTACGGCTATTCCTTGAAATTCCATTTCAAGCAGGGTGCAAGGCCACCAAATTCAAATCCATTTTCCTACCATTTCAAGCAGGGCGCAAGGCCACCAAATTCAAGTGCAGTTTCATACCACTTCAAGCAGGGTGCAAGACCACTGATTTCGAGTGCAGTTTCATACCACTTCAAGCAGGATCCAAGTCCACCAAACTCAAGTGCAGTTTTATACCACTTTAAGCAGGGTGCAAGGCCACCAAATTCAAGTGCAGTTTTATACCAATTCAAACAGGGTGCAAGGCCACCAAATTCAAGTGCAGTTTCATACCACTTCAAGCAGGGTGCAAGGCCATGAAATTCAAATGCAGTTTCATACCATTTCAAGCAGGGTGAAACCACCATAAAACCACAAAAACACCACACTCACAGTTCAGTAGATATTCAGTGTGTTCAGTTGATTTACAGCTCAGACAGTCATGACCTCTCCCTCCCCCATCTTGAAGAAACTGATCCACACCTACACTTCTGGGTTTAATAATCCCTCCCATCTCCCAACAGAAAAGATGTGGCCTTCATGGCATGATTGACAGGAGAGAGATTCTCAAAACATTTTAACACTAATAACACTTTTATTTTTCATTGATGGCAAGAATCCTCTGCACCTGATGAGAGGAGGTGGACTGTGTAAGATGGCCAAAAATCACAGCCGTAAGTGGTAGCGTTTTATCTAAAATCAATATACAGTGCAAACAGGAAGTTGTAAAGTTTAGACTTCCAACCATTTGCAGTGCTTTTACTTCAACCCAAACCCCCACCAACCATTTGCATTGCTTTTACTTCAATCCCAACCCCAACCCCCACCAACCATTTGCAGTGCTTTTACTTCAACCCAAAATCCCACCAACCATTTGCAGTGCTTTTACTTCAACCCCAAACCCCACCAACCATTTGCAGTGCTTTTACTTCAACCCAAAACCTCACCAACCATTTGCAGTGCTTTTACTTCAACTCAAAACCCTATCAACCATTAGCAGCGTTTCTTCTTGAACCCAAAACCCCACCAACAATTTGCAATGCTTTTACTTCAACCAAAACCACCACCAACCATTTTCAGTGCTTTTACTGCAACCCAAATTCCCACCAACCATTTGCAGTGCATTTACTTTGACACAAACCCCCACCAACCATTTGCAGTGCTTTTACTTCAACCCAAACCCCACCAACCATTTACAGTGTTTTTACTTCAACCCAAACCCCCACCAACCATTTGCAGTGCTTTTACTTCAACCCAAAGCCCCATCAACCATTTGCAGTGCTTTTACTTCAACTCAAACCCCCACCAACCGTTTGCAGTGTTTTTACTTCAAACCAACCACATTTCCATTTCCAAACCACATTAAGGGCACTCAAGGTCAGTAAAACCACACTCACAGTTTAGTAGACAAGTGTTCAGTGTTATTCACAGTTCAGACTGAGAGACGTTACACTCACACTTCCCCCATCTTGTAGCGACTGACTGATGCACAACACATCCGGGCTTTATAGTCCCTCCCCCCTCCCACCAACAGGGGCAGCAGACAGAATCTCAACATTTTTTAAACATTAATAACTCTTTTATTTTTCATCAATATGAAAATTCCTCTTGTCGTATGCAGCGTAGGGGAACTGAGTAAAATGGCCAAAATTCACAGCCGTAAGTTGCAGCATTCTTTCTAAAATCATGAAACAGAAAGACGGGAAGTGGTCAAGATCTTACTTTTAGTAATATAGATTGGTAGCTAAAATGCAGAAAACTGCAGATGCTGAAAATGTGAAATAACTGCACAAAGACAGGTCAGGCAGCATCTGTGAAGGTCAAAAGTTTCAGGTGATGACATTTCACCCAAAAAATCGTGTTTCTCTCCTCACATGCTGTCTAAACTGATGTTCATTTCCAGCAGTTTCAGCTTTCATATAATGTTTTGGTCAATCTTATATTGTATCTTCATTTTTGTCCCTATTTCCTTTGTGCGGCATAAATTCCTGACCTGCGCATGTTTTCCAAATTGATCTAGTTACATTTCTGAACAATTTTACCATAAAATCAGTTTTAAACATCTCAACATTTAAAAGCAGTCTCCAAGGCAATATATGAAAGTATTATGTCTTTATTTGTACTGCCCACTATACTTAGTCGATTATGCAGTTGAATACCTAGATTTATATGGTTCTTCAGCTATTTAATCTTCTATTTCCAAAATTCAGAAAAAGCTCTCTCTTTTTTCCAGAATGTATTTTGTTCTGAATTTGCCAATTGCATCCCCATGCTTCTAGTAAAAGGGATTGCTCGACTCATTCTTTCACCATTGCCCAACTATTGCTTCACCAAGTTATCAAAACGCAGCCCAGACCATCACACAAACCAACCTCCCTTCCATTTACTCCATTTATCCCTCACGTTGCCTCGGCAAGGCCAGTGGCATAATCAAGGATGAGTCGCACCCTGGCCACTCCTGTTCTTCCCTCTCCCATCAGGCAAAAGGTATAGAAAAAGCCCACCTTCAGTTTCAGGGACAGCTTCTTCCCAGCTGTTATCAGGCAACTGGATCATCTTACCGCAACAAGAGAGCAGTCCTGACGTACTTTCTACTTCATTGGTGACCCTTGGAAAATCATTAATCGGACTTTACCTAGCACTAAATGTTATTCCCTTATCATGTATCTATGCACTATAAATGGGTCAATTGTAATCATGTATTGTCTTTCCAATAATTGGCTGACATGCAACCAAAGCTTTTCATTGTACCTCAGTGCACGTGACAATCAACTAAACTGAAACTGAACATGAGGATGAGGACATCTCTGAAATAATACCAAGCAATGGGAACGACTGTCCTCATTGGTGTTAAAACAAAAGAATATAACATCTTTCATATGGTGTGAAGGAAGAACTGCAGATGCTGGTTGGACACAAAAAGCTGGAGTAACCCAGTGGGACAGGCAGCATCTCTGGAGATAAGGAAAGGGTGACATTTCAAGAAGAAGGGTCTCGTCACCCATCATGTATTGCCTTTCACCAAAACGTCACCCATCATGTATTGCCTTTCCACTGTCTGGATAGCACGCAACAAAAGCTTTTCACTGTACCTTGGTACACGTGACAATAAACTAATCTGAACTGAAAATCTTCTTGTATTATATCTCCCTGATCCTTGGTAAAACACACCTTTTCCCCACACCTCCAATATGATTATTTATATCTTTGGACATTGCACCTCGTATTCCGAATCCAATCATTCATATAAATCATGGAAAAACTTTTATTCCAGGACTAATCCTTGGGGAATACTAATAACTGGCTTTTTAACATTTGGAACAACTATTATTATTTGTTCATACTGTTCTTTGTGTCGTTTTGTTTAACAACCATAGTTTTACTTATCCTGCTGCTCGACCTGTTACTCCACGTGATTGTGTCACGTCTCAATATCATTTGAGCCTTGTCATTTGTAAGCATAGAAAACTGTGCCATCAGCTGCTAACAATTCCAATTGCTCCTGTTTCAGATCAGAGGAGCTGCTGCTAGAAAGTGCCAACACAATTCTACATTTGTTCATTTATTTCAATTCTGTTCCATTTAGGTGCACTTTGAATTTCAAAAGTCTATTTCCAGTTCAATTTGCTTTTAATCTATTCCCTTGCACTGATCCAAATATTATTCAAGATGATGAATAAGCTATTTCCCATTCCCCCACAATATAAAACATATGATTGTACAGAAATAACAGCATACCGTATCAAAGGAGGACTATAAAATGATATATAAATAGCAATGTTACAAAATTTTGAGATTAAAAAAATCAAGTCTGCAATTTATCCCATCAGATAAAGCATAAAAAGAAGTTTAATTTGACACCTAATTTACTTTCATATCTTCAGTATTAAGAAAGTTATGGCCATTTTCATACTCGGAAATTAGCATCTTGTTCTCCATTGCCTTTCAATTGACTTAACTCAAAAGCTATGATCTGGAAAAGTTAAAAGCCCATAACTTTCTTAAAAATTAAGAGAACTCAATGACATTTTCAGTTATTATAGATTGAAGCATTCTGAAACAAATATGAAACAATCTTACTTGGATGACCTGAAATTAAAGCATATAATTAGTTAGTTATCTAATTGTGGCTAATTACAAAATTCAATGAGTAGATCTAAACATCTATCCATTTCTTAAGAAAAGATAAACTTTTTTAAAATTGCCTAAGTGTCCAAATAACATTCACACAATAATCCACAATATAATATAATTTCTAAATCCCATTTTCATGAATTTCTGGGCCAAATGGAAGGAATTTAGTGTTTTATGCCTGTAAATTAATGGCCATTTAAATTAACTAGCGAGTGGGTTTTAGTGGAATGCGGTGGATTGGAACGTTGCGGTTAGCGGTGAAGTCGGGAGGAAAAATATTGTTTGTTCATACATTTCTTTGAGACCCCATTTCACAACATAAAAATATTATTAAAGCCTCCCGAAAAACCAACTTTTAATATAAAAATAAACTATTAACCTTTTCTTCTCCCCTACGCAAAATCCTTCCGGTTGTCGGTGCTCACGGCTTTTGAAGGTGATTTTTAAATTACTCTAGTTAATAAATAATTTAAAGTAATTTAAAAATACCTTCATTCATGAAATGTCGGAGCGATTTTTCCTCCGCAACGAAATCGCCCGACATTCATCGATTTTCCAGGTCTGTTGAAAAACGGCACTTTAAGCCCGCCCCCCTCTGAAAGGCGCCAAAGTCGCGCACACGGGGTGCGGCAGAACTGCTGCTCAAGGTAAGTTTTGCAACATACCTAATATATATTTTCTTGAAATTCAGATGGTGTACAGATTTAATCTGCTGCATTTTGATATGAACTGTACAATTAATCACGGTATGTGAACAGCACTGTAAAACCGATCATTGCGCTCCCTGTCTGTCATTCTCCACACATGGAGGCAGCTGGCCATCCAGCAGCAGTGTTAGTTGCCATGCAATATATCGTTGGCATGACTGCTGTGAAGCTGGAGTGAAGAAGAACTTCATGGGCCATTATTCCAATGGCAAGTCTTAACCAGAGAATTTTGTGTCTCTTGCTGCAAGAAAGGCCCATCTGTATTCCAGGTGAGAAACCATCAGTCAAACATTGATTACCACTTAGAACACAAAGTGCTAGAGTAACTCAGTGGGTCAAGCAACACCTCAGGAGGATGTGTATAGGTGACATTTTGAGTCAGGACCCTTCGTCAGGCAGATCTCATTCCCGACCCGAAACATCGCTAATCCATGTCCTCCAGAGATGCTTCCTGATCTATCAAGTCACTCCAGAACTTTGCATTCTATGCAAGATTCTAGCATTGCAGTTCTGTGAGCTTCCATTGATTGTCACTTTTAATGTCTTGGATGAGGATCTAGAATAGACATTGCTGAAAATCTCAGCACGTCAGTTGACATTTCAAGTTGAAGTCCCTTTGATAGAACTGGGGAAGGGTGAAAGCACTTTAGTTTTAACTTGCAGAGAAGGTGGGAGAGGAATAGATAGGACAAAGGGAATGCCATTGATAAGGATAGATTGCAATGGGGATTGACTCTTGATGGATCAACTCAATTTGATGGCTAACTCAAAGAAGCTGAATATCTGAGTTGATGGCAATTAGTGAAAGCATAGAGAAATGCAGATCCCCATGGCTACGTAGGTCAAACATGCAAGTGTGGCAAAAAAACGGAGTCAATATCACAGTGATTACACATGGCAGAACCAGCAGTTCTGGCATAGAAAGCAGGAGTTACTGTAGCTGCTGAGTTCCATGTTGTCTCTGGAATGCTGCAACATACCCAGACATAAAACAGGGTGCTGTTCATCAAACCTGTGTGTGTTTCATTGTACAGTGCAGGAGGTGGTAGATGGATAGATCAGAGTGGGAGTAGGACAGATATTGAAGTGACAGACAACAGGCAGCTCGGGGCTGGCTCTGCAGACTAAAATTAAAGGGCTGTAGATACTCAAGGAAATCACAGGTGTTCTTCTTTTGTCAGATCTGGCTAGTTCTGCCATGGGTTATTTGATAGTGGTTCAGTGATTCCCTCTCCAATGGCATGACTTGCATTCCGACAGCTCTGCATTCCTTTGTTTGAGTTAGCTCTTCCAAGCAGCCTTCATTATTAAACAACTAGGTTATTCAATCAATACCTTCATTCCACAGTAACCCTGGTATCAACCTGTCGGATATATTCCTTTTATCCTCACCAAACTACTACACCCTCTCTGGAACTTAAAATAAACATGCTTTCTCACTTTCCCAGTTCTGACAAAAGTCTTCGACAAGAACCATTAATTGTGTTTCATTTTCCACGCATGCTGTCTGACCTGCTGAATGCTTCATCTTCTATTTTATTTCAGACTTCCAGCAACTGCAATTGCTTTGTTTTCATCTTTAATATATTTAATTATATCGGAAATTTATATTTAATTATATCAGAATTTTAATATATTTTATTATATCAGAAATGCTGAATAAATGTGACTTAAATGCCCCTGGATTAATATGCTTTGTTAATGCTCAGAGACAAAAATGACAAAACCTCCTCGAATTGGTGGCCTTGGTTGACATGGAGTCTTTGAACAAGCTCCACTTGAAGGAAATTACAGACAAAATGCCTGAACTGTGCTCCTTTATGCATGCAAAGTTTTATTAAACACCTGGAGGAAAGTGAACAATTCTGCTTTATTTCGCTGCTCTGATGGTACTGATACAGCATCTATTACCATGTGCTATTATTTTCAAAATGATCATATAATACTGCTTCATAAATCTGCTGTTACTAGGATACAAAATGAGGATTAAGGGCTGAAATTGTTACAGGTGTTCAGCAAGAAGTTTCAGAAAGTGACCTGTGGTTTCTTTCAATAACTCTTTTGATTTAGGTATTGATCATTCTCCCACCACGTTTAAGAGGAAAGGATGAATAATGACTGCCTTCAATACATCTGGCAGTACATTTATTTCAGAAATGTAAAAAGAAAGCAGGATCCTGCGACTAAAAGTGACTTCACAAGTGCACAAGCAGAGATCCAAACAAGGTCATATCCTTAGAAAGGAGAAGAGGAGGAATTTCTGGAGCCTGGAGCCATGATTTGACAGGCCAAATGATCTAATTCTGCTTTCACTTTGAGAGTCAACTTCAAACAACTAAATTACCTCTTCCCAATCGCATGCAAAAATGCAAAATACCTTTCTCAAAGGAACAATTTCTTTTCTTAGACTGTCAAAATAATTTAGGAGCTAATTAAACAAGATGATTTTACAAGGTGATTTCAGAGCAAATTTAACAAGGTGGCACTTCTGTAATTTCACTGAATATCCCTATTTCAAGGAGATGACATTGATCCAAATTCTGTTGAAAAATACCATCATTTTCACATGGAACTGTGATTGTATCAGTTGAAGGACAGATAATCAACTGGGCTGATTGACCCTAGATGATATCGAACACTAAAGTCAATAATCAGAGCCTTGGTTTTACAGACATTGAGAGCAAGGTTGTTGTTTTGGCCCCATTCAATCAGATAATCAATCACACTCCTATTCTCTCACTTATCATTATGCTTAATTCATCCAACAACAGTGGTGTCATCAGTGAATTTAAAGATGGAGTTGGAACTGTGTCCGGCTACACAGTCATGGGTATAGAGTGAGTAGAACAGGGATTGGTGGTGGGCCCTGTGGAATATTGTAGAGCTGAGGGATCTTGGATTACAGGTACACAGTTCTCTGAAAGTAGCATCACACATAGCTAGGGTAGTAAAGAAAGCTTTTGATATGTGATATTAATCACAGGGTACTACGTGTAAGGGTTGGGATGTTATGGGAGAGTTGTACAATGTGCTGGTAAGGCAAAATTTGCAGTAGTATGTTCAGTTTTGATCATCCAGCTATAAGAAATATGTCATTAAGCTGGAAAGAGTGAAAAGAAGATTGATAAGGATGATGCCTGGACTTGAGGACCTGAACTTATTGGGTGAAGTTGGCCAGGAGCTTTGGAGGTGTGATCTTATAGAGGCATATAAAATTATAAGGGGTGAATGCACAGTGTTTTACCCAGTGTAGATAAATCACAATCTAGAACACAAAGGTTTAAGGTGAGACAGGCAAGATTTAATAGTTCAGTTTTGTTTATTGTCATGTACAGAGGCAGAATGAAAAGCTTGTGTTCCGTGCTATCCAGTCAGCAGAAAGACAATACATGATTACAATCGAGCTATTTCCAATGTACAGATACATGATAAGGGAATAGCATTTAGTGCAAGGCACTGCCAGTAAAGTTCAATCAAAGATGGTCCGAGGGTCACCAATGAGATAGATAGTAGTTCAGGACTGCTCTCTAGTTGTGATAGGATGATTTAGTTGCCTGATAACAGCTGGGAAGAAACTGTCCTTGAAACTGAAGGTGTGCTTTTTCACAATTCTATACCTTTTGTCTGATGGGGGAAGGGAGAAGAAGGAGTGGCCAGGGTGCGACTCATCCTTGATTATGCTACTGGCCTTGCTGAGGCAGCGTGAGGAATAAATGGAGTCAATAGAAAGGAGGTCGGTTTGTGTGATGGTCAGCTCAGTCACTCAGGCCTGGTGGGCTGGCAGCTCAGTCATTTAGGCCTGGTGGGCTGGCAGCTCAGTCACTCAGGCCTAGTGGGCTGGCAGCTCAGTCACTCAGGCCTGGTGGGCTGGCAGCTCAGTCACTCAGGGCTGGTGGGCTGGCAGCTCAGTCACTCAGGGCTGGTGGGCTGGCAGCTCAGTGACTCAGGGCTTGTGGGCTGGCAGCTCAGTGACTCAGGGCTGGTGGGCTGGCAGCTCAGAAACTGCCAGATATTCTGCCCAAAACAGGTGTGAAACTCTAAGAGAGAGAAGGGGAGGAGGGTTGAGAATCAATTGTAGACATTTTTCATATATTTCTGCAGATCACAGCACTGAAGGAGGAAAGTCTATCCTGGCCTGGACCTCACAGGGAGCCAATGAAGGGAGGGAGAAAAATACTGGGGTGAGGTTTAATACTTGCAGGAGGAATACTGATGGACTGAAGGGACTAGTACAGGCCTGATGGGCTGAATGGACTTAAAAGAAATCTGAGTGAAATCTCAGTGAAAGGCCCTTTTTCTGTGCCTTTCCTGGCCTGGCAGCGCATTTTGGGCCAAAGTGCTCTTCCTGGGCTAATACGGGCATTTTGGGGAAAAAAGGGACTGGTTTCTTGGCTAATAGGGGCCTTGTGGGCTGAAATGAATGGTTTCGGGCAGGCCAAAGAACTAATTTCATTTCATTTCCATTGCCATTTCAGTTTCAAACACAGGGCAGGCCAAACAATTCTTCTCATTTTCATTTCATTTACTTTCCATTGCCATTTCAGATTCAAGCACAGGGCAGGCCAAACAACTCATCTAATTTTCATTTCATTTCATTTCCATTGCCATTTTAGTTTCAAGCACAGAACAGGCCAAACAACTCATTTTATTTTCAATAAGGGCTAACAAATCATTTATTGCAAGTACATTGCAGACTCACAGTTCAGTAGGCTCGTAGTTCAGTTGACTCACAGCAGAATCGCAGTTGTGGCCATTCCCTCGCGATCTTCCAGAGTGACTGACACTTCCTGGCATCTGGGGTTTTATAGTCCTGCCCCCCCCCCCCCCCCCCGGAAGGGGCATTACTTTCATGGTGATTGACAAACGAGAGGACCAATCAGCTGATCTCAAGATTTTTTTAACATTCATACATTTTTTTATTGTTCATCAGTCGGAAAAATCCTCAGGGCTGCCTCAGTGGAGGTGGACTGTGTATAAGATGGCCAAAAATCATAGCGATATAGGATATCATTTTTTCTAAAATCAATATAAAGCGCAGACAGGAAGTGGGCAAGATGAGACTTTTAGTTATATAGATGGGTCTAATGTGGGCAAATGGAACTAACCTAAATGGGGCATCTTGGTCGGCATAGACAAGTTGTGCCTACGGGTCCATTTCCATCATAATTTTTAATTGATGGAAACGTTTGTGGTGTCAGAACACAAGGCATTTACTGCAGATTACCCATCCCTTTTAGTTGCAGTAGCTACGTGACAAGTTCAGTTGAGTTTCTCGACAATGGTGAATCTCAGGATGTTGATGACAGAAATCCCCACAGTGGGAATGTGGGAGGTCTGGCACATTGGGATGGCGGTGTGAGGAACCCTGTACCGCTCCAAGTGAGACTCCCAAGACCAACTGCTTACCTGGGTGAAAGGACATCAACCTTAAACGTTAACTCTGTTTCTTCTTCCAAACACACTAACCTGCCTAACCTGCTGAGTGGACAAAGTTCTTTTTAACAGCTAAAAATGTATTTTTGTTACTGCTAAAATTACCAAATGCTGGTTGTTACATTGTTTAATTGAGTTAAGAGTGAATCCAAGCAATTGCTTGTCAATTTTTATTACCTCCGCAGTGTGACTAACAGCCTTAAAGAGACAGTATTCTTAAAGAGACTGTATTCTTAAAGAGACAGTGGTGTCTGATTACTGTGGGGCACTCCATCTGCTATAACCAAAATACATTATAAAGAGGGCTGTAACAACAAGGGCTTACTGTATTACCATTTCGTAGCGCAAAGGCACAGCAGAAAAATAATCTTAAATTTGTAAACTCACCATGCAATAAGCATTAATATGTTCTATGAGCGGCAACTATTCACTGGATAGTTGACAGTTGCTTGTTTTCGCCCCAGCTATTACCATCCCTTATGCATTTAAGCTTCAAATGGCAAATGTTTGCAGAGAGTGTGTGGTGCTTGCTGAGTTTTTTTTTCTCGCTTCATAGTTTCTGGGCAAACCAACGGTTTCCAGTTGAATTTTTTGACTGAAGCCTCTGCATGCCTGCTGAGATCTTCAACCCCAGACTGGTAACAGTTTGTTGGCTTTGTGTGGTCACTACTCATTCCCTTGGCATTGAATGTGACTGGGTGAATGCGGAGTGACCACACATAGCACAAGTCTGTGGGCAGACTGGGGTTGCAGCTTTCAGCTTTTTCACTCAAGACATCCAGGGAGCAATTTCCAAACTGAAGTATAATGCATTTGGAACACCTCAGCAAATGAGGCAATGAAGGCTTTTGCTTACGACAAGATTGAGGCAGCATTCAAGCTTGGGCTGATAGGTAGCATTTGCAACTCAAATGCTGAGCAATAAACTCCTTTAACAAAAGAGAGAGAGTGTAGAATCAAGGAACTGCAGATGCTCGATTACAAAAATAAAAGGCATAAAGTGCTGGAGTAACTAACCGTGTCAGGCAGCATCTCTGTAGAACAAGGATAGGTATCTAACAAGGGTCTCAGACTGAGGAAGGGTCCCAAACCAAAATGTCACCTATCCATGTCTGCCACGGATACCATCTAACCTACTGAGTTACTCCAGCATTTTGTGTATTTTTTAAAAACAAAAGTGATTCTAGCTCACAGCCCTCAACATCCAGAATAGAATAAAATAGAATGCCTTTTATTGTCATTTAAACAGCTTGGTTTGAACGGATTTGCATTTTCTACTTCCTTACATTACAAAAAAACCCCAAGACCCACACTTAACACACTTTACATAAACATCCATCACAGTGAATCTCCAACATCTCCTCACTGTGATGGAAGGCAAAGTCTTATATCTTCCCTTGGTTCTTCTCTCATGGTTCAGCAGTCCATTTGCAGCATCGAGGCTAACTGGGGCTCCCGATGTTAAAGTCCCCGACGGGTGATGGTAAGTCCCGCGGCCGTTATGCCGCGCCGGGCGATGTGAGGCCCCGCTCCGAGTTCTTTAAACCCTGCGATTCCAGCAGGAGAAGTTGCCGTTGCAGGAGCTCTGAAAAGCGGTCTCCCACCAGGGACCTGCGAGCTCTCGATGTTACCATCCACCGGGCCTGCGGCCGGAGCCTCAGAAACTCCGAAGTCGGGTCGCAGCCGCACACCACCACAACTCTTCCCCTTCCGAAGACGGCCAGCTCCGCGATGGCGAGCCCGCAGGCTCCGTGACTGGAACCCTCAGGTTGGTTCCAGTTGGAGGCCGCCGCCGGCTCCACGATGTTAGGCTCAATTACATCGGAGACCAGACAGGGAAAAAGTCGGGTCCCCGTACAGGGAAGAGACTAACGGTCCCATCCCCCCCCCCCCCCCCACATATACACAGCTAAAGAAAAATAATAAAAACTAGAGTTAAGACATACATTTAACGAGACAAAAAAAATTTTAAAAGACAGATGGACTGTAGTTGAGCCGCTGCCGTTAGGCGCTGCCTCACCACATCCAATCACAAAGCTCAGCGAATCTGCTATAAAGGTTCAGAGTTCAATAACTCTGTGGAGGATCATATCAAACCAACTGAGATTACTTTATGCACAACTAGTAAAAAGTGATTCAAAGCCTTCTCAAAGGTAATTAAAGAAGAGAATTAATGCTAAGGTTGCAGTCATTTCCCATATTTCACAAAAAAAGAGACATTTTTACAATTGTTGATAGCAGATCCCCTTCATGTCATCCACCAATTCCCTGCTTTCAGGTTTCAGCCCATTTGTGGAAAGAATTAATGACCATTTTCTCCAGGCAAACAATACGAATAACAAAAACATTGCCTTCTGGCCTCCACATCATTGATTCCAGTTTATTTCCAGCCATTATCTCAGGTTGTACTGTATTGTTTTAACTATAAGTCCAAGATGAGCCCCAGATACTATACCCTATCTATATCAACGATTGTCTACTTACATCTCCACGACATTGCCCATCCTTACCTCTACCTCAGCACATTTTCTAACTCAAGCTTCTCCATGCCTTGGTCATTCCTGGACTGATTATCACAATGCTCTTTGGGCCAACCGCCAAAACTCCATCAACAGCAGCTCAGTAAATCTGGCTGCTCTGAACCTAAGTGCATCAAGGTCCACTCACCATTTTCTTCACTGCAGCATCTCTGGAGAGAATAAATGGGTGACATTTTGGGTCGAGACCCTTCTTCTCCATCTGAAGAACAGTCTCAACCCGAAACATCATCCATTCCTTCTCTCCAGAGATGCAGCCTGTCCCGCTGAGTTACTCCAGCATTTTGTGTGTATCTTCAGAGCAAACCAGCATCTGCTGTTCTTTCCTACACTTTTCGTCACTGAGTTCAGTTCCCCCAATGTATCCAATTAAAAATTCTTAGGACTAGAAAGCCACATCTTTCATGCATGTTTTAATATTAAAACACTCATATGTCTATAATTTATACATTTAACACTTCTGTATTTTTATGCCAGTGAACTCAATGCTATATCTTGCATTTACCATGAAAACAAAGATAAGATTCATTTAATTGTGCATTAAAATGAAAAAGGAAGTTTTATTCAAAGGAGAAATAATCTAGCATTTTTAGAATCCATTTTGCATTATCACTGGTTTTATTTTACTGATTTCACATTGTGTGATTTAGGCTTAGTTAACAATATTTGACAGCGTAGCTCCAGCCACTCTCATGAGATTAATTAAACCAAATTAAATGTATTGTCAATTGCAATCTTTGAATTTTTTAATAAAACTACAGTATCTGCTCTGCAGAAATAAACTAAGAATGACATTACACAAATTTGTAGGATTTCCTGCATTTGAATATGCTTGTTGAAGAATGAAGCCCAACTCTTACTGTGAAGTTTATCAATATCAGATATAAAATGACTCCCCTCCGGCATTGCCATCAGTGAGAAGATAGTTTTATGGAAAGATGAAGCACAGTTTTAATTTGTGAACATAACATACCTGGCACAACTCCTAGTTGAACCCTTGGCTTTGTAAACTGCCATGGATATATTCATCAATTCACATAAATGGAAGCATAGAAGGATCCCATACAGGTCTAGGTATTCTCAGCGTAGCTTGTTTCTTTTTATCATCTTTGTTGTCATCTTACTATATTGTTATTTCCAAGTATCTTTTACAATATTTTTGAATAGATTATATTACACCTTATATTAATTGATGACTGCTTTTGTCTGCAATAGCTATAAGGTCATAAGTAATAGGAGCAGATTTAGACCATTCAGCCCATCAAGTTGACTCTGCCATTCAATCATGGCCGATCTATCTCTCCCTCCTAACCCCATTCTCCTACCTTCTCCCCATAACCCCTGACACGCCCGCTAATCAAGAATCTATCTGCTTTAAAAATATCCATTGACTTGGCTTCCACAGCCTTCTGTGGCAAAGAATTCCACAGATTCACCACTATCTTAACAAAGCTTCCTATTCTTATTCCTCTTCTTATAGAAATGGTTTTGTTACCAAAGCCTTCCTCCATCACAATTCTAGCATTAATGGTATTTTGTTCTATCCTGTTACAATGGAGCTACACTTTCACTGTCCTTTCAAATCTTCCTATAACTTTAACCTTTTTTATTAGATGCGATCTTAATAGTCAGTGCTCTAATTAATGCAATCCAAAGATTTCTCATCATAACTGATTCTCTCCACCTATTTTCACCATAATAGCATTGAACCTTTCTCAAAGCTTCAATATTCCAGGACAAAGTTAAGTTTGGATAATATAGATGAACCACGGCCTTACATTTATTAGCATCATATGACCTCAGGATGTCAGTACTTAAAAAATGTGCCTCCTACTATATTGTAGGAAACAAGGCATTTAATTTGTACACAAACGACCCTGTAAACACCATAGAGATACTGATCATTTAAATTATTTTCTCATTTTCTCAGACTTTTCTTTTAAGATTGTTTCACTGTTCACTGTAGAAGGCTTTGAACCCTCAGTTTCCTGTGATGGAGTGGAGGACATCCACAGAGCCAAACCTGAGGCCCTGCAGTGAGTCATTACCACCTCCTTTTTTATTTACATTTGCACAATATTTAATTGACAAATTGAAATTGAATAACCGCATTGTACAAAATCTGTCCTGCCTCATAACATCCTATGTCCCCATCCCTCCCCCTCCCCCCCCCCCCCCCCCCCCCCCCCACACCAAATGCACAATATCTCTAAACAAGCTGAAGAACCATTTTTTATATTAACCTCACCCTGGTCACAGGTTTTGGATCACACTATCAGGTAGGTTTATAGTTCAATCGGTATTTAACATTGTTCCAGAAAACCTCATCTAAAATCAATCAGCTATTCAATTAAGTTTAAAGATTTTTCTAATAGTGATAGTTTATATTGGCACCTCACAAGGCTGGGGACATTTTATTTACAGCACGGAAACAGGCCATCTCGGCCCTTCAAGTCCGTGCCGAACAACTTTTTTCCCTTAGTCCCACCTGCCTGCACTCATACCATAACCCTCCATACCCTTCTCATCCATATGCCTATCCAATTTATTTTTAAATGATACCAACGAACCTGCCGCCACCACTTCCACTGGAAACTCATTCCACACCGCTACCACTCTCTGAGTAAAGAAGTTCCCCCTCATGTTTCCCCTAAACTTCTGTCCCTTAATTCTAAAGCCATGTCCTCTTGTTTGAATCTTCCCTATTCTCAAAGGGAAAAGCTTGTCCACATCAACTCTGTCTATCCCTCTCATCATTTTAAAGACCTCTATCAAGTCCCCCCCTTAACCTTCTGCGCTCCAGAGAATAAAGACCTAACTTATTCAACCTATCTCTGTAACTTAGCTGTTGAAACCCAGGCAACATTCTAGTAAATCTCCTCTGTACCCTCTCTATTTTGTTGACATCCTTCCTATAATTGGGCGACCAAAATTGTACACTGTACTCCAGATTTGGTCTTACCAATGCCTTGTACAATTTTAACATTACATCCCAGCTTCTATACTCAATGCTCTGATTTATAAAGGCTAGCATACCAAAAGCTTTCTTTACCACCCTATCTATATGAGATTCCACCTTCAAGGAACTATGCACGGTTATTCCCAGATCCCTCTGTTCAACTGTATTCTTCAATTCCCTACCATTTACCATGTACGTCGTATTTTGATTTGTCCTGCCAAGGTGTAGCACCTCACATTTATCAGCATTAAACTCCATCTGCCATCTTTCAGCCCATTTTTCCAACTGGCCTAAATCACTCTGTAGACTTTGGAAATCCTCTTCATTATCCACAACACCCCCTATCTTGGTATCATCTGCATACTTACTAATCCAATTTACCACTCCTTCATCCAGATCATTGATGTACATGACAAACAACAAAGGACCCAACACAGATCCCTGAGGCACCCCACTAGTCACCTGCCTCCAACCCGACAAACAGCCATCTACCATTACCCTCTGGCTTCTCCCATTCAGCCACTGTTGAATCCATCTTGCTATTCCTGCATTTATACCCAACAGTTGAACCTTCTTAACCAACCTTCCATGAGGAACCTTGTCAAAGGCCTTACTGAAGTCCATATAGACAACATCCACTGCTTTACCCTCGTCAATTTCCCTAGTAACCTCTTCAAAAAATTCAAGAAGATTAGTCAAACATGACCTTCCAGGCATAAATCCATGTTGACTGTTCCTAATTAGACCCTGTTTATCCAGATGCTTATATATATTATCTCTAAGTATCTTTTCCATTAATTTGCCCACCACTGAAGTCAAACTAACTGGTCTATAATTGCTAGGTAATTGTTATATGGTTATTTTTTAATGTAATGTTTCCAAAAAAATGTTCCAGTTAATCTTTGTCTGTTTTATAAAATATGTTTGACTCTTGCTTATAAGTAGTAAAGGCACTAGTATTATTGTTAACTTGCATTCTTACTGAGGATGTTATTATGACCTCCCTACATGAGCTCTTCTGTGAGATTGATCTGTAATTAGTAAAACTCCAGTTAATGAGGTTTCATCAGTAGTTGCAATGATCACAAGAATTTCATAGTCTGCCTCCACCACATCTCTAGCGTTAATAGTACTTCATTCTATGCTGTTACAGATCAGTGGAGCTACACTTTAATTGTCCTTTCAAATCTGTCTATTACTTTTCACTCGTGTATTCGATGCTATCTTTATGCACTCTGGTATAATTAATGCAATCCAAAGGTTTCTCATCATAACTAAATCCTCACTACCTATTTTCACCCTAACACTATTGTACCTTTCCCATCGCTCCAATATTCCTGAAACAAAGTTATGCTTAAAATTCAGATAATGTAGCCAAACCAGTGTCTTACATTTATGAGCACCATATGACCTGTGCAGTTAATATACAATTCCTTAGGATCTTTCTTATTATCTTTTCTTCTCTAATTCTAATGTCAGTGACCTTGTTACATAACATATAATCAATCATCTAATTCTCTTTAACCATTGTGATTGATATTATGGAGCAGCAGCAAATTGAAAGCTCAAATCAACTGAAAATCAAACAACTGCAGTTGCTGGGAAACGTGAAATAAAAGTGAAAGATGCTGGAATTACTGAGCATTTCAGGCAGTATCTATAGAAGATGAAACAGGATCATTTTATTCATGGAACACCCTTCATCAGAACTGGAAATGTGAGGAATGTTTTAAATTGCAGTGTGGATTGGGAAGGGATGATTTGGACAAGTGATGGTTTGGAAAGGGTGAAGCCAAGTTAATGCCCTGATATATTATTAACTAAACTGTCTGGTTGGTATGTTAATGAGGGACATGTAAAGGATGTGAAATGCAGTCAGAGTTTTCTGTACAGAACTGATACCAAAAGAAAACTGTTGGAAAAACCCAGTAGATTTTGCTTGGGTAGTTTACACCCCAGTGGTATGAACATTGACTTCTCCAATTTCAGGTAGTCCTTGCTTTCAACCTCTTTCCCCTCCCCTTTCCAGCTCTCCCACAGCCCACTGTCTCTGCCTCTTCCTTTCTTCTGCCTGCCCCCCCCCCCCCCATCCCCTCATCAGTCTCACCGGAGTGGCAGAAGCAGACATAAAAAGTAGTATCAATAATGCTAGAGTGGTGTTTAACTTGCTCAGGAAGATCTGGAGCTCAAAATACATCTCAATCAACACCAAAATATGCATCTTTAACTCAAATGTGAAAAAGGTTATGCTGTATGGATTGGAAACATGGAAAACAACAAAACCAAATACAAACAGGCTGCAAACATTCATTAACACCTGCCTTAGGAGAATACTTAACATCTGGTGGAGAGACAAAGTAAGCAATGTGGACCTGTGGAAAAGAACAAGCTAGGAGCCCATTGACTTACAAATTCGAAGGAGAAAATGGAGTTGGATTGGACACACCCTCAGGAAACCTGCCACAAACATCACCCGGCAAGCCCTGAAATGGAACCCCCAAGGAAAAAATAAAAGAAGTCACCACAGGAACAGCTGGAGAAGAAGTGTCCAGACAGAAATGTCTGTGAGTGGGCTCAACTGGGGAGATCTCAAAAGAACTGCCAACAACCGAGTGAGGTGGAGGACATTTGACAATGGCCTATGCTCACTAGAGGAGCAAAGGGCTTAAGAATAAAAATAATATTCTGCTGCTTACTGGTCAGAGAAAGGAAACGGCAGTTTTGTTCCAGCAAGGTAGACACGTGTGGAAGTTAGTTGCTTGGTGCCTGATTGAAATTCTACCCGGCCCAGTGCAGAAGTTTGTAGATCAGCCCATAGGCATGGGCTTGACTCTCTCTTAAGGAGTAAAAGTCAACAGTTTGGATGAAAAAGGAAGGAAAATCTATGCTCAATAAATCTTTGAAAAGTGGACAGAAAACCTTCCTTTCCAGTTAAAGCTCATTCAATGTCAAATCAAAGTGACGCAAGGCTTTTGCCACCTTCTGAAGGCCAGATTTTACTAAGATTAGCACATCAAATTCAGCATAGACATAAAGCAGAAACCACTTTGTGCTGACTTTGAACGTGGAGAATGAGTGCATGCTATTGACATTGCAACATTGTGAACAGAAAACACTTGTAGGAGGATAGCACTATGGAACTGGCACCATGCAGTTGATTTTATTTCCTTTAACACACCTCCAGCAAAAATAATAAAGTATGCAGAAAAATAGAGCTAGCACCCTATGTTAACTAGGGGCAAAGCGTGACTTGGCAGTGCCATATTTTGGAAGGTATTAGATAAAGTAAGAATCTAAGATATTGGCACATCCATCTGGTACGAATAATATGGATGTCATTTCGTACGAGCCTATTTCTTATGAACATTTGCAGAACAGACAATTCTTGCTATTGTCAGAATGTAATCCTTATTTTTCACCAGTGCTGACTTTTGGAAGCAATGTTGTAGCCAACATTAGGGCAGTGAGGTGACACAACTAGCTGAGCTGCTGTCTCAAATTGCTCCTGTGTAAGTGGGTGGCAGGAAAATCAGTGCAGGAGGTGATGGACCTGGAAAGAAATTGCAGCTTAAAAAGTTGCTGGGAAATGTGGCAAAATCGTCTGGATGGATTGTTTTGAGTCCTGGCATGAACTGAATGGACCAAATTATCCCCTCCTCTGTCATTGTGAAATATGAAAATTCTCTCATGCATCAGATGAAAAAATGTATGTTGCTCCTGCAGAAACCAAGTGCTCTCAAACATGGGTTGTGGGGAACAGTTCAAAGGCAGCAGAGTGGGACAAACTGCTTGAAAAGATGAGTGACAAGGGCTCTCAGCAGGAACAGTATCCCCAGAGCTTACAGGAAGCAATTAATCTGTAGGACCTTCAGCAAGGGCGACACAGTGGTGCTGGTGGTAGAGCCACTGTCTCACAGCGCCAGACACCTGGGTTTGATCCTGACCTTGGATGCTGTCTGTCTGGAGTTTGCTCCTTCTTCCTGTGACTACGTGGGTTTTCTACAGGTACTTTGGTTTCGTCCCACAACCCAAGGACGTGCGGGTTTGTAGTTTGATTGGCTGCTTTGGTGGGTCAAAGTGACGGATTTGATGGGTCAAAGTGCCTGTTTCCATGCTGTATCTCTCAATAAATAAATAAAGCCACTATGTGTGAGATGTGTGTGCATACTCCAAGATGTCTTCATCAAAATCAACTACCTCTTGCAGTAAACCAGAGCAGGGCAAGGACTGCATTGTCAGTGATTGCCATTGTGCTATTGAAAATTAACGTGCACAATTCTGTCTTCTTCCTTGGAAGCGGGAGACATGAGCAACATTTCACTGTTTGCATAAGGAATGTCACAGATGTTCCCTAGTCTAAAACGGGTCAAAGTGCCTGTTTCCATGCTGTATCTCTCAATAAATAAATAAAGCCACTATGTGTGAGATGTGTGTGCATACTCCAAGATGTCTTCATCAAAATCAACTACCTCTTGCAGTAAACCAGAGCAGGGCAAGGACTGCATTGTCAGTGATTGCCATTGTGCTATTGAAAATTAACGTGCACAATTCTGTCTTCTTCCTTGGAAGCGGGAGACATGAGCAACATTTCACTGTTTGCATAAGGAATGTCACAGATGTTCCCTAGTCTAAAACGGTTAGCCACATTCCTTTCTCATTTGTCCCAGATCAAGAGGTGAACAGATATGCAACCTCATAAAAACTGCAGGCTTTCCATTGCTGTGCAATTTTGCAGGTACAAATGTTAATTACGTTTTCTACCAGGACTACAGTCTAAAGGACATTGGTCATTCTGTCCGGTTCCTCCACCAAGAACTCAAATGCAACGCCTTGAAACTGTGACACTTATTCCTTCCCAAGTTATGCTATGGTTGAAAGTTTTCAAGGACAATTTAAGCAGTGGTATGATTCCAGCGCCTGTTCCAGCCACAGTTCTTCCTCTTTAAAAAGGTGCATGATGACGTTACGATCGGAGGATAAATTTAATTGCCATTATATACTCAAGGTATTGGTACTCTATTGGAGTATCCAGCCAATATGGTTGGCACTAACTTGACAGTCATTATTATCTTCCGGCAGCACAATGTTGGCATGCTGCCTGCATTACACTGAACAATGAGAGTTAAAAATACATCATGATTTCCACATCAGTTTCTGGAAGCTATTGGATTCTGTTCGACTGCACTTTATTATTAAACCTCACAATGTTCCTCACTGCTCTGGTTGTTTATATTGCTTGCCTCTTGAGCAGTTACCTGTAAGTTCACCATGCAACCAATCCATCAAACTGGGGTTAACTCGATTTGTAACACAAATTCAGATCCATTAAAACTTAACTGATTTAACCCAGCTTCAATGGCAAAGCAGCAATGCATGGGTTAGTTTGTAGATTATTTATGCAAACAAAGAAGGAAAACCAGGTCATAAGATTTTTGATGGTACAAGCATTGTGGCATTATTCAGGCATACTTGGATTGATGTGGGAAATACACTCGCATTTTCAATTTATGTGAGTGTATGCAATATTCAAATACTGTTGTGCACAGATATCTATTATGGTTGAGAACTCCTGATTTATATTGTGTCTGTGTGGCTGGTCCCCGTAGACACTTTCAGCAGCTGCCCTCTTAATATGGATAAGTCAGTTGAGCAACCCATTCATCTATCTTTGGCTTTTCTCCCTCTGAGCTATCGAGAATATGTTAATAACTTTCCTTAAGCTTTTATTTTAATGCAGTCATTGACATTTGAGATAAGTAGATTAATGCTTGCATTAAAATGGTACAAATGAGCTTTTGTGCTACTTTTTTAAAACTGTTTTATACGCAGCAAGTAGAGGTAATTAGATTCATTTGCCTTGAACCTTTAATTATAGAAGCCTCCAAGCTAATGTTAGCACTAACTATCTTGGAGTTTAAACTGAGTTTTTGTTATGTCAGGAAATCAACTCATCGCATTAAAAGAAGTGATGCTTCTGGATTTTAATAACAGGAGAGTGATTGAGCCATTTAACCAAACTATACTCATGGCACCCATTCATAAGACAAAACATGTCTGAATAGTTGTGATTAATATTTACAAGATGTGGGAAATATTCTTAAAACATGTAGAGTATAAATAGATCAAACCTCATTAAATATAGCCAAATTAATCATAAATCAGCAAATATCAGTGTAAATATTTTGACTGGGTTTGTTATTATTTAGGCTGTGTCATCAATGAACAGGTCAGAACATAGAAAGATACAGCAAAGGAGCAGGTTATTTGGTACATAATGTCTGCACCGACCATGATGACAGTCTAAAATAGTAAGATTAAATGAGAACTTACCAGTTTGAAGTTTGATCTTTATTTTATGAGGAGTTACGATGAGGGATTACGTGAAGAACCCTGTCCAGCCGCACGTGCGCGTCTTACTTCAAAGTAGCAGAGTGAAATCACAGGTAATAATGACTGAAGTATAATAGTAAGATAACAGAAGACTAGAACTACCAGATGATATTTATGAGGGTTGGGAGCGGAGGGCACGTAATCCCTCATCGTAACTCCTCATAAAATAAAGATCAAACTTCAAACTGGTAAGTTCTTGTTTAATCTTACTATTTTACTTCGGAGTCACGTGAGTGAGTACGTGAAGGTTTCAAAGCTCCGTGATTTCATTCCGCAGACCCAAATCCGGCGTTCACACTGTATTGATTGACTCAAATCGTTAAATAATCAATAATGCATCAATCATAACATTGTTTAAATGAATTAATGGTTTATTTACAAAAGAAAACAATAGCAACCCCTCTATCTCAGGGGGAAACTATGACAGAACTCAGATTCAGCAAACACCCCCAGCCTTGCAATCGGCTTATGATAGAATTTCTGGAAGGTCAGCTCACTGGCCACCCTGCTGCCATGAGGCTATGGTCTATAGGCACGTCCATCACCCTGGCCGCGGAAGTTGATGCCACCCTGGTAGAATGAGATTTGAATTTATCAGTATCAATCCCAGCACTTCCCAGAACCTGCTTTAGCCACCTTGAAATTGTTTGCACCGACACCTTATTGTGTGTTTTTTTGTAGCTAATAAATAATGCAGACTCTGTTCCTCGTAGGACTCTGGTAGCCTCAATGTAATGAGACAAATATGACACTACACACAGGCGAGCATCTGTTGGTTATGCTGAAAAATCAATCTTATATCCTGTCATACCTATTCTACTCTGTTTGAGCAGATCATAAACATAAAAAGTAATGGCATCTGCCGATACCTGCATTCTGTCTAGCCGTAGCTTCTGCAATGTCTGCACACGTTGGGCTGATACCAATACCATAAGCATGACTACTTTCATGTTTAGTTTGGCTAGAGATAGGCTTGTAACCGGAGTCCACTGGCAAAGGAGCATAAGGACTTTGCTCACATTCCAAATACCGGAATACCTGGGTGTAGGAGGATTAGAATTAAAAACTTCCTTCATAAATCTAGAGACTAATGGATGTGTCCCTACCGAATACAACACTGAACTCATGGGTAAATAAGAAAACAGAGCGCTTCTGGGTGTATTAATCGCACTATAGCTTAATTTTTGATCGAAGTAATGAGTGGACAAAAACTCCAGTACGTCTGGGATGCCTGCAGTCTGATATGAGATATTCTGCTGTAGGCAGAATACTTCCCACTTCCTTATCGAGGTGATGTACTGCTTCTGAGTACTATCCCTGCAGGCCGACGTGAGAACATCCACGGTACGATCAGACAGTCCTCTCCCCAGGTATGGCCTCCTTAAAATCTTCAAATTAACAGATCAATATGATCATGTAAAGGATGTTGGTCGCCAGTTACCGGGTTCACCAGTAGGTGTTTATGTTTGGGAATAATCATGTGAGGCTGACTAGCCATCTGCAATACGAGAGGGAACGATGCCTGGGTAGGCCAATCTGGCACTCTAAACATCCAGATGGTGTCTTCATTGTTGCTGGGGATTTTAACCAGGCCAACATGAAGACTGTTCTCCCACATTACTACCAGCATGTAGACTTTGCAACCAGGGGAATCAATACACTGGACCTAGCCTACACTAACATCAAGAAGGCATTCAAGGCAGTCCCCCGCCCCCACCTTGGCTCCTCAGACCATATCTCTGTGATGCTAATTCCTGCATACAGGCCCCTGCTGACCCGAGAAAAACCTACTGTGAAGCAGGTTAGGGTCTGGCCAGAGGGATCTATGGCAACACTACAGGACTGTTTTGAATGCACGGACTGGGACGTGTTCAAGAAGGCTGCAACTGTCAGCCAACACATCAACCTAGAGGAGTATGCTGCGTCCGTGTCTGCTTACATGGAGAAGTGCATTGAGGATGTCTGTGTCACCAAGACCATCACTGTACGGGCCAACCAGAAACCCTGGATGACCACAGAGGTACGTGGAATGCTGAGAGCACGTAATGCCGCGTTTAAATCAGGCGACGTGGTGGCACTCAGATCCGCAAGAGCCAACCTGAACCGAGTCGTCAGGCTGGCCAAGCGTGCCCATGGTCAGAAAATCCAGAGCTTCTTCCATGACCCCAAGAACACCAAGCGCATGTGGCAGGGAATCAAATCAATCACGGACTATAAGACTGCTTCACCACCCTGTGATGACAACATTGAGTTCCTCAATAAACTCAACAACTATTTTGGTCGGTTCGAGGCACTAAATAACACACCTGCAAGCAAAGGTATTCCTCATTGTGAGGAAAAGGCACTCAGTCTTGACATAGTGGATGTTCGGAGGTCCCTAAAAGGAGTGAACGCGCGAAAGGCGGCAGGCCCTGATAACATACCAGGGCGGGTGCTCAGGGAATGTGCTGATCAGCTGGCACATATCCTTACGGACATATTTAACACCTCGCTGAACCAGGCGGTCGTCCCATTATGTTTCAAGACTGCCACCATCATACCTGTGCCAAAAAAATTTCAACATACAATGTCTCAATGACTACCGCCCTGTAGCACTCACCCCCATAATGATGAATTGCTTCGAGAGGCTGGTCAGGGACCACATCACCTCCAGACTCCCCTCCACACTCGACCCATACCAGTTTGCTTATAGGCCAAACCGCTCCACAGAGGACGCTATATCCTCCGTGCTCCATCTGAGCCTGGAACATTTAGAGGAGAAAAACACCTATGTGCGAATGCTGTTCGTGGATTTCAGTTCAGCATTCAACACCATTATCCCCCAGCACCTGATAAGCAAACTGGTTCCATTGGGCCTCGGCACCCCCATGTGTAACTGGCTACTGGACTTCCTCACTGACAGACCTCAGTCTGTGAGGGTTGGAAATAACACCTCCAATACCATCTCTCTAAGCACCGGCTCCCCTCAGGGCTGTGTCCTGAGTCCACTGCTGTTCACCCTGATGACTCACGACTGTTGTGCCAGGTTTAAGTACGCAGATGACACAACAGTGGTGGGCCTCATCAGGGACGACAATGAGCTGGCTTACAGTGAGGAGGTGAAACAACTGGTGGACTGGTGCAATACGAACAACCTGATCCTGAATGTCGAGAAAACAAAGGAGATTATCGTCGACTTCAGGAAAACCCGGCACAGTCCCACACCACTTCACATCAATGACAGCGATGTGGAGGTGGTCAGTAGCACAAAGTTCCTGGGGGTGCAGGTCACTAACAGTCTGACCTGGTCGACTAACATCTCATCAACTGTTAAGAGAGCGCAGCAGCGGTTGCACTTTCTGCGCCGGATGAGAAGAGCTCATCTCCCCCATCCCATCCTCACTACTTTCTACAGGGGCACCATAGAGAGTATTCTGACCAGCTGTATCTCTGTCTGGTTTGGGGACTGTAGAGCCTCCGACTGGAAGTCTGTGCAGAGAGTGGTGAGGACAGCGGAAAAAATCATCGGGACCTATCTCCCCTCAATCGGGGATATTGCGACCAAACGCTGTGTGTCTAAGGCCAGCAGTATCATAAAGGACCCCACACATCTCCATCACGGACTGTTCACTCTGCTGCCCTCGGGAAAAAGATACCGCAGCATGAGGAGCAGAACATCAAGGTTCCGCAACAGCTTCTTCCCACGAGCCATCAGACTCCTGAATGCCATGTAAATGGGCTGCCACTATTGTCTATTTATCCTTTTCATACATACCTATCCTTCGGTTAATTTATTGTGTTGCACAGGGAGCCAAATGCAACGTAATTTCGTTTGGAACTGCATATATCAATGTATTTCTAAATGACAATAAAGTTTGTTTGACTTTGACTTGAAACTGGCTACCTGTCTAACTGAAGGTCGTTGCTCACTAAGGAGGTTGACACAATCCTCAATTAACTGCTGCCTTTTGTCCCTGGGCAAGGTCACTAACATGTGATCCAAATTAATGGTAAAGCCCAAGTAATCAATAATTTTAACTGGTGATAATTTGGATTTATCTGGATGAATGATGAACCCCAAATGTTCAAAAGCGAGTTTAACAATTGAAACAGATGATTCAGCTGCAGTCCGAGTCTTCCCGATAATCCAAATAGGCCATTACAATATGCCCCTGAGCTCGGAGTAGCCCTAGAACAGGTTTCAACTATTTGGTAAATAATCTAGGAGCTGAAGTTAACCCATTAGGCAATGCTTTGAATTGCCAGAACTGACGCAGCCAGGAAAATTTCAAATACCTCCTATCATCACAATGAACAGACACTGAGTAATATGCATCCTTCAAGTCTATGCTGGCCATATAACACTCTTTGGAAACTAGTTGTTTAGCAGTAGAAAAAGTTTCCATTTTGAAATGCCTATAGCATACAAAGGAGGTCAAGCTCGTCAGGTCCAGAATGATTCTACATCCCCCAGTCTTTTTAGACCGAGGAAAAATACTTTACACAAACTGACGGTTTTGACGAACTGACTTCTCAATAACCCCTTTTTTGTGTAATATGTTAAGTTCTGCTTGTATGTGCATATTCTCTTCTTGTGAAAATATGAGTTTCCGACTTGGAACATGCTGACTGAGTGGGCACATAGTAGGGTAAAATTCAACTTTAACCCCCTCTATACTGCTCAGTATAAATGAATCTGATGTTATCTCCTGCCATTGTTTGAGAAACATGTGTAATCTGCCCCCAATTTGAATATCTAGTTCACTTGATTTATATTCCTTAGGAGCAAAATCTCTCACCTGCACATGTCCTGGCTGCCCTTTGTAGGGAAATTCATCCTTACCCTCATGCCTGTGGCAGGCTGCCAGCTCCGGGTTTATGAAACTGAGTGGCTCGTCCCTTCCCCGGTGTCTGTGATGGTACCCCGCCGATAAGGAAAGACCCTTTTTCCTGGTTTGCCACTTGGCTTGATGAGGCCCATGGTTCTTGCATCCTCATGTAGTTCTTTAACTCGCCTAGTGAGATCCTTGCCAAACTAAAGGTTAGGCGGTTGTGCGCTAGTCGGCTTACATAGTGATGCCAGTTTTGGGTTTATGACTGGGCGTATAGCACTCCTCCTTATATTATTAATTTCAAAGAATGCACTACACAGGAGTCCCAGCACATCCTGATGGGCTTCTGTCATGTGCCCCATGTCTACAGTAGTTGCAAATGCAATAAGCCCTGCTGAAAGCAATTTAAGTACTTTTTGAAACTTCAACTCCTGCATCCTTACTGAAACCCCCAACTGTGTCCATATGAGATGGTTCACCATCGGCACTTTTAACAAACCACAATTAATTGGGGCTTCATATTTTTTAGCCACCTCGTCCATAGCCAATTCTTGAAGCTGATCTGAGAGCATATATTGAATGGCTGCTGCCAATTCTTCCCCTAACAGCTCTCCTGCTTCTCTGGGGACTGCAAATTTCTCCGCTATATTTGGAATGATTTCTAGTTCCGCCCTTGTGGCTCTCCCCAGCCACTGATTCGGCGCCAGTGTATTGCTGAGCCAGTATACCCTCCTCTTCAAAAGATGGGTAGTCTTGCACCCCTATTGCAGGCGCTGCTAGCACAGGCTCTCCAATAGCCTGGCGTGGGCACCACTCCTCCTCCCGGAGTGCGTCCCTATTGAGCATCTTTTGTAATAAGACCTCGACCTGGGAGAGCCGTGAGCAAACGGTCTCTCCTTGTGAAGGTAAAACCTCCAGGCCCGACTCTGGGTCAACGGGCCTATTCGATTTCGAAGTTGCCTTGCCCCCATGGATTGGAATTTCAGAAGAGTAAATGGTAGGATACCTGGAGGTTTAGAAGAACAGAGGTGTTTTTGAGTGTATGATAGACACAAAATGCTGGAGTAACTCAGCGGGATAGGCAGCATCTCTGGAGAGAAGGAATGGGTGACGTTTTGGGTCGAGACCCTTCTTCAGACTGATGTCAAGGGAGTGAGTGGTACATAGATAAGAAAGTGTATAGATGAGGAAGGTGTTTTGAAGTGTATGTCTTCAGATCCCTGTAGGTGTAAGGTTTGATCTCTCAGGTGAGTAATAAGGCATACAGAATACTTGAATCCTTGACTGTTAGAAAAGAGATGTTGTGGTAGGTCAGTGAAAATACTGAGTATTTAGATATCCAGCATCTGCAGTTGTTTTAAGACCAAATGCTTTTTTTTTTTAACATTATGCCCCATAATGAATACTTTCAGAAATTCATCTGAGCATCCCTTGGCACCTGAACATAGTCAGTACAACATTGAAGGATGTGATAACACAAATTTTGTTAAAAAAAGTATAACAACATTCAAAAGATATTTGCATGGGTACATGGATAGGAAAGGTTTGGAAGGACATAGCCCAGATGTGGGCAAATGGGACTCTTTTAGTTGGTGCATTTTGGTCGGCATGGACAAGTTGGGTTGAAGGACCTATTTCCATGCCATGTGACTCTATAGCTTTATGACTGACCAGTGCAGAGGAGATGTTGCTGGGGCCAGAGAGTTGTGGTTATGAGAGACTGACAGGACTGGGTTATATATTTCAAAAAAGGAGTCAAAAGAAAGATAAAATAATGGTGAGGAAAGTTTATTTTCATAAACAGAGAGGTAAACAATTGACAGATAATCCTGTCCATATACCCATGTAAATATTTTTTGAATGTTGTTATAGGTTTTTAAACAAAACTTGTGTTATCTCATTCTTCAATGTTGTTGTGACCAAGATTGTACTCAGTATTTTCAGTGACCTACCTCAACATCTCTTTTCTAACATTCAAGAGCAATTTTGCTTCGGTCATGTGAGTGACTACGTGAAGAAGCCCCGCAGGCGCATGCGCGTCATTACGTCCGACGCATGGCGCACCGACGGGCTGGAGAGTGCAGCTCCACCAGCGGTAAGTAGCAACCCGCAGGTAAGTCAATGTTAAACCTTCCCTGCGAGGATTTTAAACTCTGTAAGTCTGGATCGGGAGCCAGCGAGAGTTAGTGCTATGGAGGGTGTTGTAAATGTAACTGCCGTAGTAGGAGCGGAACGCGCGGGGACCGTGGTTACCGCTTATAGATCGGGTCGGGAGTTGACGACTGCGCTAATGCCGGCTCCGTGATTACCGCTTATTGATCGGGTTCGGAGATAACGGCTGTGGTAATGCCGGCTCCGATACCGGCTACTGTTTCTACCGGCAGCTCAACTGCCTCCATCAGTTCCAGTGCTTCAGGGCACTGAGGGCACTCCACCAGGGAGGAAGGCCAAAACAAAGTACTCTCAGGCTCATCTTATCTGATGGGTCTGATGATGTGGAAGACTCTCCTCCTTTTAATATAAAGGTATGGGGACGGCTGAACCAAATGGAAAAATGCTCCAAACTTAAAGAGCCATGTAAATTTTCAATCGGGGTCGAATGCCCCTAGGATTCCCCACACAGCTTCTCGCAGAGGTCCATACAGCGAAGAAGAAAACACTGCTTATGGATACCAGTAGGAATCATCCTCTCCAGCACCTCGTTTAGGGCTGGATGAGATCTCTCTTGAGCATGACTCGGGAGAGCCAGGGCAGGAGGAGTCTGACATCACTGCATTTGTGCACACACCAGAGCACACGTGCCACGCTACAGGTGTCCCGGACATAGCGCGAAACTTCGCTATTCCGGAAGGGACTGGTGAGGCTATGGAGGAAAACCTAGTCGCCAATGTTAATTACATGGCTTCTCACCAGCTCCAGGAGCCGATTATGGAAGAGACGGCCAGTTCATTGGCTATATTTAAGAGGGCGTTAGATGTGGCACTTGTGGCTAAAGGGATCAGGGGGTATGGAGAGAAGGCAGGTATAGGATACTGAGTTGGATGATCAGCCATGATCACATTGAATGGTGGTACAGGCTCGAAGGGACGAATGGCCTACTCCTGCACCTATTTTTCTATGTTTCTATGTTTCTAAAACACCTGTTAATTGTGCATCGCTCAAAGTGCCCACCGTGAACTTTGCAATATGGGCACAAATGGGTGCAACGATGCATGGACAAGAAATCCGGTTTCAGCGGGTCCTCAAGTTGGTGGCAGCAGGCATCACTGCATTTGGAAAAATGGTCCGGGGGGCCACCAATGTCTGGCACATAACTAGATATGATGGCCCTGTTCTGTCACACATATTTTGAGGTCAACTGCATAAAGAAAATAGCTATAAAGCCGATGCTGAACCCGGAATTTGCAGCTTTGTGTAGGTCCACTAACATCCAAGTCCCAGATTATTTATTTGGGGTGGGCCTCCTCAAACAAGTCAAGGACCTGGAGGAAGAGGCCAAAACAATTTGTCTCATGAAGACATACGTCCCTTCTGCCAGGATGCCACCTCGCAGGTCGTTTTCAGCGCAAAGGTGGTCGGATCCAGGGGCAGGGCCAAGCAGAGTGGGGCCAGTGGGACGACGGTATTACCCACCTGTGTATCCCAGCTACAACCCCAATATGGGAAGAAGGAGGACTTTAAGGATGACTGTAGAGGTACAGTTGATTTATACTGTCCAGAATAAGATTTCTGGGGAACAACCTCCGGTTGGGGGATGGTTGCAATTGTTTTATGATGAATGGTGCTGTATAACATCTGATCGGTTTATACTAGACACTGTGTCAGGCTTGAATAGAGTTTATGTCAGGAATTGATCCACCTGTACAGAATATGCCTAATAGAGTATTATTTTTTTCTACACCAGAAACTCAGCAGGTAAAAGAAGAAATTACGGTTTTGTCCCAAAAAGGGGTAATTGAGAGGACGACAAACCATCCTCAACAATTTGTGTCCAATATATTCCCCAGACGGAAAAAAGATGGGGGATGCAGAGTCATTCCGGACCTAAACCAGTTAAATTCCTATGTATAGGCATTTTAAAATGGACACCTTCAATACTGCGAAACAGCTGTTATCACAAGGCTGTTATATGGCAACTATAGATCTGAAAGATGCATATTATTCAGTACCAATTCATCATCAGTATCGGAGATACTTGAAATTTAGTTGGATGGGACAGCTGTGGCAATTAAAGCATTACCCAATGGGTTAACCTCAGCTCCTAGGCTGTTCATGAAATTGTTGAAACCAGTGCTGGCGCTACTTTGGGCCCAGAATCACATTGTAATGGCCTATCTAGATGATATTTTAATCATAAGCAACACTCAGGAGACAGCTGAGGAATTGGTTTCAGCAACCAAACAGTTGTTAGAAAGGTTAGGGTTTCTGGTCCATCCAACCAAATCCAAGTTAGAGCCATCCCAAAAAATTGATTATTTGGGATTTGTCATTGATTCAGTTGATATGGCAGTGACTTTGCCTACAGCCAAGGCTGTGGAGATCAGGGAGGGCTGTACTAGTCTTGCTGAAAAACAATATCCCTCCATCCGGGAAGTAGCCAGTGTTGTTGGTAAATTGGTGGCAGCTTTCCCTGTAGTGGAGTTTGGACTTCTGCACTATCAAAGTCTGCAATGAGCTAGAGAACTAGCACTTAAAGAACATGCAGGTCATTTTGATAGTCCTATGCAGTTACCAACCAGAGCCATAGCTCTAATTACAATGGTGGATTATCAATATTGTACAAACTACCAAAAACATTTTGGTTCAGCAACCTTCAGTGCTTTTACAAACAGATGTGAGTGCTCTGGGATGGGGAGCTACTGACAGTGAGTCTAGCTATGGTGGTAGAGGGAGTGTGCAAGAGGATTTAATCCTGCACAGGCATGGTATAAATCACTTAGAATTGCTGGGTGCATTCTATGGATTGAAAGCTTATTGTTCAACAATGTATAATTTACATGTTTAACTCCGGATTGATAATACCACGGCTGTGGCATATATCAATCACATGGGAGGAATAAGGTCAGTATCATGTGATAATCTGGCTAAGCTCATGTGGGACTGGTGTATTTCTAGAAACATCTGTGTCTCAGCTATCTACCTATCAAGTAGAGATAATGTAGTGGCAGACAACAGGTCACGAAAATTTTATGACAACATAGAATGGATGTTAAATCCTGATGTTTTAAACTGATTGTCAGCCGCTATGGTTTGCCAGATATTGATCTGTTTGCACCAAGGTTAATCCACCAGTTGCCTAAATACATTTTCTGGGGCACTAGATCCAGGAGCAGTAGCGGTGGATGCATTCTCACTACATTGGGGCCGTACATTCTTTTATGTTTTTTTCCCCATTCTGCCTGATTAGGCAATGTCTCACCAAAATAGAGCATGACTCCGCCTCAGGCGTTTTGGTGGATCCTGACTGGCCTACACAGCCATGGTTCCCATTGGTGCTCAGAATGATGACTCAGCCATTTATGACTGCCCCCAACTGCAGTAATCTGTTGGTGCATCCAGTAACAGGAGAAAGTCATCCGTTACATGATCGTATTAATTTGGTAATCTGCAGGTTCTGACCAGACCGTTCCAAGGCCTTGGACTGTTGAATAGGACCATGGATGTGATAACTGCAGCTTGGAGAGATAACACTAAGAAACAATATGTGTCTCATATTAAGAAATGGGAGATAATTGTTTACAGTCAGATATATCTTATCATACTGCAGGCATACCGGATCTATTGGAGTTCCTTGCTACATTGCATTTTGATGAACACTTGAGTTATAGTGCCATTAATAGTGCTTGGAGTGCTTTGTCCTCGTATTTAGGGAAGTTTCAGAACAACAACCTATCGGGTCTCATCCATTAGTGTCCCGACTTCTGAGAGGAACAAAATCCTCCTAAGCCTAGACATACAGAAATCTAGGATAGACATAGAAACATAGAAATTAGGTGCAGGAGTAGGCCATTCGGCCCTTTGAGCCTGCACCGCCATTCAATATGATCATGGCTGATCATCCAACTAGGTATCCCGTACCTGCCTTCTCTCCATACCCTCTGATCCTCTTAGCCACAAGGGTCACTTCTAACTCCCTCTTAAATATAGCCAATGAACTGGCCTCAACGACCCTCTGTGGCAGAGAGTTCCAGAGACCCACCACTCCGTGTGTGAAAAAAGTCCTTCTCATCTCAGTCCTAAAGGATTTCCCCCTTATCCTTAAGCTGTGACCCCTTGTCCTGGACCTCCCCAACATCGGGAACAATCTTCCTGCATCTAGCCTGTCCAACCCCTTAAGAATTTTGTAAGTTTCTATAAGATCGCCTCTCAATATCCTAAATTCTAGAGAGTGTAAACCGAGTCTATGCAGTCTTTGTTCATAAGACAGTCCTGACATCCCAGGAATCAGTCTGGTGAACCTTCTCTGCACTCCCTCTATGGCAATAATGTCCTTCCTCAGATTTGGAGACCAGAACTGTACGCAATACTCCAGCTGTGGTCTCACCAAGACCCTATACAACTGAAGTAGAACCTCCCTGCTGCTATACTCAAATCCTTTTGCTATGAAAGCTAACATACCATTCGCTTTCTTCACTGCTTGCTGCACCTGCATGCCTACTTTCAATGACACGTGTACCATGACACCCAGGTCACGCTGCATCTCCCCTTTTCCTAATCGGCCTCCATTTAGATAATAGTCTGTTTTCCTATTTTTGCCACCAAAGTGGATAACCTCACATTTATCCACATTATGCTGCATCTGCCAAACATTTGCCCACTCACCCAGCCTATCCAAGTCACCTTGCAGTCTCCTAGCATCCTCCTCACAGCTAACACTGCCCCCCAGCTTAGTGTCATCCGCAAACTTGGAGATATTGCCTTCAATTCCCTCATCCAGATCATTAATGTATATTGTAAATAGCTGGGGTCCCAGCACTGAGCCTTGCGGTATCCCACTAGTCACTGCCTGCCATTGTGAAAACAACCCGTTTACTCCTACTATTTGCTTCCTGTTTGCCAGACAGTTCTCTATCCACATCAATACTGAACCCCCAATGCCGTATGCTTTAAGTTTATATACTAATCGCTTATGTGGGACCTTGTCGAAAGCCTTCTGGAAGTCCAGATAGACCACATCCACTGGTTCTCCCCTATCCACGCTACTAGTTACATCCTCGAAAAATTCCACAAGATTCGTCAGACATGATTCACCTTTTGTAAATCCATGCTGACTTTGTCCAATGATTTCACCACTTTCCAAATGTGCTGCTATCCCCTCTTTAATAACCAACTCTAGCAGTTTCCCCACTACCGATGTTAGACTAACTGGTCTGTAATTCCCCGTTTTCTCTCTCCCCCCTTCTTAAAAAGAGGGGTTACGTTTGCTACCCGCCAATCCTCAGGAACTACTCCAGAATCTAAAGAGTTTTGAAAGATTATCACTAATGCATCCACTATTTCCGGAGCTACTTCCTTAAGTACTCTGGGATGCAGCCTATCTGGCCCTGGGGATTTATCGGCCTTTAATCCATTCAATTTACCCAACACCACTTCCCGACTAACCTGGATTTCACTCAAGTCGTCCTTTGACCCGCGGTCCCCTGCTATTTGCGGCAGATTATTTATGTCTTCCTTAGTGAAGACGGAACCAAAGTAGTTATTCAATTGGTCCGCCATATCCTTGTTCCCCATGATCAACTCACCTGTTTCTGACTGCAAGGGACCTACATTTGTTTTAACTAATCTCTTTCTCTTCACATATCTATAAAAACTTTTGCAGTCAGTTTTTATGTTCACTGCCAGTTTTCTTTCAGAATCTATTTTTCCTTTCCTAATCAAGCCCTTTGTCCTCCTCTGCTGGTCTCTGAATTTCTCCCAGTCCTCTGGTATGCTGCATTTTCTGGCTACTTTGTACACATCATCCTTTGCTTTGATACTATCCCTGATTTCTCTTGTTATCCACGGATGCACTACCTTCCCTGATCTATTCTTTTGCCAAACTGGGATGAACAATTTTTGTAGTTCATCCATGCAGTCTTTAAATGTCTTCCATTGCGTATCCACCGTCAACCCTTTTAGAATTGATTGCCAGTCAATCTTGGCCAATTCACGTCTCATACCCTCAAAGTTACCTTTCCTTAAGTTCAGAACCATTGTTTCCGAATTAACAATGTCACTCTCCATCCTAATGAAGAACTCGACCATATTATGGTCACTCTTGCCCAAGGGGGCACGCACAATAAGACTGCTAACTAACCCTTCCTCATTCCAGGATGTCAGTATAGTTCTCACATTGCTTCGGCAATGGGCTCCAATTACATAATTGTATTTTCAGAAGATAACACTTAAAATGGTTAAGCTCATGGAGATAGTATCAGCGCAATGAGTGCAAACATTGCATAAGTTACGACTAGATAGCATGTAGTCTTCTGAGGATAACATTACGTTTTATGTGTATGATTTAATCAAACAAAGCAGGCCAGGAATGGCCAGAAACAAAGTAAGCTTTAAAGCATACCCTGTTGACCAAACGTTATGTATAGTGAAGCACCTGAGTCAATATATCGAGGTAACTAAGAGTCTCAGAGGCTCTGAGACAGCAATGCTCATCAGTCACAAAAAAACTCATAAAAAGGTGTCAGCATAAACTATTTCTAGATGGTTAAAACAGGTTTTGGATTCCGCTGGAGTAGACACTCATGTGTTTAAATCTCACCCCACCAGGGCCGCATCAACATCCACAGCGAGACCGCAGGATGGTCTAAGGAATCAACTTTTCTAAAATTTATGATAAATCTGTCCTGACAGTGCCAGGGTTTGGGCATGCTGTTTTCGGTTCCATTTGATTTGATTTGCTTTGTCTTTATAAATTTCAATTGTTATTTCCCCTGGGATAGAGGGGTTATTACTGTTTTGTTATTTATAAAAATGATTATTGGATAATTCAAAGCAATGTTCAATACATTATTTATTCACTACTGTGTGAACTGAAGCAATGTGTCGTATGGAATGAATCTACGGCATGAAATCACAGAGCTTTGAAATCTTCACATAGTCACTCACGTGACTCCGAAGTAAAATAGTAAGATTAAACGAGAACTTACCAGTTTGAAGTTTGATCTTTATTTTATGAGGAGTTACGATGAGGGATTACGTGCCCTCCGCTCCCGGCTTTCATAATCGCAAAGCTCATCAGGTAATTCTATATCACTTCGACTATAGTTTCTGTGTATTCACGCCGCCGCTTTAAAGTATGTCGCGCATGTGCCTGGCGGGGCTTCTTCACATAATCCCTCATCGTGAATCCTCATAAAATAAAGATCAAACTTCAAACTGGTACGTTCTCATTTAATCTTACTAGTATTCTGGATATCTTACACCCACATGAGGTGTAATATAATTTATAAAATAATTAAAAGGTGGCAGGGATTTTTTTTTTTTAACCCAAACATTAATGATGAGTCTGTAACTCACTATCAAAAAGATGGTGGAAGCAGAAAACGTTAAAAAAATACCTGGATGAGTACCAAGAAGTATTATAATCTGCACTGCCACAAACTGCAAGCTACAGAGTGGGATTCGCCAAAGAAAACTCTTGTTTTTATGGCATGGACCAGATGAGCCAAATGGCCTCCCTCCATTGTCATAATTTCTGGAGATTCTATTTCTCAATGATCTTCACATTATTATTTTACCAGCTTCATAGTAAAAATGGTGTTTTGAAGAGCAGACTATCGTGCAATATATAACAGGATGAATGTAACACAGGACGTTTTTCAAAAATAGCTCATTTAGCAAAGTACTGAATGCCAGAGAATGACTAAAGCTGCAAAGATGTACTTTTGCCCATTCTGAAAATAGCACGGGGAATCCAAACCTAGCTGGCAGATGAGTTGGTGATTGCCCAAAATAACAGCAACGCAGCAAAGTCACAACTTGTTATTTAACATGCACTACCCTCAAAATAAAAGCTCAAAATTCTAGTGTCTCAAAAAATATATATATTGGAGAAGATTCAATCTGTTGAATGGCCACATACAAACAATTGCAGGCAAGCCTCATGGGAGTAAAGAGAGCAATGGCTTCTGAATTAAACCAGCATACTTCAACAGCAAGATGCAGGTTGCTGGTAATTTTGAGGGACTTTGTCGCTTTATTTGTTTTTAAGAGCTCCATCTTGCTCAGTTTCAGTTCTTGCTGCTCCCGCGAACATCTGGTCATGCTCCCACTTCCAATTTCTTGGAATTCAGATCCTCAGCTATTCTTTCCATTTCACACTTGAATGTCCTTCAGCTGGAAGACCAAGATTTTCCCTGTAGAAGTGGGATGCAGGAGATGTGTTGCTACATCTATGACCAGGCTATTAAAGAGAATGGGGGTGAGGAGTCGCTCCCTCAATCGTTGTTATTCAATTATGCAGAAAAAAGCAGCAATTGGCTTTGGATCAAAAGGAAAAATAACAATTGGGCTGCAAGATGAAGACAGAAGGGTATGGAATTAAGGGCGGTGTACCTGGGACGGCAAGTATCACCGCTGAGCCCTCTGGAGACGTTGGCTAATCAATGAAACATCAAAAAAGGAGGGTGCCCACCTGATGACCCCGAGGACGTACCTACCTTATCTTTCACCACTCCAATCCCACTGCAAATATCAAGAGTGCCGACTTATTACAGGGATTGAAACATCAAGTCCTATTCACTCTACTACTCTGATAAGATCAAACCTGCCTCAGTTTCTTTGATGAACTTCACGGTTATGATGAACTTCACGGGTTCCCAACAGTGCTATTCCCTACAATTCCACCAGTTGACTCAAAATTCTCTGGTTTAATATTTTTATATTTTGAAAATCCCCAGACATTATTTCTACAGTATTTTCGCCATCCACCATATCTTTATAAATATATATAAAAATATATAAAAATATATCTAAAAATATCACCATATATTTTTATATTAATTGCCAGGTAAAAAATAATCAATCTCCTTAATAGACCATATGTGATTTGTTCTATTTATATTTATATTTATTCCTGTCTATTTCTTCTCTTAAGGAAATAGTCTGCCAGTTTTCTCTCTGTCCCATCCAGAAAGAAAGTGGAGTGAAATTCAATAATATGTTTTAGCCATGTCTAAGATGAGTCATTATCTTAAATCATTTAAGTCAAATAATTTAAGATTTCTTGTGTTCTACAGATAACGGAATCACCCCCAAGTTTACAGTCAGCAATTTCCCTTCTTAACATTTTTTAATAAATATTTTCAGCAGTATACATTATACTATTATATTTTTTCTGCTATTATTCACTCGGAAGATGAAAAGATCTACCATTTTCTAGACTTTCTTGAAGTTATCTTAATTCTCATATTTTCTAGTTCCGTAGTACAAGAGAGAAAATCTTGCACTAACAATATTAATTATTTTATTAAGTTGAAATTAGCTTACAATTTGGCTGCAATCTGCAATTCCTATGCAAATCACACCCAAAAATGTTGACCGTTTTAAAAATAATTTTGAAATACAAACCAACACAATAGGAAAGCTTGAAAAAAATGTTCCATGATAAAGGCAGTATTTTTGGTGAAGCTTCATATTGCAAAAGGATTATAATGAAAGTACATTTTCGATTAGTCTCAAACCACCATTTATAATTAATCTAATTCCATTATTAAAAAAAAATAAAAATCATTAGTTCCATAATAAATCTAGAAGCCCATTTCTAACAGTTATATCATTTCTATCACCTTCCAAGATTAGAACCTAAGATCATGGAAATTCAAATCCGACTGAATACAACATGTGCCTAATATTCAACAGACGCGTACACTAATCACTTTTCACTGAATTGCATTAAAAAAAGAGCACATTGGAGCAAAATCTCTAGAGCCTATATCATATCTCCTTTGCCTACAAGAGTCACAGCAATTCAGAATTAATGTCTGAAGTACCATGTGACAATCAATGTGATGAGCTGCTATGTAATTCCAACGATATCAAAACGCCAAAATGAAATAATTATTTGAGTAGGTAATAGATGTGGTGGATGGGAAAATATTGTCGAAATAATGTAAAGGGATTTTCAAAGAAACATTTCACAAATGGTGGTACCAGGTACCAACACAAGATCAGGGGATATCGAATTCAGGTAAGACATTTAGCAATGAGGACACAGGGCTGGAGTTCAGGATAACTTATCAAGGTTTGGAAATAAATCATGGTGTCTCAGGGGTCTCTGTTTGGCAAACATTTCTGCTCATATACTGCTCAATAATTTAGAAATATAGCAGGAGGCTGAGGCATCCAAATATAAAAAAACACTCAAAGATGAGGCAGAGTTAAAAATTCCAAGAAACATTAGCTGTTCATAAAACAGGGGGAGGTGTGTATGTGGTGTGTATGGGGTGTGCGAGGGAGGGAGTATGTGGGAGTTGGTGGTTTGGGGGAGGGGTGTGTGGGGGGGGGGGGGGGAGGGGTGTGTGGGCGGGGGGGGGGCGTAGAGGGGAGGGGATGTGTGTGGGCAGGAAGGGAGTGGTGTGTGAGGGAGGGAGTATGTGGGAGTTGGTGGTTGTGGGAGGGAGGGGGGTTGTGGAGGGGAGGGGGGTTTTGGGAAGTGGGGGTGTGGGCAGGGGGGTGTTGTGGGCAGGAAGTGTTGTGGAGGAGGGGTTTGTGGGTGGGGGGGCATGTGGGGGGAGGGGGGCGTTGTGTGGGGGAGGGGTGGGGGATGTGCGGGGTGTGGGCAGGGGGGGTGTTGTGGGCAGGAAGTGTTGTGGAGGAGGGGTTCGTGGGTGGGGGGGCGTGTGCAGTGAGGGGGCGTTGTGTGGGGGAGGGGTGGGGGTTGTGCGGGGAGGGGGATTGTGTGGGGGAGGGGTGAGGGTTGTGAGGAGAGAGGGGTTGTGGGAGAGAGGGGTGTTGTGGGGGGTTTGTGGGTGGTTGTGCGAGGGTAGGGGGAGTTGTGGGGGAGAGGGGAGATTGTGGAGGAGAAGGGGGTTGTGGCCGAGGGGGTTGTGGGGGGGAGGGGTGTGTGGGCAGGGGGGGTTGTGAGGGGGAGTGGGCTGTGTGGGGGGAGGGGTGTGTGGGCAGGGCGAGGGTTGTGAGGGGTGTGTGGGACGGAGGGGTGTGAGGGAGGGGTGTGAGGGAGGGGTGTGGGGGGGCGGGGTTGTGGAGGGGCGGGGTGTGGGGGGAGGGGTGTGAGGGTGCAGGGGGGTTGTGATGTGGGGGGAGTGGTGTGTGGGGGGGCAGAGGGATGTGGGGGCAGGGGGGGCAGAGAGAGAGCTCAGAGAAAAGTGGGGAAAAGCCATGGGGAGAGTGCTGTATCATGGGGGAGGGGGGCAGGAACCAGCTAGGGGGAACAGAGGGGAAGGGATTGGCGGTGCGATGGGGACTCAGAGCGGGCGCTGGCCGCTGGTCACTTCACTGGTTGCTGGTCGCTGGTCTCCGCTTTCCGTTTGGCGACATCGGCGCCATCTACGACTCAACGCCAGGCTGGGTTGGGCAGGGCTGGGCCGGGTTGGGATGGGCTGGGCTGGGTCAGGCCGGGCTGTGTCGTGTTGGGTCGGGTCGAGCTGGGTCGGGCTGGGTCAGGCTGGGTCGGGCTGGGTCGAGCCATTCCGGTCCATCCCTCTAAAAATTGTGTCTGGTTGGAGACCTCCGCCGCCATCCAGAACCTCCTGCGATGGCGCAGGCAGGGGCAGACCATCCCGCAGAGTGACAGTAGAAGGGACCAATCCGTGCGGCGCTGAATGGCAGGATAGGCAATCGATCTGCGCACAGACGGTTTTTATGATTTTTAAACCTCGATAATTTTTACCAGGTTCCACCGATCATAACGAAACTTGGTGCAGTCGCAGCACAGGAGAACGGTGAGTACGCTGGGGGGAAATCATAGCGCTGTCACGTACCGTTTTTGCGCAAATAGAACAAGATCAGAGTTTTAGTTATGTAGAGACAGACAGACAGACAGACAGACAGACAGACAGACAGACAGACAGACAGACAGACAGACAGACAGACAGACAGACAGACAGACAGACAGATGATAGATGATAGATGGATCTTATGGAAAGGTTTTAATATGTAGGGTGGAATAAACAGATGCTGGAATCTTGAGCTAAACACAAACGCCAAAGTAACTCACTGATCAGACAGCATCTCTTGAGGACATGGATAGGCCATGTTTTAGGACATTTCTTCAGACAATTTGATGGGAAATGTTGCCTTTCCATGGCCTCCACAGATGCTGCCTGACCCACTTGGTTACTCCAGCACTTTGTGTTAAACACTGAGGGTGGTTGTTATGAGGAACAAGCTGTCGGAGGAAGTGATAGATACAGATACAATTATCTCTATAATTATAAAACTCTGATCTTGGGGGTGTGTGTGTGTGTGTGTGTGTGTGTGTGTGTGTGTGTGTGTGTGTGTGTGTGTGTGTGTGTGTGTGTGTGTGTGTGTGTGTGTGTGTGTGTGTGTGTGTGTGTGATGACATCTTCTTGAAAAAACACGCTAACAGTAAAATGTTTACTTATTCCGGTGGATTTATCCCGTGGACACGTCTTATCTGAACATTCATGCATTATTTCTTGAGTTAGTAATCAAAATGTTCACAAATCTGAAATAACTTTGAATCTAAACGAGATGGTCTCGCTGATTACGTCACAGTGGGTCTGTTGCGCGCGGACTGCGCTGTGTTTCACGCACTGCGTGTGACGTCACCCTCCCGACTCGCAGTCCTTTGGTTGCCACTTGCCCGCCGGCTGCTCGCCGTCCCCCCAGCCCGCTCGCCATCCACCCCGCGGCTCATCGTTCGCCACGTCTGCTTACCATCCACCCCGCCTGCTCAGCGTCCAACCCACCCACTCAGCGTCTGCCCTGCTCACCGAATTCAAGTCTGCTCTCTCCCTCTCTCTGCCTTCTGTCTGCCCCCTACCATCTCTCCCCCCCTCCCCCCCACTCCACCTGCATGCTTGTGTGCAAATTCAACCAGATCCCTTTCACCATCCCAATCTGTCACTAAATTTAAAATATTTCTATTTTTCTGTTTTATGCTTCAGCGTGAATGACCTCACAATTTTCCACATTAAATTCCATATGCTGTGTTCTTGCCCATAACGTGGAAATATGACATTTCCCTCCCACCCCCCTCAAGCAAATTATTGGCATGGATTGTGTAGGTCAGGTGACAATCCCTGCTGTTTTCCTCCCATTGATTTTCCAAACATCTCCCAAACATTTTCCTCCCATTGATGGTGCTAGAAGTTAAGTCATCCCATTTTTTTCTCCCTCCTATCTTAAATATTGGAGTCACATTTGCTACATTCCAATCTAGAGGAAGCTCTCTTTTATCTACAAGGTTTTTGGCAAATAATAACATTACATCTGTGATCTCTGTTGATACCTTTCTCAAAATCCTAGATCATAAAGTCCTTACAATTTATCAGTTCTTAGTCTCACCAATAATTGCTGCATAATCATTTTACCAATACTAATTTAATTCAATTTCTAATTAGTTTAGAGATGCAGCAGGGAAACAAATCCTTCAACCCACAGAGTCCTCACCAACCATCAATCGCCCATATACACCAGTTTGATGTTGGAACGGGAAATTTACAGAAGTCATTTAAGCTACCAATGTGCATATCTTAGGTATGTGGGAGGAAACCAGAGCACCCACAGAAAACACATCTGGTCACATGGAGAACATATAAATATCGCATAGACAACACCCATAGTCAGGCTCAAACCCAGTCTCTTGCGCTGTGAGGCGGCAGCTCCACCACTACACCACGTGAATTCTCCCCAGATTCCTAGGAATGATGATGCACAGCAACTATTAGGTTCTATAACTGAAGAATAATTTAGTTATATGTGACAGTGGTGAAAGTATTGATAATATTTGCTATGCAATACACATTCTGAATAAAGTTATTTGGTTACAGAATTTCATCCATCTCTATTGCTGTCATTACCAAAGCCAAACTTTTATATGGGCCAAAGTGGTCAGAAAGATTCTTCTCCTAAACCTCTCCACCAAAACATAAATTTTCTTTAACAGTGGTTGGTATGTTTCAATTTTGCTATGCAAGCAAATAGACTTCCAAGTGCTGTCCACATAAACTGCTTTAATTTTACAATGATCCAATAAATTACCACAATGTATAATGTAAAACTTTGCTCCTAAATAAGTATATTTTAAAGAAATATCAGGATACAGTTAAAGGAAATTTCCTACCCAAACATAACTATTTAGACCATGGACTGTTTGCTCTCAGGTAGCAACAAGTAATAGCTTGATTGAGGTAGCAGACATGGGTTCAAATCCTATACAACAACTTTGTAAGAACCCACTCCTTTATTATACTGCACTTGGTTCGAACATTCTGCTGCTGTGAGCACAAACCTGCCATTAATGCCATCTCAGCAGTATCTGTAACATGGAAAAAACTAATTAACAGAGTGTCCCAGAAGTTCACTAAACCTACAAATCACCTTTTAAACCCAGTCCATGTTGGGTCTATTCGTACCTTGACAGAGTGGGACAGCCCCCCTGTGTAGGTTGCTTGGCAGACAGTCTACCAGAATCCTGAGCTGAAATGTCATATTTATCACTATCACAATATGAACTGTTCTTCTCTGACTCTAAAATAGCAAAAATCAACATTAAATCTTTTCTGACTGATAAGTGAACAGCAATAATTCTACCCATGGTAAACTACCAACTATAACCTTACCTAAAATATGGAACATGACTTAAGGTACTTACATTTTTTTCTGCCCATTTTGTAATTCATCCTATTTATAGCAAAGCACATTAGGGATGTAATAAATGACACTTCTGTTTGAAGAGTTACAAATTCAATACTGTCATGGTTGCTTAGCAAGGCCAAAACCACAGTTTTGCACATGGGAAATGAGTGCCAAGAATTCAGTTTCATTATTAAATCAGCCACTAGGCATTAACAATCCATCACTTAGATACATATAACATTCTTAAAGGATTGGGCAGACTAGATGCAGGAAAAATGCTCCCGAAGTTGGAAGCAGGTTTCACAGTTCAAGAATAAGGGCTAGGCCATTTAGGACTGGGATGAGAAAAAACGTCTTCACCCAGAGAGTTGTAAATCCGTGGATTTCTCTGCCACAGAAGGCAGTGGAGGCTAATTCACTGGATGTTTTCAAGAGAGAGTTAGATTTAGCTCTTTAGGGCCTGTCCCACTTAGGCGATTTTTTTGGCGACAACTGGAAAATAGGCTGTCGCCACATGGTCGCGGGGTGACGCCTGCATTGTCTTGTATGACCGTTTCTCTCAGTATCCATGTAATTTCTGAGTATTAATTTGCATTTGTGGAGTACAGACCACTGGGTGGCGCCAGCAATGGATGCCTTGCCAACTGTCCGTCTGTCCCTTTCTTCTTTGTTGTTTTTTTTAGTAAGTGTTATATGTATGTTTTTAGTGTTCTTTAGCTGGTTTTTATGTGGGGGGGTGGAAGAGTGGGTTAGGGTAAACTTTTCTAATCTCATACCTCGACGGAGATGCAATTTTTTTCCGTATAGTATCTCCGTCCGCACTGTGGCCTAACATTGAGGAGTTGGCAGCCTTTGCTGGGGACTGACGTCGAGAGCTCCACCGCAGGAGCTGCAGGACATTAACATCGCGGAGGTCACTATCCCTTTGCCAGGGATCGACCTGTGAGCTCTACCGCGGGTGCCTGCGGACTAACATCACGGAGCTTGTGGTCTCTGGTCAGGAGGAGCTTAGACCGCCCTGGCGCAGGAACTTTGATCACCCCAACACGGGACCTTTGATTGCGCCAACGCGGGAACGTCGGCCGCCGGCTGCGGGAGCTTCGATCAACCCGACGGATGGTTTGACTGCCCCGATCACAAGAGAAAAATGATGGAAGATGATTACACTTTATTGCTTTCCATCACAGTGAGGAATGTGGGGAATCCGCTGTGGTGGATGTTTATGATAACTTTATGTAGTTGTGTGCCTGGTTGCCTTTTTTATTATGGCTGTATGGTAATTTGTATATCACTGTATCATAATTGGTACATGTGACAAAAAAATACCTTTGAAACCTTTAAAACGTTTGAATAATATTGCTTGTAACAGAAAAAGCATAAAACCAATCCCGTCAGGAATTCCATAGGATTCTCTCAGTCAACTGTTACTGAAACACCATCAACATCTAAAAGCAGAGTTGTGGAGGATTTTCCTCAGAATTTGATTAAGGTTATAGTGAGCGATTGGGAGAATACAAGCAGAAACCCACTCCCATCTCAGTTCAGACTTCACACACTTCACTGGCAGGCTGCATTAGAAGGTAGGGTTACACAAAAAGCTGGAGAAACTCAGCGGGTGCAGCAGCATCTAAGGAGCGAAGGAGATAGGCGACGTTTCGGGTCGAGACCCTTCTAGAAGGTAGATAGGGACTCAGCAACATGGCTGGAAGGTCTTAATGGCAATTAATATCTGTTTCCTGGAAATCAATGCCTCCCTAACCACTCATTTACATAAACTCCAACATTGCAGCAAAGGTTCACCATGATAAAAGTAAATACGCACAAGATGCTGGAAATGTTCCAATGAAATGTCAGTGACATGAAACATCTGTTTCTTTTTGAAACAGATGCTGTCTTTAAAAGCTGAATGTTTTCAATCAGCTTTTTTTTCTATACACTGTCAGTAAAGATATGATTAAAACAAGCTATTGAAATATACAGATTAAAAATCATCCAGGTTTTAAATACCTCCAATTACTTATCCAATAATGAGGTAAGGGGTCTATGTTACCTACCTTTCCCTCCAGACCCCTTGTTTTCTCTCCCCATGTACCCGCATCCCTCTGTCTAGCTCTACATTTTGCTCTACACTTTATTTTCTTATCAGATTCCACCAACTGCACCCCTTTCTCTTCTCCACTTATCATCATCAGGCTTTATATCTATCACCAACTCCCCCTCCCCCCCCCCCCCCCCCCCCCCCCGACTCATCTTCCACCGAACCCTTCCTCATTAGATCCACCTATCGCTTGTGGGCAGGAAGAGATTCTGGCATATGAGGTTTGCTCCAGCCACTCAGTCTTAGCCTCGGGTAGAGAGACATTGCCTGTCTAGGGCTTTTCCCCATCACTCCAGTCTTGACCTCACAGTAGCGCTAGTGGCTCAGTCTTCCTCAAACCTGCGATTGGGGGGGGGGCACAGCTGACAGAGGGGGGGAGGTACACAGCTGACGGGGGTGGGGGTGAACAGCTGACAGAGGGGGGAACACAGCTGACTAGGGGAACACAGCTGACAGAGGGGGGAACACAGCTGACAGGGGGGGGACAGTTGACAGAGGGGGGAAACACAGCTGGCAGAGGGTGGGGAACACAGCTGACAGAGTGGGGAACACAGTTGACAGGGGAGGGGGATATAGTTGACAGAGGAGGGGGTCATTGCGCAGCTTTTGCCTGACATGAGGCACTGGGACTTGACACTGGGGCATTCAGCCATGATTCCAATACAGTTCAAATATAGGACCGAAGTAAGATTGCTTAAGTCCTGTATTTGAATTGAACAGATCCGTTAATTGGATAGACATTTTAAATGGATTGGATGAATTAGATGCTATGTTTACAATAGCCTTATCTAGTTTAGAACATGGTTCCAAATATTCCTGCTGAATAGCGGCGTTCACATATATGTTAGTAAATGAGACTGAAGAAATTACAATGCAAAGTTTGACGCAGCAGAACTTAGTTTTGGGCAGCAGGCACTGTAATTATTCCAAAATGACATCCGATAAGCATTTTCACATTTGTGCCTCTAGCAGCATTGGACTTCCAGCTGGTGAGAGGGTTAACAAGACAACAGCCAACACCTACCAGATGTAGCAGAGGCAGCAATTCCAATCCGAGTGCACTGCTGCTACGTAAAAGCTCAGGGAGAACATACAAACACCGAACAGACAGCACTCATAGTCAAGATCGAATCCAGGTCCCTGACACTGTGGGCAGCAACACTACCGCTGCACCACTGTGCCATCAAAAATATATTTCTGGAATTCTTTGGATAATGTTCCCTTTGGATACTATCGTCCACGTTGCAGAAGGACTTTGTTTTGACTTCAATATTACTTCAGGAGAAATTTACTGTGCAAAATATCCCTATCCTCAGTGATAATAGAATCTGGAATACACTGCCAAAGGCAAACAGGCAGCACAAAACCTGTAGCAAGGGTGGTGTTAGGTTGATGCTTTTCACCTTTACAGGCTTTCTGCCAGGTTATCAAGCATTTTATTTTAATCACCAAGCAATCTTCCTCTCCAGCTGATCCCAAAAGTTATTATCTGAAGATGGGTCCCGGCCCAAAATATTGCCTATCCATGTCCTGCCAAGATGCTGCCTGACTTGCTGAATTTCTCCAGCATTTTGTGTTTTACTCAAGATTCCAGCATCTGCAGTTCCTTGTGTCTCCAAATTATCATCTGAGCCACTTACAGTCGGACTTGTGCCCACCTCACCTTCTGGTGTTAGCCTACATCTTTACCACCCTTGCACTCTGCTCTGGTAGCAGACCACTCGTCCAGTGACTTGCTAAATGTAGATCCACCGACTAGACTAACGTTTATATTCAGCAGAGCACCTGAGCCCAAACCTGTGGTTGTGAACATTAAATGATTCGATAGCTCTCTTCTTGCTTTTCCATCATTGCCTGCCTGTGTTTCGGTTCTGGGGTATGTCTGAAAGATGGCAGGCAGAATGCTATCTTCATATTGAGGGGAGAGGTGGGCGGGGATGGGGGGAAGAGAGGTTAGAGGTGCGTGCTCAGATCAGATGGAGCCTGGAATTGTTATAGCATCGAAAGAGACCATCTGGTTCATCTATTTCTTGCAGGTTTTCCATACAATATCCCTGTGCACTCCCGCAAGAGCAAACCCAATTTCCTTTTGGAATCACAGTAAGTCAACAAGATTCTGGGATGAATTTGTACAACATCGGCAAAGCAGGACAAGTGTGAGGAAATTATTAACTTTTCGAACTTTTGCACCCATGTCTATACTCTGCTGATGAGCTGTTACAGCCATCCATGCATCTGGAAAAGAGAGGAAAATGAACTCTTGCAACATACCACGAGGAGCATACCGGGAGCATACCACGAGGCACGAAGGATATGGTCTATGGAGGGGCCACATCAGTGCAGGTGTCCTCGGGGCCTGCGGCAACAGCACCGATGTACAGGGCTGCACACTGTCTCCCTCTCTGAGCAGGGGAGCAGTCGGGGTCAGTGTGTAACTGACTCCAAACTCGGAAGTATGTCGGTGGCACATACTGGAGTTCCTGAAAGTGCCGGCAGTGAACAGCGCCATCAGGGGTGAAGTTGGAGGAGCATGGTACCCCAGGAAACCAGCCGCCATATCTGTTATTCAGGTAAAACCTATTCAACAGGTGAGACCTGCATGAGGTAGGTATGTTACAAAACGTACCTTTACCGGCGCTGCACTTCTGCCGCTCCCCGTGTGCGTGACTTTCGCGCCTTGCAGAGGGGGGCGGGCTTAAAGCGCCGTTTTTCAACAGGCAGGACAAATCGATCAATGTCGGGCGATTTGGTTGCTGAAGAAAAATCGCTCCGACATTTCATGAATGGTGGTATTTTTAAATTACTCTACATTATTTATTAACTAGAGTAATTTAAAAATCACCTTCAAAAGCCGTGAGCACTGACAACCGGAAGCATTTTCCGTAAGGGAGAAAAAAAGGTAAATACTTTATTTTTATATTAAAAGTTGGTTTTTCGGGAGGCATTAATAATATTTTTATGTTGCGAAATGGGGTCCCCAAAAAATGTATGAACCCCCAGTATTTTCCCCCCCGACTTCACCGCTAACCGCAACGTTCCAATCCACCGCATTCCACTAAAACCCACTCGCTAGTTGATTTAAATGGCCATTAATTTACAGGCATTAAACAGTAAATTCCTTCCATTTGGCCCAGAAATTCATGAAAATGAGATTTAAGAATTATGTTATATTGTGGATTATTGTGTGAATGTTATTTGGACACTTAGGCAATTTAAAAAAAGTTTATCTTTTCTTAAGAAATTGATAGATGTTCATTGAATTTTGTAATTAGCTACAATAAGATAACTAACTAATTATATGCTTTAATTTCAGGTAATCCAATTAAGATTGTTTAATATTTGTTTCAGAATACTTCAATCTATAATAACTGAAAATTTCATTGAGTTCTCTTAATTTTTAAGAATGTTATGGACTTTTAACTTTTCCAGATCACAGCTTTTGAGTTAAGTCAATTGAAAGGCAATGGGAAGCAAGATGCTCATTTCCGAGTATGAAAATGGCCATAACTTTCTTAATACTGAAGATATGAAAGTAAATTAGGTGTCAAATTAAACTTCTTTTTATGCTTTATTTGATGGGATAAATTGCAGACTTGATTTTTAAAATCTCAAAATTTTGTAACATTGCTACATGAGGGAGCTAAAACTGGCAAACTACAAGTACAGCCTCATCGTTTTGGCGACAATACACCCCACACCTCCATCGGCAGCAAGCGGTTTACTGAAGCTGGTAGCAGCCAGCAAGCTGGGCAGAGAGAGGGCTTTAGGCCAAGGCCCAAGCTGGTCTCAAGAAAAATATGGAATCCATGTACCATAACAGTCCTCTCCAATCAAGGATGGAAATAGAACCCGCATGAGGGGCCTTTGGGCTTACCATAAGACCACCGGTAACCATGAAGGTAGGTGGGTCTGGTTCTTTCTGGGTATGTGGACCATTTACAAGTTGGAAACACTTGTAAAAACCTGTAAACAACCTTGTTGTTATGAAGCAGCCTCTATTCATCAAGAGTATTGGCAATATAGTGGCTGTGTTTTCAACTGTACATTTGGACCTTTACATTTTCAGTGCCATGTAGGTCATTATTAACAAACCTATTCCTATTACTAGCTGAAGCTATCAAAGTCACAATGGTGTATTCTACGTTGCTCCTGCATTTTTGCTCAGTAACTCTTCAGTTATATTACAAACTAATACTAGTACACAAAGATGAAAAATTACGAATACCATCTCTAGTTACGGAGGCGGATGGGCTTTGCATGCTCAACTCCAAGTTGATACACTATGGTGGGGGCATTTGACGCTGGTGTATCATCACATTAAAATCTATGACAACACAGTATGGATGTTGTATCACAATGTATTTAATGACATTGTGGTTTGATGGAACACCGAATATCAATATGTTTGTATCCAGGCTCTGTCGCCATTGCAAAAATATGTGGCACAGTTGTAATAGATGTATTCTCGCTACACTGAGGAGGAATGTTCTTTATGTCTTTCCTCCATTTTGCCTCATCAGTCGGGTCTTGCACAAAAACCAGCAAGATCTCGCCTCAGGCATTTCGTACTGCCTGACTGGCCTATGCAGCCATGGTTCCTGCTAAATGTTGGGGATGATTATAGGACCTTATATGCTTGTCCTAAACACAAAAAAATGTTGGTGGTTCACCCCGTGACTGAGGAAACCATCCTCTGCATGATAAAATCAATTTATAGACTTGCAGTCTCTGAGAAGACCATTTGGCGGCAGGGGTTGCCAGACTGATCCATGTACATGCTCACTGAAGAATGCAGGGATAGCACCGAGAAAGCAACACATTTTTCCTCATCAGGACATTGGAAGTGTTTTGGTTTTAATGCCAATGTTCCATATAATACGGCACAGATAACTAACGTCTCTGAGTTCATTTCACATGGGTCTTTGCCAATCAATTAAGTTATAGTATCATTAATTGTGCCAACGTGCTTTCTCATCATAGTTGCTGCAGCGATCAGGACCCACTCCGTCAGGTCTCAATCTCTGATATCCAGATTTATAAGGATATCTTTAACATAATTCTCCCAGGCCCAGGTACTCGGAGATATGGGATGTTAGCATTGTTCTTAAACCGCTTCGCCAGTAGAGCCCAGCAACATCTCTAACCCTGGTCAAACTCACTTACAAAGTGTTCATGCTCATGGCACTAATCTCAGCACAACTGGTCCAGCCACTACTTATATTGCCACTGGACAGGATGGTTACATCTACTAATAATATAATATTTAATGTATATGATGTAGTTAAGCAGAGCAGACCAGGGGTGTCAGGTCCCAAACTATTTCTCATGGCATATGCCATGGACCTTTGGTTGTCTGTAGTCACTCATTTACAACAATACGTCAAGGTCACCAAGTGCCTTAGAGCATCTGCACTAGCAATGGTTGTTAGTTACTAAAAACCTCATAAAAGGTATCTATAATCTTTGCATTGAACTACTCCAGCACTTTGTGTCTTTTTTTGAAAAACTTGCTGCTGTTATTCAGCAAGCCAGGCTTTGTTGGGATAAACCAGCCTGTCCAAATTAGATTTCCAAAATGTACCCTTATACAGTGCATTCAGAAAGTATTCAGACCCCTTAATTTTTTCCAAATTGTGTTACGTTACAGCCTTATTTTTAAATGGATTACATTCAGTTTTGTTTTAATCATCAATCTGCACACAATACCCCAGAATGAAGAAGTGAAAACAGGTGTTTAGAAATTTTTGCAAAGTAATTAAAAAGGTCAGCAAAGCTCGTGGTGGTTTTGTTGCCAATCAGCTTTATTCCAGCCTGCTTATGGGTGGGGCTTTCCTGCTGCATACGTGTAATCACATTACTTCTCTGGCATTTATCCACCCATCTGGCAATCACCTGTATCCACCTATCACATTCCTGGCTTGGAGCCACCTTCACTTCTCTCCCCCTACTACATTTAGTCTGAAGAATGAACCAGAGCAAATAGGTCACCTACCCATGGTCTCCTGAGGTGCTGCCTGATCCATTGAGTTACTCCAGCACTTTGTAATTTAACACATAGCACAGAAACAGGCTCTTTAACCCATCAGGTCCATGTTGATATAAAGCATCCATTTATACTAAACTCAGTTTATTCTCCCCCACATTCCCTTCAACTCCCAATGTGTTTTACCATTCGTGCACAGATTAGGGCAATTTACAGTGCCAATTAATGTACTGAACTGCATGTCTTTGGGATGTGATGGGAAATCTGGAACACCAAAAGGAAACCCACAATTACAGAGAAAATGTTCAAAATTCACAGAGACCAGAGTGGTTAGGGTTGAACATGGGAGTCTCTGGAGATTTGAGGCATCAGCACAACTAAGATGACACCATGTGCCTCATTTAAGCTGATTGGTTTTTAATTAATGTTGCCTGATCCGTTGTTACATCAGCACTTTGTGTCTTTTTTTGTAAACCGGCGTCAGCAGTTCCTTGTGTTTCAAGCTGTAAGTGGTGCTAGTCACTCTTAAATTTAGCCTTTTGCTGAGACTTGCAGCCACTGACAATTAGCTGCTAAAAGTTAATCCGCGAACAATGGAACAGACGGTGTGTTAGCTTTGTTGGAAGCAAAGGTTATCTGTTCATTTTACCATGTAATCCCAGCATTTGTTTTCTGCGCTACATGAATTGAATTACCTTTATTGTCATTCAGACCTTTCGGTCTGAACGAAATTTCGTGCCTGCAGTCATACATATATTAAAAGTAACAAAACCACACAATAAACACAAATTTAACATCCACCACAGTGAGTTCACCAAACACCTCCTCACTGTGGTGGAAGGCAAAAGTCTTAGAGTCTCTGTCTTCTTCCCTCCTTGTTCTCCCTCTGCGCTGATGAGATCCAGGCCTCCGGTGTTGCTGTCCACCAGGCCCACGGCCCAGCCTCCGAAACCGGGCCGCCGCCACCGCCGTCGTCGGAATGCCGGAACACCGCCACAGGGCCCGCCGCTGGAACGCTGGAGCTCCGCAGCTCCAAAGCCAGGTCGCCGCTGGAACGTCGTTGGAGCACCACAGCCCCGAAAGCCAGGTCGTCGCTGGAGCACTGCAGCCCCGAAAGCCAGGCCGCCGCTGGAGCACCGCAGCCCTGAAAGCCAGACCGCTGGAACGCCACTGGAGCACCGCAGCTCCGAAGCCAGGTTGCCGCTGGAGCACCACAGCCAGGTCGCCACTGGAGCACCGCAGCTCCAAAACCAGGTCGCTGCTGAAGCTCCGAAACCATGCCGCCGCTGCAGGAAGCTGGAAGGCCGCCAGCTCCGCCATTAGGGCCTCAGCACAGACGGAGACGGTGACGGGGACACGCCAAGAAAAGTCGCATCCCCCCGAAGGGAGAGGCCGAAACCCTGTTTCTCCCACCCTCCCCCCTCCCCCCCACCCCACACACACACACATACACAACCTAATAAACCAAAACAATCACTAAAAACAGACACGAAGACAAAAATAAAATAAAAAACAGATGGACTGCAGGTGAGCCGCAGCTGCCAAGCAGCGCCGCCACTTCCGGTCTTTAATTCCGGTACATAATTTAATCCCTGAGAATTTTTTCCATTGTACAATGATAAAATCAGATGCAAAAACCTAACAAATTGCCCCATCCCAAAGATTAATGTTTAAAGAAAAACATGTCAAGCGATTCATCGCTGGACAGTGGAACAAACCCAATCTCCAGCGCATAAGGTCATAAGGGATAGAAGAATTAAGCCATTCGGCCCATCAGTATGCTGTACCATACCTACAAAATTCTCCCTTTGACCAGGACATATTTGTGCTGCTTCACAGTAATTGAAGGGAAATTCGCATTTGTTGCCAGCAATGAGTGAATATAATTTGTGTACTGTTTGTAATGCGTATTTGGGCTCATCCCATGAACTGTGCAGCAAACCAGATGTCTAACATTATTCTTATCATTGCAGTGATAAACCAAATGTGTTTTCATAATTTAATAGTTGATTTTAATCCCAAACATTTAGCAGTGATCATGTGGCAGATTATACAGCAATCTAAAATGTTATGTTTTTTTTCTTATTGGTACCATGACTGAAGCAGTTCCAGAACTAATATTTTTCAGCTGCTTTATTTTTGGCAAGTGGCTGCTTTGCCTCCTCTATAGCCCATTAATTGGAATATGCAATCATTGTATTTTAAGTCATTTTTAACTGACTCCTTGAAAAGATTACAGATCTAATACAAACATAATCAATTTGCTACTGGTTGATTTTATTACTTTCAAGTAACTTTCCTTTAAAGAAATTCAGGTGGAAAATACAACTATTTCATGTAATATTGACTCCAGAAACAAAATTATGAGTTGCTGCGAAAACATAGAAGGTCAGTCGACCTCAGGAAAGTGAGAAGATAAGATATGGGCATACACATGATCTGAACCAAATTTTTTTTCATAGCATGAATTTTTCATTTTCATCTTCTTCTTTTCTCTTTACATTTTTGAAACTGGATTGAACAAATTTCCATTTATTTGTTCAGAAGCACAAAGCATGTAAATGGAATTTTATGTGCCTCCGTATGGAATTAAGAACATTTTGTTAAAAAATATTATTTCACAGCAAGCTCTGTTCTGATCTTTATATGTCCATGAACACTGTGGGAAGCTAAAGAAGAAATTGCAGAGGTCCCGGCTGAGATATATGAATCATTTTTGGACATTAGTAGTATCTCGAAGTCTGGAGGGTGGCTATTGTGTTGCCTATATATAAGAGCTGCATTGAAAAACTTGGGAATTATCTATATAATTAAAAGTTTCATCTTGACCACTTCCTGCCTGCACTGCAATTGATTTTAGAAAAAAACACTACGATATATCGCTATAATTTTTCGCTAACTTACTCACAGTCCTCCTCCGCTGAGCAGGCCCTGGGGATTTTTTCCATCAATTAAAAATAAAAGACTTATTAGTGTTTAAAAAATCTTGAGATTCTCTCTCCTGTCAATCACCGCCACAAAGGCCACGCCTTTTCCGGTGGGAGTGGGGAGGGACTATAAAACCCGGAAGTGTGGGAGTGGCTCAGTCTGTCTGCAAGATGGTGAGGGAGAAGCCGTGACTCTCTGTCTGAAATGGGAACTACAGAACACAATGAGTATGCAATGTAGTTGAATAAATGATTTGTTTGCCCTTAATGAAAATTAAATGAGTTGTTTGGCCAGCCCTGTACTTGAAACTGCAATGGCAATGGAAATGATGTTAAAATGCAATGGGCAATTTGGATTCGGCCTGCCCTGTGCTTGAAACTGCAATGGCAATGGAAATTGAGTGAAAAATGCAATGAGCTACTTGGCTTGAGCCTGCCATGTGCTTGAAAGTGCAATGGCAATGGAAATGAAGCAAAAATGCAATCAGCTGTATGGCTTGAGCCTGCCCTGTGCTTGAAAGTGCAATGGCAATGAAAATAAAGTGAAAATGCAATCAGCTGTTTGGTTTGAGCCTGCCTTGTGCTTGTAAGTGCAGTGGCAATGGAAATGAAGTGACAATAAATCAGCTGTTTGGGTTGAGCCTGCCCTGTGCTTCAAACTGCAATGGCAATGGAAATGAAAATGCAATCAGCTGTTTGGCTTGGGTCTGCCCTGTGCTTGAAACTGCAATGGCAATGGAAGTGAAATGAAAATGCAATGAGCTATTCGGCCAGCCCTGTGCTTGAAACTGCAATGCAATTGGAAATGAAATGAGTTGCTTGGCCTGCCTGAGCCACTAATTTTGGCCCGCATGACCACTAATAGCTGCGAAACCAGTCCCTTTTGCCCACAATGCCCGTATTAGCCCATGAGGAGCATTTTAGCCCAAAAGGCCCGTGCCGGGCCAGGAAAAGTCCAGAAAAAGTGCCTTTCACTGATATTTCATTCAGATTGTTTTTTAAAGAGCCCCTTCGGCCCATCAAGCCAGTACTAACCCAGGAGTCCCTTCGGCCCATCAGTAAGTATTCTCCCTGCAAGTATTAAACCTCATCCCAGTATTTTTTTCCTTCCCTGCATTTGCTCCCTGTGAGATCCAGGCCAGGATTCCTCCTTCATTGCTGTGATCTGCAGAAAAATATGAAAAATGTCTAAAATTAATTCCCCACCCTCTCCCCCTTCTCTCTCACCGAGTCTCTCACCTATTTTGGACAGAGTTTCTTGACGTTTCTGAGCTGCCAGCCCACCAGGCCTGAGTGACTGAGCTGCCAGCCCACCAGGCCTGAGTGTCTGAGCTGCCAGCCCAAGAATTTATTTGGCCCACAATGTCCATACTAGCCCTCTGGAAACCAGTCCCTTTTGCCCACAACACCCATACTGGCGCTCCAGAAAGCAACCCCCCCCCCCAACCACAGGCCAGCAATATTGGAATTGGTGGAGAGGTGGAATATTGCGTCGGGGGACCAGCCCTCCTGTGTGAACATGGGACCCAACGGGTCCCACTTTGTCTAGTAAACATTAAAGATCTGTAGTGGGAGAGCTACTGGAGATTATTCTGAGGGATAATACATACATGCATTTGGATAGATCGGTGTTGAATAGGGATAGCAAGTACAGTTTTGTACGTAGGAGATTGTTTCTAATGTATTTGGTTGAGTTTTTGAAGAAGTAGCCAAGAATGCAGGTCCATTGACATAGTCTATATGGACATCAGCCATTGACATCAGTTTTGGAATGGTAGTCTGCACTGGAAGGTAAATCACATGGGATCCAATGAGAGCTAGCTAACTGATTCAAGAATTGGCGTCATTGACAGAAAGCAGAGTATGGTGGTGGATGTTAATTTTTGGCCTGGAGGCCTATGACTAGTGGTGTGCCTAAAGGGACTGTCCCACTGTACAAGCTAATTCAAGAGCACTCCCGAGTTAAAAATAAAAATCAAACTCCTGGTAAGCATGTAGAATGTACGTAGCGGGTAAGTCGGAGCTCGGGACGTCACTTAGCGGCTCGTAACGCTAACGGCCGGTACTCGGGAAACACGGTAAGCTCGTGAAGATTTTTCAACAGGTTGAAAAATGTCCACGAGTGCCCTGAGTACCTACGAGCGGCTATTACCATAATTCTCCGAGTTTGAATCAGGGGAAACTCAGGAGAGCTCTTGAATTAGCTCATACAGTGGGACAGCCCCTTCAAGAATTCGGTGCTGGGCCCATTGTTGACATCTATATCAATGATATGGATAACATTGTATAAAACCTGAATAGTAAGTTTGAAGATAATACTAAAATAGGTGGTACCGTAGACAGTGAAGGTGTTTATCGAGAGTTACTGCAGGATCTTGATCAGCTGGGTAAGTAGGTTAAGGAATAGATGATGGATAATGGTTGATGCATTTTGGAATAGTCAAACCAGGGCAGGACTTTCACTGTGAATGCCAGGGCTCTGGGGAAGGTTGTAGAGCAGTGGGATCTAAGGGTACAGGTAGATAGTTCCTTAAAAGTGGCTTCACGGGTTATAAGGTGGTCAAGAAGGCTTTCAGCACATTGGCCTTCAACAGTCAGGCTACTGAGTATAGATGTTGGGATGTTATGTTATAGCTGTACAAGGCACTGGTGGAGCCGCACGGAGTATTGTGTTCAGTTTTGATCACCCAGCTGGAGGAAAGATGTTGTTAAGGTGGAAAGGGTGCAGAGATGGATATTGCCAGGACTTGATGGCCTGCGCTACAGGGAGACGCTAGGACTGTATTCCTTGGAGTGCAGGAGGAAGAGAGGTGATAGAGGTGAGAAGGGAAAGATTTAATAGGAATCTGAGAAACAACTTTTTCGCACAGAGGTGTGACAATGTGGAACAGGCTGCCAGTGGAAGTACTTTAAAATGGTACAATGACAACATTTATGAGACATTCAGCAGATACACGGACGGGAAAGGTTTGGTGGGATGTGGGGATAATCCAGGCAAATGAACTACCTTATTTGGGGCACCTTGATCGTCAAGGATATGTTGAACTTGTGTCCCTGCTGTATGACTATGACTTGTTGCACAATTAAGCCAGGTTGTGTATGAGATAATTAGGTTGAGTCTCTTCCTCTGATATTAAAATAATAGGCCTGTCCCACATAGGCAATTTTTTAGGCGACTGCCGGCGAATACTACAATGGAATTCACCGAAGTCGGCACCGGCGAGAACCTACGTCACCTGGCGACAACCTAAGTTAACCTGGCGACAACCTAGGACAACACCTAAGCTCATTGGAGTCAAACCCATGGTTGCCACTGTCGCCGAAATGTTTCAACATATTGAAAATCCAGCTGCGACCAGAAAGACGCTACAATTCTTTGGGCGACTGAGCAGACTATTCACGACCATACAGGCGACACCCCGGCCACCACCGGCGACCATGTGGTGACAGCCTAGTTGCCTGTAATCATCTAAAAAATTGCCTAAGTGAGACAGGCCCATAACTCTGCAATGACAGCATTCTATACATTGTTCCAGCCATTCCTGTCCTACTTCTATCATGTAACCTCCAAACTATTACTAGTTGTTAGTCCTTCAAATTGCATTGATCTATTAAACGAGAAAAAAAAATCTGCAATTAATTTGCATCGCCTTAAATAACAATATGAAACTCTGTAGTGATGTTAGCTCCTCTGTGTCTTAATAACATTGTGGTAAATAAAAGTAATCTCGCAAAACACAAGTGTCTGAGAGACATAATACCGGTCAGTCTTGCAGGTCAGCGCACATGTGGTGATCTAAAATTAACAAATAATTTAACACTTTTACTCAAAACTGCATTATCTTCTGTAGTGCCATTGAATTTTGACATTGGAAAATACTGCTTTCTTGCAGTCCATTGTTTATCTGAGGCATTTTTGAAAACTAATTAATATTTTCCCTTAGAAATTAATCAAATTCTACAACAAAATATGGCCAGTCTTTTTGCAACTGCTCTTACGTGCAAATGTATTTTTGGCAGGAGTTGGTGGTTATAGGCAATGAATTAACTAATGAATGGTTTAATCTGCAATCGCTACAAGTCTATTGGGATATTAACTTCACTAGATGGGTTGAAGCATTATTTTTCACAGAAAGCAGCCTCTTACCAATTGTTACTTCAGACTTCATCGTGAATATTTTAAATACAGATTAAACTCACAAAGAGACTGTTACTTCTTGGAAACAATAGTATCTTACCAGATATTTCTAAAAAATATATTTTCTTCAGAACGTTAAAAAAATGCATCTGGGAGGTGAGTAAACAATCTGACCATATATACTCAATTGCCTGATTTCTAATACACTGAACCATATGGAACAAAATAAGTCAATGAATGATTCTCTTCTTCAACAGAAGTTTATGTGACCGATTTTAATCAGTTATTTCACTTTATACTTGACAGGATGGATAATAACAGAGTCCCCTGCATATTTAACATGTTGCACGTTTTGAAGATTCCCTGTAGTCTGTGAGAAACATTAAGTTGTACTGAGACAGGATGCTATCATTACCTATGTTTGAGTTACTGGAATGTTGTCAACAGAAAGAGAGAACTTCCATTTATATAGTGTAAGCACAAAACCCCAGTACATTGCAGCCAATTCAATACCTTTGAACAGTAGATCCTCTTATAAGAACAGAAACACCATTTACAACTGGAGTAATGTAAAACAAATATGAGTATATGAATGTCATTATTTTTAGAAGATGAGTAGTATGCATACATTATGATTCTATTTTGTGCAAATGTATCATTCTCTGAATTGCTTTACATACTTGTATAAAATGACCTTGTGTCCTCCATTTTAATGGATATCCATATATTTATTTTAATGGATTTAAATGCTAAGTTAAGATGGCACACAAAAGAACTCTATGCCAATAAATCACCAGTGCACTATTAGAAGAAATGGAAATCTATACTAATGCATGACAGAGTTGGATTTTTTTGGCACAACAGTGGAGGGACCCAATAATGGTAAGAAATATGCATGCCTCTATATTAATCACAGTATACGATAAGAAATAATCTGAAATATAATATAATCTCAACCAATTCAGTTCAGAAAATGCCTGTTTACTCTTTCTTTAAACGACAAAAAAATCTAATTACGGTATATCTTCAACTCCATAAGAGATATTCCACAACTCCCTCCACTCAGTCTGAAGAAAGATCCATATTTAAAACATTGCCTGTCCATTTCCCTCCATAGCCTTCCATTCTTCCATTGTCAGAGAGTCGCCTAGTTTTATACCAGAATGCTGTCTGGTTTAGAGTATATTAGCTACAAGGAGAGGTTGGACAAATTTGGATTGTTTTGTCTGGCGCATCGGAGTCTGAGAGAAGACCTAATAGAAGTGCATAAAATTATGAGAGGCATTAAAGAGTAGAGAAACCTTTCTTCTGGGGTGGAAATGCCAAAGACTAGGCAACATGGCTTAAAGATGAGAGGGGCAAGGTTTAAAGGAAATATGCGGGGGCCTAGGACATACGGCTAAGAATACAAAAGGGGCATTTAAGAAGCTTTTAGATAGGCATGAGTATGTTCAGGGTATGGAGGGGTTTGGATTACATGCAGGCAGAGGGGACTAGTTTAACTTGGCATCATGTTCAGTACAGATACTGTGGGTAGAAAGACCCATTTTGTACTGTTCTATGTTCTATATATCCTGTTGATACTCACATGAATAATAGTATCTTGAGCAAGGTCAGGTGTGTAACAGATGTAACATTATGCTTTGTTCGGATGAGTAGAGGTGACCGAAAAACATAGAACATAGAAACATAGAAATTAGATGCAGGAGTAGGCCATTCGGCCCTTCGAGCCTGCACCGCCATTCAATATGATCATGGCTGATCATCCAACTCAGTATCCCGTACCTGCCTTCTCTCCATAACCTCTGATCCCCTTAGCCACAAGGACCATATCTAACTCCCTCTTAAATATAGCCAATGAACTGGCCTCAACTACTGGCAGAGAGTTCCAGAGACCCACCACTCTCTGTGTGAAAAAAGTCCTTCTCATCTCGGTCCTAAAGGATTTCCCCCTTATCCTTAAGCTGTGACCCCTTGTCCTGGACCTCCCCAACATCGGGAACAATCTTCCTGCATCTAGCCTGTCCAACCCCTTAAGAATTTTGTAAGTTTTTATAAGATCCCCTCTCAATGTCCTAAATTCTAGAGAGTATAAACCGAGTCTATGCAGTCTTTCTTCATAAGACAGTCCTGACATCCCAGGAATCAGTCTGGTGAACCTTCTCTGCACTCCCTCTATGGCAATAATGTCCTTCCTCAGATTTGGAGACCAGAACTGTACGCAATACTCCAGGTGTGGCCTCACCAAGACCCTATACAACTGAAGTAGAACCTCCCTGCTCCTATACTCAAATCCTTTTGCTATGAAAGCTAACATACCATTCACTTTCTTCACTGCCTGCTGTACCTGCATGCCTACTTTCAATGACTGGTGTACCATGACACCCAGGTCGCGCTGCATCTCCCCTTTTCCTAATCGGCCTCCATTTAGATAATAGTCTGTTTTCCTATTTTTGCCACCAAAGTGGATAACCTCACATTTATCCACATTATACTGCATCTGCCAAACATTTGCCCACTCACCCAGCCTATCCAAGTCACCTTGCAGTCTCCTAGCATCCTCCTCACAGCTAACACTGCCCCCCAGCTTAGTGTCATCCGCAAACTTGGAGATATTGCCTTCAATTCCCTCATCCAGATCATTTATGTATATTGTAAATAGCTGGGGTCCCACCACTGAGCCCTGCGGTACCCCACAAGTCACTGCCTGCCATTGTGAAAACGACCCGTTTACTCCTACTCTTTGCTTCCTGTTTGCCAGCCAGTTCTCTATCCACATCAATACTGAACCCCCAATGCCGTATGCTTTAAGTTTATATACTAATCTCTTATGTGGGACCTTGTCGAAAGCCTTCTGGAAGTCCAGATACACCACATCCACTGGTTCTCCCCTATTCACACTACTAGTTACATCCTTGAAAAATTCCACCAGATTCGTCAGACATGATTTACCTTTCGTAAATCCATGCTGACTTTGTCCAATGATTTCACCACTTTCCAAATGTGCTGCTATCCCATCTTTAATAACGGACTCTAGCAGTTTCCCCACTACCGATGTTAGACTAACTGGTCTGTAATTCCCCATTTTCTCTCTCCCCCCCCCCCCCCCCTTCTTAAAAAGAGGGGTTACGTTTGCTACCCGCCAATCCTCAGGAACTACTCCAGAATCTAAAGAGTTTTGAAAGATTATCACTATTGCATCCACTATTTCCAGAGCTACTTCCTTAAGTACTCTGGGATGCAGCCTATCTGGCCCTGGGGATTTATCGGCCTTTAATCCATTCAATTTACCAACACCACTTCCCGACTAACCTGGATTTCACTCAAGTACTCCTTTGACCCACGGTCCCCTGCTATTTCCGGCAGGTTATTTATGTCTTCCTTAGTGAAGACAGAACCAAAGTAGTTATTCAATTGGTCCGCCATATCCTTGTTCCCCATGATCAACTCACCTGTTTCTGACTGCAAGGGACCTACATTTGTTTTAACTAATCTCTTTCTCTTAACATATCTATAAAAACGTTTGCAGTCAGTTTTTATGTTCCCTGCCAGTTTCCTTTCATAATCTATTTTTCCTTTCCTAATCAAGCCCTTTGTCCTTCTCTGCTGGTCTCTGAATTTCTCCCAGTCCTCTGGTATGCTGCTTTTCCTGGCTACTTTGTACGCATCATCCTCTGCTTTGATACTATCCCTGATTTCCCTTGTTATCCACGGATGCACTACCTTCCCTGATCTATTCTTTTGCCAAATTGGAATGAACAATTTTTGTAGTTCATCCATACAGTCCTTAAATGTCTTCCATTGCGTATCCACCGTCAACCCTTTTAGAATTGATCGCCAGTCAATCTTGGCCAATTCACGTCTTATACCCTCAAAGTTACCTTTCCTTAAGTTCAGAACCATTGTTTCTGAATTAACAATGTCACTCTCCATCCTAATGAAGAACTCGACCATATTATGGTCACTCTTGCCCAAGGGGGCACGCACAATAAGACTGCTAACTAACCCTTCCTCATTACTCAATACCCAGTCTAAAATAGCCTGCTCTCTCGTTGATTCCTCTACATGTTGATCTAGATAACTATCCCGCATACTTTCCAAAAAATCCTCTTCATCAGCGCCCCTGCCAATTTGATTCACCCAATCTATATGTAGATTGAAGTCACCCATTATAACTGTTTTGCCTTTGCCGCAGGCATTTCTAATTTCCTGATTGATACCATCCCCAACTTCACTACTACTGTTAGGTGGCCTGTACACAACTCCCACTATCATGGAGTGAACTAGATGGAAGACAATTTCCCATTATGTTCAAATTAGTTTACTTGTCTTTTATTAATCCATTTTATCCCTCATTCAAAAGCTTTGAAAGTGCATTAAATAGTGTGTCAGTACAAGGGATTTATCAGATAATCTTGGTATAAGGATTCAAGAACAAGTGATAGAGTAAAGATTAATAGTAAGATTAAATGAGAACTTACCTGTTCAAAGTTTGATCCTTATTTTATGAGGAGTTACGATGAGGGATTACGTGAAGAAGCCCCGCCAGGCGCATGCGCGTCATACTTCAAAGCAGCGGCGTGAAAAACACAGAAACCGATAGCCGAAGTAATATAGTAAGACTTACAGAAGACTAGAACTACCAGATGATCATTTAGATTATGAGGACCGGGAGCGGAGGGATGTAATCCCTCATCGTAACTCCTCATAAAATAAGGATCAAACTTCGAACAGGTAAGTTCTCATTTAATCTTACTATTTTACTTCGGAGTCACGTGACTACATGAAGATTTCAAAGCTCTGTGATTTTCATGCCGTAGATTCACTCCATACGGCACATTGCTTCAGTTGACACAGTAGTGAATAAATAGTATATTGAACATTGCTTCAAACTGTTCAATAAGTATTTTAATAATAACAATAATAATAACAAAGGAAAGTAATAACCTCTCTATCCCAGGGGAAATTACAACAAATGATATGAAACAAAGCAAACTAATTAAATGGAATCGAACACAGCATGTGCAAACCCTGACACTGTGACAACAGGTTTATCATAAAATATAGAAAAAGTTTCTTCTTTAGACCATCCTGCGGCCTCTAGAATTTGGTCGAGTGGCATGTCCTGTGCCTTCACCGCGGAAGTTGATGCTGCCTTGGTGGAGTGAGATTTAAACACATGAGTGTCCACTCCCGCTAAATACAGAACCTGTTTTAACCATCTAGAAATAGTTTGTATTGTCACTTTTTTATATGTTTTTTTGTGGGTAATGACCATTGCTGTCTCACAACCTCGGAGACTCTTAGTTACTTCAATATATTGAGTCAGATGCTTAATCACACACAATGTTTGGTCCACAGGGTATGCTTTAAAGATTACCTTGGTTCCAGACTTTCCTGGCTTGCTTTGCTTGCTTAGATCATAGACATAAAAAGTAATTTTATCTACGGACAACTGCATACAATCTAACCGCAACATTTGTAATATTTGTACTCGTGCTGATACTAATGCCATGATCATAACCACTTTAAATGTTAACTTCTGAAAAGACAGTGACGTAATTGGAGCCCACTGCCAAAGCAATGTGAGAACTATACTGACATCCCAGATTTCTGTATATCTGAGTTTGGTAGGATCTTTATTAAAATTACTCTCATAAATCGGGATATTAACAGATGAGACCCGATAGATTGTCGTTCTGAAAATTGTCCTAAATAGGACAACGCACTCCAAGCACTATTAATGGCACTATAACTCAGGTGCTGATCAAAATGCAACATAGCAAGGAACCCCAATACATCCGATATGTTTGCAGTATGATAAGATATATCTATCTGTATACACAAGATTTGCCATTTCTTTATATGAGACATATATTGTTTCTTAGTGCTATCTCTCCAAGCTGCAGTTATGACATCCATGGTCCTATCTGATAGTCCAAGCCCTTGTAATGGTCTGGTCAGAACCTGCAGATTAACAATTAATACAATTATGTAATTAGTGACTTTCTCCTGTTACTGGATGTACCAACAAATGACTGCAGCTGGGGATTGTCATGAATGGCTAAGTCATCATTCGGAGCACCAATGGGAACCATGGCTGTGTAAGTCAGTTTGGAACCACCAAAACGCCTGCGGCGGAGTCTTGTCTATTTTGGTGAGACATTGCCTAATCAGGCAAAATGGGGGAAAAGCATAGAAGACTATACTTACCCAATGTAGCGAGAATGCATCCACCGCTACTGCTCCTGGGTATGTCTCCCATGAGACATATTTAGGCAACTGGTAATTTAATCTGGATGCAAACAGATCAATATCTGGTAACCCATACCGACTGACAATCTTTTTGAAAACTTCTGGATTTAGCATCCATTCTGTATTCTCATTGAACTTTCGTGATCTGTTGTCTGCCACAATATTGTCTCTCCCTGGTAGATAGATAGCTGAAAGCCAGATATTCCTGGAGATACACCAGTGCCATATCAGGTTGACCAGATTATCACATGATACTGATTTTACTCACCCCATGTGATAGATATATGCCACAGCTGTGGTATTGTCTACCTGTAATTGAACATGTAAGTCATTCATTGTAGAACAATAAGCTATCAATCCATAAAACGCCACCAATAACTCCAAATAATTGATATCATGTGTTTGGAGAATTAAATCCTCTTGGACAGTCCATCGGCCACCACAGCTGGTGGCGCTGTCCATAGCTCCCCATCTGAGAGCTCACATCAGTTTCAATAACCACTGAAGGTTATTGAACCAAAATATTTTTTAGTAGCGTGTGCAACATTGAGAATACACCATTGCAATTCAGTTAAAGCTTTAGTTGGTAACTGCATGGACCTATCAAAATGACCTGCATGCTTTTTTAGTGCTTGTTCTCTGGCTCTTTGCAGACTTTGATAGTGCAGAGGTCCAAACTCGACAGCAGGAATGCTGCTACCATTTTACCAATAACGGTAGCTACTTCTCGGATGGAGGGATAAGGTTTCTCAGCAAGTCAAGTACAGACATTTGTAATATCCCCAACCTTATCTGTTGGCAAAGTTACTGACATATCAACTGAATTAATGACAAACCCCAAATAATCAATTGTTTGGGATGGCTGTAACTTAGATTTTGTTGGATGGACAGAAACCCTAGCCTTTCAAATAGGTTTGAGATAGGCATTCCAAAATAACGCAGGCATGTCCTTATGAGTTTTGGACATTATCGACCCTTGGATGTTTTTCCCAAATGCAGTGATGCCAGCTGATATCTGCTGGAGGACATGATGGAAAACACATTTCCTGCTCTCGCATCGTTACACTCATGGGTCCCCAAATAGCTGAGTTTACTTTTGTCACCCTGAGCAAGGCACAAAAGACAGCTGCTGCTTTTCAGCTGCTTCAGTCATAACAGTTTCTTGGAGCTGGTGAGAAACCAAATAATAAATGTTGGCAGCCAGGTTCTCATCCATAGCCTCACCAGTCCCTTCCGATATGGCAAAACCTGATGCTACATCGGGAACACCCGGAGCATGGCTCTTGTGCTCTGGTGTATACACATAAGTAGGGACACCAGCTTCAGGGTCAGTCTCCTCCTGCCCTGGTACTCCTGAGTCTTGCTCTAGGGAGACCTCATCCAGACCTAAACAAGGCACTGGAGAGTCAGATTCCCATTTTTGACAGGCACCATACTCAGTGTATGGAACTCCTTCGGAGGCTGCCTGGGAAGCTGTGGGTCTTTAGTCCCTGGACTGAGTAACGTTTGGAACATTTTCTCCATTTCCAGTCTCCTCCACATTCTTGTCCTGTCTTGGAGAAGAGTTACTTTCTTTTACATTTTCTTGTGTATTTGTGTGCATAAAACTAAGAAAACTGCATCTGGTAACACGTACTCAGAGCAGACCTTGTATGTGCTTTCCTACCATTGTGGCCTCAGTGCCCTGCGACACTAGAGCAGCTGGAGGGTTAGTAACTACGGAAATAACGGCCACCGGTATCGGAACCTACACCGCACTTATCTATTTTCCCGATCGCTGTGATGGGACCGCAATGCTGCGTGACCCACGCTTGCTCCTCCTGCTGTACCACAGGCTCCTGCTGACTCGCAAGCCAGCCTTACGGAGCTTAAATCTCGCTGGAAAGTTGTTCTCCAGCCCATTCAATGCGACATGCGTCGACGTAATGACGCACATGTGCCAGGCGGGGCATCTTCACGTAGTCACTCACGTGACTCCGAAGTAAAATCAAAGGCAGTCACAAAAAGCTGGAGTAACTCTGCAGGACAGGCAACATCTCTGGAGAGAATGTTTGGGTGACGCTTCGGGTCGAGACCTTTCTTTCAATCCAAAACGTCACCCATTCCTTCTCTCCAGAGATGCTGCATCCCCCGCTTAGTTACTCCAGCTTTTTGTGTCTATCTTCTGTTTAAACCAGCATCTGCAGTTCCTTCTTACAAATTTCTTAAAGATTAATCAAGCTGTATTAAGGTTCAAAAACCTTCTATAAGGCTCAAAGTGTATATATTTCAGCAACCAGAATTATTTATTTGTAATTGAACGTGCTGAATTACTATTTTGGGCCTGACTATTAATGTATACACAATGAATGAATGAATAATGAATACGTTTATTGGCCAAATATTCACATACAAGGAATTTGAATTTGCATTGGTGCTCCACCCGCATGTGACAACATGACATACAGTGACAGTTAGGAATGACACATAAAATATTAAACATTAATAAAAAAACATTATTGATTAAACATGTGAATTAAATAAAATACCAGTGCAAAAGGAGGCTGCAGATTTTTGGTTATTGAGTAGAGTTACTACTCATGGAAAAAAAACTGTTCTTATGTCTGGTAGCTTTGACAGTCCGGAGTCGCCTTCCAGAGGGAAGTGATTCAAAGAGTTTGTGGCCAGGGTGAGAGTTGTCAGCGATGATCTTACCCACTCGCTTCCTGGCCCTTGCAGTGTACAGTTTGTCAATGGAGGGAAGGTTGCAGCCAATAACCTTCTCAGCTGATTGGCCAATTCACTGCAGCCTCCAGATGTCAGGCTAGGTGGCTGAGCTAAACCAGACCATGATGAAGAAGGTGAGGACAGCCTCTACGATGGCCGTATAGAATTGGACCATCATTGCCTGTGGTGAGTGAGGTGAGGGGAGGGGGAGCTCTCCTAAAGTCTACATTCAATTCCACTGTCTTAAGCGCATTGAGCTCTAGGTTGTTGCTATGGCACCAGGACACCAGCTGTGTTACTTTCAGTGTGTAGGCAGATTCCTTCCCCTCCTGGATCAGTCCAATCAGGGGTGTGTCATCCGCAAACTTGAGAAGCTTGACAGAGGAGTCAGTGGAGGTGCAGTCATTGGTGTAGAGAGAGTAGAGAGGGGAGAGTATGTAGCCTTGCGGTGCTCCTATGCTGGGGTCTGCGGGTCCAAGATGTGCTTTCCCAGACTCACATGCCGCTTCCTGTCTGTCAGGAATCTGGTGATCCACCGACAGAGGAGTTCAGGCACAGTCAACTTGGAGAGTTTGGAGTGTAATTGCTCTGACACAATGGTGTTGAATGCAGAGCTAAAATCAACAAACAAAATCCTCGCATTGGTCCCCTGGTGGTCTAGGTGCTGGAGGATGAAGTGCAGGCCCAGGTTGACTGCATCATCCACAGATCTATTGGCCCGATATGCAAACTGCAGAGGGTTCAGCAGGGGAGGGGGTTTGTGATATGTTTCAGCTTGGCCAGCATAAGCCTTTCAAGGATCTTCATGACTACAGAAGTCAATGCGACAGGCATGTAGTCAGTAAGACCAGTAGTCCTCGCCTTTTTGGGTACAGGGACAATAGTGGAGACTTTGAAACAGGCAGGGACAGTACAGGTTTCCAGGGACTGGTTGAAAATGTCTGTGTAGACCGGTGCCAGTTGTTCGGCACAGATCTTGTGAGTAGAGGGGAACATTGTCCGGTCCTTGAGATTTCCGTCTTTTCTGTCTTCTGAACAGCCTCCCCACCTCCTCTATTTTTATTGTTGATGATGGAGAAGTGATGTTGTGCTTCATGGAGGGGGTGGATAGTGGATGAGACTGCAGTTTTTTTGCAGTCCGGCTGTAATTGGGTGTTTAGCGGTGATTGGAGAGGGGTGGGTGTGAAAGGGTCCAGTCTTTTCAGACTGGAGTCTTGATTTAAGTAAGTTTGAGGTGGTGATTGGGGAGGAGTCGGTGTAGAAGGGTCCAGTCTTTGCTGTGTTGGTTGGGGAGGGGGTACCAGGGTTATGTTTCTGCTTGTCAAACCTCAAATAGATCTCATTCAGGTCGTTGATCAGCAGTCAATTGTCCAAAGAGCGGGGGGCTTTTCTCTTGTAGCTGGTGATTTCTTGCATGCCCTTCCAAACTGAAGAAGAGTCACTAGCCGAGAACTTGCTCCTCAACTTCTCAGAGTACTTTTCCTTGGCAGCTCTGATTCCCCTTCTCAGCTTGTACTTTGCCTGCCTGTAGAGGTCTGCATCCCCGGTCCTGTAAGCCTCCTCTTTAGACTTTCGGAACTGTCTGAGTTCTACAGTAAACCAGGGCTTGTCGTTGTTGAACCAGGTCCGGGTCCTAGTTGGAAAGCAACTGTCCTCACAAAAGCTGACATATGATGATACTGTGTCTGTATATTTATCGAGGCTTGTGGTTGCTTCCCTGAACACATTCCAATATGTGCAGTCAAAGCAGGATTGTAGGTTCTCAATGCCCTCACTTGTCCACCTTTTCATTGTTCTGACCACAGGCTTAACAGATTTCATCCGGAATAAGGTGAACTAGACAATGATCAGAGAGACCTAGACCTGCCCGAGGAACAGAGCGATATGCATTCTTGATTGACGTGTATCAGTGGTCAAGTGTTCTCTCCCCTCTAGTGGAGCAGGTAACATGAAGTCTGTACTTTGGAAGGTTACAGCTGATGTTAGCTTTGTTAAAGTCCCCCCAAACAATGACCATGGAGTCCGGGAAGTCACTCTCTACCCTCATTACCTGGTCAGCGAGTTGCATTTGCGCCTCACGTATACAGGCATGCGGGGGGGGGGGATGTAAACTCCAGCGAGAATAAAGTTGTTAAATTCCCTCGGAGAGTAGAAGGGTTTGCAGTTTATAATGACGGATTCTAGGTTGGGAGAGCAGAAGTTTGACATTACCGTGATGTCGCTGCACCAGTTCTGGTTGGTATACTGATCCTCATAGAACAGCACAGCACAGGAGCAGGCCCTTCAGCCCACAATGTCCATACCAAACATGAAGTCAAGTTATAATATAGTTCAAATATTCTTTTCCTCAATTGACCAAAGGCCATGTTAACACATTGAAGACGATTATGTTTCATCATGGACGTTTGCTCGTATTTTGTTTTTTTCACTATTATGATCTACTTTACTTAGAATAACTGATAACATTGTACATTTATTTTGTTGTGCTTGTGTCTAAAGTGCAGCAAGTAAAAATTCCATCCATATGGTGCATATGAACAAATAAGAACTCTTGACTCCTTTCCCGATATATGATTCCTGAGATATTTGAATTGCTTTCCTGGGTCCTGCTGTGAACGATAATTGTCAAGATGACTGAGTGGTGCAAGAGGGCAGGTGGGGAGAGGACTTTTATTGCAGATATTGATTGTAAGCCTCAGTATTCCCAGCAAAGAGGCCCGGATTGGACCAAATCAGGTAAACAGGGCAGGCCACATCATTTGCTCGCAAGATGCCAGACTCCGAAGAATGGTCTCGACACAAAACGACACCCATTCCTTCTCTCCAGAGATGCTGCCTGTCACGCTGAGTTACTTCAGCATTTTGTGTCTATCTTCCTAAAACAGAGAGTCCATTCCAAGCACACTCACAGGACCAGAAGGAAAGATACAAGAAATCGCAACATTCCCACTAACTACTGGGAATCACTGGTAGAAGGAAAGCATCACCGCACAAATTACCCACCTCATTAGCATCTCCTGTCTCACTGTGGGGGAGTCTGCAGCTCCCACAGTGGTCTCATTAATCAGCTCAGCATTCACAAAGACACAATTGAATCAATCACAAGGGTCTCCCAAGGTGGAGAAGAGGACCTATTATGTGTTTTCTTACTTAATTTCCTATCAAAAAGAAATTAATTCTAATCTTAACAATTTATATTCATATCGTTTAATGTTGAATACATTAAAATAATTTGTATTTTGCCTTCCCCCTGCCTAATTCTCCATTTGTATCAGGCATTAGTCAGCAGTTTTGCTTGTAGGGCAACTGAAAAATGGCTTTAAATTACAATATAAACAACTAAAGAAGACAGAATCATGATAGGTCATAATTTCAAAGTGATAAATTCAGCTGTAGCAGTATAATTCCCCATACTTTCAAGAACTGATATTGTAGTGGCCATTTGGCTTGTTTTGTGTGTCATTAAAGATGGCATGCGTCTTTAAATTTTACTGCCCGTTATATTGTGGATGGGATTTATGACATATTTTAGGGCGTGTATGGAGCTAAGTTTATTGCGCAGAAACTTAGTTTTTAGTTTAGTTTGGACCAGCATGTGGAAGGCATACCCTATGACCATGTGAAGTGTAACGGAGACACGAGGAGTTTTCTTAACGTTTAATGCAATAAGCTGGAGTTCGATGAAGATTATAGTGTACAAGTTGGAAGAAGTTTTTCATCAACAATAAATAATTTATTAATCAAAGGACTGTGTTTTGAAGATTTATCTGTGAAGAAGCTCTGTAGGTCCCCGACGGAGAGCTTGCATATGTACAAAGACATTCCCCTTAACCATGTAGTCCATTTAGCGGCTAGAGGGAGTAGTCTCTTGAACGATATAAAAATATGCCTCTACAGATATTTAGAACAATCTTCCGGGCAGGTCACTGGAATTGAACCCTGATCACTGTATCTTCAAGTGAGACTTTGATGAAGTACTACAAGTTTGTACATCGAGGTGGAAGAAGAGTCTTCCGCACCAGGAAGAAATTAGGGAGTGGAATGTTCCACCAACTTCCTATACTTGTAAATCCGTGCAGCAAATAAACATTGTTCCTTCTGGAGTGAGCAGTCTTACTTTCCCTCATTGTCATCTTTCCTTTTATGTGGGATTGAAACTCAGCCCTTAGATCTGATCTGGCAGACATCTCAAAAATGTAAACCAAATTCCATGAATGCTGAGTCTGCAACATCTTCCCAATTCACTTGAAGGAAAAGCAGACCAAGGTCAATATAATCTCCAAGACTACAGGGGTGCTCTACAGATCCACTGTACAGGGGTGCTCTACAGACCCGCTCTCACTGCACAATAATCTCCGCTGACAATGAAGGTTCAGGCGAAACCCTGGGAAAGTTCTGAGGCCAACTCTTGGTGAAAGCTAGACCTACTTTTCTTCTTGACAGTCTGAAGATGGGTCTGAACCTGAAACATCACCGATCCATGCTACCTGACCTACTGAGTTACTCTAGCACTTTGTGTCCTTGTGCATTAACCAGCACGTGCAATTCTTTGTTTCTACAGCTTGGTGAAAGTGGTAGTTGAATATATTCAAATTGAAAGGAGCTTGATTTTATACAGCACTTCATACTTCTGAATTGCAGTTGATGCAGACCAGCCCCCTAAATAGTTTTATTGATGCAAAAAATGACACAACCAGTTAAATAATGTTAGTGATTAGGAGACTTTTATATTATATTTAACGAGACTTTATCTTGCACTAAATGTTGTACCTTTTATCGTTTATCTATGCACTGTGGATGGCTTAATTGTAATCATGTACAGTATAGTATTTTCTTTGACTGATAGCAAACAAACAACAGCTTTTCACTGTACCCCAGTACGTGACACTAATAAACTAAACTAAACAGTTGGAACAGGTAACTTGAAAGAGTGTTTAGGATAAAATAAATTTAATTTAAGAAACAGGTAACAGTGGTCTTTTATGTTGCCCTAAGAATAGGTTAAAAGAGAGTCACTTTTTTCACGCCAACCATATCATGGATATTTTCCTTCCAAATGGTTGCAATAAAAATTGAATATATGCAATACGTCTCACTGCATCTTATTTGTACTGTTATCATAAATATTTATAGAAAAGGAACAATAGAAAATTTCAGTCATGAATTGATGTGTATTAAAACTGAAGTAAATTCCTCCTTTAATTAAACAATGTCATGCAGCAGGTTTAATCCTATGGATCCACATATGCACTAATAACATAATCTATTTAAAAAGTAGATTGTTCTTTGAAGCAAATCAGATTGTCAAAGTAATTTATGTCTCATTAAACATAAATTAATCAGAGTACTTTTTCACTGAAAGAAAGCATTGCCCGTCAGCTCTTATTATACAGTAAAAATGTCCATGTATTGAATCTTGATTCAAATGCCTACTTAATGTATTTTTAGAATTTTCTCACAAGCAGTTTTCTCACATACATACAAAGTTTATGTATGTTTTAGGATCATTTGAAATTGTATTTTTATTTATTTCGCCTTTCAGCTCGCCTATTTTTTCTCTCTAAAAAAATTGAGAATTTGTTTTCCTTCTTGTAGCTTCCAATCTGCTTTTTTTCCCTTCAATTTCTCTTCATACGTTTTGCCTTCTCTTGCTGGGATTAATTCCATCAACCCTAGCAGCCCTTGGGAACACCTAAGAGAAATATCATGAACTGTGCAACGATAAAGGGCCATCTCTTTATCTTTGCACGACATTCTAAGGGGCAATCCAGGCCAATGCCTATCCTCCCCTAAACTCCTAGCTGACTCTCAATGCAACTTTGGTGGAAGGTCAAAAAACGCCCTGGAGAAATTACCAAAAAATCTGTTCATAATATTTCTCCAAGGTTTCAGCCAATCTTCCTGTGAAATTATACTGGACAGCTGAGAATTCCAAGCAGAATTGTTACTACACATGTGAGTAGAAATACTGAACAGTGATTGAAACAATGATGTCTGACTGACTTTTATTCCTTCCTGGCATAAATGGTGATAAATAATTGGAACATCCCAAATTCAAGTAAGATTTATAACATATTGTTCCTTTAACGTTCACCCTTAAAATTCCCCGAGGGTTGTACTGGTCCCCTGCCATCATTTGGTGTGAAAACAGGCGTTCCTCCAGTCCATTGCCCAAATAGCAATGAGAAACTGGGACTGGAATTGCTTCCAACACTTGCAAAACCTCAAGAGCCTTTCCCACTTTTCAATTTCACGTTAATCCATTCTCTGAAACCCGTTTCTTTTTCCCAGCATCACCAGTTAGGAACATTCTCAGAATTCTTCCAATGCTTCTCTTAAAATTACAATTGTTGCCAAGATTACTGCAGGCCGCCTTCTCCTAATTTCCCCAAATTTCCTCAGGATATGGGAAGTAGTGGCAGAGTCAATTCTATCCTATTTCGGTCATCGGACTTTGTCTGTGGAACTAATATGCTACAATGCTGAGAACTATTTTCTGCATGCTGTATCTTCCCCTATTTACCTATTGTACTTGAGTTTGATGATTAAATTTATGTATAGTATAATCTGATCTGTTTGCTGATAGCATGCAAAGCAAAGCCTTTCATGTACCTTAGTGGGGAAAATAAATGTTTGGCACGGACTGGAAGGGCCGAGAGGGCCTGTTTCCGTGCTGTAATTGTTATATGGTTATATTGTTATATGGTTATACATGACAATAATAAATCTAAACCTAAACCTGTTTGCTTCCAAAAAGTACAACTATGATAGAACCAAAACAGCGTGAAGAACCTTTGTATAATTGAAGGAAATACTGCATGTTGTGTAGATAAATAAATGTATCTATTAATTGGAGCATCTACATCATAGATAAGTGAAAAGATAAAATTAATAATTAACTGATGTAAAATGAACATGAACCACAGGCAGACCGCAAAAACAATGGTTTATTAATTTCATTCAAGGTTATCTTCAAGTAAACAAATCATATTTTGTTAATACTCTGGAATAATTTGTTCATCAAGATGATGTGTGAGGATTGGATTATATTCCATGTTTGACATTCTATATCTAGTTCTCAGATCACACCCAGTGCAATATGCTTTTTATTTGTTCATTATTCAGTATCAGGGTGTTGCTGACAAGGTAAGTGTTTATTTCTTATTACTAGTTGCCATTGAGAAAGTGCTGGCAAGCCATTTATGGAATTGTACTGGAACAACTGCGTTGGAGCTAGTTCCTGATTGCAGATCTTCAGTACCACAGCTGTAATGGTGTCTGGTTTGTTATCCGTTGCTGTGTCCAGTGTTCGCAGCTGTTTCTGATATAATGTAGTGTGAATTGAAGAGGCCGAGGTCTGTCTTCTCAGATGATAAAAATTCCAGGGAAAAGCTGAATTATATTGGGCTGAACATGCTTCCAAATGCTTCAGTGTTATCTTCAGCACTGGCATGATTGGTCCCACCATCACCGAGGATAGGGATATTCCTGGGGCCTCCTCTTTCAGTTAATTGCTTAATTATTTACCACCATTCATGACTAGAAGTGATACGATGCAGAGCTTCAACCTGATCAATCGACTTTAGCAGACATACAAAATAGTATTGTGGTCCGGCACTAAGATGCCACGTCATGATGTTTAAATGTGTCCGGTCCTACACCTAGGTTGCCCTTCTGTCATTGAACCAGAATTAATCTTGGCTTGATTTTAATGGTAGAATGAGGGATATGTATGCCCTATGATTACAAATTGTTGTGGTATATATTTTTGCTGCCGCTGCTGGTCCGTAGCACCTCATCATGCTTAACATGGTGGTTCTTAGCTTTAATCTGTTCTAGGTCTCTTCCATTTATTACAACTATAATGCCACATAACAAGACGGAGCGCGATTTTGGTGTGAAGATGGAATTTTGTATTCAAAGGTTTCAAAGGTCTTCTATTGTCACTTGTACCAATTAAGATACAATGATATTCATAGTATTATACAGACATACTAACGAAAAGCAACAAGACAGTTAACTACATAAAAGTTAACATTAAAATCCACCACAGCAGATTCCCCACATTCCTCACTGTGAAAGAAGGCAATAAAGTCTATTCTTCTTCCCTCACTTTTCTCCCATGGTCGGGGCAGTCGAAGCTCCTGCAGCCGGCAATGAAAGTCACATCAGGGCGATTGAAGCTCCCGCGTCAGGGCGGTCGAAGCTCCTGCGGCTTGGAGCTCCAGAATTCGTCTCTAACCAGAGACCGGGAGCTCCACAATGTTAAAGTCCACAGGCTCACATGGTTGGAGCTCCCGAAGTCGGTCTCCAGCAGAGGCCTCCAGTTCCTCGATGTTAGACTGCAGTGCGGACGGATATACAATACCAAAAAAAATAAATGGTATCTCCGTCGAGGTAAGAGATTTTTAAAAAGTTTCCCCCAACCCCCCCACATAAAACAAGCTAAAAAACACTAAAAACAGGCATTTAATACATACTAAAGAAACAACAGAGAAGGGACAGACAGACTTTTGGCGAGGCAGCCATTGCTCAGGAACTTCTATCAGTGCTGTCATAGGCACACCTAACAGCCATGTGTAGATTAGTGTTAACAAGTGTGAACAAGTGACCTTGTTAACAAGGTCAAGTAGATATATCATTTGTATTTGTCCAATCACCACCTACCACAGACACAATATCTGTATTCTGTACTCAGTCAAATCTAACAGTGCTGGCGCTACCAAGTGACTTGTGGTGATGGAGATTAAGTTCACCACATTAGGTGTTGTTCCACTAGGACGAACACTGATTCATCAGCTCAAACATTTGCGAGATGAGAATCAGGAGAGTTTTTTGCCTATGCTTGTCCTGATGTCATGAGCGTTCATTGTTACAGACACCAAGAGTTTTTCCTTCCCTGCTCCCTGTCACTATGCCACTCCCAAAGTAAACTCTGCATGTTCAACAGTATTTCAAACGAATACTCGTGGAGGTTTTCAAAGGGTTCTTCCTTAGAGAAAACTTGTGTTATTTGTTACAAATACTACTGTTGAGCTGAAATTAACTTTCAAGGGTAAATTCACAGGAGAGCAGGGTGAGAACATTGGGATTAAATTTCAAATAGGATGTGGGAAAATAGCTTGGTTTTCAAGTAATCATTCACACTAATTGCTGCTATAACTCTGGCTGATTTCAAATGAAAGAAGTTATCGGCAAGACGGGCGCATGGAATTACTAAGGGATAGCATGAGCAATTAAAGACCAATGGCAATGAGAAGGTAATAGAAACAAAGAAATAAGCTCAAAAGAAGTAGGGTCACATCGTGTTTATTATTTTAATATTATTAACCAAAAACTAGTTAGAGTAAAACCCGAGTAATGTGGAACACTCGGGAATTTGGTGGTGCAGGGCTGGCAGATATTTAAGCTTATTGGATGTAATTTCCAATGAATACACTGACATACGTTTACTTCACTTATTTTAGACATTACACAGTACAGTAGAACTTAAATGCCCCAGTGAATATTGTAGCTTTCCAGGGAAGTCAGGATACAGAACCAGAATTTAGATGAATGTCAGAGTCCAGGACTGCGGTGTTAGAGAGGGCATGAGAATGGGGGGAGGGGGTCGTGGTATCTTTGAGGAAATTCACGATTCAGCACCACTGCTGAACAATTGGGATTTCTAAACTGATAGTGGATTATCAGAATTACACTGTTATTATATTCATCAGTTTTATAGATCAGTTCAATGACCTTTATCACGTTTATTTATTGGAAATCTGTTTTCAGGGAGATGAAAGAAATATACGTGAAGGTTGATTATATCAAGGAGTTTCCATTGTTACAATCCCATTGAGGTACGGTATGTGGATCACATAAACAGCATTGGAATCAATTCTAACAGACAATATAAACCACCATTCAGAAAGGCACGGATTAATCGATAAGAATTTATTAAGGGAGAATCCTATTTGACAGCTTTGATTGGATTTTTTTAGGTCAGAAGGCAAGTTGATGAGGACAGAGCTTTTGTTGCAGTCAAGCTGGACCTTGACAGAGGTTTTTGATACTGCAGACTGGATAGAAGAAAAAAAAGTTGAAGAGAGATTGTCAGATTGAATCCAAAAGTGGCCATGTAGGAGGAAGCAGAGGTTACTGGTTAACTGGTGTCGTTGTGAATCCAAGGCTGCACCAGTTGGGTTCCACAAAACCCGAGACCCAGCCCTGTGTTGGTTGCAATATACATAAATGACTCCAACTCTAATATAAGGAGAGGGGGAGGTAGTCACAGTAATACAGAAAATGGTCATGTGGTTGACAGGAAAGCTTCAGAGTGTGGAAAGGTGCAGACGGTCTGGTCGGTCGTGTACAAAAGTAGCCGGTGGAATTTAACCCAGAGAAATGTGAGGTGAGGAGATCCGAGAGGTCAAGTGAACACACAATAAATGTAAGGTTATTGAAAGGCGTGGATGAACAGAGGTACCTTGGACTCAAGGTTTATAGAGTGCTAAAAGGGCACATGTTTTTCTACAGTAGAAAGACAAAAAGTACTGGAGTAACTCAATGGGTCATGCAGCATCTCTGGAGGAAAATGATGATGACGCTTTGGGTTGGAACCCGTCTTCAGACATTTGTTTCTACTGTTATTTTACACTTGTTTCCACAGGTTTTTTCTCTATTCACCATGGCACAGAGTATAGTAGTAATGTTTATGCTCCAATAGCGTACAAAACTATGTACATCACAGCTTAACTATCACTTGCACTTCTGGTGGCCATATTATAGAAAAACTATGATTGCACTGGATTTGTTGCAGGGGGAAATGAGAGTTCACAAGGATGTTGCCAGAACTAGAAACTAACTGAAAAGAAAGATTGGATAAACTAGAGGGATTTTTTTTGTTAGGAGAGAACAGGATGAGTGAAGACACAATTGAGGTGCATATAGTCATTTATCATCTCCAGAAATATAAATGAGAATGACTTAGTTCCCTGAAAATGGGGTTAAAGATCATAATGGTTGGAGGGCACAGATTTAAAGTAATTGGTAAAAAGATTAGAGAAGAATGAAGAGATTTTATATCACTTGGAGTGGTATAGGATTCTGGAGCATTATCCTAAAATGTAATAGGAGGCAGAAACCTGAATCATTTTTACAGTACTTGGACATATTTGGAGAGCTATGGAGCAACTGTGGAAGGTGAGCTCAACTGGGTGGCTGTCTCAGCTGGCAGGGGCACCATGTTTGTTGGCTTTCCTCTGCATGATATATTTCTATAGTTCTTCTCTGAAAAATTGCTTCTGATCACCCAATCCAAGAAAGAATCCTTGCTAGACCCAATTTCACAAGAGGGATTTACATACAAATTGCTAAATGGTGTATTGCAGAGTTCCAAATATGTTACAAAATTAAGGAAAAATCTGACAGGTTAGACATGGTTTAGCAAGGTGTGGTGCCCTAATTCAATTAGTAAAGCTATCTCCGCAAGGTAAATAAATTGCCCATTGAATGCCATGTTTCCATCAATTGTTACAGTTAATAAAGCACCAGAAAAATAACTAATTCTTTAAACATAAGCATGGATATAAAGGTAAGTGGCAGTAGTGTATAAGGCATTTGACGGCAAACCCACTCTTGATGCTCTCTCAGGAGTTATTGTTCTGGAGAACGTATTGAATAAATTTAGCAAAATTAATATTCACTCAGATGCACAATTTAAGTGACAGATTGCTACCCAGCTGCCAATACTTCTGGTGGAATGTACCAAAATATTCTTGCACAAGTCCTTAGGTCCAGTGCCAGCGTGGACATGAATCAATAGCCCCAGCGCTCCCAACTCTGTTGCCTGGGCTATCAGTTTCCGCTAGGCTGTGCTGTGACAGTACATTCCGCACAGACTGCACAAGGGCAGCACAAACCTGACTGCTGACTTCCAACCTCTCGGTCTGGGGAACATGCCGGGTGAATTGTTTACCAGGCTGAAGCAAGTCAAAGGGCAGCAGTTTCACTTCAAGCAATGGGAAGAAATGTTTGCTGGAAGAACGGCAAGTAGATAACTTTTTGCTATAATTAATTTGATTTAAATGTATTTGTTTTCTCAATTAGAGTTTTTGATAATGTTTAATTATTTCGTTTTAAAAGGAGTCATAAAATCATAGTGTCATTCAGTGTGGAAACAGGACCTTCGGCCCAACTTGCCCACACCGTCCAATATGTCCCATCTGCACTAGTCCCACCTGCCTGCGATTGGCCCTTATCCCTCCAAACCTATCCTATGCATGTACCTGTTCATTTTTTTGTTCAACGTTGCAATAATCACAGCCTCAACTACCTCCTCTGGCAGCTCGTCTCTTCAATCCACCACCCTTTGTGTGAAAAGGTTACCCCTCAGATTCCTGTTAAATCTTTCCACCTTCATCTTAAACCCATGTTCTCTGGTCCTCAATTCTCTTCCTCTGGGCAAGGGACTCTGTGCATCTACCCGATCTATTCCTTTCATGATTTTACAGTATATACCTCCATAAGATCACCCATCATCCTACTGTGCTCCAAGGAATAGTCCCAACCTGCTCAACCTCTCCCTATAGCTCAGGACCACGAGTCCTGGTACCATCATCGTAAATCTTCTCTGCACCCTTTCCAACTTAACAACATCTTCCCTATAACATGGTGCCCAGAACTGAACAGAATACTCTAAATGTGGCCTCACCAATGTCTTATTTAAATGCAACATGACTTCCCAACTCCGACACTCAATATTCTGACTGATGAGGGTCAATATGTCTAGTGGGCGGGCGCGACTCACATTGCAGCGGCCCCTACAGCTTGTCTGTCCTTTTTTAAAAATGTTTATCTAGTTAAATGTGTTTTTTTTTGTATTGTCTCTAATTGTGTATATGTGGAGGGTGGGGGGGGGGGGGGGGGGGGGAGGGGGAAACTTTTAAATCTCTTCCCTGCACAGAAGACTCAAGTTTTTCCCTGTCGGGTCTCCGTTGTCGTTGGGGCCTAGCACCGTGGAGCAGCCTCCGACCGGGACGACCTGGGGGCTCCAGTCACTGAGCCTGCGGAGCTGCGGACTCACCGTCGTGGGGCTGGCCGGCCTCTGAGCTGGCTGGCCTGCCGCTGTGGCCCGACTCCGGAGCTCCAGCTCCAGACTGGTGGACTGTTGGGATATCGGGGGCTCGCGGGTCCGGGTGGGAGACCGCTTCCTGGAGCTCCCGCAACACAGCTTCTCTAGCACACGTCGCGGGGTTGGAGCGACCCGGAGCGGGGCCGTACATCCCCCGGCGCGGCTCTAATGGCCGCGGGTCATTCCAGCGGAACATTCCAGCGCCTGCCGGGGGCTCCAACATTGTGACTTTTGGGCCTAGAACGGGGCCGTACATCGCCCGGCGCGGCCTCAATTGCCATGGGACTTAACACCGCTCGCCTGGGGCTTCGACCTCGGGAGAGAAGTGGTGTGGGGGAGAGAGAAGACTTTGCCTTCCATCACAGTGAGGAGGAGATTCACTGTGATGGATGTTTGTGTGAATTGAATTGTTGTGTGTTTTTTGTGAGTTGTTCTGTTTCTCTCTGAGGTTTGAATGACGAGTAATAAAATCAAATCAAATCAAAAGCCTTTTTGATCACCTTATCTACAAAATGACGCCAGCTGCAAGGAACTATGAACCTGCACTCTTAGATCCCTCTGCCCTACCATTCACTGTGTAGGTCGTGCCCATGTTAGACTTCCCAAAATGCAATACCTCACGTTTATCTGTATTTTCATCTTTTAATGAATGAATGGATGAATACGTTTATTGGCCAAGTATGTTCACATACAAGGAATTTGCCCTGGTGCTCCGCTCGCAAGTGACAACATGACATAGTGGCAATTAAGAATGACACATAAAACATTAATAATAAAACATTATCAATTAAACATGCAAATTAAATAAAATACCAGAGCAAAAGGAGGCTACAGATATTTGGTTATTGAGTAAGCTACTACTCGTGGATAAAAGCTATTTTTATATCTGGCTGTGGCAGCTTTGATAGTCTGGAGTCACCTTCCAGAGGGAAGTGATTCAAAGAGTTTGTGGCCAGGGTGAGAGGAATCAGAGATGATCTTAAGGGCCTGTCCCACCAGCATGCAACTCTATGCGATGAATGCGATCAAACTAGAAGCGGGGGCCGCGCGGAGGTCGGGTGATCCCCTGTACAGGGACGTTCCCCTGTACAGGGATGTGTGATCGGGTGATCCCCTGTACAGGGATGTGTATATTGAATACACATTCAGAGAGGCACATGAAAAGGCGAGGCATGGAGAGACTTAAGGTCCTACCAGCATGCAACTCTATGCGATGAACGCGATCAAACTAGAAGCGGGGGGCGCGCGGAGGTGATCTCCTGTACAGGGCCGTTCCCACCAGCATGCGCCTGCACGCAGCAAGCACGACCAAACTGGCAGCAGGGGCCGCGCGGAGGTCGGGTGAAGGGCGCAACGCGGCGCAAAGTGAGGTGAACTTGGAGCGAAGTCTAAGGTAAGTTCGCCAGGACAGAGAGGGGCACACAGAGAGGGTCACAGAGGCACACACACACACACAGGGCCACGGAGCCACACACATAGAGGGTCACGAAGGCACCTACAGAGAGGGTCACGGAGGCACGATGTTGGGGCGGTGTGTAAACGTCGAGGCGGCTGCGAGCCGACAAGCCGTTGCCGCGCGGAATTTTTGGACATTGTCAGTTTTTCGGAGCCCCGCGCGGTGTCGGGACAAACTCGGGATGAACTCCACACAATTCCGCACGGCTCTGGCGATCGAAGTGGGACCGGCCCTGCAACGCCGGACGGCTCAAGCGACCACGTTAGGTCGCACTAATCGCATAGAGTTGCATGCTGGTGGGACAGGTCCTTTACTCGCTCGCTTCCTGGCCCTTACAGTGTACAGTTCGTCAATGAACAACCTTCTCAGCTGATCGGGCAATTCGCTGTTTGGTGGCTGAGTCAGACCTGACCGTGCCTAAATGGTTTCACAGCCTAAATGGTTTAATTTGGTTTCAAATGGTTTCAAATTGTTTAAATGGACACAGCCTAAATGATTTCAACTTCAGTGACAGCTTTGACAGCTGGTGAGCATGGAGACAGGATCTCCCTGGCTGGCCAAGCCTTTCTATAGTATGAGTGCAGCAGCCTTGACCTGCTGCCAGGAGAGACCCTGTATGTCGCTACACTGTGCTCAGCCATGTCAATGTCCTAGAGCCTGCATCTCAAGAGAGGATTACCCACGATGGGTGAAACAGTGCTGTCTGCAGTCAGATGGACTGCGATCTCAGCAGCAGAAGATTCATCCCTACACAGTCAGGTATGAGGAGGAATTTATTTCTCCAGAGGGTGTTGAACCTGTGCAATTAATTGCCATGGACAGGTGTGGAGGACGACATTGGGTACTTTAAAAGCGGAAATTGATAGGTTCTTGATTAGGAAGGGTGTCAAAGGTTAGGGGAAGAAGGCAGGAGAACGGGGTTGAATAGGGAAAAATAGATCAGCCACGATTGAATGGGGGTGCAGATGCGATGACTGAATGGCCTAATTCTGCTCTTATGTCTTATGATGTTATATTTACTTTATCAGGCTCTTGAATGTACCTCTTTTATGCTAGGGTTGAATACCTGAGCTTCCCATCTACCCAATATGGCCTTGCAATTATTTTTTTTCATCTGTATTTTCTCTGCAGCTGTAACATTATATTCTACACAGTTTATTGTTTCTTTAGAACTACCTAATGCACTTGTGTATGGTATGATCTAATTGTAGAGCATGCAAAATGAAGCTTTTCACCGACACCTAGGTACCCATGACAATAAAAAAACCAATGGCAAACTCAATACCAATTTAGTAAATAAAAGTATTTTTTGCAAAGGAATCAAAGATGTATGAAGCAGGTGGGTATTGGGAATTAACAGTTTCACACTTGCCCCAACTTTCCTTTCCTTATAGCTGCTTTTGAATTTTCAAATAGTCAATAAATTGTCAGGACCTCAAGACTTTCTATCATCACATACTAGAAATTGATTTGGAAGGTCACAAAATGCTGGAGTAACTCTGTAGGACAGGCAGCATCTCGGGAAAGCATGGAAAGGTGATGTTCTGGGTCGAGACCCTTCCTCAGAGTCTGAAGAGACCCGAAATGTCACCTATCAATGTTCTCCAAAGATGCTGCCTGACTTGCCCAATTACTCCAGAACTTTGTGTCCTTTTGTGCAGCATGTCTGTTCATTAAATGTCCACACCACTTGGATGCTCAATGAATGATGTTAACAGGATCAGCAATGAGAAAATGTGTCACAAAGATGGTTTCGTTGTTGAATACCAAGTCACAAAGAATAGTGTCACAAAGATGGTTTTGATGTTGAATGCCAAGTAGAAGTGGTAGGATTCTCTCTTGATGGAGATGCTCATTGCCTGACTATTAATTGCTATTCATCAGCCCAAACCCACTTTACTAGTGTACTTTTACCAATGCATATAGAACCAAATGGAAGTTTTGAGCACATCATTGATTTTTGTTCTCTATTGGCCGGGTAATTTTCCTGTAGCGGAGCACAAAACACAGTGAATCTTGAAAGTGCGGGACTCAACAGTGAAAGGGATTTTGATGGAAGAACAGTAGCCTTATGTTGGGGTCAAGACTGCACAGCACTTCTAGGAATTGATATTGGTCCAGTAGATTTTAGCAGTAGCCAAGCAATAATAAATAGTTCATTTTGTACAAAGAAACATTTTACATGCTCGGTTTCTTATGAGTATTAATTGACATCACTGCTGCAGCATAATTAAAATTAAATGTCTTTTTCAGTACCCATTACGCTGTTTCCACTCAATTAAACTATTGTACAGGTTACTATTGTTGGTGTTCTAATACACAATGACACACACAGTTCAGTTCTTCAGGAATCCCTTGTTACTTTCCTACAGTTCGATATAAATTCTGGATCAGTCCCTGTGGATTGGAGGGTAGTTAATGTTATCCCACTTTTCAAGAAACGAGGGAAAGAGAAAGCAGGAAATTACAGACCAGTTAGCCTGACATCGGTGGTGGGGAAGATGCTGAAGTTGATTATCAAAGATGTAATAGCGGCGCATTTGGATAGCAGTAACAGGATAGATACAAGTCAACATGGATTTACGAAGGGGAAATCATGCTTGACAAATCTTCGGGAACTTTTTGAGGATGTAACAAGTAAAATGGACAAGGGAGAGCCAGTGGATGTAGTGTACCTGGACTTTCAGAAAGCCTTTCATAAGGTACCACATAGGAAATCAGTGGGCAAAATTAGAGCAATATGGTATTTGGGGTAGGGTATTGACATGGATAGAAAATTGGTTGGCAGACAGGAAACAAAGAGTAGGGGTCCCTTTCAAAATGGCAGGCAGTGACTAGTGGGGTGCAGCAAGGCTCCTTGCTGGGACCGCAGCTATTTACAATATCCATTTAGATGAAGGAATTAAAAGTAACATTAGCAAATTTGCCGATGACACAAAGCTGGGTGGCAGTATGAACAGTGAAGAGGATGCTATAAGGATGCAGAATGACTTGGGCAGGTTGGGTGAGTGGGCAGATGCATGACAGATGCAGTACAATGTGGATAAATGCGAGGTTATCTACTTTAGAGGCAAGAACGAGAAGGCAGATTATTATCTGAATGGTGTCAGGTTAGGAAAAGGAGAAGTACAACAAGACATGGATGTCCTAGTAAATCAGTCACTGAAAGTAAGCATGCAGGTACAACAGGCAGTGAAGAAAGCTAATGGCATGTTGATCTTCATAACGAAAGGAGTTGAGTATAGTAGCAAAGAGGTTCTTCTGCCATTGTACAGGGACCTGGTGAGACCACACCTGGAGTATTGTGTGTAGTTTTGGTCTCCTAATTTGAAGAAGGACATATGTGCTATTGAGGGAGTGCAGCGTAGGTTCACAAGGTTAATTCCCAGGATGACGGGGCTGTCATATGATGAAAGAATGGAGCGTGTGAATACAATGACTTGTATTCATTGAAATTTAGAAGGATGAGAGGGGATCTTATAAACATATAGAATTATTTAGGGATTGCATATGCTAGATGCAGGAAACATGTTCCCGATGTTGGGGGAGTCCAGAACCAGGGGCCACAGTTTAAGAATTAGGGGTAGGCCATTTAGAACTGAGATGAGTAAAAACCTTTCACACAAAGAGTTGTGAATTTGTGGAATTCTTTGTCTCAGAAGGCAATGGATCAGATTCACTGGATACACTCAAAAAAGAGTTACCCAGATAGAGCTCTTAGGGCAAGCAGAATCAAGGGGTATGGGGAGAATGCAGGAATGGAGTACTGATTGTGGATGATCAGTCATGATCACATTGAATGGTGGTGCTGGCTCGAAGGGCCGAATGACCTACTCCTGCGCCTATTGTCTATGTCTCTATGATACACAATAATGGCTTGAATTTTCTGTGTTTCTCAGCTGTTCTATATCTCTCAGCATAATTGCTGTTAAGCTGTGGGACTCCCACGCAAATGTGAAAGTCCTGAACTTGCAGCCTGAGCTCAGTCATTAGACACTCCATGGCGTCCAACAGCAAAACCTGAGTTGCAGATATTCCCAGCTACTCTCAGAATCTGTGCCAGGATCTGTGAGCCCCTTAGTCTGAACAGGGGTTGACAGGCTGAAGAAATGTTTGTAATTAATTAAGTGTTTTAGATGATTGCTTTTTTGATGTCTTAGATGATTTTTTAAATGTGCTCAACTGCTAATAGTTTTTTTTAAATCAATCCTTCTCAATGTCAGAGACATTCGGAAACATTTCGAAACCTGGACTAATGAAAGATGGGCAGCACAGTGGTGCAAATGGTAGAGCTGCGGCCTCACAACTCCAGAGACCCTAGTTCAATCCTAACCTCGGGTGCTGTCCATTTGGAGTTTGCACATTCTCCCTGTGACTTGCATAGGTTTCCTCTGGGTCCCCCATTTTCATCCCACATCCCAAAGATGTGCAGGTTTGTAGGTTAATTATCCTCTAAAATTACCGCTAGTTTGTAGGAAGTGGATGTTATAGTGGGATAATATAGTACTAATGTTAATGGGTGTTCGATGGTTGCTGTGGCTCCTGGAGTAAATCTCAAGAAAATCCGGAGTCGGAGCCCCTAAGGCAGTTCATCGATGTCTACCACCTTGCTCTGGCAGATCCTGCGACGGCGCTGGTGTGAAACTGTAATGGCCCTGCTGTTTCTTTGGATCGATCAGCGGTGTGGAGAGGGGGCACATGCTGCATGGGCAACAGCCTGTCCTCCATTTGACATCGCCCAGGCTTGCATCTGACCACACATCACCTGCAAACTAGGATGCATCACCCATGGTCAATCCTTTAAGGATTGGATTGAACGATTGTGCTGTTGGACTACATTATTACAACTCTGAACATGCATCGTATATCAATAATAAATACCATGCAGATACAGTAATTGAGGTAGCACTAGGGGACTTTTGTAAGATGATTGGCAAGGTCCTATGAGGCAAATGGATCGGGTAAGTAAATGTTTCCAAGGGCAAGCTTCCCATGAGCAAATGGCTAGTTGACTTAAAAATTGGCTCAGTGGACAAAAGCAGTGGACAATTGTCAATAGAAATTCTGGTGACTGTATGGATGTATGCAGTGAGATCTCATACAGCTTAGTAGTAGGTGTCCTGGTTATCATGATCTATGTAATAACATTTTGGATTTAAATATAGGGAGATGTCATTAAGAGCCTCTTAATGACAGTGTGGAAGAAAATTCTAGGCTGCAGGAAGACATAAGTGGATCGATCTGTTTAAGGGAAAAGTGAAAAATGAAAGTTAATCCAAAAAAGTGTGAGAAAATATATTTGGGAAAAATGGTTGTATATCTGAAAATGTTGACGATCTTCGAGAGCCTGTTTTTAGATCCCTGGAGGTAGCATGTCAGGTAGACAAGGTGGTTACATACTTGCCTTGATGGACAGAGGCATAGAATACAAGGATGTGCTAGAACTGTGTAAAATGCTCCTCAGGCCACAGCTAGTGTACTGTGTACCATTTCTATTACCATGCATGGTGGGATATGAGCAACAGAAAGGTTGCTGATGAAAGTTATGTGGACATTGTAGGGTGAATTCATGTCATGAGAACAGACTACCAAAGGTTGTTGAATTCAAACCATAGATTGAAAAAGGAACTCAATTGAAGTGTGGAACATTCTGATCGCGCTAGACTGAGTGCCCTATTTTCAGCCTTAGGAAGATTCATAATGAGGGGAGCATAGCTAATTGTGGGAGTGTTAAGGGGTATTAGGAGTCTGTTTCCATTCAATGAGTAACAGGGATCAGGGATCTTAATTGGTGCTGGATATGGTAACCCATACCACAAGTAAAAAGTACCCAAATTATATTGTAAAGAGCAATAAAATGCAGAATTAAAATGCCAAGAGCTGGACAGTGCAATTGTGCCCATTTTGGGACAGCATGTACATATATACAGTAAATTTAATGGTGATTTCATTGTCACATGTGCACATGCACAGTGAAATCATTTTCTTACATAACATTGCCATACTGTAGAGTATTTCCATACCTAAACACAATCTCCCAATTAGCAAAATGTACGGAAATAATCCACTGAGCCCGCAAGCAAGAGGCGCCTTGTTTTGGCAACGTTTTCAAAGTCCAGTCCGCGCTCTAGGTCTTATGAGCGGTGCCTGACCAATGCAAGCCCCAGACTGCTGCGTACCTCCAGCCACATCTTCCTTGGACATTTGGATCAACCAGTGAACCAACATCCCTCTCTCCACCTGTCCACCTTTGGGCCCTGGTGGGTGCCTCCTGCACCCGACCTCAAGGGCATGATAGGCCAGAGCCCAGTTCCCCCACCTACTGGCCTCGCTCCTCGCCCATCACACCCTTGTCGCCCCCAGGTCCATCCTCCTGGGCCCTGGTCTTCGGGAGACAAGCAGGGGCTGGATTGTGTCATCATTCTAAATCAGAACAGTCATGCTTCTTCACCAGGCAGTTGTGACTTGAACCTCAAAGCATGCAAAACAATGCAATTCACTTGATCAAGTGCCAATCTAAAACCTAAACACGCAACTCAACACATTCCATTTTCCTTCGAGTGTCCTTTCTCAGAAGATGTATTTGTAGCAATTTGCCAGACTTTATTGGCAGCAATTTCCAAACGTATAAACTCCACCACCACATTAAGGTCAGCCAGTTTGAGGGAGCAAAATGATAAGGCTCATTAAGTATTACAGCATAGAACTAGAGCTTCATCCCATCACATCATTGTCAATCATCATGCTTATCTACTGTATACTAATTGCATTCGCCTGCACTAATTCCAGACATTCTATGCATTGCTCACTCATGTATTTGTCTAGGAGCTTCTCAAATGTTGTTAATATTCCTCCTCTGGTAGCTCATTCCAGGTACCATCTATTCATTGTATTAAAATATCCCTTTGGTCCCTATTAAACCTCCTCCCTTTTATGTTAAATCTATACAGCCTGGCATTAGACATTACAAACATGCGAAACAGATACTGGCTATCTAGCCCAGCTATGCCATTCAGAATTTTAGATGTCTCTAATATGTCACCTCTTAGCTTCCTTCACTCCAGGGAAAACAATTCAAGCATTTCCAGTCTCCTTATAACTCAAGCCCTCCAATCCTAGCAACATCCCAGAAATATTTTCTGAATGCTCATTGGCTTAATCACATCTTTCCAGTAGTGCATTGGCAATTAGTAATGCACACAATAATCCATGTGCAGTCTAATCAACTTGTTGTACAATTGCAACATGATGTCCCGACTGTTATACACAGTGCCTTTGCCAATGGAGGCCAACAAACCTCACCACTGCATCTACCCGTGTTGGCAAATTTCAGGGAACTATGTATTTGTACTCCAAGGTTTCTTTGTTCAACAACACTCCCCACGGTCCTGCCATTTGCTTTTTTTTGTCCTGCCCTGGTTTAACCTCACAAAATGCACCAACTTGTCCAAATTAAACTTCCTTGCATTAACTTAATTGATGTAGATTCTGTTGCAACTTCAAACAATCATCGCACTGTCCACTCTACCACCTATTTTGCTTTAATCTGAAGATTTACTAATCGTGTTACTTGCATTGTTATCTATATTAATATATATGAGAAACATAGCGGGACCCAGCAGCCATCTCTGTGGCACACCACTGGTTTCATGCCTCCAATTTGAAGAACAAGGCCACAATCCTCCGTTTCCTACCAAGCAGCCTCTTTGCTACACAATTTTAGAAATTCCATAACATTGTGGACAAGAAGTGGCAATGAGAGCAATATATTTGATGTAGCCCAAGTTGATTTTTACTGGGCAATTCACCAGGTGAAATTGCCTCCAAATTTCTATCTAGACATATGCAACACGCTAAATTGAATAATTAACACAATTCATTCATTGATATTGGATTAAAATCCTGGAACTGCATGCTAAAGTGCACTGTGGGAATACCGACATCACAAACCTCAGTGGTTCAAAAAAACGGCTCACCAGCACATCCTCCTCAAGACAGCTTGGAGAGGGCATTTGAGAATCATCTCTCAAATCTCCAGAAACTAATGAAAAGCCAAGATTACAATATCACAGGTCATGAAAATAGTTCGAGAATGGTAGGCAATCATATAAGGAGTAATGACTAAATCATATAATGCCATTTTGTTTTTTGTTAAATCCCAATGATTGCTTCAAACTTTCTTGCCAATACAAGTGACTGATCAACAGTAAAAAGCAAACCTCATTCACTCATTACATGGATAACATTCGTAATACTTCTCCCTCTCGCGTCCTGACTGTGGAAGATTCATCAGTGTGAACGCCGAGCTGTCTATAAATCCTTTCAGTGTTATCTTGATTAACGGAAGAACTGTAACTGGTGCAGCCGTGGCAGCATAACATTTACTGCACTGGCACCGCGCTGAAAAGAGATGGGTGTTAAGAGCGAGCTCGTCAATTTCACCCGATATAACACTTTGCTCGCTTCAGCCGCTGGAGAGCAGACCCACAGCGCCGCCTCTTGGTTCACAGTGGCCTGGGTAAAGTTCCACGTCAGGAGCAATGTACCCCAGGCGCGATGCTCGTTCCAAATATTTACGACTTATTTCACTATGAAACTCTCACTGTGAGCCCGGAAGGAAAAATAATTGCAATAGTCCGAATGATTAGCACCACCTCCTTTTCCTTAAATTAAACCAACATTTCAAATCTGGAACCACCAATTAATGGAAATCCACCAGTGAAGAAAGATTGGCCATTTGTAGGTCGAAATTACTGGTAGGTCTTTCATCTCAATCATATTGTTGGTTTATAACTTGCTGCAAACTGTTTATTCTTATATGAGTAAGAAATATGTAATTGTCATTCCTAACCAAAACTATCTACGATTAACCAGTGCAGCATTATTTATAGTCACAAAATATGAATTGAACAATGCAGTACAACAAATTTTAGATTTTCTACATATTTCCTCTTAAATGGGATACCTATGCAATGCATAGTTTAATGGGGATGTTAGATTATTGAACTATTAAAAAACTTACTAAGATATACTTTTCTACTGTCACTAATCGGCTGGGTGTCTTGTCATTGGCATAAGTTCAAAACCAAAGAAGGGTTGTATGTATCTAACACATGTTGGGCCGGCAGTGTGTTCAGGCTATTAAACAGTTTAGAGACCAGAGACATTTTTGTGATTGAGCCCATTTAAATGTGATTAGTAAACTGCAAGTCCTCAAAGGTGTTGACATATATTTTGCAGACCCATTACGGGTTGGGAATCTGGTGGCCCCTCTGATGTGTTGTAAATGACTGAGATGGAGTTAATGCATATAATTTGTATTTTCCGGAGAAATTGGCCAAGTTTCATTGGAAAACATTTGTTGTCATCTTAATTGTGAGTTTGGTTTCTCCTGCTTTTTGAATGCACGCTATTTTCAGAGGGAATGGCTTATGTTTGCTGTGTAAAGACTGCCGTGAGCCCAGTTTTATAATCTGATCTGCTTTTAACTAATTTGCTAATAGGATGTTGGTAAAAGATTTTAAGTCTTCAGGAAAAACATTTGTTCTCAAATTTTATTGATGTATTTTAAAACCGGTCTTGCAAACGAAATACTCCTATTTTTGTTAACACTGTATCATATTTATAACATTTGCGTATCAAACAGAAGTTCAGAATAGTGACAATTAATTTACAATAGAAAAAACCATTTAAACCAAATGGCAAACGTCAATGTTTAAACTTCATAGAAGACTCATTAAGCTATCCCAATCTATCAGAATGTACATCTATTTCTCTCTCATCTGTTTTAAATCTATTTATACTAATCACTATTACTGCATGTGATGACAGTTCCACGATCTACCCAAGTATAGATTCTTCCACTTCTCCAACATTAGTCTTATTAAGCCCCATTTAATAACCTCTGTTCAGCAATCAAACAACTTGTTGAAACAAGGCAAGTTAGTACAGGGAGTGATAATGTAGCTAGCAACACACCAAATACACAGTGACATCAAATATGGCTATGCAAATCTGGTAAATTGCAACTGGAAAATTAGATTATCCTCATGCATTGAGGTTTAATTGACACCGTAAGGTTTACAGGTAAAATTCCAGCTCAGAACTCACAATTAGTGTTTGTTAAAGGTTTGTGTAAATGTTCTCTGGTTTGTTTTATGTGGCGGGAGGGGGAGGAGGAAATATTTATTTCAGTTTCTTACCTTGCTGGAGATGTGATTAATTTTCGGATCGCATTCTCCAGTCCCTCTGCGGCCTGCCATCAATGGAGCTGGAGGCCTCTTCAGACTGATCTTGGGCCCCACTACAGGGTGTGGACTTACATCAGAGTTGATCCCTTGCCTGGGATCGCTCCAACAGCAGCCTGTGGTCTTTACATCGGGAGCCCGCAGTCTCGGGAGAGGCCATGGATGTCAGGAGCTCCAATGTCATGGAAGGCTCAACCAGCTTCGACGTGAGGTTCGATCATCTGGCACGGGGGAGCTGACATCCCCCCAATGCAGCAACTGATTGCCTCGACGTGCAGGGCCCGCCACTGGCTATGGGAGTCAAGATCATCCCGTCAACGGAGGGCTTGCGGCCCGCGACCACGGGAGAGCAAAGGGAAGAGATTGGACTATTTTTTCGCCTTCCATCACAAAGAGGAATGTAGAGGAGTCTCTGTGATGGATGTTTATGTCAAAATGTGTTTTGTGTGTTCCACTGCTTTATATTTGTTTGACTGACTTGGCAAACGAAATTCCTGGTATATGGTTACAAAACATACTTGGCTAATAAAGTATTATTGTGATTGAGATAATCCAACAGTTAGAATCATAATCTTGGAATGGATGCTGCAGAGAACAAGGACATTCAGTCCATCATGTGTGCATTGGCTCTCTACAAGAGTAACTCATAGTTCAACCTACCAGCCCTTTCTCTGTAGCCTTACAACTTTTCTGCACCATGTATTTACAAAATTCTGTTCCACTGCTTCTGAATGTCACAGTGGAACTTGCCTCCACCCCACACTTCTGCAGATATTCTTTATACTTTCCAATTACATGCTATGTATAAAACATTTCCACAATAGTGATTCTCATCTTTTTTATTTTATAGCTGCATCCTCCAGACCCCTCCAACATACGAAATAAAAGCTTCCCAGTATCCACTCTGTCAGACCCCTCTGCATTTTATATACTTCTATCAAATCTTTTTTCACCCTTTCTAATCTATGCTTAGCCTTATACCCATCCTGGGAACCTATCTCTAATTTACCTGAAGCCTGCAAATCCTCCCTGCAAGATGATAATATAAAAAACACACCATACTCCATTAGAGGCCAAACAATTATTTTCAAAGGATTTGATAAAGCCCAGAATTTTGCATGCATTATTAATCAATTTCTTAACCTACCCTGCTACTTTTACTGCTTTGTGCACACAGATCACCCGATTTCTCTGTTCCTGCACCTCCCATTCTTCCAACCAAAATGCATCATCTCACATTTTTCCACGTTAAATTCATCTGCATGTATTTACCATTCCATTAACCTACCTTCAATCTGTCATTATCCTGTTTGCAGTTTATAATAATGCCAAGTTACTTGCACATCAATAAATTGTAGCATGCCTCTGCAAGTCTGGGTTATTAAAAAAAAAACAATGGCTCCAACAAGATGATTATCAAGCATTACAGCAGGATCGTGATCAGATGGGTAAGTGGGCTGAGGGAAGTTTAACTGAGATAAGTGTGAGTTCTTGCAATTTGGAAAGATAAATCAGGGAGGACCTTCCCAGTAGTGGCCTGGGGAGCATTGGAGAGCAGAGGAATGACAGAGTACAAGTACATAATTCGCTGTAAGTGGCAACGCAGGTAGATTTCTTTGGCCAGGCCAGGCTTCAGGTAAATTAGAGATAGGTTCCCAGGATGGGTATAAGGCTAAGCATAGATTAGAAAGGGTGAAAAAAGATTTCTTTCTTCAAGACTGGAGTAGAGGGAAGATAGTTGGTTGATAGGGAAACTCTGCTCTATTCCAATCTTGATGAAGGGTCACAACTCAAAACATAATTCTCCCCACAGATGCTTCCTGACCTGTTGATCCTTCATGAATTTAAAAGCCTCCATTGAATCCCCTTGCAACTTCTTCTGCTCAAAGGAGAACAACGCCGACATCTCCAATCTATTCACATAATTAAGGTTCATCACCTCTTCAATTTTTTTTTAGATCTCTTATGTATCATGTCCAAGGATCTTTTTTTGCCAATGTGTAGTCTTAGAACGTGTGTTTTATATTGGTTCTTCCTGAATTCCTTGTTTTTTGTACTATCCATCGAATGACAAAGACCAGGATTCTGTGTGCTTTTTCAACCAGTTCCTTTACCTGCACTACCACTTTTAATGAACTCTGCACAGATATCTTAAAACTCTCCACCTTTAAATCATTTTTAAAAATTGCACTATTTAGCTTATATTTCTTTCCAATCTTCCTACAAAAAATCTACACTATTAACATGTCACTATTAAAATTAATCTGCAATCTGACACCAAATATTTTATAGCTGATGGGAATCAGTTTTAGTGAACAGGGTATAATACTTTTTGGTAAATAATAAAAGAAAAGGAAAAAAGAATCTTAATGGAAATAGTATCTGTGCCACAGGGATTTGGAGAAACATGTTCAGAAAATATTATTACAACGCTACAGACTGATGACAGACCATAAAATCTTACTTGATTTCTGCGTTCTAACACAGAAGTAAAGCATATTTGATAGGACAGTGGGGAAATAGGTTACAGCGAAAATTAATGGGGATTGTTCCGGGAACTGACATGAACTGAATGGGCTGCAATGACTTCCCTCTGCACTGTCAAGAAATATGAAACATGGAAACAGGAGAAAAATATACCATAATATATGTGGTATAATAATTGTAATCTTGTTACATTATTGTTTACAATGCTGATGTGAATACAGTAGAAAAGATAGGGATCATTAAGAACGAGCAGAATCCAAGGTCACAGGCAAGCTGTCAGGTATAAAGAAATAAAAGTAGAACAAAAGTCTTAAGATTTGGACTGTTTACATGTCAACAACATAAATAGCAAGTTATGTGACAGATTTGTGTTATGAAAATATGGGGCAGGGTTGATACAGAAAGGTGATAATCAGTAGCCATGGAAAATGGATTGAGTGCTCATGGATACAATATTAAACGTAAAACTAGCTCCACACTCTAAATCTTACATATATTGATGAAAACATCTCAATTTCTTCATTTAGCTATTATATTGGACTTGAAAATATTATGGGGAGTCTCTGAGGGAGAATTGATATTTAGAAGGGATCCCCATCATATAGCAATGTTACAAAATTTTGAGATTTTAAAAATCAAGTCTGCAATTTATCCCATCAGATAAAGCATAAAAAGAAGTTTAATTTGACACCTAATTTACTTTCATATCTTCAGTATTAAGAAAGTTATGGTCATTTTCATACTCGGAAATGAGCATCTTGCTTCCCATTGCCTTTCAATTGACTTAACTCAAAAGCTGTGATCTGGAAAAGTTAAAAGTCCATAACATTCTTAAAAATTAAGAGAACTCAATGAAATTTTCAGTTATTATAGATTGAAGCATTCTGAAACAAATATTAAACAATCTTACTTGGATTACCTGAAATTAAAGCATATAATTAGTTAGTTATCTAATTGTAGCTAATTACAAAATTCAATGAGTAGATCTAAACATCTATCAATTTCTTAAGAAAAGATAAACTTTTTTTAAATTGCCTAAGTGTCCAAATAACATTCACACACTAATCCACAATATAACATAATTTTTAAATCTCATTTTCATGAATTTCTGGGCCAAATGGAAGGAATTTAGTGTTTTATGCCTGTAAATTAATGGCCATTTAAATCAACTAGCGAGTGTGTTTTAGTGGAATGCGGTGGATTGGAACGTTGCGGTTAGCGGTGAAGTCGGGGGGAAAAATACTGGGGGTTCATACATTTTTTGGGGACCCCATTTCGCAACATAAAAATATTATTAATGCCTCCCGAAAAACCAACTTTTAATATAAAAATAAAGTATTTACCTTTTTTTCTCCCCTACGCAAAATCCTGTCTGCGGTCACGGCTTTTGAAGGTGATTTTTAAATTACTCTAGTTAATAAATTATCTAGAGTAATTTAAAAATACCACCATTCATTAAATGTCGGAGCGATTTTTCTTCAGCAACCAAATCGCCCGACATTCATCGATTATCCAGGCCTGTGGAAAAACGGCACTTTAAGCCCGCCCCCCTCTGCAACGCGCGAAAGTCGCGCACACGGAGAGCGGCAGAAGTGCAGCGCCGGTAAAGGTAAGTTTTGTAACATACCTACATCATAGAAGGTTAAAAATGCATGGATCTCTGGTGTTAAAATACAGAATCCAAAGTTAGACAGTAAATTGAATATGAAATTGGCTTGGTGTTAAAAGGCAGAGGATAGTTGTGGAAGGTTGTGTTACAAATTAGAGACCTGCAATTAGTGTTGTGCCACAAAAAATGGTGCTGGCTGCTTAAATGTTTGTCATATAAACAAATGATTTGGAAGAGAATGTAGATTGCATGATTAGTAGGTTGCAGGTGACACCAAACTTAATGATATGGTGGAGTGTGAAAAAAGCTTATTTAAGGTTGCAACAGGCTACAGATCAATGGGGAAAATGGTAATGGATGATGTAATATTTACTGAGAGAAGTGTGAAGTGATGCATTTTGCTATGTTAAACCAGGGCAAGATATATACAGTGAGTAGGAGGCTCCTGGGGACCATTATTGAACAGCGAGGCCTTGGGGTATATAGTTCCATGAAAGTTGAGACACAGGTAGACAGAGTGGTGAAGAAGGCATTTGGTATGCTAGCCCTCATTAGTCAAGGCACTCAATATAAAGGAGTTGGGACATCATATTATATCAGCCTCCCTTCCTCAGTCCCCAGCATCCCCCAGAAGAGATGTGCCTTCCCATATAACCATAATAGATTATCTGGCTTTTTTTAATGTTCAGAAAAATTCTCCTTTGATCCACCAATAAGGAAATCCCTCATCCAATATCGCTAAAACTAAATAGTCATTTGTTTCATTACTTTGGAACAATTTGTCAACTGGAATATTAATTCCGTCTTAAAAAATATTTAATTGATATTACAGAAATTAAGGTTATCTGAAGATACAAAATATGTTTTATAATTATAATGTACAAGGCATGTTTAGTACGTTTGCAGATAGCACGAAAATGGGTGGTATTGTAGATAGTGAAGATGTTTGTCATAAATTGCAGCAGGATCTTGATCAGTTGGGCATACAGGCTGTTGAACGGTTGATGGAATTTAATACAGAGAAGTGCATGGTGTTGCATTTTGAGAAGTCTAATCGGGGTAGAACCGAAACAGCAAATGGCAGGGCTCTGTGGACTGTTATAGAACAGAGGAATCTAGGAATGCAAGTGCATAGTTCCTTGAAAGTGGTGTCAGAGGTTGAAAGGGTGGTCGAGAAGGCTTTCAGAACATTGATCTTCATTCGTCAAAGTATTGAGTATAAAAGTTGGGAGGTTATATTACAGTTGTACAAGATATTAGTGAGGCCACATTTTGAATATTGGGTTCACTTTTGTTCACCCTGTTATAGGAAAAATGCTATTAAGCTGGAAAGGATGTGGAGAAGATTTACGATGATGTTGTTAGGACTCAAAGGCCTGAGCTAGAGATTGGAAGGTAGAGATTGGACAGGCTAAAATGTTATTCCTTGGAGCGCAGGAGGATGAGGGATGATCTTATAAAGGTGTATAATATGAGAAGATTAGATAGGGTAAATGCACAGTCTTTAATCCAGAGCAGTGAAGTCAAGAACCAGAGGATATAGGTTTATGGTGAGGGGGGGGAAGATTTAATAGGAACCCGAGGAACAACTTTTTTAGTGAGGCAGGTATATGGAAAGAGCTGCCAGACGAAGTAGTTGAGGCAGGTACTATCAGAATATTTACAAAACATTTGGACAGGTACATGGGTAGGATGGGTTTGGAGGGATATGGGCCAAAAGCAGGCACGTGGGACCAGTGTAGATGGGGCATTTGGTCAGGGTGGGCAAGTTGGCTCAAAAGGCCTGGTTCCATGACTCTCTTAAAATATCTTTGCATTTTAATGAGAGGCAAGGTTGGCCCCGTTAGAAAGAGAATTTCATTTACAATAGGTTAGACTGGTTAAAGTATTTAAATATGTGGGTCTATGGCCTTAGAGCAAGTTGTCAACAGCTACAACGAGTGTCTAGATTCGCAATGACAGCGTCTTTGATCCGTGTCTTGATCCTTTTTGGAACAAATTGAGCGGAGGTTCCCAAAACTTCCCATTAAGCACTGGGGCGCGTGTGTGCAGAATGTGAAGACACATGCTGTTGTAGACATCGTGTTCTTATGGGACAGGCTCGATCTGGTCTACATATTTCCATCTGACTACACCAAACCACCCCACTCTCAATATTCACGGTGCCTCCGTGGGCCCGTGTACATAAAACGGAAGCAAATGCCGAGACACGTTTAGTTATAGCTGCTAGGCAAAATCCAAACGTTTACAATTTAGAGCATGTCCACATGCCTATGTAATATTTTCAGTCATTTTTTTCATATCCTTTTTAAAAATTCTGCCAGTCATCTTTTAACTTCCCGACAGCCCAATACGTCTCGAAATGTATGTTTAATGGCCAGATCACCTAACCAAATCGGCGGGTACCAGTGAAATTAATAGTTCAAACAAAGTCGGAGCATTAGACGGATGCCAAGTGAAGCGAGAGGTTATTTGGAATCAGGGAACGGCTAATCCCAAATACTTGCAGGTTTGTAGGCGTTTGTAAAATTGCTCCTAGAGTGTTGGCAATGGATGGGAAAGTGCGATAACATATAACCAAAGTGATGGGGTGATCGAGGACCCGGTGGGCCGAAGTGTCTATTTCCATGTAGCTGTAGCTTTTAATCAATCTACAGTCGACAGGGGAGAGGGCGTGAGCGCTGTGTCGGCGGTGTCTTTCACTGTGTGATTTTCTGCTCTTGAATGTAAAAGCCGAGCGGCCATTGGTGAGTTTCCACCGAGCCATGAAACTCGGTGGAAGCTCTGTGGCTTGATACTGCCGAAGCTCACTCGTTGAGACATTCACCACTCGGACGGGCGTCCGCCTGCCATGGCAGATCCCGCTATCCAAGAATCTCATTGTAGAAACATAGAACATAGAAACATAGAAAAATAGGTGCAGGAGTAGGCCATTCGGCCCTTCGAGCCTGCACCGCCATTCAATGTGATCATGGCTGATCATCCAACTCGGTATCCCGTACCTGCCTTCTCTCCATACCCCCTGATCCCTTTAGCCACAAGTGCCACATCTAACGCCCTCTTAAATATAGCCAATGAACTGGCCTCAACTACCTTCTGTGGCAGAGAATTCCAGAGACTCACCACTCTCTGTGTAAAGAATGTTTTCCTCATCTCGGTCCTAAAGGAATTCCCCCTGATCCTTAGACTGTGACCCCTTGTTCTGGACTCCCCCAACATCGGGAACAATCTTCCAGCATCTAGCTTGTCCAACCCCTTAAGAATTTTTCTAATTTTCTATAAGATCCCCCCTCAATCTTCTAAATTCCAGCGAGTACAAGCCGAGTCTATCCAATCTTTCCTCATATGAAAGTCCTGACATCCCAGGAATCAGTCTGGTGAATCTTCTCTGTACCCCCTCTATGGCAAGGATGTCTTTCCTCAGATTTGGAGACCAAAACTGTACGCAATACTCCAGGTGTGGCCTCACCAAAACCCTGTACAACTGCAGTAGAACCTCCCTGCTCCTATACTCAAATCCTTTCGCTATGAATGCTAACATACCATTTGCTTTCTTCACTGCCTGCTGCACCTGCATGCCTACTTTCAATGACTGGTGTACCATGACACCCAGGTCTCGTTGCATTTCCCCTTTTCCTAATCTGCCACCACTCAGATAATAGTCTACCCTCATGTTTTTGCCACCAAAGTGGATAACCTCACATTTATCCACATTATACTGCATCTGCCATGCATCTGCCCATTCACTCAGCCTATCCAAATCACCCTGCAGCCTCCAAGCATCCTCCTCACACCTAACTATACCCCCCAGCTTGGTGTCATCTGCAAATTTGGAGATGTTGCATTGAATTCCCTCATCCAAATCATTAATATATATTGTAAATAGCTGGGGTCCCAGCACTGAGCCTTGCGGCACCCCACTAGTCACTGCCTGCCATTCAATGACTTTGTCCAATGATTTCACCACTTTCCAAATGCGCTGCTATCCCATCTTTAATAACTGACTCTAGCAGTTTCCCCACTACTGATGTTAGACTAACTGGTCTGTAATTCCCCGCTTTCTCTCTCCCTCCTTTTTTAAAAAGTGGGGTTACATTAGCTACCCTCCAATCCTCAGGAACTACTCCAGAATCTAAGGAATTTTGAAAAATTATCACTAATGCATCCACTATTTCTGTGGCTACCTCCTTGAGTACTCTGGGATGCAGACTATCTGGCCCTGGGGATTTATCGGCCTTCAATCCGTTCAATTTACCCAACACCACCTCCCGGCTAACCTTGATTTCACTCAGTTACTCCATCTTATTTGACCCCCGTTCCACTGCTATTTCCGGCAGATTATTTATGTCTTCCTTAGTGAAGACAGAACCAAAGTAGTTATTCAATTGGTCTGCCATGTCCTTGTTCCCCATGATCAATTCACCTGTTTCTGACTGCAATGGACCAACATTTGTTTTAACTAGTCTCTTTCTCTTCACATATCTATAAAAACTTTTGCAGTCAGTTTTTATGTTCCCTGCCAGTTTCCTTTCATAATCTATTTTCCCTTTCCTAATTAAGCCCTTTGTCCTCCTCTGCTGGATTCTGAATTTCTCCCAGTCCTCCGGTAGGCTGCTTTTTCTGGCAAATTTGTATGCCTCATCTTTTTTTTTTATACTATCCCTGATTTCCCTTGTTATCCATGGATGCACCACCTTCCCCGATTTATTCTTTTGCCAAACTGGTATGAACAATTTTTGTACTTCATCCATGCAGTCTTTAAATACCTTCCACTGCACATCCACTGTCAACCCTTTAAGAATCACCTGCCAGTCTATCTTGGCCAATTCACATCTCATACCTTCAAAGTTACCTTTGTTCAAGTTCAGAACCCTTGTTTCTGACTTAATTTTGTCACTCTCCATCCTAATGAAGAACTCAACCATATTGTGGTCACTCTTGCCCAAGGGGCCACGCACAACAAGACTGCTAAATAACCCTTCCTCATTACTCAATACCCAGTCTAGAATAGCCTGCTCTCTCGTTGTTTCCTTCACATGTTGGTTGAGAAAACTATCCCGCATACATTCCAAGAAATCCTCTTCCTCACCACCCCTGCCAATTTGATTCACCCAATCTACATGCAGTTTGAAGTCACCCATTATAACCATGTTACCCTTGTTGCACGCATTTCTAATTTCCTGTTTGATGCCATCCGCAACTCCAATACTACTGTTAGGTGGCTTGTACACAGCTCCCACTAGCGTTTTCTGCCCCTTCGAGTTTCGCAGCTCTACCCATATCGATTCAACATCCTCCACGCTAATGTCCTTCCTTTCTATTGCATTAATCTCCTCTCTCACCAGCAATGCTACCCCACCTCCTTTTCCTTTTTGCCTATCCCTCCTGAATATTGAATATCCCTGGATGTTCAGCTCCCAGCCTTGGTCACCCTGGAGCCATGTCTCCATGATCCCAACTATAGCATAGTCATTAATCGCTACCTGCACCTTCAACTCATCTACCTTCTTACCAATGCTCCTCGCATTGAGACACAAAGCCTTCAGGCTTGTTTTTACAACACTCTTACCCCTCATACAATTATGTTGACAAATGGCCACCTTTAACATCGATCCCTATTACACTTGGCCATACTCTCCTATCCCTTTGTGAGCTTTCTTTCCCGTTAATTCTGGGGTCATTAACCATCCCTTTACTCTCTTTCCCTTTAACTCCGTCTTCGACTATCCCATTTGACACCCCACCCCACAATTGTGCATTCATCTTGTCCCTTGCACCGCAAATTCGACACTGCCCAGAGTTTTATACTCAATCCATGAACTTTTTTTCTAGTAATGGGGAATTCCGAGTTATTACATTTAAAAAGCAAATTGACCAAGCTGCCAAAGAATGTGTAAACAAAATTCGAAACTAAAATAAAACTGAAGTGTGACTTTATATCTATAGTTTGCATTAAGGGTGCTATCGGAATTTATAAGACGGGCTGAAGATATGTGTTTTTTTGATGAGATATGTGTCCGCGACCATATGTTTACTTCGAATGTGCGAAATTCTAAATTGCAAAACATTTAACAGCATCTTTTACACATAATTACATGAAGTGTTAGAAAATAATAGCCCGGGGGCCCTCAAATAGAGCAGCGTGTAATCAAATTGATTACATGTAATTTTACATTACAAATGAGATGATTGGAATTGCATCGACTCAGCATAGAAACATAGAAACACAGTTTGCAAAGTTTCACTGTGAAGACAGTATTTAACATCTACCGTAAGATCTTATTTAGTTTTATAGAAACAATTTTCTCCCCCACATTCTCACAATTTTCATTGCGTACACAAGCGTCCCCTTATGGACAACGTGGCTCTAGTAAAGCTGCCTCTCCAATTTGGACACTGGCTGATAGTTAATGAAGCAGTGTAAGAGTGCACACGCTGATTTAACTCCGTTCTCTAGAGGTATAACATTTTATAGAGACGGGCCGCTGTGATTCGCATTGACCCAGCAATGAAGAAAATGTTTGAACTGAGGTTTCAGACATCCAACATATGGCCAAAGTGGCTTTCATTTAAGGTGCAGTGTCTATAATCCAATACCGGGATATATCCGAAAGAAGCAATTAATGGCCGTTCGCAAAATATAAATCTAGGTTCGGCTCGTTTATCTAATTCGGGAACTAGGCTGAGGGATTCCCCAGTTTATTTCGGTCTGTTGTGTTTATTGCTGTGCCTAAAATCAGCAGATTTGCGAGTCCTTCCGTGTTTCGCCTTTGCACATAAAATCGTTAATTACCTGCACCATGCAATTTCACCGATTTCAATCGTGTTTTGGCGTCATTGACCCTTTCGGTCTGAATCCGGCAGTGGAAACAAACCGTATGGATGATCACAACCCCACTGAGACTGACCGTGGACGCCAAGACAGCGTTTCCCTCTAATCACCATTCCCTTAATTGCAGTCAGAAACTTAAAAAAAAAACATGAAGAATCAATACCTATGAGATGCTTCTTCCGAAGATGTGCTGAGTCGCGATGACAGCTCTTAAGTCGAATAAAGGCTATTATTAAAACTGCATCTTTCTTTCTCTCCCTCGCTGCTCTCCACAGATGAGAAATTTCACCTGATGCAAAAATGTTCCTTCACAGAATGAAGCGAGGGTAAATGAAATCCGGAGATCCGCGAGGTCCCTGCAATTTCGATCTTAGCATTGGCAATATTCTTATCTTGGTTTTGTTTCTCTCTCTCTTTCCTTTTAGAACCACTGGTTTCAATCGAACAGGGTGAGTGTCGCGCTGTGAGAGATTTATTCTGAATGAATGACTGAACGCGGTGGTTGTGAAGCTTTCTTGTCTCCTTCCGCTGATGTTGCCTGAAAGATGTGACCGACCTCCCTGCAGACCCTGACTGCGATCTTAAACGCCCCCGTTCATCGCAGCCCGGCAGTGCGAAGTGAAATGGGTTGGCATTCATATGTAGGGACACCACGGGGTCTTATTCCTCTCTAATCAGATACTGCGGGCTACAGCGCAGCTCTTAAACAAAGCCGCGTTTCTGGCAATGGCCGCGAAACCGGTAATGATGCATTGATAATAGAAAGAAGATTGCGGACCAAATGGATAGATTTTCATTTTTGTAGAACATATATAGGCTAGGGTCGGTAAAACCTCAATCATTCTGATTTGCATTGGTATACATATGCCAAATCAGTTGCATGGAAATATTAAAAGTGCACGGGGAACAAAGTGGGAATGAACACATTCGAGAAACGGTTTTAGATTCAGTGCTGTTGAGAATCTGCTATTGAATCTGCTTAAGAAAAGATTTGGACGTTTAAAAAAACTTACTAAACACAATTTAAATGGACCGCGTCTTGGAAGAGCCCGTTTATTGAGAACTAGTGTTCTAGGGATACCGTGGTTGCGAGTTATAGAGTTATACTTCAGCAGAGCGATCAGCTACAGAATACAGAATATAGGTACGTATATACTGGTCACTTATTCAATGTCGGAAGCTAGACCAGGCACAGTTCATTCCGCCAGCAGTTTTCAGGCTACATTTAAACGTGGCGTTTCTTGCCTTGTGTATTTTGCGGGCCTATACCAACTATGTAAATGCATGCATATATTTAGTTGGTGAATCGTTTTCGCCATTTATTAAAATTCTGTTTCCAAAGCGGAATTGCCGGTAGAGATATTTTCCTTAATACTGTTTTGAGGCGGTTCGCCCCGAAAGTGACTTTTAAAATGAACGATATTATTTTTTAACCTTTTTCTCGTGATTCTCTGTAGGATTATTGGCCGGTTACAAAGGCAAATATATAGCGCTTGCCTTGCATCTGGAATAAAAACAGAAAATGCTGCAATTACTCAGTAGGTCAGGCAGTCTCTAGAGACAGAGAAAGTCTGTCACCGCTCTGCAACATGAACTCTGCCATCCACCCGCTTAATTGCAGCATCATATTTATTATAACCACTGTGCGTTTTTATGTGTAGGGCCTCGCAAACCTGCTGCCGCTTTTTAGTTTTCAGCACCCATCCTTGGAATTTCTACTATTTACCAGAAGAAACCCTTGATGGACAAGTTTTTTTTGGCAATACCGTATAAAGTATTCTGGCGAAACAAAAAGTGCTGGAGGATCTCAGGTGTTATAGAGGAGGAACTGCCAGGCGACGATCCGGGTCTGGACCCTTATTCCGTCGATGCCTGCTGGATCTCCCTATTGCTAACCATGTTACTTCCCTTCCCATTCACACGCAGATATTTATGCATTGGGCCTCTATTGCCAGGGTGAGAACACGTAAACGGGAGGAATAGCACATATATCTTTCATTCATTGTTCTTTATCTCTCCACATCACCGCCTATATCTCTCGTTTGCCTGATCCCTAACCAGTCTGAAGAAGGGTCTCGACCCGAAACGTCACCTATCTCCTTCGCTCCTTAGATGATGCTGCACCCGTTGAGTTTCTCCAGCCTTTTGTGTAACCTCATATATCACTTGGGTGGCCTACAACCCAAAAGCATGGACATTCCATTTTCCAATGTTAGGTAACTAATCTACAAAGAACCATCTTCTGTACCCCATCTGGATCCGGACCCATTTCTCACAATTTCCTCAACCGAACCCCCCCCCCCCCCCCCCCCCCCCCCCCACCCACATCCCTTCCTCCGTTTCCCAATTCGTACCTCTTCTATTCTTACCTTATAATTTTTAACTTTTCATCTCAGGCGTTTGTCCAACTACCTGCCTTTCAACCCCCCCCCCCCCCCCCCCCCGCCCGTCATCTGTACACATGTATACACCTATTACTTGCCAAACTTTGTCCTACACCTACCCCTCTTCCAGCTTTCGCCCAACCACAATCAGTCTGAAGAAAGGTGCCGATCCGAAATGTCACCAATCCGTGTTCTCCGTAGTTGCTGCTTGAGCAGCTGAGTTACTCCAGCACGTGGTGTCTCCTTCAGTCTCGTATTCTGGCGATGGCGGTCGCGGCAGCAAAGGACCTTCATGCACCGAAGCCAATTGCCTGGAACATGAAAGAACCATTCTGCTGGGAATTCACCTAACAACGTATTTCAATGACTCTGTAGTGCCAATTCTGTTCTTCATAAAGTTGGCTTGGGGATAATATATTGACGCCTCCACACTTGACAGATTAAGCAGTTGATTTAAATTCATAAAGGCGTCGAATGGGAATGGAAAGACATGATGGAAAATCACAATTTATATGGGATTTTTAAAATGATGGCATTTTCTTTTGTTTGTTCTCCGATAAGCCTCAGCTTGTCCCCCAAATGTCTGCACCGAACATTTATTAGAGCTGACGTCAAATCATATATATATATAGTTGGATTAAGGCTCCTCCGATTCCTTCAATATAGGCTTTGGATGGGGAGTAGGGTAGGGGTTTGCGCTGCAAGTTTCGGCTTAATTTCAGTAGCAAATTTCCTTTCAATGGTTTGGTTCAGCAATGTAGTTACATTTCGATATTTCTAAATAGTTAAAATCAACGTATTTACCCAGTTAAAAATTGCTAAATAAAATATCAAATATTGCAAACCGAACTGTGTGAGAAAGAAAGCAATGAGCGGGGTTCGTGTCCCCATCGATCCTCTGTAAGTGTTGCATGAAGCCCCGGACAACCGTACCCCTCGATTTGCTCATTTCCACGAAGAACGGAGGCGGCGCCAACCCTGGACTATTCCTTTCATCACCGCGACGGGTTGAAACTGATAGAGATTAAAAACTTTCGCAGAATGTTGTCTCAGAGATTGGGAACTTTATATATATTTTTAATTTAAAACGAAACCTTTTAAGAATAGCGACGGGTGGTGTAAAATAAGAAATAATCCAGATGTTTCATGATATGAGTAGTTCCAGACAAGAAAGAGGAAGGACGGAATTCTGATAGGACTTCTTTTTATCATTTTAGATTACCTAAATCCAAACAGCAATGAAGCCAGAAAAAGCAGTGCAGTCTATTAGACGAGCACTAAATCACTGGACAAATATCTCAACTATGTGCTGAAGCAGCGAGGGAGGAAGGGAAATTGATTAAATTCGATGGTCTGCTTGTTTGTGATTTTGAGGAGGCGTAATTTTACCTGGATTCAATTTAAAAGAATTAGAAGGAAATACCAGAATTAAAGTTGTGCAGGTTTTTGCTCTTTGGTGTCACAAACCATAATTAATTGATTAATTACTAAGACTATATATTCTTTTCCGAAATCAGGGCTTTCAGAAGACAATGTTAAAATGGCTCGAGACGCTAAATAATAACAGCCGTCTTATTAAGAGACCAGTATTGATGTTTTACTAAATTGATTTTGTCTAATATTTTAACCATATATCATATGATGCTAATTAAGGAAACATTTGTGGACAATTGAATATGTGATTAAAATCACAACGTGAGTAATTGATACCATGCTTAGGTAGATTGTCCCATGATTTGTTCTACCCCTGCTCATGGATATTAATAATTTTATGCGTTTGTTGGTAAGAGGGTAAAGGCAAGTTGTAGTACGTATGTACTTGGTCTTGTGTTTGCCTCTCCTCCTTGGTTACTGCTTTTGGTTACCTATTAATGGTACGTTACTTGGATAGAATTGCAACATTTCAGTACCATGGAAACATTAGCAATATTGTGTAGAAAGGGAGCAGCCAGCTGAGGAAAGAAAAAAGAAACCCAATAATTTGTAGCTGACAGGGTTCTGCTTTGCAAAGGGCAAGCAGCATATGCTACAGCCTGTGTGGAGAGAAGGGTCAGGTCTACATGGGTACACATGCTTGTGTAATCCCATGTTCTAATCAGTATTATTCACAAATACTTAAATCAAATTATTGCTTGGAACTGCTGGACAAAACTCGAGAATTGTCACAAAGATGTCCTGGGGCAAATTCCGGTTACATAGCACTTGTTTTCCAAGTACGCCATTTGCTGATTTGATTTCAATATGGTATCCGAAGCACAGGGGAACATCTGTGTGAGTCATGATGGTTGCTATGGGTGGAATTAAACAGAGTTGGCCAATGGTAATGTCAGCATGCCTTGATGTCATAACATGCTCAACAATGCACCTAGTATCTTTGAGGTTCAGTTACAGTTTGACCATGATTGAGACATTGCTCAAACAAATTGTGTGACACTTGTTAACAAATGCTCTGCTCTTTGTGAGAGTAAGATAGCATATAATCAGTGCCAACAGCAATATAATAGTGGGGACATTCACAGCGTCCACGTTTTGCCATTCCCAAGTAGGAGTTGTTTGGTCTTAATCAGAGGAGAATTGATCTCAATCAGATGCAACAGACAGCACAGTTCTAGTATTTGGCAATAGGAAGGTCACTTCGCACCCCCCTCCCCCCACCCACACCCCTACCCACACCCCCACCCCCACCCCCACCCGCCTGTCCAGCCATCTTCCGTATAATTTCAAAGGATTGTTAATTACTTCCATTGTAGGTGTTTGATATCCAGTAGTGGTTGCACTAATGTGCTGTTTGATGTTTTTAGGCCTTGCTAACTTTGTTAGGTTCATAATGATTGATAGGCTTATGTGCATTTTCTTATTGCTTCAGCAAAACCCTTGTGCTCTCTGACTTGGGTGTCCTAGATTCATACAGCATGTATTAATCCCATTTTCAGCACTTGGCCCATAGCACTGGTCGATTCATGAGATGTCCAGATACTTGTTCAATGCAGTCAGCAACTCTGCTTCCACCACTCTCTGAATGTGCTCTGTTTTAAATTCTCCGTAGAGTGCAGTACGAAAGAAAAATGAACTGAACGTGCAGAGCAGAGCAACTCTCCACGAGAGACGAGGACTAGCATGTGCTGCATCTGGCTCTCAACCAAGTAAGAACAGGATTGTCCTGAAGGAGAGTTCATCTGCTACCTCCCTACAGAATCAGTGTCCTGCAGATTCAGCGAGGAGGTGTTATCAAGTAAATGTCACGTTGCCTTAACAAATCAAGCCAAAAGCTGAGCCAGGCCATGTTTCCAATGGCAATTATGATGACCATATCCATTATTTTTTCTATATAGCCAAACAATAGGTGATACCTGCAACATTTCACTCTGCAAAAGGGAAATCCCAGATGAACAGTACTCCACAGCAATGACATGATCATATATCACTTGTTAGAGAGATGGATGTAACCCTCCCACAGGGATTTGCAAAAATTGGAGGCTTCCCAAAGGGGCAGTGTACCATTGATTGTATTCCCTTTGCTTTAATAATGTTACACGTTCATTAGCGGATGTACAACAGGAAGGACTTGCATTCCCTGAATGTATGCCTGCTGGCAACCAAACCCAATGGATTTTGACTGCTACTGCCCAGCATCTTGGAAGCAATCCCCAAGGCAAACCAAGTGTGGCAAAAGCTCTTGACTCGTGAATAATTCCAGCATACAAAGAGAATAGGTCTATAAGGAAAGTCATGTCCTGGCCTGCAGTGTCACAGAACATACAAGCCCTCCCTCATCCCTGAAACACACTTGGAATGTCTTGCAGCATTGATCACAACAGCTCTTCGCAAGAAATTGCAGAGAGATGACGTAGCCCAGACCATCACACAAACCAGCCTCCCTTAGACAATAGACAATTGGTGCAGGAGCAGGCCATTCGGCCCTTCGAGCCAGCACCGCCATTCAATGTGATCATGGCTGATCGTCCCCAATCAATAACCCGTGCCTGCCTTCTCCCCATATCCCTTGATATATGTTATATGTTTCTTTTTTTTTAATTTAAATTTATTTATTAGAGGTAAATACATCAATATACTTCACATATATACTGTTACAATCATTGTACCCCATAATTTTATGGCTTTTAAAGAAAAAGAATTGAAAGAAAGAGAGTGAAATGTGAAAAGAGTTGTAATAGTGAAAGAGCGTGCCAAAGGGGAAAAGAAACCCTTGGTCAAAGAATTTAGAGAAAGGGGGTTAAAAGATAGACCCTAAAAAAAGAAAAGGAAAAAGAGAAAAAAAAAGAAAAAAAGCCAGTTACTATGTTATATATATCACGCAAAAGGAATCCACCAACTCGATAGTTTTTAATCCCCCCCTATCAAGGCCCGAGGTACTCCTGCACCCTATCTTTGTAGTAATTCTATAAATGCAGACCACGTCTGATAGAAGCGTTCTGATTTTCCTTCCAGGCGGAGTCTCATATCTTCCAGATGTAGTGTTTCAAACATAGTTGAAATATCTTATATCTTATATGTTTCAATGACATCGCCTCTCATCCTTCTAAACTCCAGAGTGTACAAGTCCAGCTGCTCCATTCTCTCAGCATATGACAGTCCCGCCATCCCGTGAATTAACCTTGTAAACCTACGCTACACTCCCTCAATAGCAAGAACGTCCTTCCTCAACTTCCTCAAAACTGCACACAATACTCCAGGTGTGGTCTCACGAGGGCTCTGTACAACTGCAGAAGGACCTCTTTGCTCCTATATTCGATTTCTTTTGTTATAAAGGCTAACATGCCCTTTGCTTTCTTCATTGCCTGCTGTACCTGCATGCTTACTTTCATAGACTGATGTACAAGGACCCCCAGATCCCGTTGTACTTCCCCTTTTCCCAACGTGATGCCATTTAGATAGTAATCTGCCTTTCTGTTTTTGCTACCAAAGTGGATAACCTCACATTCATGCGCAACTTCATCTGCCATGCATCTGCCCACTCCCCCAACCTGTCCAAGTCATTCTCATAGCATCCTCCTCACAGTTCACACTATTGAATCCCTTCATCCAAATCTTTGATGTATATTGTAAATAGCTGCGGTCCCAGCACCTAGTCTTGCGGTACCCCACTAGTCACTGCCTTCCATTGACTTTATCTGCACTTCTCACTGCCTCAGCAAGGTCACCAGCATAACCAAGAACCAGTCTTCTCCCTTCTCCCAACAGGTGAGAGGCACAGAAGTTTGAAAACCTCCAGATTCAGGACAGTTTTTTCTCAGCTGTTATCAGGCAACTGAATGGACTATTCATCAGCTAGAGTGTGGTCCTGAACTACCATCTACTTCCTCGGATACCTTTGAACTATCTTTAATCAGACTTCTGTTTTAGCTTTGCACTGAATGTTGTACTCTTCACCTCTTCATCTGTGCACCAGGCTTGATTATATTCATGTGTAGTCTTTTCCTTGACTGGATAGCATAGAAACATAGAAAATAGGTGCAGGAGGGGGCCATTCGGCCCTTTGAGCCAGCACCACCATTCATTCTGATCATGGCTGATCGTCCCCAATCAATAACCCGTGCCTGCCTTCTCCCCATATCCCTTGATTCCACTAGCCCCTAGAGCTCTATCTAACTCTCTTAAATCCATCCAGTGACTTCGCCTCCACTGTACTCAGTGGCAGGGAATTCCACAAATGCACAACTCACTGGGTGAAAACGTTTTTTCTCACCTCAGTCTTAAATGGCTTCCCCTTTATTCTAAGACTGTGGCCCCTGGTTCTGGACTTGCCCAACATTGGGAACATTTTTCCTGCATCTAGCTTGTCCAGTCCTTTTATAATTTTATATGTTCATATAAGATCCCCCCTCATCCTCTAAACTCCAGTGAATACAAGCCTAGTCTTTTTAATCTTTCCTCATATGACAGTCCCGCTGCCTCAATCACAAGGATGTCCTTCCTCAAATTAGGAGACCAAAACTGTACACAATACTCCAGATGTGGTCTCACCGGAGCCCTATACAACTGCAGAAGAATGCAGAGCCATATACAACTGCAGAATAGCATGCAAACAAAAGCTTTTCACTGTACCTTGGTATACGTGACAATAATAACCTAAACTAAACCATATTAAACTCAAGGGATGCAGAGTGGTGCAGCTGATGGAGCTGCACTCTCACCAGAAATCCAGTTTTCATGCTGACCTTGGGTTCTGTCTTTGTGCAGTTTGCACATTCACCCTGTGATCATGTTTGTTTTCTCTGTGTTCTCCAGTTTCCTCTCACATCCCAAAGCTGCGTGGGTTTGTCAGTTACAGATAATCCCCTTTAGAACAGGCCAAGGGGAGGGGGGGGGGGGGGAGATTTATGTCTAATATTGCCGATTGTCTGCTATAACCCAGTAAAGTATAGCAGTTACTCCATGAAACAAGTTTTTTTTCAAATATAAAGTTATTTTTACAGCTAAAAATGTACTACAAGCTAAAAATACTAAAGCCTGTTGTTACATTGTGTAATAGAGTATCGCTTCACAAGTGTCGATTGAAGCAATTGCTTGTCAATGTCAATGGCTTTTTGCAGTGTAAGTAGCAACCTGCGTTTTTAAAGAAACAGTGACGTTTAATTTGTGGGGACACTATTGTTCTGTCCACTATAACAGAAATCCATAATAAAGAGGTCTGTAATAATGAGGATAGACTGTAATTGGCTTCTATAAATTGCCTCTGTTTTGTGGGGAATGGATGAGGAAGTGGAATAACACAGAACTCGTGTGGACAAGTGATCGAAGGTCAGCATGGCTGAAGGGTCTGTATGTTTAATCAATTAGATTTGGAAGGTTTGTTACATGTTACAGCACTCTATATTATGCAGGCTCTGCTCTTGCTAACAGTGGGAGTGAAGGCAAGTTTAGGAGAAAGCAAAATAGAGATCACTTTTCTGCCCTGACTTATGGAGAACAACTCATCAGACTGTGCTTTCAATGCACACAGTTGTCCTAGTGCTTCCTGCATCCCCTCCTGTGTCTATCTGAAAGGAGAAAGGCATAAGATGGGTAGTACTGTGAGGAAAGGGCAGAAGTAGACAATCTGTACCTCATGGATGAGAGGGAAACAGAATGTGAACTATTAAAACCTGTTGCACGGTGAGTTTATGTTAAGTTCTTACCATAGTGTAAGATACAGCTTTCAGCTATGAGTATGTGAAACAATGAATAAGCCAAGAGCTTTAGCTGGTGTGTGGGGCTATGGTACTGCAGATGAAGATTAGTTTTCACTCCTGGTTGACAAGCATAATTGATAGTTATAAAACAAAGAACAGTACAGCACAGGAACTAGCTCTTTTACCCATAATGTCTGCGGCAACCAGGATGCCAGTTTGAACTAATCCCATCTGCCTGAACAGAATTTAAAGGGCCTGTCCTACAAGCATGCAACTCTATACGATGAGCGCGACCTAACATGGTCGCTTGAGCCATCCGGGCGTCGCGGGGCCGGTCCCACTTCGATCGCCGGAGCCATGCGGAATTGTGCGGAGTTCGTCCCGACATCGCGCGGGGCTCCGAAAAACTGACTAAAAATTCCATTCAAAAATTCCGCACGGCAACGGCTTGTCGGCTCGCAGTCACCTCGACGCATTACACACCGCCCCGAAATCGTGCCTCCGTGAACCTATCTGTAGGTGCCTCCGTGACCCTCTATGTGTGTGGCTCCGTGGCCCTCTGTGTGTGTGTGTTCCTCTGAGCCCCTCTCTGTGTGCCCCTCTCTGTCCTGGCGAACTTACCTTAGACTTCGCTCCAAGTTCACCTCACTTTGCGCCGCGTTGCGCCCTTCACCCGACCTCCGCGCGGCCCCTGCTGCCAGTTTGGTCGTGCTTGCTGCGTGCAGGCGCATGCTGGTGGGAACGGCCCTGTACAGGAGATCAGCTCCGCGCGCCCCCCGCTTCTAGTTTGATCGCGTACATCGCATAGAGTTGCATGCTGGTAGGACCTTAAGTCTCTCCATGCCTCGCCTTTTCATGTGCCTCTCTGAATGTGTATTCAATATTGCTATTTATCTGCTTCCACCTTAGTAGCCATTGCAGGCATCACATTCTGTTTTTAAAAACTTGCCTGTTTAAATCTCCTTTAAAATTTCCCCCTCTCATTAGAATGGAGATGAAGAAAGCAAGTGAAGAACGCAGTGAAGAAAGCAAATGGTATGTTAGCATTCATAGCGAAAGGATTTGAGTATAGGAGCAGGGAGGTTCTACTGCAGTTGTACAGGGTTTTGGTGAGGCCACACCTGGAGTACTGCGTACAGTTTTGGTCTCCAAATCTGAGGAAAGACATCCTTGCCATAGAGGGGGTACAGAGAAGATTCACCAGACTGATTCCTGGGATGTCAGGACTTTCATATGAGGAAAGATTGGATAGACTCGGTTTGTACTCGATGGAATTTAGAAGATTGAGGGGGGATCTTATAGAAACCTACAAAATTCTTAAGGGGTTGGACAAGCTAGATGCTGGAAGATTGTTCCCGATGTTGGGGGAGTCCAGAACAAGGGGTCACAGTCTAACGATAAGGGGGAATTCCTTTAGGACCGAAATGAGGAAAACATTCTTTACACAGAGAGTGGTGAGTCTCTGGAATTCTCTGCCACAGAAGGTAGTTGAGGCCAGTTCATTGGCTATATTTAAGAGGGCGTTAGATGTGGCACTTGTGGCTAAAGGGATCAGGGGGTATGGAGAGAAGGCAGGTACGGGATACTGAGTTGGATGATCAGCCATGATCACATTGAATGGCGGTGCAGGCTCGAAGGGCCGAATGGCCTACTCCTGCACCTATTTTCTATGTTTCTATGTTTCTAAGAGGAATTTATTTTGCTGGAAGGTGGTGAATCTGTAGAATGTATTGCCACATAGTTCTGTGGAGGCCAAGTCATTGGGTATTTTTAAAGTGGAGATTGGTGGGTTCGTGATTTGTAAGGGTGTCAACGATTATGGGGAGAAGGCAGGAAAATCGGGTTCAGAGGGAAAAATAGATCAGCTATGATTGAATGCCGGAGTAGACTCGATGAGCTCAATAGCCTAATTTTGCTGCTATGTTTTATGGTCTTATGGTCCCATCTTCAGTTGAATAATGGATGAGGTGTGCATTTATCATTGTGTGAGGCTGGTATTGCTGATGGAGGGATTGAGCATTTGATGAAGCACTCATTACTCATAACAGCATGTGCAGATGTTAAAGTTCCTGTGACATTGATCATGGTCTTTGGAACAGCATTACATCTGTAAACCTCCACTGCTTTCCCCTCCCAAGGTCACCAGACTATGTCTGGAGACCTGCTGCCCTTCTTGCAAATAGGCAATTTATTCCATTCTCTCCAGCTTCATCAAGGTGTCCCATCTCACCCATATTCAGTGAACTGTGAAGACATTAGGAACTGTTGCCATCATCTGTTCAGGCATCAATGCACAATCCCCTAAAGAGATACAGCTGCCTTTAAATCGAAATGGTTCACTTGATCAGGTGCTAGTCACATATGAAGCTGGTCACTGGAATTTGTACAGAGGCAATCAACAAAGGACACTGAATTCACGCCAATGAGGGTACATTCTAATTGCTGCATGACCTGCACCGGCATAAACTCCTCTGGGTCAACCATGCATTGGGCTTTCCCATTCTTTACTGACTGGTGGTATATTGTCAAATAAACATGCAAGTGAAGCACATTCACCTGCATTGTGCCTTAAGATGAGTCTCTTTACACCAAAGAAGAGCAGACTAGGAGATGATGGATAGATCATCTGAGAATAGATAGGTAAGCATGGAGAAGGGATTTCTGTTCATGACAGAAACCAGAATAAAGGGCTGTAATTGCACAATATAAAATTAGCTGGGGTTCATTTTTCTTTCGCTTGTGTCTGTCTTTCTTTACCGTGATATTGGTTAAAATGTGAAGCCTTTTAAAAGCAATTAAAGGGAGTTGCAGAAATTCATTTAATAAGGTAAATAAGAAAACAAGAGAGAAGGGAATAGAAAAAATAAAATGAATGGGTTAGGTGCAAAAATGAGAAATAAATTCTAATCAATCTATTGGGCCAGACGGTCTATTGCTCTTCAGTAAATCCTTTGCAACAAGTATAATATCACAGCACAGAATTATTTAGAGTCTTTGCTTGCAACAGATGACACTGCAGATGCTGGTTTAAACTGAAGTCGCTACAGAGCTAGAGTCCCCCGTCCTTACGTTCCACCCCATCAGCCGTCGCATACAACACATAATCCTCCAAAATTTCCACCACGTCCAACGGGATCCCACCACTAGCCACATTTTCTGCCTTCCGCAGAGACCTTTCCCTCCGCAACTCCATGGTTAACTCATCCCTTCACACCCAAACCACCCCCTCCCCAGGTACCTTCCCCTGCAACCGCAGAAGATGCAACACCTGTTGCTATACCTCCTCCCTCGACTCTGTCTATCAGGTTAGGCAGTAGTTCATTTGCACCTCCTCCAACCTCATCTACTGTAACCGTTGTTCAAGATGTGGACTCTTATACATCGGCGAGACCAAACACAGACGAGGTGATCGTTTCACGGAACACCTTCGCTCAGCCTGCCTAAAATAACGTGATCTCCTGGATGCTGGACACTTTAATTGTCCTTCCAATTCCTACACAGACCTTTCTGTCCTCAGTCTCCTCCATTGTCAGAGTGAGGCTAAACGCAGATTGGAGGGACAGCATCTGATATTTTGCTTGGGAGGCCTATAGCCCAGTGGTATGAATATTGATTTCTCTCACTTCAGGTAGCCCTGGCACTCCCCCTCTCTCTCTATCCCTCCCCCACCTAAGTCATTGTTCTTTATATCTCCACATCACCATCTGAAGAAGGTGACCCGAAACGTCGCCTATCTCCTTCGCTCCTTAGATGCTGCTGCACCCGCTGAGTTTCTCCTGCCTTTTGTTTACCGTCTATATATCTCATTTCTCTTGTCCCTAACCAGTCTGAAGAAGTGTCTTGACCCGAAACGTCACCCATTCCTTCTCTCCAGAGGTGCTGCCTGTCCCGCTGAGTTACTCCAGCTTTTTGTGTCTGTCCTGTGTTAATATTACACTTTTGTAGTTTTCCCACGTTTGTTTATTTTGATGTGATTTAGTGCGTAGGGTGTGTTTCAGCTGTAAACCAATCATATCAAAATTAATTAATTACATTTTAGACTTCATTCACATTACAGTTGCAAATTCAACTTCAATTTGTTTTCGTGAAACCCAGTGTTCGTTTAATCTGACTGAAAATCAGGCTGTGAATTCATTTCTTTGGAGTTTAACTCAATCACTGCAGCAGAAGATAAAACCATGATTAGATTTAGAAACAAAAGTAAAATATTGTGAATGGTGAAGTCCCAAATAAAAGGTCATTCAATTACTTGAAAAACTAACTATTTCTTTCTCCGCAGGAAGTACCTGTTGAATATTTCCATCACTTTCTGTTTTTGTTTCACATTTTCATTGCACATAAAACACCAAAACTTTCCAGGAAGCCATTTTGCCCATTGTGCGTGCGATATCCCTATACTGGAACAATTAATTTGCTCTATAAACCTATTCAATTCCCAGTGTTACGAGTATTTATCCAATTTTGTTTCTTCAAAAATCCCACCCCAATTTAAATTGATATCCTCTAATTTTTGAAGTATGTATGAAAATACAATTGCTTTACAGTGTAAATAACTCTTTTGAAGCACTTCATTATTGTAAATCTCTTGCTTTCAGATAAAGGAGTCTATACCTGGTGTTATACTGCACTCAATGCAGATGTCTGACTGACTTCACTTGGGGTCACTCATGGGTGGACTCGCACCGTGAGACAGGCCCTTAAATCATTCATTGGTGAACAATATGCTTTTAGACCATAGAATGCCCCCCAGCAATTCTAAGTAATTTATACCATGCAAGATTAATTCATCCTGCACACTTCATCTACCACCACAGCTAGACTCTGTATCTGTGGCTCCCCATCCCGAAGCCCTGCGAGAGGGAGGGAGAGAGGGAGGGAAGGTGTGAGTGAACAAGAGCGCCGAGGAGGAGAGGGAAATAGGGGGGGAGGGGGGTGGGTGGAGGAGAAATAGGGAAGAAGTTAGTTGTTCAGATCAGAAACCTGTAGGCTGGGAGCCATAATGGTGAAGAGCGCACCCAGTTCTTCTGAGGAGTGCATAAGAGACCGGAAGCAATCGGAAGCAATGTTCCTCCAGAACTTTAACTGAAACCATGTCCACATCACCTCCTCTTGGCCGGACCGCAAAACCCAGGGTTACCGGTCAGCGTTCTCTGCCACAAAGGAATCTTAAGTGGGCAATGCCAATGTAAACCGCGGCATCTCCTATATGCCTATACACACACACACATAAAATATGCCTATACACACACACAAAGTGTAGGACAGGAACTGCCTGCAGATGCTGGTTTAAACCGAAGATAGACAAAAAAAGCTGGAGCTGACAGGGGGCAATCAAACAGCGCAACTTCACCCCGTCACCAATTCCTTCTCTCCAGTGATGCTGCCTGCCCGCTGAGTAAAAAAAGAGCGAGAATGTGATCTGAGAGGAAAGATAGTGGAGAGAAGTGAATCGTAAACTGATGGAAGGGGAGGAAAGGCGCCTGAGCGAAAGATAGAGCTGAGAAAACCCAGCAATCTATTTATAGAATGTACTTGGAAGAGGAAAAAAAAATCCCTTTGTGAATACTCTATTCACGCTGATAATGTTAGTTCGGACTGATCAACGTGGGCTGTGACCGAGCAATGGTTGTGATCGTTTACAGGCTGTAAATCAGGAAACTTGTGATCTTGTAATCGCTATTGGTTGTAAAACTACGCGTCAGGAAAATCCAACGTTCATTGATTAATCTCAGAAAGCAGCGAAGCACGACCCGTTGCTGTCCGGAAGTTTGGACACCCTTCCTGAAGTCTGATTTCACTTTACAGATGCAATGCGCTAAATGTGCTTCTTAAACTGGTGAATGGTTCACCCAAGCGTGAATGAAATTATTTTATGGAGTGAATGAAACTAGAGGGGTGGGTGAAGGGTGAATGGTGAATTACATAATTTATCCAGATTTTGTTTTCTATACTTAAAAAAAGACATTGCCATTAAAGTGGTTAGTAAGCTCATTGGTTTTAATGGCAGTGGAGCTGGAACTTTGATATGATTTTTTTATCTATACCTATGTTTTTCTAATTTTTAAACTAACAGGATATTTCCCAAATTTACTGTAATATTACCATTTAGGGAAGACCAGATGAACTAGTGTGATCATACATTTATCAATGGCAATACTGGAGGATCGCTGTATGCAACTGTTGAACTGTAACTTTATTTTGTGTAGAAATGTAGCTACCAAAGTTGATATTTGGTGGTTTTGTGAGCTTTCCGGGAGGGATATGGAAAGATATTAGTAGGAGAAAAATATATTAAATCACACACTCCATGGTTTTTATAGCTAATTTTCCAAGAAATAACTGCAGTAATCAAAGTCCGAAATGGTAGGATAGGGCTGAAGCCCAGTGTTTATATGTTGTAATGTTTTTTTTAATCATTCTAATAGAATGATTTTCCAACTCCTGTGGTAATTAAACTTTTTTTTCACTCCTGTACTTTTAACATTTTTAGGATGTTAAAGCTGAATGAAATACTTACGAAATGAGTTCATTCATGTATTTTGCTCATGTGACAAAAATACATTATATATAAAATTGTACACAAGGGAAAATAAGACGAAAATTACCAAAAAAACAAAGAATATTTAGTCGAGGGTGAATTAAATTTTGCGATTAAGACTCGAGGGTGAATGGCACTGAAATAATTTAAAGAATCCCCACGATAGACGCACGAATCACAAAGGTAAACGCACGGGCCCTACATTCTTACAACGAGTCTAAATGTTTCAATTTTAAACTTGAACACTAAATTTGACTCGTGGAAAAAGTCAAAGATGTTTGACTTTTTTCACGAGTTCACAAGTTTCACGGGTACCTGCCGTTAGCACCACGAGTGGACAAGTTGATCGCGCGAGTTCCGACGTTCCCGCTACGTTGCCTGTACGTGATCACCACGAGTGAAAACTCAGGGTCACTTGTGGGGCAACTCGCACAGTGAGACAGGGGTTTTACATGTTCAACTCCAGATTGACAATACCACAGCTGTTGCTTTTATCAATCACATGGGAGGAATTAGATCAGTATCATGTGACAATCTGGCTAACCTCATTTGGGACTTGTGCATTCCCAGAAATATCTGGGTCTCAGCTATCTGCCTAACAGGAAGAGATAATGTGGTGGCGGATACCAGGTCACGGACATTTAATGACAACATTGAATGGATGCTAAATCCAAATGTTTTTAAAATGATTGTCAGCCGCTATGGTTTGTCAGACGTAGATCTGTTTGCATCCAGGCTAAATCACCAGTTACCCAGATCCGTTTCATGGGAACCAGATCCAGGAGCAGTAGCGGTGGATGCATTCTTGTTTCATTGGGGATTTACATTCTTTTATGCTTTTCCCACATTCTGCCTCATCAGGCAATGTCTCACCAAAATAAAGCAGGACGGCGTTTTGGTGGTTCCTGACTGGCCTACACAGCCATGGTTCCCATTGATCCCAAGAATGATGACTCAACCATTCATGACTGTCTCCAAATGCAGTAATTTATTGGTTCATCCGGTAACGGGAGAAAGTTATCCTTTACATGATCGTATTAATCTGTTAATCTGCAGATTCTGATCAGACCGTTCCAAGGGCTTGGTCAGTCAAGTAGGACCGTGGATGTGAGTACTGCAGCCTGGAGAGGTGGCACTAAAAAGCAATATGTGTCTCATATTAAGAAATGGGAGATGTTTTTATTTACAGTCAGATATATCTTATCATACTGCAAGCATACCGGATGTATTAGAGTTCCTTGCTACATTACATTTCGATGAACATTTGAGCTATAGTGCCATTAATAGTGCTCGGTGTGCTTTATCCGCCTATTTAGGACAATTTTCGGGACAACAATCTATCGGGTCTCATCCTTTATCTCGTCCTGATTCATGAGAGGTATTTTTAACAAAAACCCTCCTAAGCCTAGATATACGGAAATCTGGGATGTGAGCATAGTTCTCACGCTGCTTCGGCAATGGGCTCCAATCACATCGCTATCTTTTCAGAAGTTCCCACTTAGAGTGGTTATGCTCATGGCGCTAGTATCAGCGCAACAGGTTCAGACATTGCAGAAGCTACGGCTGGATAGCATGTATTTTTCGGTGGATAATATGATGTTTTATGTCTATGATTTAATCAAATAAAGCAGGCCAAGTATGGCCAGAACCAAAGTAAGCTTTAAAGCATACCCCATTGACAAAAGGCTATGTGTAGTTACGCCCCTGAGTTAGTATATCGAGGTAACCAAGAGTCTCAGAGGCTCTGAAACAGCAATGCTCATCAGTCACAGAAAAACTCATAAAAAGGTATCAGTACAAACTATTCCTAGGTGGTTGAAACAGGTTTTGGATTGTGCTGGAGTAGACACTCATGTGTTTAAATCTCACTCCACCAGGGCGGCATCAACATCCGCAGTGAAGGCACAGGATGTGCTTCTAAATCTAATCCTCGGGGCCGCAGGATGGTCTAAGGAATCGACATTCTCCAAGTTTTATGACAAACCTGTCCTGGTTGTGCAAGGTTTTGGGCATGCTATTTTGGATTCTCTTTGATTTCTTTAGTAATTTCATTTGTAATTTTCCCCTGGGACAGAGGGGTTATTACTGTTTTGTTTATTCTTAAAATGTTTATTGAATAATTTAAGCAATGTTCAATACATTATTTGTTCAATCCTGTGTCAACTGAAGCAATGTGTCATATGGAATTGGATCTACGGCATGAAATCACAGAGCTTTGAGATCTTCACGTAGTCACTCACGTGACTCCAAAGTAAAACGGTAAGATTAAATGAGAACTTACCAGTTTGAAGTTTGATCTTTATTTTATGAGGAGTTACGGTGAGGGATCATGTGTCCTCCGCTCCCGACCCTAATAATTGCAAAGATCATCTGGTAGTTCTAGTCTTCTGAGTCTTACTATATCACCGACTGTAGTTACTGTGATTTCTCGTCGCTGCTTTGAAGTATGATGCGCATACGCCTGGCGGGGTTCTTCACGTAATCCCTCATCGTAACTCCTTATAAAATAAAGATCAAACTTCAAAGTGGTAAGTTCTCATTTAATCTTACTATTAATAATCAGTACGGGAGCACCTCAAGGTTGTGTGCTCAGCCCCCTGCTCTGCTCACTCTATACACCTGACTGTGTAGCCAGACACAGTGTGAACTCCTTTTTCACGTTTGCCTACGACACCACTGTTGTTGGACGAATTACACATGGTGATGAGTCATAGTATAGAAGTGAGATCGACCAATTGACCATAGGGTGCCAGCACAAGAACCTGGCTCTCAATAGCAGTAAAACCAATAAACTGATTGTGGACTGTGGAAGAGGAAAGATGACGACCCCCCAATCCTGTTTATACGATGGAGAGAGTCAAAAACTTCAAATTCCTGGGCCTGCATATTTCCGAAGATCTTTACTGGACCCAGCACATTGATGCAATTATAAATAAAGCACATCAACGCCTCTACTTCCTGAGAAGATTATGGAGATTTGGTATGTCAGAGAGGGTTCTCTTGAAAGTCTACAGGTGAACAGTAGAGAGCATATTGATTGGTTACACCATGGCCTGGTTCGGCAACTTGAACACCCGGGAGCGGAAAAGACTGCAAAAAGTTGTGAACACTGCCTGGTCCATCATCGGCTGTGACCTCCCCACTATCGAAGGGATTTATCGGAGTCACTGCCTCAAAAAGGCAGCCAGCATCATCAGAGACCCACACCATCCTAGCCACACACTCATTTCACCCCTGTCATCTGGAAAAAGGTACAGGAGCTTCTTCAGGAACAGCTTCTTCCCTGCAGCCATCAAGCTATTAAGCACTACAACCTCAAATAAGCTCTGAAGTTGAATAGATTATTATTATTATTATATGTGTATATGTATATGGATGTGGATATATATATTTGTTTCTGTGTGTGCTTGTGAGTATGTGTATATAGGGAATAATGCACAGCAATTCCTTCCCACAGTAGAGTAGAATAAATTAGGGTAATCCAATTACTGCACCATCAATCCCCTCTCAATTATCAGCAAAGAGGATGATGTCAGCAAAGAGGATGATGTCACCAACAATGCTAACAACCGGTTTGTCAATGCCCAATTTGAAATTCACTTCCCAATCTGATGACACAGACCATGGAACTGACTTTTACAGAATGATTGTCAATGGCATCAATGGGAAAGTACTCTGAAGTTTTGTTTCATATGTCAGTGAGTAATCATCTCAGCCCCAGGACATCACCGCAGGCGTTCCTCATGATACACTCTCAAGCTCATCCATCTTCAGCTGCTTGATATGTACATTTCCTTCCAACAGGCCAGAAATTGAAATGTTAGTCAGTGATTGCATTACATTCAATCCTAGATCACATTGACAAAAAAAAAGCCTTATCAAGATGCTATTCATGTAGTTCAGCTGCATAAGGTAATTCCTAAACGTCTGAACCTTGGTCTTGGGGCCTCAATTGGTAAATGGCTTCTAGACTCCTTGAGTCAGTTGGAACATTTCCTCCACCCTGACCCTCAAAATTGGTTATCCTCAGGATTCTGTACTTAGTCCCTCGCTCTACTTCGTGTACACCCACGACTGTGTGGCCACGTACAACACCAACTCGATCTTCAAGCTCGCCGAGGATACTACTGTTGTCGGCCAGATCTACAACAATGATGAGACAGTGTAGAAAACAGTGACAATCTAGTGTCATGGTGTCAGGACAAAAGTCTAGTTCTTAATGTCATCAAGATGAAAGAGATGATTGTTGGCCTTAGGAACTAAAGGGTGATATCAACCCAGTCACTAGAGAAGTCACATTACCCACAGTGGCATAGCTGGAAGAAATGCTGCCTCACAGCGTCAGAGATCCAGGTTTGATCATGACTTTGGGTGTCATCTATGTTAAGTTTGTACATTCTCGGGTTTGTAGGTCAATTGGCCTCAGTAAATCGCCCCTAGTGTGCAGGCAAATGGGATAACATAGAACTAGTGTGAACAGGTGATCGATGATTGGTTGAACTCAGTGGACCGAAGGGCCTGTTTCGATGCCTTATCTCCAAAGAAATGCCACAGAGATGGGTAACATGTGCAGGTTTTTTGATATCTATAAAACCAGCAACCTAACCTTTTCCCTTCACACTTCTGTGGTAATCAAGAAAGCGCATTAGCAATTACTGACAAGGATTTGGCATGCTCATGAGGATCTCTCAAACATCTACACATGCACAATAGAAAGTATTCTGCCGGGATATATCTCAGGTTGGTAGGGCAACAGCTTGCTCTTGAACCTGCAAACACTGCCCAGTCTATCACAGGCTCATCACATCTTTCCATCCAGTTCATCCAGTTCATCTTCACAGTACCTTGCATAAGAACGTTTTGGAGTATTGTCATGGATGCCTGCCACTCTGGCCATTCCTTTTTCACTCTCATACCTTCTAGGAGAAGTTACAGGAGCTTGAAAGCACAGAATTTCAAAACAGAATAGCTGCTTCTCTGCTGCCACCCAACTCCTGAACCAATTGTCTTTTGCATACCCCATTCCTGGTATGGTGTCGCAATCTCATACTCTTAATTCTGTCTGCTATTTTTCTTTTCTATTCTGATTTTGCATTAACATCTTGCACCATTCCACTGTTTTGCACTTATCTTTGTATTAATTTGTGTATTTATCATTACTGCATGTGTACTGTTTACTCTGAACGATCCTACCAACAACTAGAGAGCAGTCCTAAACTACTATCTATCTCATTGGAGACCCTGGAACTATATTTGTTCAGACTTCACTGGCTTTATCTTGCACTAAACATTACTTACGCTATTCACTTCACCATGTATCTGTACACTGGATGGCTCGATTTTAATCATGTATTGTCTTTCCGCTGACTAATTAGCATGCAACAAACACTTTGCGTGTACCTTGGTACATGTCACAATAAACTAAACTCAAACTCAAATCTATGAGCTTCATGCGAACAAGAAATGTCATTGCACACTGATGTATATGACAATAGCCTCATCTAATCTGATCTGTTCAACTCCAATCACAACTCCGAGGAAAATGGAGCAGCACAGGCAAGCTTGCAGCAAGTCCAAGACAACATTAAGGCAGAGACTTATAAGTTGCAAATATGTCTTTCCGACAAGAGAAATTCCAATTTTACTTCGGAGTCACGTGAGTGACTACGTGAAGAAGCCCCGCCTGGCGCTTGATCGGCATTGTCGGTCAACGCTGTCGGTAGAGGAAAGAGCTGCAGAGCGCAGCTCCAACACAGCGGTAAGGAAACGGCCGGCAGGTAAGTAAAATTATTTTACTTCCAGGGTGTTTTCTAAACTCCGTAGGCTGGTGGGTAATCCAGGAGGAGTTAAACTAAAATAGAGAAAGTTTAAAAAATCGCGGGTAAAATGTGCGTCCTGGGGTGTAGACGAAAGTCGGGACAGCAGATTATTGCGGAGCCGGTTCCGATACCAGTGGCCGTTGAAATACCCGTTAGTGAGCCTTTGGTTGCTCCACAAACAAAAACTTTGAAAACCCAGTGCCTAAAAAATGTAAAAGAAGAGCTGAAAGGCCTGAGGTTTTTGATGATTTCGAAAGGTCCTGAAAGGAAAGCCTTATGGCTCAAATGGATCAAATGGAGAAAATACTCCAAACAATAATCAACCAAGGGCCTAAGAACCCAGAATATTCCCAGGACCTGTGGGGGTTCCATATCATGAATATGGTGCCAGTTTAAATTGGGAATTGAAACTCCAGTGCCCGGGATTGGGCTGGAGGAAGACTCCTTTGAACAAGTTTCAGGAGTACCAGGGCTGTATGAGACTGACCCTGAAAGTGGTGATTGCAGTCAGGAGTACCCACCACAATACAAATATGTTGATCCAGGTGTGCCTGATGTGGCACAAAGTTTGCTATACCTGGAGGAGGCGGTGAGGCCATGGAAGAAAACCTGGCGGCCAATATTAATTATATGGTCTCTCACCTGCCTCAAGAAGCTGTTATGGTTGAGACAGCAGATTTGTATAAAAACACCTATTAATTGTACCTCACTGAAGGTACCTACGGTGAATCCGGCTATTTGGGCGCCAATGTCATCAATGATGCGGGTGCAGGAATTACGATTCAAAGAATCCTCAAGCTAATTTCGGCTGGCATCACTGCTTTTGGAAGACAAGTGGAAGGTTGTGGAATGACCAAAGTTCAGAAGCATATGTTAGCATTATTCTGCAACTCAATGTTGAGATAAATTGTGTAAGGAAGATGGAAGATTCGGCCTCTTTTACATCCAAGAATTTGCAGGGTTGTGCAGATCAAGCAATGTTCAAGCTCCTGGTTTTTGGATGAACCTCAGATTGGTGTAGACTCCAAATGTTTTATAATGAATGGGATAGTATAACATCTGATCGTATTATATTAGATACTGTTTTAGGATTATATTAGATACTGTTTTAGGATTTTGTAGAACGTATGGATCCACTGGGAGAGAATTAGCCTAATCATACTTTGATGTTTCTGTTCTGTAGGTTTTTTTAAAAAGAGGTTAAAAATTTGTGTAGAAAAGGAGTTATCGAGAAAACAGGAGAGGATCCACAACAATTTGTGTCAAATATTTCCTCAGACCAAAGAAAGATGGGGGTTGTAGAATTATTTTAGATCTCACACAATTGAATACATTTGTCCAGTGTAAACATTTTAAAATGGACACATTCAAAACTGCAATGCAGCTGGTATCAGCAGGTATTTAAAGTTTAAGTGGATAGGACAGCTGTGGCAATACAAAGCATTACCTAATGGATTAAACTCAGCACCTAGACTGTTCACTAAATTGTTGAAGCCAGCACTTGCACTGCTCAGGGCACAAAAACACATCATTATGGCTTATCTAGATGACATTTTAATTGTCAATGCTAATCAGGAGTCAGCTGAAAAATCAGTCTCAGCAACTACAAGTCTGTTTGAAAGGCTGGGGTTCCTGATTCATCCTACAAAATCTAAGTTACAGCCATCCCAAACCATTGAATATCTGGGGTTTGTGATTAATTCAGTTACCATGTTGGTAACTTTACCAATGGATAAGGTTATTGATTTGACAAATGTGTGTCAGAGCCTGATTAACAAACCTTATCCCTCCGAGAAGTTGCTAAGGTTATTAGGAAGTTAGTAGCAGCATTCTCAGCAGTAGAATTTGGTCCACTGCATTACCAAAATCTTCAAAGGGCAAAAACTCAAGCGCTTATAAGCAGGCCATTTTGATAGGCCTATGCAATTGCCAAAGGAAGCTTTATCAGAATTGCATTGGTGGATTGAGAATGTTCCACAAGCTGTTAAGAACATTTTAGTTCAGCAGCCAGTAGTGTTTTTGCAAACTGATGTAAGTTCTCTCGGATGGGGAGGGGGGAGGGATACGGTTAATGAGACCAGTTGTGGGGGCAGATGGACTGTCCTAGAGGATTTATTGCTCCAAACATATGGTATAAATTATTTGGAGTTACTGGGAGCATTTTATGGATTAAAAGCTTATTATTCTACTATGAAGGATTTGCATGTCAAAATACAAGTAGACAATACCACAGCTGTGGCATATATCAATCACATGGGTGGTGTAAGATCAATTTCATGTGATCATCTGGTAAACCAGATGTGGCATTGGTGTATTGGCAAAAATATTTGGTTTTCAGCAATTTATCTCCCAGGGAGAGACAATGTTGTGGCAGACAAAAGATCACTAATATTTAAAGACAGTACAGAATGGATGTTAAATCCACAAAATTTCAGAAATATAGTCAGTCGGTATGGAGTGCCGGACATTGATCTGTTTGCATCTAGATTAAATCACCAATTGCCCAAATACGTGTCTTGGGAACACGATCCAGGGGCAGTAGCGGTGGATGTTTCTCGCTACACTGGGGGAATACGTTCTTTTATGCTTTTCCCCCATTCTGTCTGATTGGGCAATGTCTCAAGAAAATAGCGCAAGATGCTGCCAAAGGCATTTTGGTGGTGCCAAATTGGCCTACGCAATCATGGTTCCCATTGATGCTAAAAATGATTATTGAACCATGTATGACGATTTTTAGTTGCGACAATTTGTTGACACAACCAGTAACAAAAGAAGTTCATCCATTGCATGATCATATGAATTTGTTAATCTGCAGGTTCTGACCAGACCATTGCAAGAGTTTGAACTGTCGGACAGGACCATGGATGTTATAGGTGCTGCTTGGAGGAATAGCACTAAAAAACAATATATGTTGCATATAAGGAAATGGGAAGCCTTTTGTAGACAGTCAAAGATATCTTATCATACTGCAAACATTTCAAATGTATTGGAGTCCCTTGCTGGGTTACATTTTGATGAGCATCTGAGTTATAGTGCCATTAATGCTCGTAGTGCTTTGTCGTCCTACTTAGGACAAATTTTCTGATCGAGATTTAGTTGGGTCTCACCCATTAGTATCTCGATTCATGAAAGGAATTTTTAATAAAAATCCTACCAAGCTCAGATATACAGAAATTTGGGATGTTAGCATTGTTCTCACTTTGCTTAAACAATGGACTCCAATTACTTCAATGTCTTTGCAGAAGTTAACATTCAAGGTAGTAATGTATATGGCATTAGTATCAGTTCAAAGAGTACAAACTTTGCAATTGTTATGGTTAGATTGCATGCATGTGGCTGCAGGTAACATTGTGTTTTATGTTTATGACCTGATCAAACAAAGCAGACCGGGGAGAACTGGAGCTAAGGTAATGTTTAAAGCATATCCTTTCGATGAAACATTGTGTGTAGTTAAGCATTTATCTTAATACATTGAAGTAACCAAAAATCTCAGAGGTCTGAGAAAGCGTTATTGATAATGCACAAAAAACCATATACAAAAGTTTCAGTTCAAACCATTTCTAGATGGTTAAAACAGGTTTTGGATCTAGCAGGAATAGACACTGATGTGTTTAAATCTCACTCCACTAGGGCGGCAGCTACGTCCGCAGCGAAGGTACAGGACGTACCACTCGATCAAATTTTAGAGGCCGCAGGGTGGTGTAGAGAAGAAACTTTTTAAAGTTTACGATAAACCTGTTGTCATGGTGCCAGGATTTGGACACGCAGTACTGGGTTCTCTTTAAATGCTTGCTTTGTTTTATATTATCGATTTATATTATCGATTTATGTTATCATTGATATCATTATCATTTTTTTCTTTTGAAAAATTTTCCCCTACGATAGAGGGGTTATTATTTAAAAAATTGTTCCTTTTTTATGTTTAAAAGATTTATTACATAAATTGTAGCAATGTTTTTAAATAGTATTTACTCACTACTGTATTGACTAAACAGAGTGTCGTATGGAATGAATCTACGGCATAAAAAACAGAGCTTTAAAATCTTTATGTAGTCACTCACGTGACCCCGAAGTAAAATAGTAAGATTAAACGAGAACTTACCTGTTCGAAGTTTGATCTTTATTTTATGAGGAGTTATGATGAGGGATTACGTGCCCTCCACTCCCAACCCTCATAATATAAATGATCATCTGGTAGTTCTAGTCTATATTGAGCCTTACTATCTTACTCCGGCTATTTGTTCTGTGTTTTTCATGCCGCTGCTTTGAAGTATGCCGATCAAGCGCCAGGTGGGGCTTCTTCACGTAATCCCTCATCGTAACTCCTCATAAAATAAAGATCAAACTTCGAACAGGTAAGTTCTCGTTTAATCTTGCTATTACATTACCATTGCTGAGACCCCACTATTGATGGTCACCGTTAACTGGAAACTCGACTCAACCAGCCACATAAAAATACTGGGAATACAAAATATATACAGGAGCTGGGTGTCCTATGGCGAGTGATTCACTTAATTAACATTAAAGCCTTCCCACCGTGAGCATCAACTGATTCAGGCTTGTAATGGAATACTCTCCATTTGCCTGGATAGTTGCAGCTCCAACAATGCTTGAGAAACTTTACAGCAAGCAGGAAAGAACATCCCAATTGAATGACATCCAATCCACAAAGTGAAACATTTATTCCCACCACACCAACAGACTGTGGCTGCAGTGTGTACCAAGTATAAAATGCAGTTAATTTCCTAGACTATTCCAACCAAAACCATAACCTCTAATAAATTTATGATCACTACTTGCAAGAACAAAAAGGGCAAGAGGTGCATGAAAACAACACCACCTGCATGTTCCACACTAAACCGATTTAACATTTACAGCCTTCATTGCTGTTGTAGCTAAATCCTGGAACTCCCCCTCCAGACACACTGTTGGAGTACGCCACCAAACCATCTGTATTTGTTTGCTGGCTCACCAACTTCTTCACAGGGAAAATTAAAGATGAAAAGCAATTGCTGACATTGCCAGTGATCAGAAGTAAAATGTCTGGATTGTTTTTTTATACAGAGTTTTGGGTACCTAGAACATGCTGCCAAGGGTGAGTTGTATTTAGGTCATTATCATGAGGTGCAGCTAAAAGCGATGGTGGAGGCAGATGCGATAGGAGCATTAAAGAGACTTTTAGATATGCACATGAATAGGAAGAGGATGGCAGGATATGGATCACGTGCAGGCAGTGGAGATTTGTTTAATTTGGCATGATGTTTGGCACAAACACATTGTGGGCCAAAGCGCCTGAGCGTATGCTGTATTATTCTACATTCTATGTTAACAAGAAAAGACATGCCAATAGTCAATAGACAATAGGTGAAAAAAAGACATGCCAATAGACAATAGACAATAGGTGCAGGAGTAGGCCATTCGAGCCAGCACCACCATTCAATGTGATCATGGCTGATCATCGACAATCAGTACCCCGTTCCTGCCTTCTCACTATATCCCTTGATTCCGTTATCTTCAAGAGCACTATCTAACTCTTTCTTGACAGCATCCAGAGAATTGACCATGCCACTTTCCTTCCATTCAAACCAAAGATGGCTCAGTTGGCAAGATGCCAATCAATCTTCCTTCCTTCATTCTGGTGACTTCCTTAAGTTACCAATAAAGTGAAGCAGTACTGCATTTATTCTTTTCAGGTGACACCTTCAGATCATTTTTTGAATAACTGAGATTTGAGTGTCAATGAAGTACTTACAAAACCATCGCAAGAGGTCTATAATTTAGAGCACCTCTTTAAAACACCATCAGTTGTGGATGTGTTAAGGTGAGCAAGAACTCAAACAGTGCTTGAATTGACATAATCATCCAGTACACTCATGAGCAGAGGCTTACTCTCAGATGTTTCCAAAACCTTCACTCTTGAGCAAAACTCAGATCACTGCATGTTTTGTGAGGTGATAACCCCCGCACCAACATAAATAATAGATCAGAGCACCTGCTAATACTAACAATGCTTCACTGGTCTCCAGATAAAGGTTGCACATCCATTTTTGGCTGTTTTCTGCTGTGACACTGGCTTATGTTGTGTGAACAAGCCAAATTACATTTTTATTATCTGAGATTTTGGGATTACTTTTCCAGTACATTTTAATAGTATTCATGATTTTACCTGCCTCATGCTATTACTGCGACTGAACAAAGCAAAACAATAGACAATAGACAATAGGTGCAGGGGTAGACCATTCGGCCCTTCGAGCCAGCACCGCCATTCAATGTGATCTTGGCTAATCATCCCCAATCAGTACCCCGTTCCTGCCTTCTCCCCATATCCCCTGACTCCGTTATTTTTAAGAGCCCTATATTGCTCTCTATTGAAAGCATCCAGAGAAACCTTTTTTTAAATTATGTTTTCTGAAATCTTTGCATGTTTTGGAAATTGTACTCTACATTTTTCTTGGGAATTGAAAGGAATGATCACCTTTATCCTTCCTATTGAATTATTCCAATAAATCCCCAAATAAGGTATGCACAAATATTCAGTATTGCATGTTAATACACAATCTGTTCTGTTTCTTTCATGCTCCCACACTAATTAGCTACACTGCTCTATTTTGGTGGCATTAATCCTATGTGAAGCATTTATCAACACTTTTGACAGATACCACCTGAATGTCCTCAGCACACAGCACATTTCTGTTTATGAATATTACTATTTCCATCGTGTCTGAAATAATATCGAAAGTGGTTGAAATAGCAGGTTAGGTAACACCTGTGTGGAAAGAAACTGAATTAACTTTTCAAGTCAAGAAACTGATTTGGATTAATTTATTGTCATATACACTCGGGTGTAATGAAACTCCTGCTCATTTGAAGCTCATAGTGTAAACAATATATACAATAGTTACACAATATATAGGATGACGAATGCAAATACAGCAGAGTGGTGTAAAGGTTATAGTGATAGGGAGGTGCTAAAAATATGGTGGCACAGTGGTAGAGTTGCTACCTTACAGCGCCAGAGACCCAGGTTCGATCTTGACTATGGATGCTCTGAACCGAGTTTGTGCATTCTCACAGTGACCTGCATGGGTTTTCTCCAGATGCTCCTGTTTCCTCCTATATTCCAAAGACGAACAGGTCTGTATGTTAATGGGCTTAGTATAATTGTAAATTGTCCCTCGTGTGTGCAGGATGGTGTTAGTGTGCGGGGATTGTTGGTTGGTGCAGACTCGGTGGGCTGAAAGGCCTGTTTCTGTGCTGTTTCTCGAAACTAAATTGAATGCGAGTTAAGTGTAAGAGTACATTACAGCACCACCAAGGAGAGTGTAAACGAGGTGATTGGTTCATGAATGATAGTTGTAGGAAGGAAACTGTTCCTATGTCTGGAGGTTCGAGCTTTCAACCTCCTGTATTTTCGCCCAGAAACTAGAATAGAGAAAAGGGAATGACCAGGGTGACAGGCACCTTTGAAGATATTTCCAGCCTTCCTGATGCAATGCACGATGAAGATTGACTGGATGGAGGGAAGTGATGAGCCTATGATGATCTGGCGAGTGTTCATTTTTCTCTGCAGGTTCAGGCGGACAAAAGCATAAGGCACACCAGGCTGAAATGCACCCTATCAAAGTACTGTCTACAGCGCATATGTAGAAGTTTGAGAAAATCCTTATGGACACCCCAAACATCCTCAGACAACTAAGAAAGTAAATACTGTATGCTGTTCCGTTTTATTGATCACCGCATCAGAGTGAAGGAACCAAGTTAAGTTGCTGATGAATGGATGTCAACCATCCAATAAAGTTGAAGTTGTCGACCATCTCTATGGTAGCCCATTGATGAGTACTGTGCTGTGTTCAATCCCACCTTCCCCCCATCCCCCTCAAAACGTCCTTCGGTCAACAACCTACTCTTGCTGCTGTTAAGGGGCCAGGTTGCTGGCCTGCCGCCATGACACAAGTTCATCATCACTTACCTGTACTCCGTCTCATCATCATAGTTGATCCAACTAATTACAGTGTATCATCAGTGAACTTGGAGATAATGTTTGTGCTGTACTTGGCCACATGGTGTATTTGAAGTAGAGCAAGGGGCTGAGCACATAACCATGAGGAGCACCAAACATTGAGAATCACCGTAGAGGGAATGTTATGACCAATTCTAAGTGACTGAGGTCTGCCAGTCTGGAAGGCCAGAACCCAATTGCAAAGGGAGATTCCAAGAAAATACGTTTTTTTTTGGTTGAAGGGTGAAATGTTGTCCATGAATAACGTACTGAGAGAGGTGTTATTATTGTCAAGTTGATCCAGAGCTGAATATAGTGCAAGGATGATCGTGTCCTCTGTAGACCTGTTTTTTTCTGTACACAAACTGCAAGGATGTAGATTATCCACAAGAATGGTGCATGTTTGGGCATGGCCAATCTTTCCAGGCACTTAATTGGGGTCAACGTTGGAGCTCCTAGTAGATAATCACCAAAAGGACACATAGTACTGGTGTAACTAAGCTGATCAGGCAGCACCTCGGAAGAACATGATAGGTGACGTTTCAGGTTGAGATCCTTTTTCAGACTGATTATAGCGGTGGGGGGGGGGAGAGAAGAAAGCTGGAAAAGGGGAGAGGCAGGATAAAGTGTGGCAGGTAATACGTGGAAAAAGGTGAGGGGGGTGTTTGATAGGCAGTATACCATGATGGTATTCAGGCCCTTCCATAATAGCCTGACACCCACTTGACTGCACTGCACACTCGATTCCCATGGGATGAGCATAAAGTTCTTTGCATTGTGAACATTCACTTTTGGAATTTTCATTTGAGCTATCAATTATTGTACTCGTGGCTAAAACGGATAAATTATCACACAATGATAATTAAAGATATTTAGGACAACTATATCTACTTTGCTGCTTCATTAATTGGTATTTGACTTACAAGGTAGGTGAGATGTTTGGAGGACTGTGTGGGGTGGGTGGGGCGCTGCAAAGGATAAAGGGTGATGTTTTTGTATATAGTTTATCCTGTCTGTAGTGTGTGATGGTGCAGCTATTTTTGACTTGTCTTGCTGCCATCATTGAGTAAAGCATTAAATACTTCTGTTGTAAATTGAAGACTCTCAAGTTTTGTGCAGACCTAGAAAACGAACACGAAAGTAGGATCATGTCAATAATAATCTTTACAAACCTAAGTAATATTTCTGTTATTGAATTACAGTGGCATTACTAATATATTTTTAATTTATTCAAATGATAGAATATACCTACTGAGTCTAACTGCTCTGGTTATAATTAAAATCTACACCATCATTTACAAAAGCTAAAGATGATATCCCATGTCATAAAATGTGACTGATAATTAAAACTCTAATTTTTGTACAAGATGAGATTAATGTGATCATTGGACTTGCAATCCAAAGTAGCAGATTAGATTAATAACGTTGAAGTATTAGCTAATTAGAAGATAATTTACATTCAGTTATAGACACAAAATGCTGGAGTAACTCAGTGGGACAGGCAGCATCTTTGGAAAGAAGGAATGGGTGACATGTCAGGTCAAGACCCTTCTTCAGACTAGTCAGGGGAAAGGGAAACAAGAGATATAGATAGTGATGTAGAAAGATATAGGAATACATTCAGATTACATTCAGATAATTTGATAAATCTTGAATTTGTGGAATTTGTAATGGAAATAATAGGTACCATGAAATTGCCATCCTGTTGAAACCCATTTTGATTCATTGACGTACTTGAAGAGAATAATCAGCTGTCTTCACCAGGTTTAAACCAAATATGAATCCAAGGCCCACCATGACTTGTTTCCCTCCAAACAGTTCTTCAAAATAGCTCAGCAAGCCTCAATCACACAATGGGAGAAGATGAATGGATTTCACAAAGGCAGCATATTAGGCAGCCGATTCACGAATTCAAGAGCATTCACGAATAAATGCTGCCCTCTTTGATGACAGATGAATGTAAAATATATCAAAACATGGAAATGGGACTGCAACTTTTCTGGTGCATTAAAACATTGCCTACAGAGTCTGAACCCACTAAAGGCTCCAGAAATGAGCTAACAACAAGTGTACAATTAGCATCAACGTGGTTAACATCTGAAAAAATGTATTTTACTGCAATGCATATTTGTGTCTACTTCCCCAGGGGCAGATATAATTTCATGCTTATTTGCTACACCAAACACTTCACTGGAGATGATCATTGAGTCAAGCACAACACTAATTTCTTATTAGTTCCATTCTGTGTCCAAAAAGCACTTGTTGATTTGAGCACAGACTGAGCACTTTCCAATGTATATGAGCAGACTCCAGTGCATTGTAAATCTGCATTGGAAAATGTCCTGCTGGCTAATGTGATCATTTAAATGGTGCTTAAATGAAAAATAAACCTGTTCAAATGTAGTCACTTTGGGGCCTCCATTTTTATATCTAAGGGGAAGAAACATACATTCTGCAACAATTGGTATCATTAGGTGTATGTCTGATGCAGGGAAAAGGTAAGACTTAACAATGGGCTTTGTGATTGCTCTAATTTTACTGATGACCAATTTCCCCCATAATGTACTTAAGGTAAAGTGAATTTTGAGTTGTGTAGTGTTGAAAGAAAGTGTACCGGTCTTAGCCCATTTAAAATCAATTAATGCTGATATACTATTTTTACAGGAGACGCATCTCAAGGATGGAACTCATAACAGGCTGAATGTTAACTGGATTGGCCAACTATATCACTCTACTTTTCTTTCTAAAGCTAGAGGTACTGCAATCATAATTCGTAAAGACATACCATTCAAACACAAAGCTACTATAGCCGATAAGGAGGGTAGGTATATCATAGTATCTGGGGAATTATATTCAACCCCACTTACTATGGTGAATAGCTACACCCCCAACTTTGACAACCCACAATTTTTTAATAAAATAATTAATACACGCAGATTCCACCCAGCAAAATTTGATAATTGGAGGAGACTTCAATTGTGTTCTGGATCAATATCTGGATAAATCCTCACAACAAAGGATGTTTGCTAGAATCCAAATCTAGCAAACTCCTAAACATGTATATTTAAAATACAAATATAACCGACGTATGGAGGATTGCGAATCCATCCAGAAGAGAATATTATTTTTATTCAGCCTTGCACAAAACGTATACACGTATTGATTACTTTTTGGTGGACACAAAACTAATACCTTTTGCAACAAATCCCAAATATCATAATAATATTATTTCCGATCATTAACTTTCTCTTTAAAATTAGAAGGAATGTACAATAAAAAAATGTTCCGGAGATTTAATCCTCAAATATTAACTGACCCAGCTTGTTGTGAATATCTGAAGCAACTGATGGAATTGTTTTATGAAACAAATGACACACCAGGTATTTCGGCCTCGTTATTATGGGAATCTTGTAAGGCCTTTATTAGAGTTTCTATTATCTCATATCAAGCGTATCAAAATAAAAAGAACAGGATGGAACAATCGAAATTAGAAGAACAGATTAGACAGCTTGATTCAGAAAATGCTATCGATCCTTCTATTGATAAACACAATAAGATAGCAGTATTAAAATTCAAGTTAAATCAAATTCTCTCTGCAAGTTATCTGGCTATTTCAATTTACTAAGCAAAAAAACTTTGAATTTGGTGACAAACCGCACAAACGTCTGGCATGCCAGTTGAGAAAAATGGAAAAAGATCATACTATTCAAAAAATTAGATCAGAAAAAGGTGAGCTGCTTACACTCCCTAAAGATATCAACGAAAGATTTTTACAATTCTATCATAATTTATACACATCTAAAACTGCAATAGAAATGATTAAAATTAAAAACTTTCTTGACAATTGTAATCTTCCGTCACTTAACGCGACGGAACGTGAAGAATTAAGAGCACAGATCACAATAAAAGACATTGAATAGACTATTAAATCACTGAATAATGGTAAAACACCAGGCTCAGATGGGTTTAGTAATGAATTTTATTTAATAAATTATTAATTAATCTCCCCTCGCTAACAAGCCCTTTTGTACACATGTATGAACAGACGCTACTACAAACTTTAGCTGAATCAACTATTACACTGATACCCAAAAAAGATAAAGATATCAATGAGCCAGGATCATATAGAGCAACAGCTCCGCTAAATGCAGACCAGAAAATATTAGCTAAAACTTTTGCAAGAAGACTAAGTAAATACATTAATAAATTAATACACCCTGATCAAACTGGGTTTATACCCAAGAGACACTTGTTCAACAACTTGAGAAGCCTGTTTAATATAATGTACTCACATAGAACGATAAAAGAAGACTTATCAATTATTTCATTAGACGCAGAAAAAGCATTTGACCAAGTAGAATGGAAATATCTTTTCACAGTATTGCAAAAATTTCAACTAGTTGAAAATGGATAAAGTTGCTATATAACAAGCCGTCTGCCAGAATACTGACTAATCAAACACTTTCACCTACATTTCAATTATCCAGGGGCAATAGACAAGGGTGTGCATTATCACCTCTGCTATTTGCGCTTGTGATCAATCCCTTAGCTGAAATTATAAGAGTACAGTCGAAATATAATTTGAAATGTAGCCAATACTTTAAGTATCTTCGATTATGAGACTGTGTGAAATCACATACACAAGACTGTCAATATATGGTTCCAGACATATTAGACGTATGCATGAATAGAAAGTCAGATTCAAATAAGCTAATATCGCACCTTTATAAACCCTTTTACCCATCATTGGAAATAATTAGACGAGCTTTGGAAGATGAACTATGCCTAACAATTTTAAAAGATAATTGGGAGGAAAGCCTTCTACATATACATAACTGCTCTCTTAATGTTAGGCACTCGCTTATTCAATTTAAAATACTGCATAGAAACATATAAACATAGAAAAATAGGTGCAGGAGTAGGCCATTCGGCCCTTCGAGCCTGCACCGCCATTCAATGTGATCATGGCTGATCATCCAACTCAGTATCCCGTACCTGCCTTCTCTCCATACCCCCTGATCCCTTTAGCCACAAGTGCCACATCTAACGCCCTCTTAAATATAGCCAATGAACTGGCCTCAACTACCTTCTGTGGCAGAGAATTCCAGAGACTCACCACTCTCTGTGTAAAGAATGTTTTCCTCATTTCGGTCCTAAAGGAATTCCCCCTTATCCTTAGACTGTGACCCCTTGTTCTGGACTCCCCCAACATCGGGAACAATCTTCCAGCATCTAGCTTGTCCAACCCCTTAAGAATTTTGTAAGTTTCTATAAGATCCCCCCTCAATCTTCTAAATTCCAGCGAGTACAAGCCGAGTCTATCCAATCTTTCCTCATATGAAAGTCCTGACATCCCAGGAATCAGACTTTATTACTCAAAGTCTAAGCTGACTAAGATCTTCCCAAATGTCTGCCCTATTTGCGATAAATGTCTTCTCCAAGAAGCAGCCATAACCGATTCCTTTGCTTCCTGTATAAAGTTACACAACTTCTGGATGGGAATTTTTGATATTTTTTCTAAAATATTTAAAATAAAATTGGACCCCGACATAGAATTGATCACACTAGGTACATCAGAAACCTATTCTGAGCTAACATTATTTCAAAGACATTTCCTTAACTATGGCCTGATAACAGCAAAAAAACTAATACTTAAATTTTGGAAACACACGTCAGTCCCTACAGTGAAGATGTGGATTACAAACATCTCCGAGACACTACATTTGGAAAACATTAGGCTTGTCTTGGCAGAAAAACCAGATCAATTTCTCAAGACATGGACACCGTTCACCGAATTCTTACAATTTGGCGCAACACAAATCTAAATTTAAATCCGATTCTGGGTTGGGTGAGGTGGGGGGGGGGGGGGGGGGGGGGGACAAGGGGCAAGTATACCTCCACTTTCCTTTATTCTTTTTTTTCCCTTTTATCTCTACTTTCTTTTCAGCCACACGACTTTGGTGGTCTAGGGGTCTTTTCTACGTGCTTTTTCGAGCTATCTTTTCACTTCTCACTTTTTCCCTTTCTTGTTCTCTCGCTCTTCTTTTCTTTCATTTTCAGGTCATAAGGTTAAAAATGAAGCTGTACAATAATTGTACAATTTTAGATGCCGAATGTTTTATCTTTGTACAATTGCTTCTATCACAAAATTAAAATTGAAAAAAAAAGAAAGGAAGTGTACTATACTACCCAATTTGTAGGCAAAATATGCCAATCTCGGAATTAAACAACCTTACTTCATCTGTTAACAATTGCAACAAGTTAACAAATAAACGTTTCTGAATTGTTAGTTTGTGCATTAAAGTATGACCTGTGCAACTAAAATAAGATAGTCTAAATTAGTAGACAGTGAAGAAGATGGTCAAAAGTAAAGTGGGATCTTCATTAGAAAGGTAAGTGCTCCAAGGAAGGCAAATTGCAATCATTTCAGATAAGTGAAAGGTGTTGTAATTTTGTAAGTCAAACCGGGGTAAGGTTTTCATGGTGAACGGTAGAGCCCTGGGCAGTGTTGTGGAACAGAGAAACCAGAGTACAAATAGTCTTGGTGGTGAAGAAGGCATCTGGCCAACATCAGGCAGCGAACTGAGTACAGGAGTTTAGACATTATTTTGCAATTGTACAAGATATTGGTAGAAACACGATTGGAGTATTGTGTATACCTCTGACCACCTCCTGTCTGAAAGACATTATTAAGCTGGAAAGAGTGAAAAGAAGATTGACACGAATGTTACCAGGACTTGAGGGGCTGAATTATAGGGAGAGGTTGGACAAGCTATGCTTCATTCCTTGAGTATAGGAGAATGAGAGGTGATCTTATAGAGGTGTATAAAATCATGAATGCATCAATCTTTTTCCTAGGGTAGGGGTATCATAAACTATGGCTGGTTTAAAGTGAGAGATAAAATATTTAATAGAGATCTGATGAACAACTTCTTCACACAGAGGGAGGTTTGTATATGGAATGAGCTAGTGGTTGAGGCAGGTACAATTACACCATTTAAAAGATAGTTGGACAGATACATGCTCAGAAAAGGTTTACAGGGAAGTGAGCAAATGGGACAAGTATAAATGGAAATGGTAATTCTCTACCACGGAAAGGCCATTGAAAACAAATCATGAAATGTCTTCAAGAAGGAATTAGACAGAGTACGAATGATTAGATATGGGGAGAAAGTTGCAGCAGGATTTGGATGACCATCCCTGATCATTTTGAATGAGAAAGTATAAATGGCCTGGTGCCACTCCTAAGTTTTAGCTTCCATGTTTATATCAGGGTTCATTTCTTGCAGTCAGACACAAGAGGGAGCCTATTTCCATTCTGATATCAGTTGCACTGGGGTTTCTTCTATGTTTTAAGCAGTCCCTTGGGATCGAAGAAGACTTACATCCTGTCTGGTTTTATAGGTTCTGAGGTGGCTGATGACACTAACATGTGGATCATGCAGGAGTGGTGGACCCAGCTAGATGGATGGGTAGTTAGTGAAGTAGTGTACTCCTACAGCTTACTTAAACACACAGTCACGGTGTGCTGCCGATGCATGAACTTGAGATTCACAATACCATCCCAAGTGGTCTTTCGCAACCTTGAGCATTGTGAGCCAGTCATTCATTATAGTCAGTGGGGATGTTGTACTCTTTTAGTTTAGTTTAGAGATACAGTGTGGAAACAGGACCTTCAGGGCACCGAGTCCACGTCGATCAGCAATCTCCATACACTAGCACTAACCGACACTCTATGGAAAAATTACAATATTTTCCGAAGCCAATTAACCTGCAAACCTGCGCAAACAAACTGAAGGATACAGGGTTCATCATGTATATGAATATTAACACAACCACAATAACAGGTTCATTTCAAAACTGTGTAAGACAATTGGCTGATATCCCTATCAATAGTGTAGATCTTTTAAAATAACCAATATGCAGGAAACACACAACAGGTCAAGCAGCATCATCTGCAATAGAAACAGAGTTAATTTTCTGGTCAATTATTTTATTTGTCAGGAAGGAACTGCAGATGCTGGTTTAAACCAAAGATAGACACAAAAAGCGGGAGTGACACAGCGGGACAGGCAGCATCTCTGGAGAGAAGGAATGGGTGACGTTTCAGGTCGAGTATGAAGTAAGATCTCAACCAGAAACCTCTCTCCAGAGACGCTGCCTGTCCCGTTGAGTTACTCCAGCATTTTGTGTCTATCTTCGATTTTATTTGTCAGACCGGTTCCACTGTGAGGCATTGTGCTGAAGCATTTTAATTATTTTTCTCTTTCCATAAATGCTTCCTGACCAGCTGAGTATTTCCACCGTAGTCTGTATTTTTCACTTCAGCTTTACAGCACTGTGCACTGTTTTGCTAAAACAGAATCCTCCTCTGGTCAAAATGTGTCTGGAACTTTATGGTGGTTTAAGTTTTTACAACAATTATTTTGCAATGCCAAAGTGATCAGGGAACACTGTGGTTGTGACTACATAACTGAGAAAAGGTAAGGTCTGCTTTCGTTAGTACATCAGGGTTTTGCTAGTTTCACTCCATCGTTTAATCTGGGATAGAGCAAATTGCATTAAAAAAATAATAATTCTGCATCCTGCCAATGTGTTTAATGATTCATAAGATCACTGCTGTTCAAAAACTCGGTTCATTATTCTGCCATATCCCCACAAATCTTGACTCTTAAACTGTCCATAAATCTATTTGTGCCTGAACACCCACAGCCCTCAGCTCAGCCTCAATGACAGACTTCTTATCCCCAGGCCCTTAGTTGTAGATTATCCAACCTGAGGAAACAGGCTCCCACCACCTAACCTGTCACCATCTCTCACAACATTAAACTCACCTCTTGTTCTTCTAACTCCAGTGAGTACTCATAAGATGGGTACTTTACCCTAGGAATCAATCTAGTGGATTTCTACTGCGCCATCTTCAACACAAGTGCATACTTTACGGTTATGGATGATGATTTATTAGGTGGGCTGTGGTCTCACTAAAGCCCTGCAGTGAGCAAAACTGTTAAAAACGTTGTCTCTCTTGCACTCCAATCCCCTCGCAAGAATTAAGCTTCCAATTTGCTTTTATGGTACTTTTACAATGTTATAAATCAGAACAAGAATCTTCTTTACACCAAGATTTATTAGCTTTCACTATTTAATTATATGTTTCAGAGTTTACTTTTCCCTCTACTAATGTTTTACAACATTATGCTTGACCTATCAACACTCCCACCATCCCCATACTAGTTACTTGCCTGCATGGTTAATCAGTCTACTGTATTTGACTTTGCATGTCCCTCGCATCCTCATGACATCTGACTTTGCAACATTAACAAAATAGTAAGATTAAACGAGAACTTACCAGTTTGAAGTTTGATCTTTATTTTATGAGGAGTTACGATGAGCGATTACGTGAAGAACCCCGCCAGTCGGCATGCGCGTCAATCTTCAAAGCAGCGGTGTGAAATCACAGAAGAACAACAATTGAAGTATTATAGTAAGATTATAACCCTAGAACTACTAGATGAGCTTCGTGATATGAGGGTTGGGAGGGGTGGGCACGTAATCGCTCATCGTAACTCCTCATAAAATAAAGATCAAACTTCCAACTGGTAAGTTCTCGTTTAATCTTACGATTTTACTTCGGAGTCACGTGAGTGATTCCGTGAAGATTTTAAAGGTCTGTGATTTCACGCCGATCCAAATCCATGCTTTTCACAGTGTAAGCAGTTGACTCGGGAGGAGTGAATTAGTAACAACATTGAATCATGACACTGATTAACAGGTTAATGCTTTAATTCACAAATAACAAAAAATAATACAATAGCGACTCCTCTCTCCCAGGGAGAAGCTATGAAGCAAAATTTAACACAGAGTGGGCGAACACCCCAGATACAACAAGCGGCTTATTGTAGAACCTCTGAAAAGTCGATTCATTTGACCATCCTGCGGCCGTGAGGATATGGTCTAGAGGGACGTCCATTGCCCTTGCCACTGACATTGATGATGCCCTGGTGGAGTGAGATTAAACATTTTCAGTATTAACTTGTGAGATGGTCTGAGATGACACTTGCATATGTGGCTTTTTGTGGCTTATAAATAGTGCTAAATCGGAGCCTCTGAGGCTCTTCATGACGTCAATATAATGCTTCACGTGCGCCACTACACACAGCCGTCAATCTGTGGGATAAGCTGACAATACAAGCTTGTATCCGGCCACCCGTGGTCTGCTCTGTTTGAGTAAGTCATAGATATGAAATGTAGCGTCATTCTGTGATAACACCATCCTGTCCAGACGCAGTTTGTGGAGAGTCTGAACCCTTTGCGCTGATGTAATCGCCAGGAGCATAACCAACTTGAGGGTGATCTTTGGTAAGGACAAAGATGTGGCTGTTCCCCATTGATGGAGCACCGTGAGTACCATGCTCACATCCCAGATTGCAGAGTACCTAGGCGTAGGAGGATTAGAATTAAACATACCCTTCATGAATCTTGAGATTAACGGGTGAGATCCTAGCGGCTGGAGTCCTGACCCTCTGCATAGGTATGATGACAGGACACTCCTGGCACTGTTGATGGCGCTATAACTCAACCCTGCATTAAAATGTAAGTGGGATAGAAATTCTAGCACATCTGGGATGGAGGCTGTGTGGTAAGTAATGTTTCCATGTAAGCAAAAGTCCTCCCATTTCCTTTATATGGGAGATGTACTGCCTTTTTGTACTATCCCTCCAGGATGATGTGATGATATCCACAGTCTGATCGGATAATCCCAAACCCAGGTACGGCCTTCTTAAAATCTGCAAATCAATAAATTTACTCGATCATTCAATGGGTGTGGATCCCCAGTGACAGGGTGCACCAATATTTGTTTCCGTTTTGGAACCCCTATAATAGGGTGCGTTATTATATTCGAAATGAGTGGGAACCATGGCTGTGTAGGCCAGTCGGGTACCACCAAAACCCCTGCAGCAGAGTCCTGTTTGATCTAAGTCAGGCACTGACTGATGAGGCAGAAGGGGGGAAAAGCATATAAAAACATTCTGCCCCAGTGCAGTGAGAACGTATTCACCGCCACTACCCCTGGGTCTGGTTCCCATGAAACATACCCAAACTTCGGTACCTGGTGATTAAGTCTGGGCGCAAACAAATCGATATCTGGCATCCCATACCAAAGGACAATTGCCTTAAATACATACTGATTCAACAGCCACTTGGTGTTGTTGTTGAATTTACATGACCTGGTGTCTGCCACCATATTGAGTCTGCCTGGCAAGTAGAAAGCTGAAATCCAAATATTCTTTTTAATGCACTAGTGCCAAATAATGTTGGTCAATTTGTCACAAGATTTTGACTTGATTCCACACATGTGATTGACATACGTCACTGCCGTGGTGTTGTCAATCTGCAACAATAATCTGCTGCAATAATTTATTCCATGTGATTGGAGAATCAGTGCCTCATGCATATCCCATCTGCCTCCACAGCTAGACCTGGTATCAGTAGCACCCCAACCTAGGGCACTAACATCAGTCTGTAAAATAAGTGAAGGTGCTTTGGTCAAAATTGTGCTATAACAATTGAAAATGTTTCTAATTCACCACTGTACTTCTGCAATGGCTTCAGATGGTAAGTGCATGGGCCAATTGTAATGACTTTTATGTATTCTCAGTGCCTGTACCTTTGCCCTCTGTAAATGTTGGTAGTGCAAAGGTCCATATTGGGCTGCAGAAAAGGCAGCTACCAATTTACCAATTAAGCTGGCGACCTGTTTAATTGACGGTGATTGCTCCCTCAAGATCTTGATACATCCTTCAATTAAATCTACTCTCTTGCCCTGGGGCAGAGTCACAGACATGCAATTGGAATTAACGGTGAATCCCAGATAGTCAATTAGGTTAACCGGCACCAATTTTAATTTAACTGGACAATGAATCCTAGCCTCTGCACCATGAGTTGAACAGCTGAAACTGATAACTCAGCTGCGTCAAAGGTGTTTCCAATCATTAGAATTTCATCCAAATAGGCCATGATAATATGGCCTTGTGACCGTAATAACCCAAGTACTGGTTTTAGCAGCTTTGTAAATAGGCGAGGGGCTGAGGTTAATCCATTAGGTAGAGCTCGAAATTGCCACAATTGTCCCATCCAGCTAAATTCCAAACATCTGCGATAGTCTTTATGAACAGGCACTGAATAATACGCATCCTGGAGATCTATACATGCCATATAACACCCCCTGGAAAGCAATTGCTTGGCAGTAGCAAATGTTTCCATTTTAAAATGCTGATTCTGCACAAACGGATTAAGTCCTGTTAGGTCTAAAATAATCCGACACCCACCATCCTTCTTTGGTTTAGGGAAACACATTAGACACAAATTGATGAGTTTGATAAATTGTCTTCTCAATTACTCCCTTGAGGCATAATTTTGCTATTTCAGCTTGGATCATCGAATTCTTTGTTTGTGAGAAGATGAGTGCCTATTTTTGCTTGTGTTGGGTGGGTGGACACAGGTTGGGAATAAATTCAATTTAAAACCCTTGAATACTCTGCAGTATAAACACATTTGATGTTATTTTATACCATTCATCTAGAAACCTGTGTAACCTCCCCCCAACTGGTAGGTAATTCTCTTTCAATATGTTTCGACAAGAGCCAGACCCACCTACCTCCATGGTTATCGGTAGAGCTCTTTGCCTGATTCTGGGTGGTAAAGGCATGTTTCCCCGTGCTGCTACTGGAGTGCGCCAGCTGCACAAATTAAACGGTCGGCTTGGTCCTTGCCCAGCCCCAGTTTCAGCAAACCACATGTAGGGATACTGCCTTCGAAGGGTTCTGCTGGTCACTGGCGCCTTGATGAGCCCGACAGTTTTGGCCTTGTCGTCCAGCTCCTTCACTCTTTTAGCCAGGTCTTCCCCAAACAATAGGTTTGGCGGCTGGATGTTGCCAGGCTTACATAGGGCAGCAAACCTGGGGTTAATGGTGAGGCGGATGGCGGTCTTTCTAAGGCAGTTAATCTCAAAGTGCACATTGCACATGAGAGCCAGGGCATCCTGCTGAACTTCAGTCAGGGTCCTACCATCCACCGACCTAACAAAAGCCGTTATTCCGGATGCCAGCAGCTTCATTACCTGTTGCAGTTTAATCTCCTGCGCTCCGATGCCTACCCCCATATGGCCCCAAATGGCATGGTTGACTGTCGGCACTTTCAGCAGGATACAGTTCTCTGGGGTATCATATGTTTTGGCCGTTGTGTTCATGGCCAGCTCCTGAAGCTGGTGCGAGGCCAGATAATTTATGCTGGCAGCCAGCTCTTCTTCAAGCGGCTCGCCACAGTCAGTAGGGACAGCAAATCTGGCCGCCAGGAATGGGACGACTGGCACTTGCCCCTTGTCCCGTGGGGCAGCCTCCAACGCTAAGCCCTCTGAATCAGCGTCAGATTCACTCTGACCCGGTATACTCTCGTCATCCGGGAGGGAGATACCAGGCAACCCCATAGGTGCTGCTGGTGCAGGCTCTTGGAGAGGCCGACGCTCTTGATGGAGCATCCTAACCAAAAGGAGCTCCATCCTGGATACCCGTTCCACGGTATCCATTCTTAAGAGCGAACCCTCTCGACCAGACTCGTCCGAGTCTATCGGCCGGACAGACTTTTGGGTGACCTTACGGCCCTCCGGCGTAGGTACAGTGTCCTCAGACACCAACTCTGTAGTTGCTGGTTTCACAACTGGCAAATCCGTGGATGAACTAGGCGGCCGCCCGCTACCCGCACTCACGCGGGCTTGTGATATTTTTGGCACGGCTCGCCTTGCTGCTCCTGATTCTTCATGTTTGGACTTGCCCTCCTGCAATAAGAATTACCAAACGCAGAGACCTCCAACAAGTTTAACACTTACCTGAGGCTTTTTAAACTTACCGCTGGAGAAGTGCTGCTCCTCCCAGCCAGTCGCTGCACCATACTCACGTGACTCCGAAGTAAAATTGGCATGTCAATTACTTAAGTTGTGAATAGTTGAGGTCTCAATGCTGGCACCTCCATAGCAACTGCTGCCAACCTGATAGAAATCTTATTATTCCTCTCTCTCCTTCCTCCTTCAATAGCACACTGCTCCTAAGAAAGTGTGCCTTTATTTTATAAATCAGTCTATAATAAGACCTTATCAAATGTCTTTAAATATTTAGGAAGTGTATTTAAATTATAGGAAGGGTGTCAACAAAATAGAGAGAGTACAGAGGAGATTTACTAGAATGTTGCCTGGGTTCCAGCAACTAAGTTACAGAGAAAGGTTGAACAAGTTAGGTCTTTATTCTTTGGAGTGCAGAAGGTTAAGGGGCGACTTGATTGAGGTCTTTAAAATGATGAAAGGGATAGACAGAGTTGACGTGGATAAGCTTTTCCCATTGAGGGTAGAGAAGATTCAAACAAGAGGGCATGACATGAGAATTAAGGGACAGAAGTTTTGGGGTAACATGAGGGGGAACTTCTTTACTCAGAGAGTGGTGGCTGTGTGGAATGATCTTCCTGCAGAAGTGGTGGAGGCAGGATCGATTTTAACATTTAAAAGTAAAGTGGATAGGTATATGGACTGGAAGGGAGTGGAGGGGTATGGTCTGAGTGCAGGTAGATGGGACTAGGGGAAAATAAATGGTCGGCACGGACTGGAAGGGCCGAGAAGGCCTGTTTCCGTGCTGTAATGGTTATATGGTTATTTAAATTACACACACACTGGTTTCCCCTCATTGGTGCTGTTAGTTATATCTTCATAACAACTGTAATACTTTAGTCAAACAAAATGTTATCTTCCTAAAACCAGCTTGGCACTGCCACATTATGAACTTTGTATCATATTACCTCATTGTTAAAATCAAATTCCTTCCATTTGGCAGGTTAAAAGTCAAGAATGTAACTTTGTTATGACTCTCTTTCTCCTGTCTTCCAAAGGTGCAGACTTTATTAGCAAGTTGCAGAAATTAACTACCCCAACTACCATTTACTCTTTTTAGTTTTTGGTCTAGAACTTGCGACAGCAAGGATTTAATATAAAGGCAAGGAAGTGTCTTATATCAAATCAACTCGTAGCTAAATTATTTTAAAAGGATCTAAATCCATCTATGAGCTTTAAATATTTTGAAAGTTCACCTGAGCAATTAATTGAATGGATTAACTAGTTGTTATTAAATAAAGAACTTAATTATGAATGAAGAGGGGCATGATTGGGTCATTGTTGTTTCGGAACAGTAACGTGTGGGATTTTGCAAACAATTAAGTCACCCTAGATTGCCACATGTGCCAGAAATACCTCTACACTGAGACATTCAGACTCTAGGTAAGCAGGCTTGAGCTTGAGCAAAAGGTATTCTGAGATATTAGGGAGGAAAAGTACCAGGAAGATGATCAGAAATGGAGGCTTTGTTATCTGAAAGACAGCCAGGACAGTGCAACATTGGAAGGTTTAAATGGAATGAATGAAGTGAAAATCAACAAAGGAAAGCAGAAAAAGCAATAGTGATGTAAAGGAAACCAATTTGCTTTGTAAACAATTAGGATCAAGAATGTGCTTCCTGAAGATATGGTGGGCCTAGATTTATTTAAGGTTTTTAAAAGGGAATTAGATAAATATTTAAGCCATGGAGCCATACAGCACAGAAACAGGCACTTCAGGCCAATTAATAATGTTGCCTTCTAGATGGGGTCGGAATAGACCAATTGGGCCAAAGAGCCTGTTTCCATGCTGTATGATTCAATATACCTATTTTGTATACAGTGCCACATCTTTGGTCATTTTATTCTCCTCGTCCTGCCATTTCCTTGCTCCCTCTACTTTCCATTCCACAATTTGATGATATACTACTGTTGCACTTGTTAATATGAGCCAATGATGAAAATGATAGATAATCCAGAAATGAATTATATGTTTCCCACTACTTTGGAATGTAGACTTATGGAGCTAACATACGTTCCTTAGCCAGGACTGGAAATGTCATTTAGTTGTTAGCCTGGAGTAGATTGCTTTTTATGACAAGAGAACTAAATAGAAAAATAAGCTATAAACAACCTTGAAAAACGACTTCATGGTTTTTGCATAACCACATTCAGCAATCTGGTTTATTCAGATTTATATTATATTTACATATATTGCATTATAAAAAAATAATTCCACCTAAATCCTATTAATAAAATCCCAACTTTTTCTTGAAGCTGTAATTTGCTTTAAAAAAATACACCATTCCCAGTTTAAAATCTGGATTAATTTTATTTTTGTTTTCTTACTGTAGTTTATTTATCTTATATAGTATTTCTGATCTTGAAATCACATAAAGAGCAAACTCAAAAGAATGGATTAACGATTCCTTGCTTTGTTATTTTTTCACTTTATCTTTGGCAAATTATCTTTAGTGCAATAAGGAAAAGTATGAGTGACCTTTCTCAGTCCATTACATCATTCCTCTGGAGATGTAGTTGATTCTAATGATGTAATAAGTAAGGACTAGGAATAACCTTCCCATAGGAAAATGTAGGGCCAGAAGTCAAATCCATCCATGGGCTGGTACAATATGTACAATAAAAGATCCTGGCTCTGATCTCAGCCATTCATACTCCAATTGACCTGAAGCCAATATGGAATCACATACGTATCCCTAATTCACTGTTAGATTTTTAAAAAATCAAATAATTCTCATTGAATCTATACAATTAAGGATACCCTCGACAGAGGCAGGGATTAAATTATCTGCATCTCAGAAAGGCTTTCATTGCTCACGCGTGCCACTATTTTTAATTGCTTTGCTCTTTTTTGCAACATTCATCACCCTCTAATTCAATTGCTTAAATGAAACTGCAATATATTTTAACTAATTTGCATGGCATAAATTGTCTCTTGAATTGTTATCATAACAGTTCTAGTATGAACGTCCATTGAAAGAGCATTTATGTAAATGCATTGATAGTGTGAAATTCTGTAAGACAGGTACTATATTAATTCAAATACAATTTAGTCAATGGATAATGAATGGACATCTTAGATAATGGTGTCTGCTAATATGAATATTTGAATAAGCCTCCAATATCAATAATCTATCAAGGATTATTTTAAGACTGTTTAACCTGATTTATTGGTAAAATGAACTTATCCACTTTTAAGATATGTGTTAATATATCAACATTCAAAAATGGCAAATAAATATCTTTACTTATTTATGGCTTCAGCACTCTGATATAATGAGGGAGATAAACTGCATTACTGAGGCACCTAATTATTTTTTTCAATTTTGTATCATTTTCCTCCTGCCTCAGAATGACTTCATTTTTTAAAACATTCTTGAATGTTGTAGAGATTCATAAATCAGTCTTTGAGTGAGGTAGCAATTGTTTCCTATCAGCGGCAAAATATTTGGGCTTTAAATAGTCTTTCTTCATCATCTCTCACCTCTTTCCTTCCCTGTTTCCATCTAGGGAGCTGTATATCTTCCAGACTTTTGAGTATGGGGAACCCATCTGTCAGACGATAGCATGGTCTTTGAACAGCAACTCGGGTAACATGTCAACTACAGGTCAACTAAGCCACATCCTGCTTTATTTTTGTCCATCTGGTGCTCCATATTTTCTGCAGATGTTTTTTTCCGCAGATTGTGGGTTTGTAGGTTATTTGGATTTACAAAAGAAAAATGCCCTTAATGTTCAGAGAGTGGATGAGGAAGTGGGATAATATAGAACCAATGTGACCGATAGTCAGTGCGGACCCAAGGGCCTGTATCCATACTGTTACTCTAAGCTAAAATAATTTGAGCCTTAGTCCAGTCCATAGTCTTAAAAAAGACATTATCAACTTCATTATTTAGCAAAGGATGAAACTAGATTTTTGTTTCTCCATAAATAGACAATAGACAATAGACAATAGGTGCAGGAGTAGGTCATTTGGCCCATCGAGCCAGCGCCGCCATTCAATGTGATCATGGCTGATCATCCCCAATCAGTACCCCGTTTCTGCCTTCTCCCCATATCCCCTGACTCCGCTATCATTAAGAGCCCTATCAAGCTCTCTCTTGAAAGGATCCAGAAAACCGGCCTCCACCGTCCTCTGAGGCAGAGAATTCCACAGACTCACAACTCTCTGTGAGAAAAAGTGTTTCCTCATCTCCGTTCTAAATGGCTTACCCCTTATTCTTAAACTGTGGCCCCTGGTTCTGGACTCCCCTAACATCGGGAACATGTTTCCTGCCTCTAGCGTGTCCAAACCCTTAATAATCTTATATGTTTCAGTATTATCCAAAGGACAAAGGACAAAGGACATTTATTATCACATACACCAATTGGTGTAGTGAAATTTGACTTGCCAATGCAGCACATGAATAAAGATAATACACAACACTAGAGTATTTAACAAAAACCATTAAAAACATCCCCCCACAATGGTTCCCACTGTGGGGGACGGCAGCAAAGTCCAGTCCTATCCCCATTTCACCCATAGTTGGGCCTATTGAGGCCTCTGCAGCTGTTGCTACGGCAGCCCGATGCTTCAGGCCCACTCGCCGGATGATGAAGTTCTGGCGACGGGTGAACACTCTCAGCGGCCCGGAGTGTCTAGAGCGGCCGCTTCTCCCCGGAGTTCGCAGCTCCCATAGTCCACGGGCCGCGCTGGTCGGAGCTCCGACTCTGGTGATCTGGCGTGAGATCCCAGGCTCCGCGGTTTTTAAAACTCAGCGCCGCCCGCCCGCGGCTGGAAGGTTCACAGACCGCAGCTCCGCGATGTTGCAGTCGGCAGTCCCAGCCCTCCAGAGCTCCACCACACGGTGACCCGGGCAAGGCATCGCCCGCTCCGCAATGGCGCCCAGCGCTGTCCCGCCGCCGGAGCTGAAGTCCCGGCCGGTCCCGGCAGGAAACACTGCTCCAGACTGCCGGTAGGCCGCGAGGAAGGTGCGGAGAAAAGCCGCATCTCCGACCAGGTAGGTACTGAGAAAAATAGTTTCCCCCTTCCCCCCCACCCTCTACATAAAAAGACTAAAATACCTCCAAAAACAAACACTTTAACTAACTAAAAATATAAAAAAGGAATGAAAAGATTAACAGCTGCTGGCAGGGCAGCCATACTTGACAGAGCCCCCGATGGGTCCCCTCTCATTGTTCTAAATTCCAGAGTATACAAGCCCAGCTACTCCATTCTCTCAGCATATGAGAGTCCCGCCATCCCGGGAATTAACCTCGTAAACCTACGTTACACGTCCTCAAATTAGGAGATCAAAACTGAACACAATACTCCAGGTCCGGTCTCACTAGGGCCCTGTACAACTGCAGAAGGACCTCTTTGCTCCTATACTCAACTCCTCTTGTTATGAAGGCCAACATGCCATTCACTTTCTTCACTGTCTGCTGTACCTGCATGCTTACTTTCATTGACTGATGAACAAGGACTCCCAGATCCCGTTATACTTCCTCTTTTCCCAACTTGACACTATATAGACAATAATCTTCCTTCCTGTTTTTGCTACCAAAGTGGATAACCTCACATTTATCCACATCGAACTGCATCTGCCATGCATCTGCCCACTCACCCAACCTGTCCAAGTCACTCTGCATTCTCATAGCATAAAAGGCTTTAGGAGCATGGGTAATCTGAAGTCATCTATCTATATATTACTGAAACTCTCATCTTTGTTTGTTTGCAGGTTTTGTGTTGTACTTCTATTTGTGCAATAAAAAGATACAGGATAGCACCACAATCTTTGGCCCACCCTACCCACTATTGTCCTGTGGTGTAAATGCAACAAGTTTTGTTCAGATTGATGGTATATTTTAAAAGTTATTAATGTTTAAAACTTATGTGAATAAAACAGCGCCCATACCCGCGCAAGCGCATTTGGGGGAGGGTTCCAGTGCGCATCTTTACTGGCGTCACAGAGGGCACCCAATGGGTACTCAGCCGCACCTGCACAGTTGGGGCTTTTCCAGAATTCAGATCGCCATTTTTGTTTCACAACAGCGACATGGGTAAGATTACTTCCATTTTACTGTTGCTCCGGGCACGTAGGGATCTGCTGCCTTGGCTCTGAGGCTGGGGCTGCGTCTGTGGGTGGCGGCGGCCGACTCCAGTGGTGGGGAGAGCCTGGCTCTGAGTGGGGCAGCGCTGCTGCTCTGGGCATGTAAGGAGGGAAAAGAGCGGCACGCTCGAGATCCTGGGGAGATGAGGAGGGAAAGTGGGGGGATTGAGGGAGGGGGAGGGGGTTAGGGAGCGAGAGAGTGGAAAGTGGGGGAGGTGAGGAAGGAGAGTGTGGGAGGAGGGGGGAATAGAGGGAGGAGGGGGGAGTGGAGGAGGTAGGGAGTGGGGAATAGAAGGAGAGGAGGCAGTGGGGGAGTTGAGGAGGGAAAGTAGGGGTCGTGGTGGGATAGAGGAATACGAGGGGGTAGGGAGGGGAGAGGAGTTATGGAGGGAGGGAGTGTGTGACTGAGGATGGGGAAAGGAGAGGGGGAGAGGTGAGGGAGGGATTGGGCGAGGGGAGGGGAAGAGGGGAAAGGAGAGGGTGGGTGAAGAGGAGGGGGAGGGAGTGCTGGGGGATGAGGGGAAATGAGCCGTGCCTGCACAGTTGAGGGCTATGGGTGAGTGGTGGAATATTGCATTGGGGGAACGGGTTGCATTGGTGGACCAGGCTTCCCGTGTTACAGGGACCGAACAGGTCCCACTTAGTCTAGTTGTCTTATAAAGCCGCACTAAATAGTTTCTTGGAAGATTATACAGTGGAAGAAGAACTCAAACTAGTGGACTCAGTGTCAACCATCTAATGAATTTGTGGCCGCCAGCATTGACAATGAAGAATTGATGCATCACAATAGGGTTTGCACCTACATAAAAATAATGCAGCCATTTCACACTGCTATTACACAAGATAATTTAACAGTAAAAAAAATCACAGTATGAAGGAGGGTAACATTCAAAGTAAAACTGATTAGAATACAAAAGAATCACCTTTGCAAGAATTGGGTGATGTGGGTGTAAGGAAGGATTGTGTTCGTAACTTTAACCAGGAGCAGGCTTGGGAACACATTATGGAGTTAAATAGTTCTTCATACTGTAGAATATTGACTTAATTAAACAATATTCCCGTGCCTGTCCAGTATCTCCAAAATATGTAAGAAAGTCTGAATTGACAAGCCTGTCAATTGGATCATATTAATCCAGTTAGAAAAGTGTAGAAGAAGCTTGAGAGATTTGGGGCAAAAAATATATTTTCATGAATGAGAATAGAACTGTATGAGCTTGTGTGTCCAGCAGGGGTCAGCACAGACATGGTTCTCATCCTCACTCAGAATATTTAAGTGCATATACAGTATTGTCAATCTACATTTGTTTGAAGTTTCCCTTCACATTAACTACATTTAAATGCCTCCGCTAATCCTGCATCAGGCATTGATCTGATTCAATGGACAGAATAGGCAAATTACTGCAGTAAATGTTGAATAGAAAAACAGGAATTAGAGGAACTAAATTCAGCAATTTAGTTTAGTTTCGTTGAGAGATACAGCGTGGAAACAGGCCCTTCGACGCACCAAGTCCATGACAATCAGCAATCCCCACACACCAACACTATCCTACATGCACTAAGAACAATTTACAATTTTACCAAGCCAATCAGCCAACAAATGTGCACGCCTTGGCAGTGTGGGAGGAAACCGGAGCACACGGTGAACACCCATGCAGGCCACAGGGAGAATTTACAAACTCCATACGGACAGCACACATAGTCAGGATCGAATTTAGGTCTCTGGCGCTGTAAGGCAGCAACTCTACCACTGTGCATGCCGCCCCGTGATAACATCTGTCATATTTCTTCAAAGAAACTTTGATCGCATCCTTGGATATTTTCCTCCGTACATCTGATAATCCTCCCTGTTACGGTGTTTGAAATTGTGTCTGTTATAGGAGTCCGGTGTCATGCATATGAATGACATGGGTTGCCCGGTATAATTGACCAAATGTCACCAACTACTCAGTGCTGAACATGTTGGCTTACGAGAGGAACTGACATGGATTGTAATATTGCTCAAACAATCATACCTTGATTTAAAGGAACATCTTCAACTGGTCATGGAATGAAAGATGTGCTGAATCCCTTAAATGGGGCAACACCAATGGTGCTTTACATCAAGCAGGACTAAAGCTGTAACAAGATTGCAAATTGATAGCCTCATCTCCTACTGGAACCATTCATCATGCTCAGTAAATGTTGAATAACATCACCAGGGGGTGGCGTACGATAGCTGCCTCACCAATGGTCTGTCTCGTCTTTTTCCTTCTTTGTGTTTTTAGTTTGTTGTGAAATGTATATTTAGGTTTATCTTTAGTTTTGTATTATGTGGGAGGTGGTGGTGGGGGATATGGGGAGACTTTTTAAATATCTTTCCTCGATGGAGATGCAACTTTTTCTGCGGCGTATCTCCATCTGCACTACGGCCTAACACTGTGGAGATGGCGGCCTCCTGCGGGGACCTTGGAGCTCCAACCACGGGAGCCTGTGGACTTTAACATCGTAGAGCTCGCAGTCCCTGGTTAGGGATCGGATTCAGGACCTCCAAGCCGCGGAGGCTTCAACCGCCCCGACACGGGAGCTTCGGTCACCGGCTGCAGGAGCTTCAATCGCCCCGACTGCAGATGGTTTGCCTCCCCCGACTGTGGGAGAAAAGGAGCAAAGAAGATAAGACTTTATTGCCTTCCATCACAGTGGTGAATGGGGAGGATCCGCTGTGGTGGATGTTTATGTCAAATCTTTTGTAGTTGTGTGTCTTGATGCTTTTTTGGTATGACTGTCTGGCAAACCAAATATGTTGTATGTTGCAAAATGATACGCATTAACAGCACTGGGTACTTCTAGCCAAGTGAAATAAAAGAGAAAAAACACCCAGAGTGGATGGCAGGCAGTTGAACCACAGCATCACTGCAATTTCATTTGCAATCTGAAATCATAAGTTGACATAAATCAAACAAAATCTTATCAGATGTCATATAGCATTACCAAAAAGCAAGCCAATTTTGATTGCACTGCAGTTATGCATGTGCAGACAGTGAAATATCTTATTTGATAAACCCCTGAGGTTACAGTTGGTTTTGGAAATCATATTACCTTCCTGCATGATTGCTTTGAATATATTGAATCTCCTTTTGCTGATGAGTTGTCTTTGCAACATGTGAAGGTAATTTCTCAATCTCTCTTCCAATAAAATGGACATTAAATACCTCACCCGTTGCGTAAGCAGTTTAATTTAGACACCACAACTACTTTGATATTTGAATATTAGCATGCACATATTAGGACATTTAATGTCACATATGACCCCTTTTTTTACAGAACATTCTGATCCCTCAAATATGTTATTTCTGATACGGCTTAAGCATTAAAGTGGAAAGAATTTACAAGGAATTTATTGTGCATTGTAAATTATGAAAGCATCACTGATGTGCATGGAATAAAACATTCTTATTTATTATTTTCTAAAAGCTAAAGAGCAGGTTTTAGGCCATTTTGCCGATCAGACCGGGAATAAAATGTCCGGTGTCATCATTGTCCAGTTGTTGACATGGCAGCAAGGGTTGTGAACATAATTAGTAATCTACCAAGGATTTCTACCAAGGAAAAAAAAAAAATATTAAAATTTTGGAAGGGACCATTATCCCCTACAATTAAAATGTGGACAGTGGAAATGTTGGAGACGTTGCAATTGGAGAGAATTAGGTTTATCCTAATGGATAAACTTGAGCTTTTTGAACAAATATGGTCTCCATTCACTGATTATATGAAGGGGTAGCTGGGCTCGGCATTGAAACTCAATAAGTACCAGGTGGTAAGATCAAACAAAAATGTTTAATCTGAGATTTATATACTTGTCTCTATATATTATAATTAGAAATTGTTCCATTCATTGATAAGATGCATACTGTTTTATTTTCCTCAAGTATAATAATTGTTTATTAGTTATATGTTTTTTTTGTTTTGTTTTTTTTTCTTAAATTTTTTTTATTTTTTTATTTTTTTGTTTTTTATTTTATTTTATTTTTTTTCCTCTTTTAATCAAGTATAATCATATTCTTCAAATTACTCACTATTCTTTCTTTATACTTTTTTCTATTTCTCTTTTTCATACTATTAAAAAAAAAATTGAGGCCTATATACATGGCTTGGAAATACTTATATAATTTTGGAAAGATGTAATATGTATATCTGAAAAAAATTATTATATTATTTGTAATATGTATGGCCTCTAATAAAAATATATTTAAAAAAAAAATCTACCAAGGATTTCTTTAGTAACTTATTTAGTTACTCTGGAAATAAATCTCGATGGACAATAAATGTCAATATCACTACAGATACCTATGAATGAATAAATATTTAAAAATATCACAATTAATTAAAGGTAAATCCATACCTGCATTATATAAACAGGGGGAAATATGCTCTGAATAACCAATTTCTTCCAGTATGGCTGGACTGTCAGGGTAAATCCATGACACTTCTCAACATGAAACACCATGAATACTTGTTCTGCAACCTAACTATGCAAGAGTAATGGCTTGGAGATTGATTTGTGCTGAATGGGAATATCCAAGAGATATCAGTTTCTCTTGTTCCAATAATGAACCAGAATGGCAAGTCAATCACCAAGGAAGTTCAAAAGTACTGTGGGCCTAACCATCTCTAATTGTTTTGATTTGATCTTGGGAGGTTGGTCATAATGGTAATCCCTTTTGTTAATCTATACAAAATCTTGTATATGTCTTGACAAGATTATTAAAACCAGCACAAGGAACAATCATCAGAAGGATTGCTATGGGACTAGTTGTCACTTATAAAAAGTAAACTAGCCATTGTTAAATACTCATTTTGGTTGCTACTAATCTAAAAAAAACTAGCTAACCAGGTGTAAACAAATTTCAGATAGTGATTTTGAATGATCCTTAATAATCTTTTTGGTGATTGTAGAGTTTAAGGACATATTGAAGAACATCGGGGAACAGATTGGGAGAGTTTGCCAAGAACACGAACAATTGCATAAATGTTATTGATCTGAGGATTTTGCTTAAACATTGTGATGCTTTCTATTTAATATATCGTGCAAGAGTTATGTCCACAAGAAGAGGGAAGAAGCTTCTTCACTAGGGCACCCTTGGTCTGTAGATGCAATGTTTGGAGTGCATAAGACCAAGCAGGGTGCAAGATATTCCTTCTTCTTGCACCTCCTCTGCTAAGACCTGTGGTGCTACCTCTGAGCACCTGTGCTCCCTCTGTCTCTTTGCTTGAGCCTGCCTGGAACATCTTCACATGTCTGTCAATGAGCAGTGTGTGGAGTCACTGCTTAATAAAACTGCTATATCTGGAAAGTCATAGACTTGCTAGGCAAGTTCAAATTTTAATTATCAACAATTAGGAATAACATTATCTGTTAAAAGCACACTTTCAAATTGATGTGACTTATCTGAATTTAGTTTCATTTTGGCTCTCATTGCAATAACCTATTTGCACTGGCCAAGCCCTGCATTTCTCTGCTTTCATGACATAATTAGGATCATGAAACAGTCAGTGATCACATTTATCAAAACATTTTGTCCATTAAAGTTTTCCTGAGCAATACTGTCCCTTGTGTTACACAGGTCAAACTCTTATCATTGTTTGTCGAAGTAAAGTGAAATAATCTCTTCCTGAGGCCTTTAAGTAAAGGTGACGCACACTAAATCACAGGAGGTTAAGAAAATATTAATTTTGAAGACCAACAATCCAAAAGTAAAACAGTTTCACCATTGCACACATTTAGCTGATCTTATGTATTACTTCATCATTAAGAACATCAAAATCAATGCAATGTAATGAATTGAGGTATAATTAATGTGATATAATTGTGAGATTATTTTGTTAGTCCTTTATTGAATTTTGAGACCTCATCTTAATAAAAAAGGAATTTCATATTATTGTGAAACCTAGGCTTCATGTGCCTTCTTGATTTTATTTCAGCTAAAATTCATCCAGGCATTTTAACAATTACTGTTGACAACTTAGCTGTAAAGGTTTGTGATGAATTAATTCAACTAGAAGACTTTCGGAGCAGGCATTTTTAAAATATAATTTGAAATTTGTTGCAAAATCCAACGAGACAAGCCAAAGTTGTTATGCTATCACAGGTGGCCAATAGCACAATGCATTCTGTGCTCACTTTGAACAGAAAGTCGGTGGAATGGTGTTACCTGCCCTGACAGCCTTAGGTGCATCTGTACGCACGGTCACTGTTGCGGATGTCAGGTCAGCTTTCCTGAGAGTGAACCTCAGAAAGAAACTGGCTTGGTGAAGTCCCCTGCTGTATCCTCTGGACTGACATGACACAAGTGGCAGGAGTATTCACAGACATCATTGACCTCTTGCTACTTCATTCTGAAGTTCCCACCTGCTTTAAAAATACTATCATCCATTGTAAGTAAAGCAAGGTTGTGTGCTTTAATAACTACTGTCTAATGGCTCTGACATCCATGATCATAATGTGTTTTGAAAAGTTGGTCATGGCATAAATTAACTCTAGTCTTTCAGGCAGTCTTCATCTCCTGCAATTTGCCTACAATCACAACAGACCCACAGCAAACACCATCTCCTTGGCCCTGCATTTGTACAGAAGCATCTGGACAACAGGAACACTTAGATAAGACTCCTGTTTGTTAACCATAGCTCTGCCTTCAACACCATAACCCCAACCAAACCTATTTCCAAACACCTGGACGTAAAAGTCAGCATTCCCCTCTGCCACTGGATCCTCAATTTCTGATCCATAGGCCACAATCAGTGAGGATAGGCTACAAAATATCCTCCACGATTATTCTCAACACCAGTGTCTGCAAGGGTACATTCCCAGTTTTAGAGAGAGACGCAACATAGAAACATGTCCTTTAGCCCATCAACTCCACATTGACTGTCGATCACCTGTTCACACTAATTTTATATTATTCCACTTTTTCATCCACTCCCTACATATAATTATTCACCCATGATTGTATGGCCAAATTCTACACTAAATCCATTTATTAATTTGCAGATGACACTACCATAATGGGGCTAATTAATCTTGAACAGTAACGAGGCAGAATAGAGGAAGGAGACAGAGAGTTAGTAACATGTCACCCAGACAATAAGCACTAACTAAATATCAGCAAGATGAATGAGTAAATTATTGACTCATTCATTATTATCGAGCCTGCACCGCCATTCAATGTGATCATGGCTGATCATCCAACTCAGTATCCCGTACCTGCCGTCTCTCCATACCCCCTGATCCCTTTAGCCACAAGTGCCACATCTAACGCCCTCTTAAATATAGCCAATGAACTGGCCTCAACTACCTTCTGTGGCAGAGAATTCCAGAGACTCACCACTCTCTGTGTAAAGAATGTTTTCCTCATCTCGGTCCTAAAGGAATTCCCCCTTATCCTTAGACTGTGACCCCTTGTTCTGGACTCCCCCGACATCGGGAACAATCTTCCAGCATCTAGCTTGTCCAACCCCTTAAGAATTTTGTAAGTTTCTATAAGATCCCCCCTCAATCTTCTAAATTCCAGCGAGTACAAGCCGAAATAAAGATTTTACTACTAGATTACTAATTTTATTGTGCTGTATGAAGTGAAACAAACCTTAACACCCTTACTCATCAAGAAACTGTCAATCTCCATTTTCAAAATACCTAAAGACTTGGCCTTCACAACTGTCTATGACAATGAATTCCACATTTCACCACCCTCTAACTAATTAAATTCCTCATCTCTTTTCTAAAGGTACGTCCTTTTATTCTGAGACTGTACCCACTGGTCCGTTGACATAGCTGATGTTGCGGCTCACATTGTAACCCCTGAGGATAGCACTTACTTCAGGCCGCTGCCATTAACAGGACTCACTCAGTCACTGTGGGACTCCCTCCCCTCCTCCTTCTACCATCGCTTTGTCCACTCAGTCTCTCCCCCTATCCAAGGCCTCCTTCTCCCCCAGAGTTGTCGACATACTCTACCTTGGAAGATGTTGCCGACTGTGTGGGAGAAGGAGGAGGATGTGGCGGGGAAGCAGACAAAGCGATGGGTGAGAGGGGAGGGAGCCACACGGTGACCGACTGTGTCCTGTCAATGGTGGCAGACTGAAGAAAGTACGTCCAATCGGGGTCTACAATGTGAGCTGTAACAAAAGCCGCTCCAACCGGTGAAGAAGGGCTCACTGGTGCAGACCAGCGGCATCAGTGCCTAGTTTTGAGATGAAATGGCACAAAGTGCTGGAGTAACTCAGTAGTCTGAATCAGTCTGAAGATGGGTCCCAACATGTTCTATGTTCAACCTATCCATGTTCTCTAGCAATACTGCCTGACCCACTGAGTTACTCAAGCACTTTGTGTCCTTTAGTGCATTAACCATCATCTGCAGTTCTTTGTTTCCACTACATACAATGAGAATACCGTACTCGAGTATAGTGGACAAAGGCTCAGCATTGCATCCCTGATTGTATATTCTTGCCCAGCACTACCAAGTCCCTTTGCTCAGCTTCCTGAGTGTTGATGAAGCTGCATCCTTTCAGTAAAATGCAAGTATTCTATCAGTCTTTCTATGTCTATTATATGTGCAAAGACTTTGGGGTACTGCTCACCAGGGGATGCAAAGCTTCTGGCTTAGCTTGATTCTTAGATTGTGGTGGCCAGGAATTCAACCGGGTGAAGCTCAACAATGTTAAAGCTATTGAAAGTTAAAGAAAGAGCATTCACTTCCCTCTTATGGAAATGGTCAAAGTCTGGCACATCCGAAAAGTGTAAATTGGAGCTGATTATCTGATCATCCCTGAATTCTGATGATTAATGGCAAATTAAATTGAATGGTGTGCAATCTTCAGGTGACATCCCCACTTCCAAGCATATGCAGGAATAATAAAGCATCTGAAGCTGGTTTGACTTAAAACTCTGCTCTGAGGAACAACAGCAGCGATGCTCTACTATGATACAGCTGCAGCAACCATGACCATCTTCCTTTGAATAGAAATGGTTCCAACGAAGTGTTTTTCCTTTGACTTCAGTTATACAGGGGCTCCTTGAGTCTGAAGATGGGTCCCTATCTGAAACAACACCTATCCATGTTCTCCAGAGATGCTGCTAGGTCTGTTAAATTACTCCAGAACCTTGTGTCTTTTTTCATCATTTTAATCTTCAAATTATCACAAGAAGCTCCACCCACATCAACCTCAAGACTTTGGTTAAGGTTTAGTACTTATTTTCTCTCCCGTGAAGTGCCATAGGCGCTCCATCAATATTCTACAATAACTCAGCTGATCGTATTTTAATAGACAATAGACAATAGGTGCAGGAATAAGCCATTCGGCCCTTCGAGCCAGCACCACCATTCAATGTGGTCATGGCTGATCATCCACAATCAGTACCCCGTTCCTGCGTTCTTCCCATATCCCTTGACTCCGCTATCTTTAAGAGTTCTATCTAACTCCCTCTTGAAAGCATCCAGAGAACTGGCCTCCATTGCCCTCTGAGGCAAAGAATTTCACAGACTCACAACTTTCTGTGTGAAAAAGTATTTCTTCATTTCCGTTCTAAATGGCTCACCACTCAGTCATAAATTGTGGCCCCTGGTTCTGGACTCCCCCAACATTGGGAACATGTTTCCTGCCTCTAGCATGTCCAAACCATTAATAATCTTATATGTTTCAATAAGATATCCTCTCACCCTTCGAAATTCCAGAGTATACAAGCCCAGCCGCTCCATTCTATCAACATATGACAGGCCCACAATCCGGGGAATTAACCTTGTGAACCTCCGCTACACTCCCTCAATAGCAAGAATGTCCTTCCTCAAATTTGGAGACCAAAACTGCACACAATACTCCAGGTGTGGTCTCACTAGGGCTCTGAACATCTGCAGAAGGACCTATTTGCTTCCTTCTTTCTTGGTCCTTATCTTTTGAATATAGTGCTCCACCTGATGGTTAACTTGAGAACTGACATGAAATCCCACTTTTGGTTTGACATCAAATTCCTCAGAAACACAGAGAATAAGAAGGCCATTCAGCCCTTTAAGTCTGCTTCCTCATTCTATACGATTAACTATCAAAGCATCATATTCCCCTTCTCTCCCCTTAGTACCTGATGCCTTTTGCTTCTGAGAAATTAATCTATCTGGGTGGCACGGTGACACAGTGGTAGAGTTGCTGCCTCACAGCGCCAGAGACCAGGTTTGATCCTTACCATGATGTCTATACAGAGTTTGTACATTCCCCCCTTGGCCTGCGTGGGTTTTTTTTCTGAGATCTCCGGTTTCCACACTCCAGACTTACAGGTGTGTAAGTTAATTGGCTTGATATCATTGTAAATTGTTCCTTGTATGTGTGGGATAGTGTTAGTGTGCGGGGATTGCTGGTTGGCACTGTGTATCTAAACTAAACAAATCTATCCCTTTCCAAAAGGTAAGCAGTGACTTGAACTGTCCAGCCCTAAACTTACGCCCCTCAATGTGTGGAAATGCCTCCTCATCTCAGACCTTAAATTCTCGTAATGTACCTTGTGAATGTGACCTTTTGTCCTAAAATCCCCAGTCAAGGGAAACATTTCTCCCCTCCCCCTACCACACACACATACATACACACACATATACACCCCAACTCACACACACAAACACACACACTTAAGTGCCAAACATGCCAAAATATTGGCATGTTTTTGTCCACACTCACTATGTATAAAATTCCTGGAAGTCTCTTTGCATCCTCACAATTCATAACCCTGCCATTTTAGTGTTGTTCAATTTATTACAAATAATTGATATATGTTATAAACAGGTGAGGCTCCAGCCCTGATCCTTGCAATACACCAGTAGTTATTGCCTGTCACTCTGATAAAAGCCCATTTATTTCTACTAATTGTATCCTATTTTTCAGCCAATTGTCAACCCTTGCCAAAATATTATCCTCAATATTATGCACTTATAATTTAATGATACAGAAGCCTTCTGTGTAGGATTTTGTCAAGGACTTTCTCAAAAATTAAAATGCACCTCATCTATCCATTTCCCCTTGTATATTGTACCAGTCCTCAAATAAATGGGCCAATCGCTTTGACAAACACATTTTCTCTTTCACAAATCCATGTTGACTTTGTCTGTCTGTCTGTCTGCCTGCCTGCCTGCCTGCCTGCCTGCCTGCCTGCCTGCCTGCCTGCCTGCCTGCCTGCCTGTCTATCTATCTATCTATCTATCTATCTATCTATCTATCTATCTATCTATCTATCTATCTATCTATCTATCTATCTATCTATCTATCTATCTATCTATCTATCTATCTATCTATCTATCTATCTCTAAAACTCTGATCTTGTGCTCTTCAGGTTTGCTTGGTTTCTCTATTTGCGCAACAACAGTAGGTGATAGCGCCACGATTTCTCGCCAGCTTACCCACCATTATCATGTGCTGCGAGCGCAACAAGTTTTGTTCTGATCGATGGTATATTGTAAAATTTATTAAGGTTTAAAATTCGTAAAAACTGCACATGCGCAGATTGCTGTCACTCGATGCCATGCAGATTGGTCTCCTGTCCTGTCATCAGGAAGGGGCGTCGCCGAGATGGTGACACATCATCGCGTCCGCTGTCGATCGTTTGGAGGTTGCCATGGTGAAGGAGTGGCACCGCCGTCTGAGGCGCTGCGGCCGCACAGTACCTGGTGGGGAGGGTGGTGCCGTGGGCTAAGCCCGGGTACTGGGCCCAGACTGGAGCTGGGCCTGGGCTGGAACCAAGGACGAGCCTGGGTCCGGAGTCAGGGACGAGCCCGGATATGTAGCTGGGGCCTGGACTGGATACCGCACGGCGGCTGAGCTGAGGGCTGTAGTCGTGCCCAAGCCCGGGGCCTGGTCAAGGTATACCAGCGCCTCGGGGGCCGCGTGGGCTGCCCGCACAGCCTCCACTTCCTGCTCAGCGGGCAGCTCTGGTTCGGCCGCCCGCCACCCTCACCCCGCCCCCGGCACAGCAAGCCCGGCTCTGTCGAAGCCCAGGTCCGCGAGTGCTTCGGCCGCCTACAGTCAGGGCCGGGACGAGTATGAGAACCAGGCCAAGTTCCACACCCTGGCGCTGCTTTACGAAATGGGTAGGTGTTGGGGCAGGGAATGGGAACGAGGGGCAGAGGATGAGGGAAATGGGGAGGAGGGAGATGGGGTCGTCGAGAGAGACAGGGGGGCCAGCAGTACCGAGCCCCGCTGGCTATCCACTGGCGAGGGACACCAGGAGCGGCCCTAACGCACTGCTCCATTACACGGAGAGAGGGAGCGCTGCAGCCTGGCCCACTGCACGGGGGGGAGATGATGGAGGGAGGGGGAGATGATGGAGGGAGGGGGAGAGAGGGATGTGGGAGGGGGGAAGGATGGGGGAGATAGGGGTGAGGGAGAGAGGGGGGAGAGAGGGATGAGGGAGGGAGGGGGGAGAGAGGGATGAGGGAGGGAGGGGGAGAGAGGGATGAGGGAGGGAGGTGGAGAGAGGAATGAGCGAGTGGGGATAGAGGGATGAGGGAGGGTGGTGGAGAGAGGAATGAGCGAGGGGGGAGAGAGGGATGAGGGAGGGAGAGGGGAGAGAGGGATGAGGGAGGTAGGGGGGAGGGAGGGAGAGGGGAGTGAGGGATGAGGGAGGGAGGGGGAGAGAGAGGGAGGGAGGGAGGGGTGGGGGAAAGAGAGGAAGGGAGTGGGATATAGGGGTGGTTGAGTGTGTTAGGGCCACTCCTGGTGTGCCTAGGGAGAGGGGTAGAAGGGGACCGGGGTGATGGGAAAGGTGGGATAGAGGGGGGAGTAGAGAGAGAGGGGACAGAGAGGGGTGGATTTGATGGGAGGGGGATAGGCGTGAGTGGTGGAATATTGCGTTGGAGAATGGGTGATGTTTCGGGTCGAGACTCTTCTTCAGTCTGAAAGAAGGGTCTTGACCCGAAACGTCACCCATTGCTTCTCTCCAGAGATGCTGCCGGTCCCGCTGAGTTACTCCAGCATTTTGTGTCTATCTTCAATTCTCTTGGCCCCGCTCTGGGAGTAGATTTCAATTAGATTTCAATTAGATTTCAATTCTAATTTATTTATTATGCATTCGTAGTTTAAACCTTCCACTTTTATGTCTTCTGTAAATTTACTCTCACACTGGCTTTGCTCAATTAATCCATTTATTTGTTCCCCTTTGGTGAAGTCTATGCTAATTTTTTGATGTGTTACATTTTCTGGCAATCTTATATAGATTCTTTTTGGATCTACCACTACACTTAAACTCTCAGTTTAATTAATTGTCACGTGTACTGAGAAACAGTGGGAAGCTTTTGTTCTGTGCTAATCAGCTGGTGGAAAGACAATACATGATTACCATCAAACCACTCACCGTTTACAGATACATGATCATGGGAATAGAATTTAATGCAAGATAAAGTCCAGTAGAGTCTGATCAAAGATAGTCTGAGAGTCTCCAGCAGGCACGTGCCGTGAGTAATTACTTGGGTAGACACTAGGCAGTCAGTCGACTTTTAAAAATCGTAAAATCCGCGCATGCGCAGAAAAAGCGTAAAACCGTGCATGTGCAGAAAATGGTAAAAACCGTGCATGCGCAAATCGGTCCTGTAGTCTGTCATGACTTTTAAAAATCTTAAAAAGCGCGCATGCGCAGATTGGTCTCCTCTCCTCTGGGCATGCGCAGCCCCTTGCGCGCAGTCCACGGTGCAAAGGCAGAATTTCGGCTGCCTTTATTGCCCGTTGTAATTGAAGGCTTGAAGCAGCGTCCACGGAATGTGAGTTGAACATGGTTACGCGTTTTACGGATATGAGGATTAAAGGCACGGGAGAATTAAGCCTACTTAAGATCGATTATTAGAATAATAACCATTTAATAATAAATACTGAATTTAGTAAATGATTTGGAAATCTTTACTATTTAGGTTTAATAATTACCTTTTTATAATTTTAGTCAGGGTAGGCACTGCCTACCTTGCCTACCCTGATGGCACGTGCCTGGTATCCAGTGAGGTCGATAGTAGCTCAAGACCTCTCTCTAGTTGTTAATAGGATGATTCAGTTGCCCGATAACAGCCTGGGAAGTAACCTGAATCTGAAGGTTTGTGTTCTCACACGTCTGTACTTTTTGCCTGATGGGAGCAGGGAGATGAGGTGGTGACCGGGGTGGGGCACGTCCTTTATTATGCTGGCGGCCTTGCCGCGGCAGTGTGAGATGTAAGTGGAATCAATGAAAGGCAGGTTAGTTTGTGCAATTGTCTGGGCTGCGTCCACAATTCTCGGCTGTTTCGTGCACTTTTGGATGTTCCCAAATCATGCTGTGATACATCATGATGAAATGCTTTCTACGCCGCATCTGTAGAAGTTGGTGAGAGTTGATTGGAACATGCTGAACTTCATAAGCCTGCTAAGGAAGTAGAGGCATTGGGTCCTTTTGCACTTTTCTTCTCCATGGTTGCATTGCCGTTTCTTTTCCATTTTATGGCAGGTAGCAGTGTAGTGTTCTTGCATTTCTTCAAATTAAAATTTATTTGTGACATGCACCATAAGATGCAGTGAAATGAATTTACCATGCAGCGTTACAATTAAAAAAGGACATAATATACAACATCATTTAACACAGACCTCCACCACAGCATTATTCACTGTGGTGGAAGGCAATACAGTTCAGACAGTCCTCCTCCACCTTGTTCACCTGTGGTCGGGGCTTTGACCCTCCGTAGTCGCCGCTACGGATGGCCCGATGTTCAGGCCCTCTGGTCGGGATCGTCAGAACGCCGACAAATGGACAGGTCGAACACACCCGGAGCTCCCAATCGGCGACCTCCTTCCTGGATGTTGTAGGCCACTGGCCGGCAGTCAGAGGGATCGCCCATTCCATGATGAAAGGTCCGCTCCATGTCTGCCACCTGAAGCTCCACAGACCGAGGCTCCAGGATGTTGTATGCCACAGGCCAGCGGTTGGAGTGCTTCTCCGGCGATGGATCGCCCGCTCCACAATGGAAGGTCCGCTCCACGCCTGCCGCCAGAAGCTCCACAGATCAAGGCTCCAGGATGTTGTAGGCCACAGGCCAACGGTCTTGCATATGGTCCTAAAATGTTAGCCATTGTCTTTCCACCATCAATAATATTTAAGGAAGCTCCTCACTTCTCACACTTCACTGGTTCCCTCTGCTTAAATTTAGGACCTTGGTTTTGGATTGAAGTACTTCAGTTTCCATTTTAATTATTTCCCATTATGGGAATGCCACATTGGTGAATCTTGCAGCATATTGTGCAGTGGCATTCAGCAATAGACTCCTAGTGTTTTTATAGCTTTCAATGTGGCAAAACCTGAATGAGAGTCAGAAGCATGTAAAGTGACATAATGATCCAGCCCTCATGGCAATGCAGTGCATGAAATATGGAAGGCCAGCATACCTATTGGATTACCTATGGATTAAAGCCCTCTGGATATGTAGGAATAGGAAAATCTTTTCATCGTTAATCATGGTTTGTATGGTAAGGGAGTAATGGCTATTGGGGTTATAATGGGAAGTGCAAAGTTCCTTATGAGTGCCACGGATTGGTGTCTGGTCCTTTGAGAAGCCCGCAAGGCTCATGCATTCCCAAGACTGTGTTTAGCCCAAGAGTCTCCGCTCAAGACAAAGGAGAAGGGGAGCATCTCTGAGATGAAGGCATCAGAGGTTATTTCTGCTGTGGTGGACTTCAAACTAGAATCAATATTCTTGGAATATTGAGGAATATGGTTGATTTTATTGAAACATTAAAAATCCATAGGAGTCAGGGCAGGACAGATCGTGAGTTGTTTCCCCGCGGGTGAATCCGGAATCAGTTGGTGAACATCATTAAATGTACGAGGGTGTTCATTTAAAGCTGAGATTCAAACTTCTCACAGAGTGTGGTGAATATCTGGAATTCTCCAGCCCCAGTGGTTGCGAAGGCGAGAGTATTTGGAGAGGAAGTAGATAATGTTTGAATGGTGAGGCAATTGAGGGCTATGGGCAACTGGAGATAAAGCCTGGGGCACATCAACCATGGTCATGTAGAATTGCATGGCAGGTTTGAGGGGCTGAGTGGCCTCCTCCTGATCAAATGTGCTCATGTTTTAAGTGGTAATGAACAATGAATCAGCTACTGTTGCTGCTGCTATTGCTGCTCTTGCATTGGTATATAAAGAGGCTAAGAAGTTCAGGGTGACTTTAAGCACCATACCAATCCAGACACAGATGTATGATAGGACTAATGGACACAGAACATGGCAGATTTCTATCACCATCTATCTATATCTATCTATATTACTAAAAGTCTGATCTTAACCACTTCCTGTTGTTCTGTATATTGATTTTAGAAAAAACGCTGCCACTTTCGGCTGTGTTTCCCCAACATAATATTAAAAGTCTTGTCTTGTATGTATGTGAGTGTATGTGTGTGTATGTGTTATTGTATCTTCGCCAAAATGGTACGCAGTAGCGCTAAAATGTTTGCAGAACCTTACTCAGATTTTTCCCGTTGTCGATCTGATCAAGTTTCCTTCAGATTTGATGTTATATTTCAAAAGTTATTGGTATATTTAAAATTAAAAAAAAGCCAACTTTGGAAAAAAAATAACTGCCTTTGACAGGGAGACTCTTCTAGCAACTTCCAGGGATTATGTCATAATGCCATCTCACAGCTGTCCAATCACAATAGATCTCTTTTACACAAGCTGCCGTGAAGATTCCAAAAACTGAAAATGACATCACAATGTGATCTGCTGCTCTCTGTTGTAAGGAGAGGGACGTAGTGGGGGAGATTTAAAAGTTTTAAAGTGACATTTAAAAGTTGGATTTCTTCAAATCTGCACTGGCAGCTAGGCAGTTTTGATGTCACAAGCTCTACTGGCTTCAATGTTTCTACCCCAGAACACTGAGTCCTTCACAGCAAATGTCCTTCAGGGAAAGAATCTGCCAGCATAACCCAGCACTGCAAAGTTTAATGATTTGATTTGGATAACAAAAGATGGCCTTGTTGGTGGCACCAACATCACATTAAATCTTAGTGCAATTGCATATTTTAAAAAAAATTAAAATGACCTGCACAGTTGGAGGCTATGATTGAGTGGTGGAATATTGCATTGGGGGAACAGGTTGCGATGAGGGAACGGGTGAGTGGTGGAATCTTACATTGGGGAATGGGTTGCGTTGGGGGACCAGGCTTCCTGTGTGACAGGGACCCAACGGGTGAGTGGTGGAATCTTATGTTGGGGAACGGGTTGCGTTGGGGGAACCAGGCCTCCCGTGGGGGCTATGGGTGAGTGGTGGATTATTTAGTTGGGGGAATGGGTTACGGTGGGGAAACAGGTGAGTGGTGGAAACGGGTTACATTGGGGGAACGGGCGAGTGATGGATTATTGCGTTGGAGGACATTTGGTCCAGTAGACTATAAAAAACTTAGCCAGCGGAAAAGTTGCATCTCAGACAAGTTGTTTGTGGTGTGTTAGGGTCCAGGAATGAGAGGTTCACACTGTCTAATTTCACCCAGTACCCAGACAAATCTTCCTGTAACTCCAGCTAAAGCTGTGGGATCACCACAAAACACACATTGTAAACCTGTCTAACCTGTGTAAGTGGCCCTGTATCTCACACATGTCTCTTTGGTCGGAAGGAGCAGGGCTCAGAGTCAGCCATTGGTGATGGGAGAATTCTGCAGCTGACCACTAAAGATGTGCTGAATGCTTAAATGGTTCCTCAAATAGCACTGCTTTGCAGAATGCGTCACCGTGAAAACACACTTCTGCTATGACTGGCTAATGATTACTTTGTCCTGAAAATACATGATCTAAATTCTTCAAGCTATATTTCAGAACAACTATATTAATTGCAAAACGATTTAAGTCACATCATGCTCATTTGCCGTGGCAAGTGAATTATTAACACATGTGTGCATCACAAGAGGAAGTTCCCAGTCAAGTTTGCTGTGTGTAATTCAGATAGAAAAAAACAACTTACTGTAACTAACCCTGAAAAAAAATGATGTTCAAGTATTGTGTGCTGAAAAAGTCAAGGGTTTGGAAAAAATATATATAGACAGCTGCATCCTCTCAAATAAAGCAAGTGTGTTTATGCTAACGTGATTTGCCCTACTTTCTTTTGGCAGCTATTTTCTTTGGGTTGCCTGATTCCTGAAATCATTTAAATCATAATCTAGATACAGAGCAGTGGATCTGTTATACACAATGCTAAATTGATCTAAATTAGATAATATTATGTAAATTGAATCCAGCAGGTCATCTTTATTTAACACGCTGCGAAGCACTTAATCTGTTATTCACATCATTAACTACCGAGTGGAGAGTACAGGCAAATTCTGTCAAGTACTCTCATGATTGAAGAATGGATAAAAGGCATGGGTGGCACTTACAGATCCTCAGATCCTCATTGGAATAGTTGATGATATTTAATCACACTTTATTAAGGTGCAAAAAAAATCAAGCTACCTTAAATATTCAGCGACATGATTATGTGAAAATAATAAAATGGCAATATTGCCACCATGCTGTTTTCATATATAATGGCCAGTTTGTGTTTTACAGATACTTCAAGATTCAAGATTCAAGAGAGTTTATTGTCATGTGTCCCAGATAGGACAATGAAATTCTTGCTTTGCTTCAGCACAACATAATATAGTAAGCATGAATACATGAAATCAGTGTGTCCATATACCATTATATAAATATATACACACATGAATAAATAAACATTTAAAGTAGGTATGTTACAATACCTACCTTTAGCAGCGCTGCAGTTCTGCCGCTCCCCGTGTGCGTGACTTTGGCGCCTTTCAGAGGGGGCGGGTTTAAAATGCCGATTTTCTCTAGGCAGTCCAAGTCGATCCATGTCGGGCGATTTCGTCGCTAAAGAGAAATCGCTCCGACATTTCATTCATAAAGGTATTTTTAAACTACGCTACATTATTTATTAACTAGAGTAGTTTAATCATCTTCTAAAGCTCTGAACGGTGACAGCAGAACAGACCTAAGGTAGGCGTTAAAAGAAGCTACACAGTTTATTTTTACATAAAAACTTGTTTTTTAGGAAGGCTTTAATCACATTTTCATGTTGCGAAAAGGGGACAAAAAAAAATGTATGAACCGGCTGTATTTTTCATACCGACTTCACTGAATACCGCAATGTTCCAATCCACCGCATTCCACTAAAACCCACTCGCCAGTTGATTTAAATGGCCATTAATTTACAGGCATTAAACACTAAATTCCTTCCATTTGGCCTATAAATTCATGAAAATGAGATTTAAAAATTATGTTATATTGTGGATCAGTGTGTGAATGTTATTTGAACACTTAGGCAATTTAAAAAAAGTTTATCTTTTCTTAAGAAATGGATAGATGTTTAGATCTACTCATTGAATTTTGTAATTAGCTACAATTAGATAACTAACTAATTATATGCTTTAATTTCACGTCATCCAAGTAAGATTGTTTAATATTTGTTTCAGAATGCTTCAATCTATAATAACTGAAAATTTCATTGAGTTCTCTTAATTTTTAAGAAAGTTATGGGCTTTTGACTGTTCTAGATCACAGCTTTTGAGTTAAGTCAATTGAAAGGCAATGGGGAACAAGATGCCAATTTCCGAGTATGAAAATGGTCATAACTTTCTTAATACTGAAGATATGAAAGTGAATTATGTGTCACATTAAACTTCTTTTTAGGCTTTATCTGATGGGATAAATTGCAGACTTGATTTTTTAAATCTCAAAATTTTGTAAGATTGCTAGATAAAGTGCAAATAAACAGATAATGGGATATTAATGTTCAGAGATTTGTTTGAGTTGAGTTTAATAGCCTGATGGCTGTAAGGAAGTAACTAATCCTGAACCTGGACATTGCAGTCATCAGGCTCCTGTACCTTCTACCTGAAGGTAGAGGGGAGGCCAGAATGGTGCGGATCCTTGATGATGCTGCTGCCAGCCTTTTTGAGGCAGCGGCTGCGATATACTTTCTATACATTCTATACTGTGTTTCTGTAAGAGTATAGATGTGTTTTTTGGGGTAGTTTAGAGTAGTTTTAGTTTAGTAGAGGAATAAGGTGCAGAAATTTAGAGTGGTTTTAGTTTAGTAGAGGAATAAGGTGCAGCAGTTTTATATTCCCACCCAACTAATTCACATTTTGTATATATTGTGGTAATAATATTCCTCTCTAAAATGCTTTTCGACAACTGTATTGCCTTCTCTGCAGAAAAGCTGCTCTCTAACAGAAAATCAGTAAAGCCAGATCGCAAATCATTTTATAACAAACAGATTTCAGAAGGCAACTCAAGGAGCTAATAATAATAACTCCTTTCTATAAATGTTACAGGCCATTAGTGACTTCTAAATGTCACTGGTGGCACAGTAAAATTGTAAGTGAAATTGAATGCTATTTTTAAAAAGCAAGTAAGGCTATGCAAGGTCAAGAAATGTTTTTGTTGAGAATTTCTATTGCATTGCCATGTTCAGTTGGTTATAAACCTGGCAAATCATTGTTTGTAATTAAGCAAATAATTCCAGTGTGGCTGTAGAGTTTTGACAGATTTCATGGACATTTATCAAATTAAATACATTGGCTGTCATCCAAGTACTCATTTCATTGCTCAGCAATTTGCAACACTGGATTTTACTCTAATTTCTTTATCATAATTGTGGGTTTTGAGTATGCTTTGTGGTCTTCAACATAAGTACCAGCATGTTGAGTACCAGATCACAATTGAGTCCCAATTGTGCTGCAAATAAGTTGTTTAATATATTTCCAAAACATCCAAATGCAAAGATAGATTTAATCCCAAATCCCAAGGGTGCAATCATCTATGTGGACATAAACAGTGACATCTGATCTGAAATGTAATAATTCTACCCCACACCAGAATGGAATTGAAAGCCAAAATAGACCCAATAAAAATGTGAATGCTTTGTATCCTTATTTGATAATGCACAGTAGTTGCACTTTTCATTAAAATATACCAGTACTCTGTGAGAATTTTGCAATGAGAAATCGCTTTGAGAGATGACAAAAACATGATGGGCTGAATGGCCTCGTTCCGTGTTCCAAGGAAACAAATTATTCAAAAACATATCTCAGATTTACAATGCCTCCTGGCTTCCAATCTGCACACTTGTAACTTAAAGTGGGAGTTAATACTGTTGTCAGGATCAGTTGAGGCACAGCGGAGTGTGGAATTCATGAGACTGAGGATTCTGGTAAAGTTTCTTCACTGATTTCTACAGCTGGAAAGCATGCTTTTGCTATTTTGCCTTTGCACGTAGAGAAACATCTCTCTGCTCCTGATAGGGTCAAACCACAGTGCAGATCTTTAACCCAGCACAGTCAAATATTCTCTCAGCAGAAATCCCTTTATATAATTGCAATGTACCAGTAGAGTTTTGACATATTTAATGCTCATTTATTAAACTGGATACAAAGCAAACTTAGTACAAAAGCAAAATACTGTGGATATCAGAAACTTAAAGTGTGAGAAAAAATTATGGAAATCCTCAGCAGGAACCAGCATTGAGAGAGAAAATTAAATGTTCATGTCTGTTACCTTCGCTTCTCTCTCCACAGTTGACCTGCTGAGGATTTTCTGTGTTTTCCTGGGTTTTTTTATATGAAAGTGCATTCCTTACTTTACTGGATCATTATCTCAGGATAAGGATTGGGATCTTGAAGTGAAAAGAATGTTTCTTCATCCAAAGGAAAGGGATTAATTGGAAAGCTATGGTTGTTGATTGTTCGAGTACATCTAAGACTGTGCTTGGTGCTCTTCGGAAATACAAAAAATGAAAGGCCACAAAATAAAAACAGAGCCATGATGTTATTGAACATCTGAGAAGGATGAAGGGGCAAGATGGTTATTCTTTTGTGATGTCTTATGCCCTTTGAAAAACTGTCCTCTTCAGTGCCCTATGCATGATCACAAGGCAGCAATGGGCAGGAATTCCTGCACCTATTTCTTTAATAAATGTTGCTGTTTCCTGCCAATACCTAATCAACTCCCCCTAAAATAATGGCTGAATTGGCCAAAGTGTGTGCTACTACTGTGCGGCTGTCCTGGGGAGTGTATCTTATACGCCTAATGTGGTGCAGCAATGTGTTGGAGGATGTACACAATTGGGTCAGGTCTCATTTAAATGCTAGTTTTAGTATGTTAATCATCCCAATACCATTTCAAATTGGAATTTGGCTACTTTGTGTGTCGGTTGACTGTTTAGTTAGATGATGTCAGTTGTGCAGTCTTCATTGGTGAGCACATGTGTGGCTGGTATGACCAACTCGAAAGGCACAAGCTACACGACAGTTATATTTTCCTTAACAAAGAGCTTTTATTCAACTAATCTCAAATACAGAGTACGGAAAAGATCAAGACTGCCATTGACAGTTTGTAAACAACAATCAAACAGTTATCAAATTACAATGTTGTCAACCTTATCCACAATCCACTCGACCACCCCTCCCCTCGGTGACAGCTACGCGACGCTGAAGCATGGCAAAGACGCTGCAGCCGATGTAAATGCTGAATCCTTCCTACGTTCTCTGGCTCCAGTGACTCAGCCCCACCTGCGGTCCAATCTAAGGCATGGTAGAATTTTTACAAACCAAAAAACCTGCAGATGCTGGAACAAAGATGAAAATGCTGGAAACACTCAGCAAGTCAGGCAGTATCTGTGGCAAGTTATAAGAAACCTCTGTGTAGATAGTACTTTCCGCCAGTGGTAATGTGAATTTTATTTTTTTCTCCCTGTTGATTATTTGAAGGTGTATTTCCATCAACTGGTCCAGCTAATGCATTTTACCTTCACTGGCAAATATCAGAAACCCAACAGAAGTACAGAAACATATAATGAATTGAACAATTAATGGTCTGAATTGTGCTAATAGACGGGCAATGATTCTGAATAGTCGTACAACCTTGGTAAGTCTTGGACCAACAGCCTGCTCCAACAATGAGTCCAGGAATCAACATTCAGAATCAGCCTTGTCCCCTCTTTTATCTTCTGAACAGTCCTTCCATAAGCTAGGGTACTGTTCAATTCACTTTTACCCCAATGTGGACATTGACTATATTTATGGAACTCTTAGACTACAATGTGCTACAATGATGAGAATTATATTCTGCCCACTGAATCTTCCCCTTTGCTCTATCAATTGTACTTGAGTTTGTCTCGATTGCATTCATGTATCAGATGTGTTTGGATAGCATCCAACACAAAGCTTCTCACTTTACCTTAGTACACGTCATAATAATAAACCTAACCTAAACCTAAAGCTGCCACAATGCAGGGTTGTGTCACTTTAAACATAGATCCACCTTATCAGCAAATCACCACCATAGGATCCATAAAAAGTAAGCACAACATTTATCTGTGTCAATGGCATCAGCAACTACAGCCGCATTACAGTATGTTCAAAGTATTTTGTATGTAAATCATTATTGGTTATTTATTAAAATGATTCCAAACAAGAAACATCATTAATGCATTCTTCAAATACTTTCCAGCATAGACTTTAGCTTCTAAAATGACACTGCAACTGTAACTTTATGCAAGTTTTCAGAGAACACTACTCATTATTAGAACTAGTTCACCAATATAAGCAGAACTGTCACAATAAATGAAAACTTTTATAAAAGTTCTCAAAATATTGTCTCAAATTCTAAGATCAACCAATTGAAGTCCACCCTTAGCTGAATTCTACAAATATTTACCTGTTTTATGAATAATCTCATAGAAACACCATGTCCGGACACAATGTTTTGGACGCAATGTACTGAATGTTAACTGCTGTCTTATGCCTTTTCACCAGTGATTTATTTTGGTTGCTTGCCAAAGTGACATCTTCAATGTTTTTCAGAGTTCTCTTTCTGCTTTGCACTTTTGCTGCTCCATTCACAGTTTTTCACACAACACGGTGATATTTTGCCCTCAATTTCCCCCACTAAATCTATATTTTGTGATTTTACAAAAGGATCTTCCTCAACTATTCAGCCTTTTTTTTAAACCAACTTTAGGTTTCCTGCAGCAAATTAAGGATTTGCTGAAGGAACTCTTGCAAGTCAGGCAGCATCAGTGGAGTGAAATGGACGGCCAATGTTTCAGGTCAAGAATCTTCAACGAGAGTGAAAGAATAGTGGGTAAGTAGCCAGTATAAAAATGAGGGGGAGAGGAGTGGGGCAAGCGCTAGCAGGTGATAGGTAAAAGGTGAGGGAGGATGGATTGACACTTATCAATTAGGAGGGGGAGGGAACGGTGGAGATAGTGACACAGGCTGGAAGGTGGTAAATGGAGTACAAAAGGCTACGGTTCTCAGCATTGCGGTGCATTGTAATGCACAGATCCACAGATGAAGTCTATTGTGCACAATGGGGTAAAGGTGAATCGGGCAGCATCCTAGCTTATGTAAGGACTGTTCAGAAGCCTGATTACAGAGGGAAAGAAGCTGTTCCTGAGTCTGAAAGTGAGTGTTTTCAAGTTTCCGTGCCTTCAGCAGGATGGAACCAGGGCGAAGAAGGAATGACTGGGGTGGGACAAGTCCCTGATTATGGTGGCTTCTCCCAAGGCAGAGTGTAGTGTAGGTGGAGGTAATGTGGAGAAGTCTGGTCTGTGTGTTGGGCTGGACTACATCTACAACTATCTACAATTTATTGCAGTCTCGGTCAGGGCTGTTCCCAAACCAGGTTGTGATGCATCCCAACAGTATGCTCTCTGTGGTGCATCTGTAGAGGTTTGTAAGAGTCACTGGATTAATGCCAAATTTCCTCAGACTCTTGAGGAAGTAGACACGTTAATGTGCTGTCTTGGCTAAAGTATAAATGTGGTTGGTCCACCACAGATCATTGGCAATCATCTCAGTGCAGATAGAGGAGAAAAATAATGATTGGAGAAATTCAGGAGTTTAAAAAAAAGGTGTGAATGGTTGAGCGAGTACGACTTGTTCCTCAGAAAAGAAAGCAGAAATTGAAAGTGCACTAATAGCAGGAGGGGTCAGGGTGGAATTTATAGAAGGATAGCGATGTTTTATTATTTAGGATTAAATGGACATGAGTAAGTGAGATGAAGGAATGAGGATAGAACATAAGGCATTCTGAATGACATTGATTATGTAGCAATGTTACAAAATTTTGAGATTAAACAAATCAAGTTGCAATTTATCACATCAGATAAAGCATAAAAAGTTTAATTTGACACCTAATTCACTTTCATATCTTCAGTATTAAAAAAGTTATGTCCATTTTCATACTCAGAAATTAGCATCTTGTTCTCTATTGCTTTTCCATTGACTTAACACAAAAGCTGTGCTCAAGGAAAGTCCATAACGTCCTTAAAAATTAAGAGAACTGAATGAAATTTTCAGTTATTATAGATTGAAGCATTCTGAAACAAATATGAAACAATCTTACTTGGATGACCTGCAATTAAAGCATATAATTAGTTAGTTACCTAATTGTAGCTAATTACAAAATTCAATTACTAGATCTAAACATCTATCCATTTCTTAAGTAAAGGTTAACATTTTTAAAAAGCCTAATGCCCCTGTCCCATTTAGGAAACCTGAACGGAAACCACTGGAGATTTTGGCCCCATCCATTAATAGAACATAGATGAAGCGGAAACCACTTTCGACCATTAGGGAGACTGACAAAAACCTCTGGGAACCGCATGGAAACCTTGGGTGGGGCGCAAAGTCTCCAGAGGTTTTTCCGTTCAGGTTTACTAAGTGGGACAGCGGCATAAGTGTCCAAATAACATTCACACAAGAATTGACAATATAACATGATTTTTAAATCTCATTGTCATGAATTTATAGGCCGAATTGAAGGAATTTAGTGTTTAATTCCCGTAAATTAATTGCCATTTAAATCAACTTGCGAGTGGGTTTTTGTGGAATGCGACCGATTGGAACGTTGTGGTTTGCAGTGAATTTAACCCCCAGTCGGCAGGAAAAATACTGCCGGTTCGTATATTTTTTAAGTCACCTTTTCGCAACATGAAATTTTGATTAAAGGCTTCCTAAGCAGCACGTTTTTATGTAAAAATAAACTGTGTACCTTCTTTTGTCCCCTACGTGAGATCCGTCCCGTTGTCGGCATTCACGGCTTTAGAAGATGATTTTTAATTCACTCCAGCAATTAAATTATTCAGCGCAGTTTAAAAATAACTCCATAAAACAAATGTCGGAGCGATTTCTCTTCAGCAACTAATCGATTAATCGATTTGAATGGTCTGGAGTAAACAGCATTTTAAATCCGTCCCCCTCTCAAAGGCGCCAAAGTCCGCACATGGGCAGTGGCAATTTTACACTAATACCAAGCCAATTTACCTAAAAACCTGTACATCTTTGGACTGTGGGGGGAAACTGAAGGTCTCGGTGAAAACCGACGGGGTCACGGGGAGGACGCACAAACTCCGTTCAGACAGCACCCATAGTCGGCATCGAAGCCAGGTCTCTGGTGCTGCAAGCGTTGCAAGGCAGCAACTCTACCGCCGTGCCACCGTGCCATCCTTTTTGCAATCTCTTGCAATCTTAGGCAGAGCTGTTGACTAACCATGTTGTGATGAAGGAGGTTTCCTCTAGTACATTAGTAGAAATTAATAAAAGTTGTTACGTTGGCTGTAGCTTCAATGTGATTGAATGAGGACAAATTCTTGGTAATATTTATACATCAGAACGTGAAGCTCTCGACTGGCACCATTGATGCTGACTGGAGTGTGTCACCATCTTGTTTCCTGAATTTGATGACTAGCCTCTTCACTTTGCTGACATTGGCATGTTGCAGCCTTGACTCCATGTTTCTAAGCTCTAGCTCTTTCCTGTATTTTGTCTCTTCATGTTCAAGATCTGTCCCATGACAGTGGTGTCATCTGCAAACTTGTAAATAGAATTATGGCAGAGTTATTTGTCTGTGAAGTCGTGAGTGTATTGCGGGTGAAGAAAGGGGGCGAGAATACATCCTTGCTGAGCACCATCGGTGTTATTGTGGAAGACGGTTTGCTCCAGATTCCTACATTTATATTCTCTTGTGTATGTAATTGAGAGTCACAGATTGAGCATGCAAAATGTTGGTGTAATTGTTTGGGTTCTAATAAAGAAAGTGTGCACTGGTTGCTCGAGAGCGCGGCTTTGCACAGTATAGTTCATTTCTAAGGTAGACAAAAGTGCTGGAGAAACTCAGCGGGTGCAGCAGCATCTATGGAGCAAAGGAAATAGGCAACGTTTCGGGCTGAAACCCTTCTTCAGACTGGTGGTTCATTTCTAATATAGTTCAGGGAAACTTATCTTGGCTGGACCTTGTGTTAGCTATTTGAGGAGTGCAGCTTGGTTTCATGTCAAGTTGGAGAAGGTTTAGATCAAAGAACAGATAGAGGAGCAGAGGGTAAGCCAGGGTGCTAGCAGAATTAAATAAAAGTGTCATAAATCTACTGATTCTGAGGAGGTGGAGGCAAATTGAGAAGATATAAAGATATCAATGTTCTGGCAGATCAAATGGAATATGCCTGAATAATAACTCATCTTCCTCGCTTTGCCAGGCTTGATAAGCAAAACCTAGTTTTGCATTAACATCATTGGTACTGATTAAACAAAACACAGCTCAAATCAACAGGATGGTTCAGCATTTGACAATAGTAGCAAGTGGAAAATATGATGGGAGCCTAAAACAATATTTTAGTCTTCCGGATGTTGAAAGTAAAAGTTGTGACTCTTCCAAGATAAGCCCAGACATGGGGCCACAGGAGGTATTGGGGAAGTGGGACTGTATTATCTGTCACCACCTGGCCTCAGAGTAATGCCAGTAAAAGACAGTGAGAGATGAAAACAGTGAGTCATGTACATAGCATGGAAATAGGAGCTTCAGCTCAACTATTCTTGTCAACCAAGTTGGCATTCTGGGCTAGTTCCACTTCGTATTCGTATTCATATATCTGTCCAAATGTCTTTGAAATCCGTAATTGTCTCTCCTTCCGCTGCTTCCTCGAGCAGCTCGTTCCAGATATGGAAAACCCTCTGAGTGAAACGGTTGCTCCCGAGGTCCCTCTTAAATCTCTTCCCTCTTAACTTAAGCCTTTCCCCTCAAGTTTTAAAATCCAGAAACCTCTGCTCTGGGAAGAATCACTTTGGGGCCATGAATATGCCAACTGCTTTCAGAGAGATGGAATTGAATCTTCCCTGAGAAGTTGTATGAAGCTAGACAGCACCAGAGGACGGTGAAATGTAAAATAGTTTGTCCGCTAAAAAGACTGTGGAGTATAAGAAGGGTAATTCATTCCCTGTTACAAAGGCAGTCATTGATATCTTTGGCTGGGATTGCCATTTTGCTACGAAGCAGATAAAATGTGTACATTTAGAAGAGTGAAGAACCTTATAAGAGGAAAGCAACATGCCCAAGGACCTTAAAAAGGTGGCAATGGATGAGAATAGAATAGTTGAGTGGAAATTCTTTGAGGAAGAAATTATGTCTTTAAGAGGAGTGATGGTTCCTGAGGATGAGAGAAACATACATATATACGTATATATATATATATATATATTTATATAAACATATATATACATACATACATTCGTATATATCTCCATTGTCTCAAGATATTAGAAAAGAATGTTGGTGGTCAGGAATTGAATCGATAGAATTATATACGAGATAAGCTTGCAAGGAATGGAGAAGTGGCATATAATTAAGCGATATGGAGTCAAGATTGAGTGTAGTAGGAGACTGTGGAATGGACCAAGGGCAATTTGACTCTTCCCCCTTCCTCTATTATGTGATCCATAAAATACTTTTAAAATCTTTAACAAAAGAAGTGGAAGAGGCCATATGGACCTGCACTTGCTCCATTATTCAAAAAAATCATGGCTGATAATTTACCTCAATGCTATTTTCCTGCAGTTCATCATTCCTTGATTATCGTAATAGTCCTGGAATGTACCAGTCCCCGACTTAAAAATATTCAGTATCTGAGCCTGCATAGCCTTATTTATTAAAATTCTAAAATTTCTCTGATTAATATATATTCACCACTGAATGGTCAACCACTTATTTTAAGTCTATGGCCCCGAGGACCATAGAGTTTTTGGACAGCCAGCTAGGAGCAATAGCATCTTTGCATCAACTATGTTAGGCACCCTACACCACCTTCCCCCCTTACCACCTGCTGCACATACTTTTCTCCCACCCTCTCACCACTAAAATCTCCCCACTCCTTTCCCCTCCACCATATGATCAACTCTCATTCCCAGTCTCACATTTCCCTTTTACCCCTCTCTTTCCCATACCCACTTCCAGCATTTTCCTCACTAGAGCTTTACATTTCACTCCCCCACTTCTTTTCTGATCTGACAACCCTTTGTATCCTTTTCACGTTGAGGCTTTGTCACTTACTCTACCCATCTGCAATGATACCGTCCTCACCTGCATCCACCTAATACTCCCAGTTCCTCCGTCTATGCCACATCTGGGCCCAAGCTGAGGCGTGCCATACCAGGTAATCAAAGATGTCCTCATTCTTTACGGAACAGGGGTTCTGCTCTTCCATTATAGATGAGGCCCTCACTAAGGTCTCCTCGATATGCCGCAGCCCAGCTCCTATTCTCCTCCCCCATTCGTAACAAGGAGAGTTCCCCTTGTCCTCACCTTCCACCTCATCAGCCGTCACATACAGCACATAATCCTCTGACATTTTCACCACCTCCAACGGGATCCCACTACTAGTTACATCTTCCCATCTACACCCCTTCCGCTTTCCGCAGAGACCGTTCATTCCGCAACTCCCTGGTCAAGTAGTCCCTTCCCACCCAAACCAACCCTCCCCAGGTACTTTCCCCTGCAACAGCAGGAGATGCAACACCTGTCCCTTTACCTCCCCCCTCGACTTCATCCAAGGACCACAACAGTCTTTTCATATGAGGCAGAAGTTCACTTGCATCTCCTCCAACCTCACCTACTATATCCGCTGTTCAAGATGTAGACTCCTGTATACTGGCGTGACCAAGCATAGGCTCGGCAATTGTTTCGCTGAATGCCACTGCTCAGTCCGCCTAAATCTACCTGATCTCTCAGTCGCCAAACACTTTAACTCCCCCTCCCATTCCCACACTGACCTTCCTGTCCTGGGCCTCCTCCATTGTCAGAGTGAGGCCCAGTACAAATTGGATGAACAGGGTATTGAACTAAAATTTGTTTGTCCATTCCCTCCACAGATGCCACCTAACCCCAAAGTTCCTCTAGCGCTTAGCTTTTTGCTGAACATTCCAGCAACCCTAGTTTCCTGTATCTCCCTTATTTCATACACTATCTGTTCTTAATGTTTTGTAATCGGTCAGTTTAGCTCATATTCCACTGTTGGCATTGGCCACAAGTATGTCATAGGTAACTGAATGGAAAATGCTGGGAATACTCAACAGAATAGATAAACGCAGTGGAGCATAAGGCAAAATTAACTTCTCAGGTCAGGGGTCAATTATTTAATTGTTATATATGCCAACAACAGAACAGTGATATTCCTACTTGCTGCAGCTTAATAGGTCTTTAAACACAACAACAAACTTATACTTACATAATAATTAATAATAAAATAAATAATAGCATAATAATAGGTATCCATAATAGCGTAAAACGGAAGTCCCTGGTGCAAATGAAGGCACATTCCACAGGATCATAATTGTAAGGTTAGTGTTGTGTCATGTTTAGGAGTATGTTAGCTGCTGGGGAAAAGGCATTCTTTGATCTTGGTGATCACAGTTTCCAGGTTTTTGTATCTTCTTTGCGATGGTAGGAGAAAAGTAAGAGAGTGCCCAGGGCCTTTAATGACACTGACTATAATGACACTGACTGCTGTTTTGAGGTGAGACCTCACATAGTTCCCTTTGATGGTGGGAGATCAGTTGCTGTGATGGACTGGGAAATGTCTACCACTCTCTGTAGTTTCCTTCCTTCCTGAACATGTGAGTATACAGGCTGTGATGCAACCAGTATTCTCTCTGCTGTACATCTGTAGAAGTTCAATGGAGTATTTGGAAACATACCAAACCTCCTCAACCTTTGAAGAAATTAGAGATATCGATGATCTTTCCTTGTGATTGCATCATTATGCTAGACCCAGGATAGGCTTTCAGAGATATGCATGTGCATGAACTTTAAGCTGTTGGCTCCCCCCATTGCCAACCTGTCCATGGAGACTGGTTTGCTGATCCCTAGCTTTCCCCTCCTGAAGTCAAGTCAGATCCATGGTTTATATGTGTGCTGCAATGGCAAATCAAATTTCACTAAACCAATTGGTGTATGTGACAATAAATGTCCTTTGTCCTTTGTCTAATGCTAAGAGTAATAGTGTTGTTCTGGCACCATTTAATCAGAATTTCAATCTCCCTCCTGTACTCAGATTCATAATTACCAGTAATTCAGGTCAACGAGAATAGAACAGAGGACAGAGCACTGAGCCTTGTGGTGCTAATGGGTTGATGATTATTGAGAAGGAAGTGTTGTTGTCAATTCGTACTGATTGTGGTCTGCTGATCCGGAAGTTGAGGATCCAATTACATGGAGATGAGCAGAGACTCTGTTTTCTACGTTTTATGATGAATTTGGACGAGAGGATGTTGCATAATCTTCTTATTGTCCAAATAGTCCAGTGCAGCGTGGAGAGCCAGTGAAATCACATTCCCTGTTAATCTGTACATGGTAACCAAACTGTAGTGGATCCAGGTCCTTACTAAGGAGTTGACATACATCACATTCAACCTCTCAAAATACTTCACACCATGAATGTTAATGCTACCAGTTGGTAGTCATCAAGGCACATCATCTTATTCTGCTTGGACACCAGTAATATTGATGTCCGTTTAAAGCAGGTGGAAACCTTGGTCCTTAATAATGAGGTTAGAGATTTCCACAAAATCTCCAGCCAGTGATCCATGCAATTTTCAAGAACGTGCCCAGACACACCATTGTCGCCGAATACTTTCTGAGGGTACACACTCATTAAGGAACTTCTGACTGCTGAGTTCCTCCAGCTTTTTGTGTCTATCTTTGGTTTAAACCAGCATCTGCAGTTCCTTCTTACACATTTCTTCTGACCTCAACCTCAGTGACTGAGAATACAGTTTAGCTACGGGCCCCCTAGAGGGTACATCAATGTTTTCCCTTTCGTTGTGGGCTGGAGCACTGAGCTTATTTATATCTTCACGCAAATTAATCAGATTCCTAACACATGATCTCCCATGTACAAAACTATGCTGACTATCCCTAGTCATATCCTGTCTATCCAAATGCATATATATCTTCTCCCTCAGAGTACTCTCCAGAAATTTGACTACCTCAGATTTTAGACTCACTAGTCTATTGTTGCCAGGCTTTTCCTTGCAGTCCCTCATAAAAAGAGGCATAACATTAGCCACACTCCAGTCTTCTGGTGCCTCACGTACCTGATTCATATATCTCAGCCAGGGCACTCGCAATTTCATCTCTAGCATCCCACAGAGTCCTTGGATATATCTGAACAAGCCCGGGAGATTTATCTACCTTCATATGCTTTAGGATGTTCAGCATTATTTCGACCATAATACAGACTATCTTCAAAACATCTCCATTGACTGCCCCAAATTTCCCTGTCTTCATATCTTTCTTCATGCTAAAAACAGAGGAGAAATACTCATTGAGGACCTTGCCCATCTCCTGCGGCTCCACACAGAGTTGGCTGCTTTGGTTTCTGAGGGGCTCTTTATCCCTCTAGTTACATTCTTTCTCTTAATGTGTATAAAATCTCTTTGGATTTTCCTTAATATTATCTGCCAGAGCTATCTTCTGCCCCCTTTTTGCCCTCCTGATTTCCTTCTTAAATTGACTCTTCAGTTCCCAAAACTCTTCCATGGATACAGTTGTTCTCAGCTGCTTATACCTATCCCATGCCTCCTTCATTCTCTGACCAAAGCCTCAATTTCTCTCATCATCCAAGCTTCCATCCATCCATCTGCATTGCCCTTCACTCACACTGAAACACATATGCCTTGAACTTTTGTCATCACACTTTTAAAAGAATCCCACTTTCCAGACATTCCTTTGCCCATAAACAACCTACTCCAACTGTCCTGAACAAGTTCCTGTCTAATACCATCAAAATTGCCCTTACCCCGTCAGAATTTTAATTTGTGGGGCTGCCCTGTCTTTACTCTTAACTATTTTAAGGCTAAGGAAGCGCTGGTTCCAAAAGGCTCACACAAAAACTCTTCAGTCACTTGTCCTTCCTGACTTTCCTGAACACATTTGATAAATACCACGACATCTAAGCTGTTGACACTATGACAGCCCCAGTCTATATTGGAAGAGTTGAACTCCCTACTCTGACACCCCTATTAGTCTTGCAGCTGCCTGCAATCTGCTGGCATATTTGCTTGTCTAATTCCCATTGCTTATTTAGAGGCTTATATTACATCCCCACCATGGTGATCATCTCCTTTTTATTTCTCAACTCCACCCATACTGCCTTACTAAAGGAACCATTTGTAACGTCATCTCAGATTTCTGCCATGCCATTGTCCTGAATCAATAAAGCAACATCCCCAACCGCTTTTATCCCTGCTGCTGTCTCCACTGTATTACCTGTACCATGAAACATTAACCTGCCAGCTCTCCCCACACCATGAACTCATCCACCTTGACCGTGAGGCCTCTCATATTAAAATAAATGCAATTCAATCCACTTGTCCTTCCTCGGTCCCCGCCATGCGTCTGCCTATTCTGTCCACTGAACCTTCTTCCATCACCTTCCGTACTGACTTCCCGCCTTCATCTGCCTCAGTCAGAGGGTGGAGCTACCTGCTGTGGAGGGTGGAGCTACTGCTGTGAGTATAAATCTAGCGCGGGGCTTGCTTTTCACAGAGGCCCGGGGAGCCGTTGGAGACAGAGGGTGGAGCTACCTGCGCTGTGAGACCGAAATCTGCAACGTTCCATCTTCCAGTGGGGAATCTGTGTAGCCTCTGATTGGTTGAAGAGGACGAGAGGAAGCAGCTGATTGGCTGCAACCCGGGGTTTACATTTCTCCATTTCTGCCTTCAGGTTTAAGGATTCTGGGTGCTAAGGACTCTGGGAGCTAAGGACTCTGGGTGTTAGGGATTCGTTATTTATTAGTAAAGTTTAAAGAATAAAGTTTTGTGTTTAATAAAAATAAAAAAAAATAAAATAAAATAAAATAAAATATATATATATTTAATAGAGTAATTTGGGAGTAACATGTCAGTGGAGATTGGTCCCGTGGTTTGCTCAGCCTGCAACATGTGGGAGATCAGGGATATGGTCGGTGTCCCTGATGACTACATTTGCAGGAAGTGTGTCCAGCTGCAGCTCCTGGCAGACCGCATTGAACGATTGGAGCTGCGGCTGGATTCATACTGGAGCATCCACGATGCAGAGAAAGTCGTGGACAGCACATACAGCGAGTTGGTCACGCCACAGGTAAAAGGTAAGAGGACAGAAAGGGAGCGGGTGGCCAATAGCCAGCAAAACAGTAGGCAGGTAGTGCAGGAGTCCCCTGCGGTCATCTCCCTACTCAACAGGTTTACCATTTTGGATACTGTTGAGGGAGATGGCTCATCAGGGGAATGCAGCAGCAGCCAAGTTCATGGCACCATGGGTGGCTCTGCAGCACATGATGGGGGAAAAAAGAGGGGAAGGGCTATTGTAATCGGGGATTCAATTGTCAGGGGAATAGATAGGCGTTTCTGCGGCTGCAAAAGAGACTCCAGGATGGTATGTTGCCTCCCTGGTGCAAAGGTCAGGGATGTTACTGAACGGCTGCAGAACATTCTGGAGGGGGAGGGTGAACAGCCAGTTGTCGTGGTGCATATTGGCACCAACGATATAGGGAAAAAAAGGGATGAGGTCCTACAAGGTGAATTTAGGGAGCTAGGAGATAAACTCAAAAGTAGGACCTCAAAGGTAATAATCTCTGGATTATTACCAGTACCACGGGCCAGTCAGAGTAGAAATAGGAGGATATTGCAGATGAATACGTGGCTTGAAAAATGGTGCAAAGGGGAGGGATTCAAATTTTTAGGGCACTGGGACCATTTCTGGGGGAGGTGGGACCAGTACAAACAGGACGGTCTGCACCTGGGCTGGAATGGAACCAATGTCCTTGGGGGAGTGTTTGCTAGTGCTGTCGGGGAGGATTTAAACTAATGTGGCAGGGGGATGGGTACAAGAGCAGAGAGGCAGGTGGGTGTAAAACGAGGGTGGAAGCAATAGGGAGCAAGGTGAAAAGTAAAAGGGGTAAGAGCATTGTAAAAACAAGCCTGAAGGCCTTGTGTCTCAATGCAAGGAGTATTCGTAATAAGGTGGATGAGTTGAACGTGCAGATAGCTATTAATGAGTATGATATAGTTGGGATCACGGAGACATGGCTCCAGGGTGACCAAGGCTGGGAGCTGAACATCCATGGGTATTCAATATTCAGGAGGGATAGAGAGAAAGGAAAAGGAGGTGGGGTAGCGTTGCTGGTTAGAGAGGAGATTAACGCAATGGAAAGGAAGGACATTAGCTTGGAGCATGTGGAATCAGTATGGGTAGAGCTGCGAAACACTAAGGGGCAGAAAACGCTAGTGGGAGTTGTGTACAGGCCACCTAACAGTAGTAGTGAAGTTGGGGATGGTATAAAACAGGAAATTAGAAATGCGTGCGACAAAGGCAAAACAGTTATAATGGGTGACTTCAATCTACATATAGATTGGGTGAATCAAATTGGCAGGGGCGCTGAGGAAGAGGATTTTTTGGAAAGTATGAGGAATAGTTATCTAAATCAACATGTAGAGGAACCAACGAGAGAGCAGGCTATTTTAGACTGGGTATTGAGTAATGAGGAAGGGTTAGTTAGCAGTCTTATTGTGCGTGCCCCCTTGGGCAAGAGTGACCATAATATGGTTGAGTTCTTCATTAGGATGGAGAGTGACATTGTTAATTCAGAAACAATGGTTCTGAACTTAAGGAAAGGTAACTTTGAGGGTATGAGACGTGAATTGGCCAAGATTGACTGGCAATCAATTCTAAAAGGGTTGACGGTGGATACGCAATGGAAGACATTTAAAGACTGCATGGATGAACTACAAAAATTGTTCATCCCAATTTGGCAAAAGAATAGATCAGGGAAGGTAGTGCATCCGTGGATAACAAGGGAAATCAGGGATAGTATCAAAGCAAAGGATGATGCGTACAAAGTAGCCAGAAAAAGCAGCATACCAGAGGACTGGGAAAAATTCAGAGACCAGCAGAGAAGGACAAAGGGCTTGATTAGGAAAGGAAAAATAGATTATGAAAGAAAACTGGCAGGGAACATAAAAACTGACTGCAAAAGTTTTTATAGATATGTGAAGAGAAAGAGATTAGTTAAAACAAATGTAGGTCCCTTGCAGTCAGAAACAGGTGAGTTGATCATGGGGAACAAGGATATGGCGGACCAATTAAATAACTACTTTGGTTCCGTCTTCACTAAGGAAGACATAAATAATCTGCCGCAAATAGCAGGGGACTCAAAGGAGTACTTGAGTGAAATCCAGGTTAGTCGGGAAGTGGTGTTGGGTAAATTGAATGGATTAAAGGCCGATAAATCCCCAGGGCCAGATAGGCTGCATCCCAGAGTACTTAAGGAAGTAGCTCCGGAAATAGTGGATGCATTAGTGATAATCTTTCAAAACTCTTTAGATTCTGGAGTAGTTCCTGAGGATTGGCGGGTAGCAAACGTAACCCCTCTTTTTAAGAAGGGGGGGAGAGAGAAAACGGGGAATTACAGACCAGTTAGTCTAACATCGGTAGTGGGGAAACTGCTAGAGTCAGTTATTAAAGATGGGATAGCAGCACATTTGGAAAGTGGTGAAATCATTGGACAAAGTCAGCATGGATTTACGAAAGGTAAATCATGTCTGACGAATCTTGTGGAATTTTTCGAGGATGTAACTAGTAGCGTGGATGGGGGAGAACCAGTGGATGTGGTGTATCTGGACTTCCAGAAGGCTTTCGACAAGGTCCCACATAAGCAATTAGTATATAAACTTAAAGCATATGGCATTGGGGGTTCAGTATTGATGTGGATAGAGAACTGGCTGGCAAACAGGAAGCAAAGAGTAGGAGTTAACGGGTCGTTTTCACAATGGCAGGCAGTGACTAGTGGGGTACCGCAAGGCTCAGTGCTGGGACCCCAGCTATTTACAATATACATAAATGATCTGGATGAGGGAATTGAAGGCAATATCTCCAAGTTTGCGGATGACACTAAGCTGGGGGGCAGTGTTAGCTGTGAGGAGGATGCTAGGAGAATGCAAGGTGACTTGGATAGGCTGGGTGAGTGGGCAAATGTTTGGCAGATGCAGTATAATGTGGATGAATGTGAGGTTATCCACTTTGGTGGCAAAAATAGGAAAACCGACTACTATCTAAATGGTGGCCGATTAGGAAAAGGGGAGATGCAGCGCGACCTGGGTGTCATGGTATACCAGTCATTGAAAGTAGGCATGCAGGTACAACAGGCAGTGAAGAAAGCGAATGGTATGTTAGCTTTCATAGCAAAAGGATTTGAGTATAGGAGCAGGGAGGTTCTACTTCAGTTGTATAGGGTCTTGGTGAGGCCACACCTGGAGTATTGCGTACAGTTCTGGTCTCCAAATCTGAGGAAGGACATTATTGCCATAGAGGGAGTGCAGCGAAGGTTCACCAGACTGATTCCTGGGATGTCAGGACTGTCTTATGAACAAAGACTGCATAGACTCGGTTTATACTCTCTAGAATTTAGGAGATTGAGAGGGGATCTTATAGAAACTTACAAGATTCTTAAGGGGTTGGACAGGCTAGATGCAGGAAGATTGTTCCCGATGTTGGGGACGTCCAGGACAAGGGGTCACAGCTTAAGGATAAGGGGGAAATCCTTTAGGACCGAGATGAGAAGGAATTTTTTCACACAGAGAGTGGTGGGTCTCTGGAATTCTCTGCCACAGAGGGTAGTTGAGGCCAGTTCATTGGATATATTTAAGAGGGAGTTAGATGTGGCCCTTGTGGCTAAGGGGATCAGAGGGTATGGAGAGAAGGCAGGTACGGGATACTGAGTTGGATGATCAGCCATGATCATATTGAATGGTGGTGCAGGCTCGAAGGGCCGAATGGCCTATTCCTGCACCTAATTTCTATGTCTCTATGTTTCTATGTCCCGCTTTGAATCCTGTCCCCCCTCCCCTGCCAATCTAGTTTATAGCCACCCTTGTGAATAATTAATGTCCAACTGTTTCTTTTACTGCAGATTTCCAGAATCTGTAATATTTTGCTTTCAACTCTCTTGCAGTATTTACATTGCTTCTTCCATTACGAAATAAATCTCTTACTTAAAAATAATCTTTATGAGATTATATACAAATATCCAAATCTGCATTCTGTTCAGCAATTTTACTTGTTTTAATCCCTTCTCCTTCTGATATATTTGCTCATAACTTGTGTTTTCTCTTTCTATGTAGTTCCAATCCCATTATTTTATCATGTTTGCCTTTGGAAAAAAAAGATATTAATTTAAACTTTTGCAGTTGTACAGAGCCTTAGTGAGACCACACCTGGAGTATTGTGTGCAGTTTTGTTCCCCTAATTTGAGGAAGAACATTCTTGCTATTGAGGGAGTGCAGCGCAGGTTTACAAGGTTAATTCCCGGGATGGCGGGACTGTCATATGCTGAGAGAATGGAGCAGCTGGGCTTCTACACTCTGGAGTTTAGAACGATGAGATAGGATCTCATTGAAACATATAAGATTGTTAAGGGATTAGACGCACTAGAGGCAGGAAACTTGTTCTCGATGTTGGGGGAGTCCAGAACCAGGGGCCACAGTTTAAGAATAAGGAGTAAGCCATTTAGAACGGAGACGAGGAAACACTTTTCCTCACAGAGAGTGGTGAGTCTGTGGAATTTTCTGCCTCAGAGGGTGGTGGAGGCAAGTTCTCTGGATGTTTTCAAGAGAGAGTTAGATAGGGCTCTTAAAAATAGCAGAGTCAGGGGATATGGGAGAAGGCAGGAATGGGGTACTGATTGGGGATGATCAGCCATGATCACATTGAATGGCGGTGCTGGCTCGAAGGGTCAAATGGCCTACTCCTGCACCTATTGTTTATTGTCTATTGTCTGAACCTTCGCCAGCTCCAACGACTGCTCCAATAGCAAAGGTATCAGGATTAATCGTATTCATGTAAAATTGTCTGTGCTACATTGACCATCGCAGGGGAAGAATGGCCTCAATGGGCGCCACAGGCGTGGCTATGATAAATATCACGAGATTAAGAATAAGAAGAGTATTGCATGGGATCAGATAAAAGAGAGTACACAAAGATTGAAGAGAATCTATGCGTGTAAATACATGAAGCATTGGAAATCAGGGTGATATTAGGAAATTGCATGGCTTATGATGTTGACCTGGTACAGAACAGGATAGGACTGGGTACTGTTTGCACATAAATATAGGGAAATCAAGAATTTGAGGACATTGGTTTCCCCTGGGGTGCACTTTTTTTTCACACAGAAGGAGGTGGGCATATGGAACGAGCTGCCAAAGGAGGCAGATATAAAAAGCTCAGCAGGACAGGCAGTATATCTGGAGGGAAGGAATGGGTGATGTTTCTGGTCAAGACCCTTCTTCAGACTACTAGCTGAGGCAGATAATATGACAATATTTAAAAGACATTTGGACAGGTACATGGATATGATAGATTTGGAGGTATATAAGCCAAATCAGGCAGGTTGGACTAGTGTAGATGAGGCATCTTGGTCGGCAATGGTTAACATATCTAAAGAAGCTTTTACTGTCCTTCTTTATATAGCTGGCCAAGAATATAAAGAAGGAAAGTAAAAGCTTCTTTAGATATGTTAAGGGAAAAATAGTAGCAAAGTCAAATATGGGTCCCTTGAACGCAGACACGGGTGAAATTATTTTGGGCACAAAGGAAATGGCAGCAGAGTTGAATAGGTACTTCGGATCTGCCTTTACTAAGGAAGACACAAACAATCTCCCAGATGTACTGGAGGACAGAGGATCTAAGGGGGTAGAGGAACTGCAATAAATTTTCATTAGGCGATAAATAGTATTGGGTAGGCTAATGGGACTGAAGGATGATAAATCCCCTGAGCCTGATGGTCTGCACCCCAGGGTCCTCGGGGAGGTGGCTCTAGAAATAGTGGACGCATTGGTGATCATTTTCCAATGTTCAACTGTTTCAGGATCAGTTCCTGTGGATTGGAGGATAGCTAATGTTATCCCACTTTTCAAGAAAGGAGCGAGAGAGAAAACGGGGAAGTACAGATCAGTTAGCCTGACTTCGGTGGTGGGAAAGATGCTGGAGTCAATTATTATAGAGGTAATAATGGGGCATTTGGATAGCAGTAAAAGGATTAGTCCAAGTCAACATGGATTTATGAAAGAGTAATCATACTTGACTAATCTTCTGGAATTTTTTGAGGATGTAACAAGTAAAATGGATGAAGGGGTGCCAGTGGATGTAGTGTATCTAGACTTTCAGAAAGCCTATGAAAAGGTCCCGCACAGGAGACTGGTGACTAAAATTAGAGCACATGGTATTGGGGGTAGTGTGTTGACATGGATAGAAAATTGGTAGGCAGGAAGCAAAAAGTAGGAGAGAACGGGTCCTTTTTAGAATGGCAAGCAGTGGCGAGTGGAGTGCCGCAACTGTTTACCATATATATTAATGATTTGGAAGAGGGAATTAGGAGCGACACTAGCAAGTTTGCGGATGGCACAAAGCTGGGTGGCAGTGTGAACTGTGAAGAGGATGTTAGGAGGTTGCAGGGGGACCTGGACAGGTTGAGCGAGTGGGCAGATGCGTGGCAGATCCAGTATAATATAGATAAATGTGAGGTAATCCACTTTGGCGGCAAAAACAAGGGGGCAGATTATTCTCAATGGGTTAGGTAAGGGGGCGGTACAGCGAGACCTGGGTGTCTTTGTACACCGGTCACTGAACGTTGGCATGCAGGTACACCAGGCAGTGAAGAAAGCTAATGGAATGTTGGCCTTCATAACAAGAGGATTTCACTTTAGGTGTCAAGAGGTTCCTCTGCAGTTGTATAGGGCTCTGGTAAGATCACATCTGGAGTATTGTGTACAGTTTTGGTCTCCTAATTTGAGGAAGGACATCCTTGTGATTGAGGCAGTGCAGCGTAGGTTCACGAGATTGATCCCTGGGATGGCGGGACTGTCAAATGATGAAAGATTGAAAAGACTAGGCTTGTATTCACTGGAGCTTTGAAAAGGACTGGACAAGCTAGATGCAAAAAAATGTTCTCAATGTTGGGTGAGTCCAGAACTAGGGGCCACAGTCTTAGAATAAAGGGGCGGTCATTTAAGACTGACGTGAGAAAAAACTTTTTCACCCAGAGAATTTATGGAATTCCCTGCCACAGAGGGCAGTGGAGGCCAAATCACTGGATGGATTTAAGAGAGAGTTAGATACTCTAGGGGATAGTGGAGTCAAGGGTTATGGGGAGAAGGCAGGCACAGGTTATTGATTGGGGCCAATCAGCCATGATCACAATGAATAGCGGTGCTGACTCGAAGGGCCGAATGGCCTCCTCCTGCATCTATTTTCTATATTTCTATGGCATGGGCCAGTTGGGCCAATGGGCCAATTTCCATGCTGTATTGCGCTCTGACTCTTTAAGGTGTTCAGGTAAATGGATGCAGAAAGAAAGGAGTTGAAATAGCAGGGAAAACATATTGGTTAAGGAGGATCATCGGTTAATAAAGTTGCTATTTTACTTCTGGGCCATCATCTAGTGGAAAATTTCTAAATATCCAGGTGTGATTGCTCCCCCTTCCTTGGATGCTGCTCGGATCCCTATCACTGGCATACAGGCCAGGAAACGCCAATCCCCGGTGTCATTGGTAACCGCTGGGAACAATTAATTGATATTGGTTTGGCCATCAGCCTGCTCCCTATAAACCCAGGCATTCTAGCCAGGGGGAAGAAAGAACAGATGCTATGGGTGGCGCAGCTATAGTGTTGCTGCCTTACAGCGATTGCAGCGCCGGAGACCTGGGTTCGATCACGACTACGGGTGCTGTCTGTACGCAGTTTGTGCGTTCTCCCCATGACCGTGTGGGTTTTCCCTGAGATCTTCGGTTTCCTCCTACACTCCAAAGACGTGCAGGTTTGTAGGTTAGTTGGCTTGGTATAAGTGTAAAACTGTCTCTAGTGTGTGTAAGGTAGTGTTAATGTGCGGAAACACTGGTCGGCACAGACTCGGTGTGCCAAAGGGCCACCATAATCATCTCCATAATGGGATCTCAGCCAAGCCGCACATTTCTTTTCCCTCACCAATTTCCCGATCCTCTCCCACAATGCTCCCTCTACCCATGGTTCCTTTTGCCTGTAATTCTCCATAAATACCCCCACCTCCCTCCCACCCTTTGCCCTCCCTATCATCCTCCCATCCCATTGTACCAAGATCAATCCCTGTCTGTGATCGAGAAGTATAGTACAGGAACAGACCCTTCCTATTCCCATACTCCTTTTAGTTCTACTGATCCTATTCCCTCCCCTTCCCACAGATATTCTTTGCCTTCATTGCCCACTCCACTTTATATCTTTTGTTTAGATTTAATATGTATAACGATACCATGCTAATAACAAGTCTATTGTTCCATCTTCCAGCTTTAGCATCCGGCAGATTTCATTGTACTTTGGTCATTAGGTTGTGGAAATATCCTGATAATTCTTCCATGTTATGTGACCACGCAGCCCCCTTTCTCCTTGAAGGGATTCTTGTCCTCGGGGATTCCCTTTACCAAAGGATCTTCTGCAGACTGTGATTCAATGTAGTCCTTCAGTTCCTCTGCACACTTGGATACCTGAAATAGTTAACAATAAGCGCCATAAGCTAAATGGAGGCTTCCTAGAATTTAAACATATTACCAATGTCAAATAGGGAGTGTTCATCACAGTGGCATAGAGGGTGGTACTCTTGCCTCTAAGGCAGAAGCAGAGAATCTAGCTGAAACTTTGGATCAGTAGTGAGGGAGTGCTACACAGTCAGAAGGTGTGAGTTAGAGTGAACCACGTGCAGCTAAAAGGCTCCCACAGGGCGCCACGGCATACGGAGAAGCAGCACGGAGCGAGGTGGTCAAAGTCCCAGAGGTCGGGATGAGGGTCAGAGTCCCTCGAGCTCAGAGCCTCGAGGTAGGAGTCCTGGCGGTTAGAGTCCTGACGTCAGAGTCCTTCAGAGTAACACATTGCGGAAACAGGCCAACATGTTCCAGCTACACAAGTCCCACCTCGCCGCATTTGGTCCATATCCCTCCAAACCTGTCTTATCCATGTACATGTCTAACTGTTTCTTAAACGTTGGGATGGTCCGAGCCTCCACTACCTCCTCTGGCAGCTTGTTCCATACACCCACCACGCTGTGTGTGAAAACGTTACCCCTCAGATATCTTTGTATCTTTTCCCCTTCACCTTAAACCTATGTCCTTTGGTCCGTGATCCATTTACTCTGAGCAAGATACTGCATCTACCCAATCAATTCCTTTCATGATTTTACACATCTCTACAAGATCACCCCTCATCCTCCTGCGCTCCAATGAATTGAGTCCCAGATGACTTAACCTCTCCCTATTGCTCAGACCCTCTAGTGGGGCTCATGTTGTCGACCTCCCTGTGGTGAGCCCTGCCAACTGACCTCAGTCAGGCCAATGACAACAAACAGAGACAGCAGCAGCACCACAGCTTGGTGCCAACCCAGAGCATGTGCCCTTTTTAGGGTGGGCACCTACAGATGTCGAACCAGATGGCATCACCATGCTGCAGAATTCTGCTGCCTCAAACGCAAGAAGAAGAAGACCCCCTCGTCCTGGCAACATCCTCGTAAAGTCGGGGCAAGGTCACCAAGGCCACACCACCAAGAACTAAGGGAGACTCAGCATGGGGGGGGGGGGGGGGGGGAGAGGGGGTGCCTATGACAAAGGGGGACCTGGTGGGGAGGGTGGAGACAAAGAAGGGATGAGTACTTTTTGTAACTTTGTCTGTGCCTCTGTGGCGACTCTTTTGCATGTTTTGTATGCATAAACAATTAATGTCACTGTACCTAGGTACAAGTGACAATAAAGTATCTTCATCATCATCAGAATTTTTTGGATGAAAGCAAAGAGCCATCTACCTGGATGTAAACAAATCATGTGAATGTGATATTTCCACATTGCAATTGGCAGGAAGTCATAGTGTACAACATTTCAAAAAATAAGTTGTCGACGTCTGTGAAGAACCTCTGATATACTGCTCTCTCCTGTTGCTGTGTGAGAACCAGTAAATGCAACAGGGGGCTTGCTGGCAGTGCTCCTGACACATTGGGCGGTGTGATTTAACTGATGTGCTATATCTTCCAGCTTTTTCTATGTTTATGTTAGATTTCCTGTGAATTGACTACGTGTACTGAAAGTGAGGAAGAATAACATGCACAAGGCCCAAAGTTAATGAGAGTCAGCCAGATCTCTGTGTTACATCAATATTGGTCAATGGAAGAGTTCTTATTATTACATAAGATTATAATTATCTGTTAATATGTTCTTTAAATTTCAATTAGTTTCTCACATTCTTGATCTTTAATAGGATTTCATTTACACTGCTGGGAAACTTACTGTTTAAGTGCAGAAATTAATCTCAACATTATGGAGTTACAAGAAATCTATAACCCCATAAAACAGCAACAGGAAATACAAGAACTGACAAGCCACTGGTCTGAAATCTTAAATGGTAGTTCCTACCAGCATCCTCTGTAAAGGTAGTTCTTTCTTGAGTTGCTCTATTTCCATTTTCAAACGGTCTTTGTCAGATAAGTCTTCCATTCCTGATTTTGTATTTGACTTTAAAATAAAAAACAAAATCTTTCGTTCACCATGTACGGTCAAAAGAAAAATCACTGTTTTTAAAACATAGATTCAACTCAAGCAAAAGCCTGCCAATGCAAATGAAGAGAGAGAAGCAATTCAAGGCGATGGGCTCACCAGTCTCGGGTAGATTTCACTTTTGCATCACCAACCAATGTTGGTCACACACAGCCAATAATCCCGCAACCTGGTATTGGTTTCTTAAAGCAAAGTCTAGAATAACTTAATCTGTAACTTTTTTTAAATTGCAAACTTTTAACAGTAATTTATTAGTTGGAAGGGCAGAAAATCCCTTCTCGCCACGCATATTGTTCCAGAGTTGCACACTCAGTTTCCAAAGGAAATATTTTTTTAAACAATAATGTATTTCCTTTGGTTGGTCAGGTTTCCTGACAGCTTTCCTGTACCCAATCCTGTCCCATTTTGAGCCAAAACAGTGATTTTGCACTATATTCCCATGCGACTCCTTATGCCTGCAACTGAGCAACTTCATCTGACAAGCTTCACGTGTTTACACATACACCTCTCTCTCTGTTTCTCTTGTATTCCCTTTCAGTCTGATCCCATCTGATAGTGCACTGAAGAAAAAATAAAACATAACTGAAAATTTAAAACACTGCTTGTGCCGTAAATCTGAAATAAAAACAAAGCCAATGAAAATGCTGGAAACACACATGCAGTCACCGTGGCACAGCGGTAGAGTTGCTGCCTTACAGCAAAATGCAACGCCAGAGACCCGGGTTCAACCCCGACTACGGGTGCTGTCTGTATGGAGTTTCTACGTTCTCCCTGTGATCTGCGTGGGTTTTCTCCAAGATCTTCGTTTTCCTCCCACACTCCAAAGACGTACAGGTTTGTAGGTTGATTGGCTTGATAAAAATGTAAAAATTGTCCAAGTTGGCGATATGCAGAGTATTGCCCTGCTGACTACAAAATTCAGAAGGTTCAGAAGGTATCAGACAATGTTTCAGGTTTCGACCTTTCTTCAGACCCAGGCTGAAAAATGTCCGGACCTGAAACGTTCCCTGCCCATTTCCTCTCCAGATCTTGCCTGACCTGCTGAGTTCCTCCAACACATTGTGTTTAGATTAAAATATGGTGATGGAGTTAGAAGAAAAAATAAATAATAGGAGAAAGGATCAGAAGGAGTAGATTGATTAAAACAAAAATAGACATGGCATATATTCCAGGTATATATTCCAGATGGAAACACATTAAAAGAAAATGGTTCTGATATGATTAACAAGATCTCACATTGATGTCTCAGCACACTCAGAAATATATTGCTGGCTGCTTAAGCCATACCCACAGGCTAAACTAGCTGTCATAGCTTTAAGGGCCTGTCCCACCAGCACGCAACTATATGCGATGAACGCGATCAAACCGGCAGCGGGGGCCGCGCGGAGGTCGGGTGCTCCCCTGTACAGGTCCGGTCCCACCAGCATGCGCCTGCATGCGGCAAGCGCAACTAAACCGGCAGTAGGAGCCGCGCGGAGGTTGGGTGAGTGGCGCAACGCGGCGCAAAGCGAGGCGAACTTGAAGCAAGTCCAAGGTAAGTTCGCCAGGACTTAGAGGGGCACACAGAGAGGGGCACCGAGACACACACACATACAGGGCCACGGAGCCACACACATAGAGGGTCACGGAGGCACTTACGAATAGTTTCACGGAGGCACGATGTCCGGGCGGTATGTAAATGTCGCGGCGACTGCGAGCCGACAAACCGTTGCCGCGCGGGATTTTTGGACATTGTCGGTTTTTCGGAGCCCCGCGCGGCGTCGGGACGAACTCGGGACGAACTCCGCACTATTCCGCACGGCTCCCGCGATCGAAGTGGGACCGGCCCCGCGACGCCGGACGGCTCAAGCGACCACGTTAGGTCGCGCTAATCGCATCGAGTTGCATGCTGGTGGGACAGGCCCTTTATACCAGCCAGAAAGCAGTCCAGAAAACTGGTAAAACGAGATGGCATTCCTGGTGAAAAGAAGGGAAGTGGAAAACACTTCCTATTACAATTCTATTATTCTTACAGCTATCTACAATCTCCCTACATATTGATCCTTCTAATTTCCACTGTATATTGGAGGACCTATAATGTAATCCCATCAAAGATGATCATCCTCTCCTTATTACTAAATTCGATCCATATAGTTTCACCCATATATGTTCTCCCTGGATTATCCCCTCTAAGTTCAACCCGTTCTCCCTAATCAAAAACACAGTCCATCCTCTTTGTTCAGCTACATATCAATCCTTCCTGTATCGCAAATACCCCGGATTATTGTACTGGCAGTCCTGATCCTCCCTCAACCATGTTTTTGTAATGGCAATTAATATCCTAATCACAGTCATAGAGTCACAGTCATACAGCCCTTCATACCAACTCATCCATGCCTACCAAGATGCCCCATTTAAGCTAGTTTCATTTACCCATGTTTGCCCATATCCCTCTAAATCTATCCTACCCATATAGCTATCCAAATGTCTTTTAAACCTGCATCAGCTACTTCCTCTGGTAGCTCGATCCATATACCCATCATCCTCTGACTGAAAATGTTACCCCTCGGGCTTGTATTGAATCTTATCTCTCTCACCTTAAACATGTGTCTTCTTGTTTTTGATCCCCCTCCCCTGGGTACAACACTCTGTGCATTCATCCTATCTTCCTCGTGATTTTATACAGCTCTATAAAATCTCCCTTCTGCCTCCTAGGTTCCAGTGAATAAAGTCCTAACCTGCCCAACCTCTCTCTATAGCTGAACCCCTCAAGTCCATTCAAACATCCTTGTAAATCTTCTCTGAACTCTTTTCATCTTAATGATATCCTACCTATAGCAGGGTGACCAAGACTGACCAGAGTGCGCCAAGTGGCCTCACCAACGTCTTGTACAACTGTAGTGGATCCAGGTCCTTACTAAGGAGTTGACATGCATCATAATCAACCTCTCCAAATACTTCACACCATGAATGTTAATGCTACTGCTAATGGTAGAGATCAAGGCACATCATCTTATTCTGCTTGGACACCAGTAATATTGATGTCCTTTAAAGCAGATGGGAACTCTATGAGCCCAGCTAATCAAGAGTCTGCAGTAATTTTTGATAATCATCTTCCCCATCTATGACACCACCCATGTTAGTGTCATCTGCAAACTTACCTATCATGCCTTGTACATTCTCATCCTAATCATTAACATAAAGCACAAACAACAAAGGCCCCCAGGACCGATCCCTGAGGCCTCCAGTCCAAAGAACACCTTTCCACCTCCACCCTCTTCCATGAAGTCAATTCTGTATTCAGTTTGATGCCTCTCCCTGGATTGCAGGCGATCTAACCTTCCAGAGAGGCCTATCATGCAGAAACTTATCAAAGGCCTTGCTGTAGTCCATATAGACAATGTCAATGATTTTGGCCTCATTAAACCTTTTGGTTACCTCTTCAAAAAATTCAATCTAATATATAACTCACGATCAATCAATCAATCAATCAATCAATCAATCACATACACATATAAGTGCAGTGAAATGAATTTGCCAGCAGCGGTACAATCAAAAAAGAACACACAATACAGATGGAAGTCCACGCCACGCCTGCGGCTAAAAGCTCTGCAGACCGCAGCTTCAGGATGTTATATGCCACGGGCAAGCGGTCGGAGCTCTTCTCCGGCGATCCGCAACACGGGATCCCAGGCTCTGGCCGCAGTGCCCGCGGCTAGAAGCTCCACAGACCGCGGCTTCAGGATGTAACAGTCCACGGGCCAGCGATCGGAGCACTCCCTTCTGGCGACACCGGCAAGGGCTCGCTAGCTCCGCGATGAAAATCCCTGCTGCTGAAACTCTGGGCCCGACTCCGGGAAAGGCCGCTCCAATCCATGGTGTTAGGCTGCGAGGGAGGCGACATGAAAAAAGTCACCTCTCCGTGGAGGAGGCGACCGAAAGCGGTTCCCCCCTTACCCTCCCTCACCATCCCCCACACAGGACAAACCAAGAGACACTAAAACAAACATTTGGACACACTAAAAAAACAAAAAAGTAAAAATAACAAACATGCTGCTGGCAGGGCAGCCGTCTCGCAGTGCCCCCACCACCCACCAATCTCCCATGTTTCTATCCTAATGCATATTTATCTCATCCCTGAGAATTCACTCCAGTAATTTACCTTCTACAGGTGTTAGGCTCACTGGTTTATAGCACCCAGGCTTTTCCTTGGGCAGCCCTTCTCAAATAAAGGCACTACATTAGCCTAACCTCTAGGTTTCCAGAACCTCACCCATGTCTAATGACGATTCATACATCTCAGCTAGTAATTTCCACAATTCTTATCTAGCTCCCCACACTGTCCTTGGATATATCTGATCAGGCCCAGGAGATGTATCTACCTTCATACATACGAGGACATTCAGTACCTCCTTGACCAGGATAGGGATTATCCTGAAGACTTCTGCACTAACTGTCCCATGATCCCTAGCCTTCATGTGCTTCTCCACAGTAGAAACAGAGGAGAAACACTAATTGAGAACCATGCCCATCTCCTGCAGCCTGTGACAACACTCCCTTCCTTGGATATCGCTCTGATCCCTATCACCGGTTGATAGGCCATGAGAGGCCAATCACCAGCAGCTGTATCCACTTAGCTGATTGGCCTTTTTGAACCTTGTCAATCTACTGGTTAGCACAGACTCGGTGGGCAGAGGGGCCTGCTTCTGCATTGTATCTATAAACTAAATTAAACTAAAGCCTGAGATTCCCTCGCCTCCTCATTCAATGGCCAGGACTGAGCTGCCAGGACAATCCCAAGATTGCCAGAGTTGCCGCACATGTGCCCTGATGGTGAGGGGCCGTGCCCCGTGTGGTCCTGGACCTTCTTACCACTACATATAAAATATATCACTCTTTTATCTATCCAAAGAAATATATCTCTTTGGATTCTTCTTAAGCTGCCAGTGCTATCACCTGCCCCCCTTTTTGACCTCCTGATTTCATTTTTAAGTATGCTCCTCAGTAACCTAAACCTCCAGGGATACACTTGATCCCAGTTGCCTATCCCTGGCTCATGTCTTCTTCCTCTTCTGGACCAGAGCCTTGATTGCTTGTGATTCTGGACCAGAGCCCTGGTTCCTTACTCCCAGCTGTCTTGCCTTCATTATACAAGATCATACATGCCTTGACCTCTCATGCACTCTTTTAAAATCTTTCCTCTTTCCAGATGTTCTTTTGACCATAAATATCCTACTCCAATCAACATTCACAAGTCCTGCTTGATACCATCAAAGTTGGCCTTGCCCCAATACAGAATTTTAACTTGTGGGCTCACCCTGTACTTTTCAAGAGCAAATTTAAAGCTAATAGAACTGTGGTCACTGGTGCCAAAAAGATCGCCCATCAACACTTCAGTCATTTGTACTTCCCAATGTCCTATAGTCGGTCAAGCTTTGTCCCTTCCCTTGTAGGGCTCTCTACATATTGTGTATTACAGACTATGCGCAGTCAACAGGAGACAGCGGAACAGATGTGCAGGCAAAGCGCAGAGAACGATGACAAAAATGGAGTTATAGTACTTGGGCATCTCAATTTTCCAATTGTTAATAAGAATGCCTTTTAATAAATGCCTTTGAGGGAGCAGAATTTATTAAGCTTTATTTAGTTTAGAGATACAGCCGTTCAACCCACCAAGTTCACACCAACCAACAATTACCCACACACAAGTTCTATCCTACACTGTAGAGACAATTTACAGAAGTCAATTAACCTACAAACCTGCACGCCTTTGGAATGTGGGAGGAAAACAGAGCACCTGAAGAAAACCCACACTGTCACAGGGAGAACGTGCAAACTCCATACAAACAGCACCCATGATCAGAATCTAACCTGAGTCTATAAGGTGGCAACTCTACCACTGTGTCCATGTGCACACAAAGGTGTGGCTGGGAGAGCTTTTTGACTCAGTAGGTGCATGGATCAATGTGGGAAGAAGAACTACTGGACCTTCTCTTGGGGACCTCAGCAGGCCAGGTGGAGAGAGAGGGCCAATGAGGGAGTATTTTTTGAGATAGTGACAATAACTCCATATTTTTCAAAGTGGTTATGGAAAAGATAAGAATAGACCAGGAATAAAGGTGATACGTATGGGAAAAGGCCAATATCATTAGAGCAAGACAGGACATGGAAAATATAGACTAGGAGCCTCCATTTGCAGGTAAGCCTACATTGACACAGTATGAAAGGAGAAATAACAAAAATCAGACCATCATATTATTCTGTAATGGTGAAAATCAAGGTTAACAAGTACAGGAAGTGTTGGCTGTTGAGGGATATCAAGGGTTGGGTAAAATGACAAAAGGAAACTTTTATCCCATGTAGGGAACTCTAAAAAGCTAAAAGCTACCGTTTAAAAAAAAAGTGCAGTGAGGTGCTTAAAAAGGAAATTAAGAAAGCAAAATTGTCAAAATTGCTAAATGTGTGAGTGGGTGTGGAGGATTGTTTTTCAGATTGGAGGCCTGTGACCTTTGGTTTGCCACAGGGATCGGTGTTTGTTCCACTTTTGTTTGTCAAATGCATTAATGATGTGGATGAGAATGTTGCCAAGGTTAGTGAGTTCACGGATAACACTAAAGGTGTTGATAGAGAGGACAGAGAAGAGGTAATTTAAGATTACAATGTGATCTAGATCAACAGGGAGATGGAATATAAATTAAACAAGTAAGAGATGTTGCACTTTAGTAAGTTAAACAGGTCAGTACAATAAATGGCAGGCCCTTGGAAAGTGTTGTAGACCAGAAAGACTTAGAGGTGCAAGTACATACTCCCTGAAAGTGGTGACAGTGTACTGAAGAATGCATTTAACATTGCTTGCCTTCATCGCTCAGGGCAAAGAGTGCAAGAGTCAGAATGTCATGTTACAACTGTGTAGACATTGGTGAAACTTCACATGAGATATTATTTATTCTTCATGTCACCTACCTGTAGGATGGTTGTTATTAACCAAGAAGGCGTGCACAAGGATGGTACTGAAACTAGAGGGCTTGAGTTGTAAGGAGAGGCGATAGGCTGGGACTTTTTTCCTTGGAAGCTGAAGGGCGACTTTATGGATGTATGTAAATTCGGGAAAGACACAGATCAGGTCATGGTCTTTTTTCCCCAGGGTAGGGGAATCTAAAGGACAGAGGTTAAAAGTGAGAGGGGCCAGATTTAATAGAAACCTGCAGGGGCCAATGCTTCACACAGAGGTGGCCGTTATAAGGATGTGCTTTTGGAGGCATGATCGCTAGGTTTGCCGATTAAACCAGCATTAGTGGAGTTTTTGAATATGTGGAAGTTAAGTACAGGCTATAGCGTGATATTGATAAGCTGGTGAAATGAGATGAGAAATGGCAGATGGAGTTTAATCCACTCAAGCGTATTTTTGTGTACTATTGAGGCTCGGACATACAGCATGAATTTAAAAGTCCTTGATAGTACTAAGGACATCCTATGTAGGTCCAAACGTCCTTGAAGGAGGCAACACTTGTGGATAACATGATTAAGAAGACATATGATGCTGATCTTCATTAGTCATTGTGCTAAATATAATAGCACAAAGTTATGCTCCACAGAAACACAAGGTGCTCAAAACGTCCACTTCCATCCACAAATGCTGCTTGATCCGCTGAACTTTTCCAGCACTTCACTTTTTTGCTGGAAGTTATGCTCCAACTTTCTTAAAATCTAGATCAGACTTCAGTTGGAGTACTTGTGTATTTCTGGTCACTGCATGATAGGATGGACTTAATGGGGTCATAAGTGATAGGAGCATAATTAGCCTATTCGGTCCATCAATTCTACTCCGCCATTCAATCATGGTTGATCTAACTCTCCCTCATAATCCCATTACAATAGATACAATACAATAGAATAGACAATAGGTGCAGGAGTAGGCCATTCAGCCCTTCAAGCCAGCACCGCCATTCAATGTGATCATGGCTGATCATCCCCAATCAGTACCCCGTTCCTGCCTACTCCCCATATCCCTGACTCCGCTATTTTTAAGAGCCCTATCTAGCTCTCTCTAGAAAGCATCCAGAGAACCCGCCTCCATCGCCCTCTGAGGCAGAGAATTCCACACTCACCACTCTCTGTGAGAAAATGTGTTTCCTCGTCTCTGTTCTAAATGGCTTACTCCTTATTCTTAAACTGTGGCCCCTAGTTCTGGACTCACCTGACATCGGGAACATGTTTCTTGCCTCCAGCCTGTCCAAACCCTTAACAATCTTATATGTTTCAATGAGATTTCCTCTCATCCTTCTAAACTCCAGAGTGTACAAGCCCAGCTGCTCCATTCTCTCAGCATATGACAGCCTCGCCATCCCGGAAATTAACCTTGTAAACCTATGCTGCACTCCCTCAATAGCAGGAATGTCCTTCCTCAAATTAGGGGACCAAAACTGCACACAATACTCCAGGTGTTGTCACATTAGGGCTCCGTACAACTGCAGAAGGACCTCTTTGCTCCTGTATTCGATTCCTCATGTTATAACGGCCAACATGCCATTCGTTTTCTTCATTGCCTGCTGTACCTGCATGCTTACTTTCATAGACATATGTACAAGGACCCCCAGATCCCGTTGTACTTTCCCTTTTCCCAACTTGACGCCATTTAGATAGTAATCTGCCTTCCTGTTTTTGCTACCAAAGTGGATAACCTCACATTTATCCGCATTAAACCTCATCTGCCATGCATCTGCCCACTCCCCCAACCTGTCCAAGTCACCCTGCATTCTCATAGCATCCTCCTCACAGTTCACACTGCCACCCAGCTTAGTGTCATCTGCAAATTTGCTAATGTTGCTTTGAATCCCTTCATCCAAATCATTGATGTATATTGTAAATAGCTGCGGTCCCAGCACCGAGCCTTGCGGTACCTCACTAGTCACTGCCTGCCATTCTGAAAGGGACCCGTTAATCCCTACTCTTTGTTTCCTGTCTGCCAAACACTTCTCTATCCGTGTCAGCACTCTACCCGCAATACCATGTGCCCTAATTTTGCCCACTCATTTTGCCATTCTCCTATATTCTCCCTATAACCCCTCCACAACCTTCTGTGGCAAAGAATTCCAGATTCACCAGCCTCTGATTAAATAAATTCCTTCTTATCTCCTTCCTGAAGGAATGCCCTTTCATTCTGAGGCTATAACTTCTAGTCCTAGACTCTTGTACTAGTGGAAACATCACATCCACTCTATCCAAGCCAAGATTCACTCTATCCAAGCCAAGGCTAGATTCATGAGAATATTGCCAATCATGGAGTGTTTTAGGTGTAAGGAGAGATTGGAGAGATTAGGTCTGTTCTCCAGAGGAGGCTAAGTGAAGCTATGACTGAGCATGTAAAATGATGAGGGTTCTACACGTGGCACAGATGGAGTCATACAGTCGCACAGCTGTGAGAAGTGCTGCTGCAACGCCAGAGACCCAGGTTGGATCATGACCATGGCTACAATCTGCAGTCTCCATCGAAAATTCTTTCCATTCAAATTTGCTAAATTACTTGATTGCACTTTGTTGTGTTTAAAAAAATTAATTAAGTTGGATTGGTGTAATTGGTCTCCCGGCTGTAGCCACTGCGGACTCTCTGACCCAGACGAAGGAAGCCAGGCTCTAGAAAGGTGCTATTTGGACCAACAGCCCAGTTGATACACACAAAATGCTGGAGTAACTCAGCGGGTCAGGCAGCATCTCTGGTGACAAGGAATGGGTGAAGTTTCGGGAAGGAACCCTTCTTCAAACTGCTCTCTGCTTGACCCGCCGAATTACTCCAGCATTTTGTGTCCTCCATCAAAAACTCTGTTACTGTGCTGCCTAACTCTTTTACCATACCTTACAACAATGTACCTGAAGGAGCATGATAAAATAGACAATCATGGAGAAATTAATAATTACATCTCATTGTTTAAAATCCAAAACCACTCCAGGCCCGAACGTCCCGGTCCAATGTGGTAATGCGACTGGCGCCGTTGGTTTACCAGTTGGAGCCACACCAGACTCTCTGATCTGGACTGCGCGCAGCGATGTGAAGCCCTGCTCTATAAATGTGAGCAGTGAATGCGCTCAGTACCGCTGTTCCGCAGTAGCGTTGGGTCGCAGGACCAAGAGCGCAGCCGACTCACCCGGACTGACTGACCATGCCGTGGGGCGTCTTCACCTTCATCTGCGGCTCCCTGCTGCTGTCTCTAACCGTCTCTAAAACGGCATCGAAAGGTAAGAAAAGTCCATTTCATAGGCGGTGGGTTGATTTCCATTTTTTGCAGCAACGACGAGCAGAGCGGGTACCGCGTGTGAATTGTCTTTGAGGATTAACCATGCTTATCAAAGAGTGCGCCGCCTACACCAAACACATGTTGCTCGAGCGATGGAATTTGTCGTAATTTTTACAGGTAATGATCCCGCAGGAACACAAAGTAATGTAGTGTGTCAGTGCTTGTTCACCTTTAAAGAAGCAATGTGCTGAGGCGCAAGTTTAAGAACAAACCGAGAAGTTCAGTGCAGCAGTCACAGTCCGGACCTCGCTCAGTTCCGTGTTTTACACCCGTAACTCGGGAACACGGATTAACTGTCCCCTCACTTCAATCATCAGTTTAATTTAACTCAATCTCAGTGATGGCTATGATGTCTACATTGGTAAGCGTTTGCAACGAAAGAACATGATCTGTTCCCTGGTCTGTCATAGAGTTTATACTTTTCTTCGCACATTTCCTGGGTGTTCTTGTTTTGTCCCGGTCGAAATCTTTTGTAATTCGCATTTTTGCTTCACCAATGGTTTTAATCCATTGAACGTTTTCTTTCCAGTTCTCATTTATTTCACTTTTTAACTTTAAAAAAATTGTTTTATTTGTTAATGCCTTTGAATATTTTTGAATGGCAGCATTCAGAAACTTTAAATGACAGGTGACCAAACGAAAGCAACACATAAAGTGCTGGAGGATAGACACAAAATGCTGGAGTAACGCAGCAGGTCAGACAGCATCTCTGGAGAAAAGGAGTAGGTGACGTTTCAGCCTGAAGAAAGCGGCTCGACCCAAAACGTCACCTATTCCTTTTTTCCACAGATGTTGCATGACCTGCTGAGTTAATCCAGTTTTTTGTGCCTATCTTCGGTTTAAACCAGCAACTGCGATTCCTTCCTACACAAGTGCTGGAAGAAAGGGGCTGTCCCACTGCGGCAACCTAATCTGTGAGTTCAGAAGAGTGTCTTCGACCTTCAAGCTTGGGGGCACTTGCCTGGAAAACCTCGAGCTGGATCGACCGTCAGGGATGAAACCGTGAGCTGCATCGACCGATCACACACACACACACCCCCCCCCCACCACCACCAAAGGTGGGGGCGAGGGAGCTCTGTCTGAAATTCACACCTGCGATGAATTGGAAGGTAAAAGACGGCTGCACAGTGTACGGTAAAGGGGCTGTCCATCTGCGACGACCTAATCTGCAAGTTTCCGGCTTTGAAGGTTGAAGACACTCTTGTAAGTCTTCAACCTTCAAAGCCGGAAACATCCTCTATTCATTTCTTTCACAGATGCTGCCTGACCCATTGAATTACTCCAGCACTTTACAGTTTGCTCAAGATTCTAGAATCTGCACTTCCTGCTCTCTCCTTTCAACAAACACCATGTTACTGATGAGCTGCAAACTTACCATTGCATAAAATTCTGGGTCATTTTATTTTAAGCTGTTATCCTTGTGAGTATTTCTGCCCTATGTAATTAAAGGAATTTGAAAATGTTGCATTCGTACAAAATATGACCATATAGTTGGGCTACTTTTTTAATTGGTACTTAAAAATCTCAAAACGATTGGTGTTTGACTCGGTGGCAGTGAATATTGCCAAATATACTGCTAACCTAACAGCACAGCTGATGGCACCTGCTGGAAGTTTTTATTAAATAAAACTGTAGATGCTGGAAATCTGAAATAAAACCAGGAAATGTTGGAAATCCTCAACAGATAAGCCAGCATTGTAGAGAGAACATTCATGTTTCAGATGAGACTGGAAAAGTGGGTAATGCTGCACGCAGCATTTCTGGAGGACATGGATTGTTGTTGTTTCGGGTCAGAGTCTGAAGAACCGTCCCTACAAAAATCATCACCTATCCATGTTTTCCAGAGATGTTCTGTGACCTGATGAGTTACTTCAGCACCATGTTTCTTATTTTTGTAAACCAGCATCTTCCGTTCTTGCGTCTACAATTTCTGCAGAGTTTGTTGAGAGAGCAAAATAAATTGGAGAACAAGATTATCCAGTTGACTGAATTGTTTTTGATGTGAACTAGGTAATCATAACTGATTTGACACTGTATGAGTTTTTTTAAATTTTATATATTTTTATTTATTAGAGGTAAATACATCAGTGTACATCACATATATATTGTTACAATCATTGTACCCCATAATTTTATGGCTTTTAAAGAAAAAGAATAGAAAGAAAGACAGTGAAGTAGGTGAAAAGAGTTGTGAAAGTGAAAGAGCATGCCAAAGGGGAGGGAAAAAACCCCCTTGGTGAAAGAATTAGAGAAAGGGGATTAAGAGATAGACCCTGGGAAAGAAAAAGGAAAAAGAAAGAGAGACAAAGAGAAAAAAAAAAGCCAGTTACTATATTATATATATATCATGTAAAAAGAATCCACCAACTCGATAGTTTTTCATTCCCCCCTACCAAGGCCCGAGGTACTCCTGCACCCTATCTTTGTAGCAATTCTATAAATGCAGACCACGCCTGATAGAAGCGATCTGATTTTCCTGCCAGGTGGAGTCTCATATCTGACACTGCAGGAGTATGAAAGAGCTCGTTTGAATGAGAATAGTTGGAGAGAAAGGGAAGAAACAATAACAAGCTGGAACCTTTGCTGGGAATGTCAAATAATAGAGAATGCTTGAAATACAGTAGACAAGACAACATCTGTAAAAAAAAAAAAAGAAAACAATTGAATTGATGTTACATCAGAACTGGCTAATTCAGACGCAGACGGTAGAGGCTGGTTAACTGAATTCGTTACATTCAATATTGAACCCCCAAGGGCTTCAGTAAACCTCATTGAGCCCTCAAATCATCCAACCAAGCTCCACATGGTTTAACATGTACAATTATGTAGTTCTTCCAACAGTTTGTTTTATGCTCAAGATTGCAGCATCTGCAGCTTCTTGTATCACCATTTGTCCTCAGTTCCCTTTTAGGCAGGGTCATTTTAGAAAAAGTTCCTCTTTATTATTATTTTTGATTGGCTTTCATGTCTCTCTTAAGAAGTATTGCACTAACAAATTGACACAGCATAACATCTATTGAAGATTATATAGCTCTTTTGCAAATAACAATAGGTACAAAGTACGTTGGATGATGAGGTTGATATTGCTAAAAAGTTAAGTATGTTTCACCAGAAAATACATAGGACTATGAATGTTTTTCCATAGATGAATATACTATCACATCCATGTTTAATCCAATAATGACACAGTGTACATATGGGTCTAAACGGTGGCGACTAGAAATGTGGTTCTGGCTAATTCCCCTCTCACAATATTGAGGCAGTAATCGTGCATTGATTTCAGGTTAACCAAAACATTTTGAATTTTACAATCTGCGCTATCTTTACCAGACAATAATAGTTTGAACATAGAACACAGATCAGCACATGAACGGGCCATTCGGCCCACCATATTGGTGCTGACCATGATGTCAAGTTAAACTGATCTCATCTGCCTGTTCAATGTCCATATCCTCCTATTCCCTGCACTTCCATGTGCCTATCCCAATTCTTTTTGATTTTTTGATATGATTTTATTACTTGTCATTCGAACCTCAGAGAGGCTCGAACCTAACTCAGTTTCTACAAGCCATACAAACAAACAGAACAATTCATAAAAAAACCACAACAATTCAATTCACACAAACATCCATCACAGTGAATCTCCTCCTCACTGTGATGGAAGGCAAAGACTTCTCTCCCCCGCACCAGTTCTCTCCCAAGGTCGAAGCCCCAGGCGGGCGTTGTTAAGTCCCATGGCAATTGAGGCTGCGCCGGGCGATGTATGGCCCCGCTCCGGGTCGTTCCAACCCCGCGACACGGGCGGGAGAAGCTGTGTTGCGGGAGCTCCGGAGTGCGGTCTCTCACCCGGACCCGCGAGCTCCCGATATCCCGACAGTCCACCGGTCTGGAGCTGGAACTCCGGAGTCGGGCCGCAGCAGCGAGCCACCACCGTTACCCACACTCCGAGGCCGGCCAGCCCCACGAAGGTGAGTCCGCAGCTCCGCAGCCTCCCTGACTGGAGCCCCCAGGTCGTCCCGGTCAGAGGCCGCTCCATGGTGCTAGGCCCCAACGACAGCGGAGACCCAACAGGGAAAAGGTCGGGTCTCCCATGCAGGGAAGAGATTTAAAAGTTTCCCCCTCCCTCCCAACCCCCCACATATACACAATTAGAGACAATACAAAAAAAATACGAACAACTACATTTCACTAGACAAAAAATTAAAAAAAAGACAGATAGGGGCCGCTGCAACGTGAGTCGCGCCCACCCAATAACGTCACTGATATTTACCTCCACCACCACCATAACCCCACTACTCTATGTGTAAAAAGACTTGCCCCGCACATCTCCACCAAACTCACTTTATAGCTATGGTTTCTAGTGTTGGACATTTCCATCCTGGAAAAAAGGCTCTGACTGTTTACCCTATTTATGCCTCTCAAAATGTAATATAGTTCTATCATCTCCCCTCAATCTCCGACGAATGATGGGTCCTACTCAATTTCTTTTCTTAGTTATGCAGCTTTTGCCAAGAAAACATTTTGGATTTGGTTTAAAAGAAAATGTGATAATGTGACATAATTGAAAGACTTTGGCCTATTTTCTGTTATCCAGAGATACAATCAGAAAGATATATATTTTTGTGCATACGTATGTGGCACAGGGCATCATTAGAGCAGCACAATGGCTTTGCTAATAAAGCTGCTGCCCTAAAGTTTCAGAGACCCAAGTTTATTCCTGACTTCAGATGCTATCTGTGTGGAGTTTGTACGTACTCGCTGCGACCATGTGGGTTTTGTCCGGGTGGTCCAGCTTCCTCCCACACTCCAAAGATGTGTGGGTTTGTAGGTTGATGGTCTCTGTAAATTGCCCCAAGTCTGAAGGGAGGGACGGGAGAGTTAGTTAACATAGAACTAGTGTGAACGGATGATCGATGGTCGCCGTGGACTCGGTAGGCCGAAGGGCCTGTTTCAATGCTGTATCTTTCAAACAATCAATTCAAACATACATCGAGCATTCCCCTTTTGAAGTTGGGATTTAATAAATACTAGACCTAGGTATGTTGCAAAACTTACCTTGAGCAGCGCTACAGTTCTGCCGCTCCCCGTGTGCGCGACTTTGGCGCCTTTCAGAGGGGGGCAGGCTTAAAGTGCCGTTTTTCAACAGACCTGGAAAATCGATGAATGTCGGGCGATTTTGTTGCGGAAGAAAAATCGCTCCGACATTTCATCAATGAAGGTATTTTTAAATTACTCTAAATTATTTATTAACTAGAGTAATTTAAAAATCACCTTCAAAAGCCGTGAGAACCGACAACCGGAAGGATTTTCCGTAGGGGAGAAAAAAAGGTAAATAGTTTATTTTTATATTAAAAGTTGGTTTTTCGGGAGGCTTTAATAATATTTTTATGTTGCGAAATGGGGTCCCAAAAAATGTATGAACCGGCTGTATTTTTCCTCCCGACTTCACCGCTAACCGCAACGATCCCATCCACCGCATTCCACTAGAACCCACTTGCTAGTTGATTTAAATGGCCATTAATTTACAGGAATCAAACACTAAATTCCTTCCATTTGGCCCAGAAATTCATGAAAATTAGATTTAAAAATTATGTTATATTGTGGATTATTGTGTGAATGTTATTTGGACACTTAGGCAATTTTAAAAAAGTTTATCTTTTCTTAAGAAATGGATAGATGTTTAGATCTACTCATTGAATTTTGTAATTAGCTACAATTAGATAACTAACTAATTATATGCTTTAATTTCAGGTAATCCAAGTAAGATTGTTTAATATTTGTTTCAGAATGCTTCAATCTATAATAACTGAAAATTTCATTGAGTTCTCTTAATTTTTAAGAAGGTTATGGGCTTTTAACTTTTCCAGATCACAGCTTTTGAGTTAAGTCAATTGAAAGGCAATGGGGAACAAGATGCTAATTTCCGAGTATGAAAATGGCCATAACTTTCTTAATACTGAAGATATGAAAGTAAATTAGATGTCAAATTAAACTTCTTTTTATGCTTTATCTGATGGGATAAATTGCAGACTTGATTTTTTAAATCTCAAAATTTTGTAACATTGCTAATAGACCAAGTACAGACCCAATGTGTCTTCTCCCTAACGCAGGATTCCACCACTCACCCATTCCCCCAACGCAACCCATTCCCCCAATGCAATATTGCACCACTCATGCATGGCCCCCAACTGCGCAGGCATGGTTCATTTCTCCTCATCCCCCAGCGCTCCCTCCTCCTCCTCCTCCTCTTCACCCTCCCTCCTCAATTCCTAGAGGTGAGGGGTGGTGGAGAGGGAGCGGGGGTAGAGAGGAAGGAGGTGGTGGTGGGGTAGAGAGGAAGGGGGTAGAGAGGTGGTGAGGGGAGTAGGGAGGGTAGACGGAGGGGGTGGAGAGCGAGAGGGGCAGAGAGGGAGGGTGGAGAGGGAGGGGGTAGGGAGGGATGGTGTAGAAGGAGGGGGTAGAGAGGGTGGGAATGAGGGTAGATAGGGAGGGGGCATCTCCCTCCACTCCTCCCCATCTTCCACCACACCGCCCCCTCACCCCCATCTCCCTCTATCACCTCACTCCCCACCCCATTTCCCTCCTCCACCACTCCACATCTCCCTCCTCCACAACCCCCCCTCCCCCCCCCCCCATCTCCCTCTACCACCCCACTCCCCATCCCATTTCCCTCCTCATTTCCTTCATCCTCCTCCCCTCACTCCCATTCCCTGCCCTAGGACCTACCCTGGTCGTAGTGCAGCGCCAGGTCCGGGAACTCGGCCTGGTTCTCGTACTCGGCCCGGACCTGGCTGTAGACTCGGTGGCCGCCTAGACTATAGGGCAGGCTACGATATCATCTCCGGGCTCATCCCTGACCTTGGACCCAGTCTCGTCCTTGGATCCAGCGGCGGCTTCTTTCTCGGCCCTGTTCACGGCCCCATCCCAAGCCCCAGGCTCGGTTCTCACTCCAGCTCGAGCCTCAGGCTCGGCTCCAGGCAGAGCCCACAGCAACACCCTCGCCATTGGGTGCCGGGCGCCGGCAGCGACCACCACGTGAACGATGGAATGTCCCTCCCTCATGGAGTGTCCCGTCCTGCCTTGCGAGTGCATTATGACGTCACCTGGGGTTTTTTTCCGAAAAGGGTGAGTTTTATATATACTTTAAATGATTAAAAACTTCAGAAATATATGGGAATGTGACAGGAAGATGTTTATCGCCTCGATGGGGAAAAATGTGAGTAGAATATGTGAAAATGGAAGAAAAGAGGAATTAACCAGATATTGATGCACACACACACACACACACACAGCCACAAACAAGATGAAGAGTTTTAGTATTACAGAGATTTTTCTCTTAATCACAAACAAATCCATTGTATATGAAGGTGGTTCAAAATCGTTATCCTAGCTGAAATAGCTCCAGACCCTGCCTCACCATGAAATTGCAAACAATCACTCCTGTTCTTAAACCAATCCCGGCACAAATCTTTCTCAATGGTTATTCAGCTTTACAGTTAAGAATATTTTTATTTAAATCTCAGCTACCAAAATGAATATACTCAGAAAATTTTAAACACAGCAGAGCTGCAATGGCAAGTGATCATGGAATGGACTTCATAGTTCAGCCTTGTTTTATATTATTTCTGAAATTATTTGATAACAATAAAGCAAAAAGATTGAAAATGTTCCTGTTGCAATTTTTTAATATTATAAAACTGATTATAATGATTCGAATCTGCTAAACCTGCTGACAGTTCAGACTGAATTTTAAATCCTTAAAATTGGAGTAAGGCAGGATGTAATATTTTAAAATTCTTAAACTGGCCCCAGTGTCTATTTTTCTTCAACAAGCAGTTAATTATGATGAACTGGATACAGCCCAGTATAGTTATCGCATGAGTACTTCACAACCTGACATACAGTGCCCCCCATAATGTTTGGGACAAAGACCCATCATTTATTTATTTGCTTCTGTACTCCACAATTTGAGATTTGTAATAGAAAAAAATCACATGTGGTTAAGTGCACATTGTCAGATTTTAATAAAGGCCATTTTTATATATTTTGTTTTCACCATGCAGAAATTACAGCTGTATTTATACATAGTCCCCCTCATTTTGGGGCACCATAATGTTTGGGACACAGCAATGTCATGTAAATGAAAGTAGTCATGTTTTGTATTTTGTTGCATATCCTTTGCATGTGATGACTGCTTGAAGTCTGCAATTCATGGACATCGCCAGTTACTGGGTGTCTTCTCTGGTGATGCTATGCCAGGCCTGTATTGCAGTCATCTTTAGCTTATGCTTGTTTTGGGGGCTAGTCCCCTTCAGTTTTCTCTTCAGCATATAAAAGGCATGCTCAATTGGATTCAGATCGGGTGATTGACTTGGCCACTCAAGAATTGACCATTTTTTAGCTTTGAAAAACTCCTTTGTTGCTTTAGCAGTATGTTTGGGATCATTGTTGTGCTGTGGAATGAACTGCCGGCCAATGAGATTTGAGGCACTTGTTTGAGCAGATAGGGTTTGGCTATACACTTCAGAATTCATTATACTACTACCATCAGCAGTTGTATCATCAATGAAGATAAGTGAGCCAGTACCTTCAGCAGCCATACATGCCCAGACCATAACACCCCCACCACCGTGTTTCACAGATGAGGCGGTATGCTTTGGATCTTGGGCAGTTCCTTCTCTCCTCCATACTTGGCTCTTGCCATCACTCTGATATAATTAAATTTTTGTGTCATCTGTCCACAAGACCTTTTTCCAGAACTGTGGTTGCTCTTTTAAGTATTTCTTGGCAAACTGTAACCTGGCCATCCTATTTTTGCAGCTAACCAGTGGTTTGGATCTTGCAGTGTAGCCTCTGTATTTCTGTTCATGAAGTGTTTTGTGGACAGAGGTCATTGACAAATCCACACCTGACTCCTGAAGAGTGTTTCTGATCTGTCGGACAGGTGTTTGGGGATTTTTCTTTATAATTAAGAAAATTCTTCTGTCATCAGCTGTGGAGGTCTTCCTTGGCCTGCCAGTCCCTTTGCAATTAGTAAGCTCACCAGTGCTCTCTTTCTTCTTAATGATGTTCCAAACAGTTGATTTGGTAAGCCTAATATTTGGCTGATAGTTTGGCTGATCTCTAACAGTTTTATTCTTGTTTCTCAGTCTCATAATGGGTTCTTTGACTTTCATTAGCACAACTTTGGTCCTCATGTTGATAAACAGCTATTAAAGTTTCCAAAGCTGATGGAAAGACTGGAGGAAAGACTAGGTGCTGAGAGCTCTCTCTACCTGCATTAAGGAGGCACTTAAACGACTTCCGGTGGTGCTATGGAGTAGGAGGAACCAGCACCATCCAGCTCTGTAAAAATTGTATTAAAAACAGGATAAAACGGGGTTATTTATAGCTACTTATCAGAGTGGAGTGTTTGTGAACGGCACCGGCAGCAGATAAGGCCTCTGACGTTATCAGGCAAGCGACTTTTAAAGCAGTAATGTCGATGAAAAGAACTCCCCCTCCCAAAGAGAAAAAATCTGTGCTGAAAAAAGAGGTAGGCCCAGTTGAAACCTCGACCTCGAGTTTGACTGGCTCTCTGGAGGATATCCCAAGGAAGAAATCTGAAATGGAGGATCTGAAAGCCACCATGAAGGGTGAGTTTAAAAATATGAAGAAAGAATATAAGGAAGAATTTAAGCTGCTCAGAGCTGACATCGAAATATTTAAAGAACAATTTAAAGAGGAGTTGAAAAATGAAGTTGTAACCACAGTAAAAATTATGATGATGAATGGAAGATAAAAGCAGATGCTGATCTAAAACAACAGATGCATGAAGTTAATCAGAAAGTTGGTGGTTTGGAACTCTCAGTTGATCGCAAGTTGGAACCTATTATGAGAACACTTGATCAACAACACGAAACAATAAAGGAACTGACCAATATTGCGGATTCAAGTGCTAAGGCGAATGAGAAACTTCTCTCCGAGAACAAGCGTTTAACAGATTTATTGAATAAAATAACTGAGAAATGTATTGACTTGGAGGGAAGGCAACGACGTAAGAACTTGCGTATCGTGGGTGTGCGTGAAGGCAAGGAGGGAGCTCAAGACATCAGAGAGTTTGCTGCAAATCTTCTGAAGAATGTCTTGAATCTGGATCAAGCACCCCTACTTGGCCGAGCGCACAGAGCACTGAGACGACGCCCAAAGATGGGTTCGCCACCAAGACAACTGATTGTGAAAGTGGTTTACGATCATGTTTTGGAAGATATGATGAAGATAATAATTCGCAAACAGAATCTGTTTTATGATGGTGATAAGATCAGCATATTCAGAGATTATCCTGTGGAAGTTGCCAGGAGAAGAGCCCTTTTTACTGAAACAAGGCACATCCTCAGGAATATAAAGGGCGTGAGATATGGCCTGATGTATCCTGCCACACTACGAGTGAGCTACGACAACAAAGAGCACCACTTCACTAAACGTACCGAAGCTCTGGAGTTCGCACGTAAAATCAAGAAGGAGTTGGATGAGGAAGAAGAAGAAGAAGCAGAGGGAACACAGAGAGAAGACGATGGTGAAGAAGAGGAGGAAGAATAACGAACTTGAATTATACTCAACACTTACCTGATGCCGATCCACAACCAGCATTAAGGAGGAAGAATGATGATCTTGTAAAATTATTGGACTTGAAGAGCACAATGATTATTAATAATAAACTAATATATAATAGTATTAGTTCAGTACTAACCATTATTAATAAATATATGCGATACCTCCTTAAATAAGCTAAAACGATAACAGCATATTAAATCAATAAAGTATTAATAAGAATGGAAATGTAATACCCCGCCCCTAAATATATTGCCCTTAAGGCATTTACGGTACTGGAAATACAAACATCTTTTTTTTCCCCAACGGAAGTCCGTAGTTTAACAGCCACGCTAGTGTGGCTTACACTAACACCACTTTATGTAGCTTTAGACACTCTTTCTTTCCTACACCTTTCCAATAATATTACTAACTTTTTCTTTTCTCTTTTTTATATTATTTTTTTTAATATATTATATGTGGAATTATATTATTTTACTTTTGAATGGAATTATACCGTAGGCTGGAGAGGATATGTATGCCAAATAATGTTATTAGTATTAGTTGATCATAAACTAGGGTGCAAAATTGGGATATATGTGCTGAGACATCTACCTCATTATAATCCACCATAACATCCAAATGCAAGACACTAACAAGAAAAAGGGGGGTGATGGAATCACCTTCTGTAGTTGGAATGTAAAAGGTATTAATGAACCAATCAAAAGAGGTAAGGTTTTGGCGCAATTAAATAGAATACAAGCTGACATAATCTATCTTCAAGAGACTCATCTAAAAAAGGAGGCACAATATAGGTTAACGGCAAATTGGATTTCTAGGGTGTATCATTCATCATTCACTCATAAATCTCGAGGAGTTGCCATTCTTATTCGTAAAGGTATTCAATTTAAACATAGTTCAATAATAGAGGACCCAGAAGGTAGATATATAATAGTCACGGGTGAATTATATTCGAAGAAGGTTGTACTTATGTATATATATGGCCCAAATTTTGATAATCCACTATTCTTTAAGAAAATATGTCATACTATCCCTACAGTAACACAGAACAATTTAATAATTGGGGGCGACTTAAATTGCACTTTGGATAATTATTTAGACAGATCTTCAATCAAAAGGAAGGTTATTTCTAGATCAAGCGAATTCATAAATTCTTTTATTAGATCAGCTAATGTCAAAGATATATGGAGAAATGCAAATCCTAATGGCCGAGAATACTCATTTTACTCGCCGGTATTTGGAACATACTCCAGGATAGATTATTTTCTAATAGATTCAAAACTTGTCCCATTTACGTATGACTCAAAATACCATAATATTATTATTTCGGATCATGCTCCATTAACATTTAAGATTAACTTAAAGGGTATAACTAAAGGATATTCGCAATGAAGACTTAATCCTCATATATTAAACGATAAAAGGTGCTCAGATTATCTGGTTAAACAGATTGAATTATTTTTTTAAACCAATGACAAACCTGGAATTTCATCATCTCTCTTATGGGACACATTTAAAGCTTTTATACGGGGTGCTACAATCTCAGCGCAGGCATATTTGAATAAGGAAAATAGAAAGATTCAACAGAAATTGGAAAATGAAATAACGCAGTTGGACATGGAAAATGCTATGTCTCCATCTAGGGTTATACATAATAAAATTGTAACATTAAAATACAAATTAAATGAGAATTCAAAGTACGTTATTAAACTTTTTCAAAAGACCAAACAAATACATTTTGAATTTGGGGATAAACCACATAAATTGTTAGCTCGGCAACTAAGAAAAACAGAAGAAGAAAAAATGATATATAAGGTCAAATCTGAACAAGGAGATATATTAACTTTACCAAAAGATATTAATGATAGATTTCAACAATTCTACCAAAAACTATAGACATCAAAAGTGACGGATCAACCCGAGACAATAGAAACGTTTCTCCAGAAATGTAACATTAATGGATTAGATCGGGAAGGTAGAGAATTATTAGATGCCGAAATATCTTCAAAAGATATTGAGGAATCAATTACATCATTGAAGAATGGTAAAGCTGCAGGACCCGATGGTTTGGGGGTTGAATTTTAGAAGAAGTTTCATGATTTGATCGTCCCACGGTTACAAATTATGTATAAAGTTGCCTATGAACAAGAACAACTTCCAGAAACCTTAAAAGAATCCACAATTACACTTATTCCTAAAGCAGACAAAGATCCAGAAGACCCAGGATCATACAGAGCAATAGCTCTTTTAAATACAGATCAAAAAATATTAACAAAAATTTTATCTCAACGGTTAAGTTTAGTGATCAATAGATTAATACATTATGATCAAACAGGTTTTATTCCTAAACGTTATTCTACTTATAACTTAAGACGTCTGTTTAATATTATCTACTCGAAAAGAATGACTGATGTTGAACTAGCAGTTATATCCCTGGATGCGGAGAAGGCGTTTGACCAGGTTGAGTGGCCTTATTTATTTAGGATAATGCAGAAATTTCAACTGGGAGAAGGATTTTGCAAATGGGTTAGAATTTTATATTCAGGCCCAACAGCAAGAATCCTAACAAACCAAATGTTATCAGCAAAATTCAATCTTTTTAGGGGTTGTAGACAAGGTTGCCCGTTATCACCGTTACTATTTGCACTCGCTATAGAATTATTAGCCAAAAGGATTAGAGTAGAACCAGAAATTTATGGATATAATACTAAAACTACAATTAATAAAATATCTTTATATGCAGATGATGTTTTATTGTATATAACAAAACCAGAGGTTAGCATCCCTAAAGTACTTGAAGTGATAAATGAATTTAGTGAGTTCTCAGGATATAGAATTAACTGGAACAAAAGTGAAATTATGCCTATAACAGGAATTAAATTGAATAAATTACAAAAATTTCCATTTAAAATAGCTAATAATCAAATTAAATACCTTGGAATTAATGTATCAAATTCTTATAACTCTTTATTTAAATATAATTTTCCTCAATTATTAAATAAATTAAAAAAAAAAAATTATATTGGAAAACATTACCGATATCAATGATCGGTAGAATAAATGCCATTAAAATGATTTTTCTGCCTCAATTACTATATTTATTTCAAGCCATTCCGTTATATCTTCCTAAAAGTTTTTTTTTAAAAATTGATTCTATAGTTAATAGCTTCATTTGGGATTACAAAAATCATAGAATAAGTAAAACACACTTATGTAAATCTAAGATAAATGGTGGATTAGCTTTACCTAATTTTTTTATATTATTTTTGGACGGTTCAGATTAAGAACTATAATTATTGGTTGATACAGATGGAACAAGACCCAGCTTGGTTAAGAATTGAAAAGGAAGATTGTTTCCCTTTCGACATAAGCACAATACTCCTTGCCCCTGGGGTGGTACAAAAAAAATTATATAAGGAAACCCCTATAATTTTAAATAATATACGTACCTGGAAACAAATCATTAAGACTTTACATTTAGAAACTATACCACTTTGTTTACCAATTATGAATAATCCTATGTTTAAACCTTCGACATTGGATGTGGGGTTTAGACATTGGAAAAACTTAGGAATAATAAGGATAGAACATCTTTACAGGAATGGTAAATTCCTCTCATTCCAGGAGTTGAAAGAGATTTATGGACTGCAAGAAAATAATCTATTTAGATATTCACAAATTAGAGATTATGTCAAATTAAATACGCTAAATTACAGAAATAGAGAGCCAGGTATACTGGATGAAGTACTTAACAAGCATCCAACAACAGAAAAATTAATAGCATATATATATAATATTTCTTTGGACAGGGAAATGCCAAAAACTGAACTATTCCGACAAAAATGGGAAAATGAAATTGGTTTACCTATAACAGAAGATTTATGGGAAGAAAGCTTACAACAAATTCATCGCTGTTCGTTAAATGCCAGACATACTTTGATACAATTCAAAGTAATACATAGATTACATTACTCAAAAAAGAAATTAAATAGAATTTTTCCTACTATATCACCATTTTGTGATAAATGTCAGCACATAGAAGCCGATTTAAATCATAGTTTTGTAATATGTACAAAACTTAAAAGTTATTGGACTGAGATTTTTAAAATTATTTCCACAGTTTTAAAGATCACATTAAGCCCTGACTCAAAATTAATTATATTTGGGGTTTTAGATTCAAATCAAATTTTAACAGTAAATCAAAGAAATTTTCTGGATTACTGTTTAATAATTGGAAAAAAATTAATATTACAATTTTGGAAGGGACCATTATCCCCGACAATTAAAATGTGGACAGTGGAAATGTTGGAGACATTACAATTGGAGAGAATTAGATTTATCCTAATGGATAAACCTGAGATTTTTGAACAAATATGGTCTCCATTCACTGATTATATGAAGGGGTAGCTGGGCTCAGCATCGAAACTCAATGAGTACCCGGTGGAAAGATCAAACAAAAATGTTTAAGATCAGATTTATATACTTGTCTCTATATATTATAATTAGAAATTGTTCCACTCATTGATAAGTTGTATACCGTTTTCTTTTCCACAAGTATTCTTTTTTGTTTTTTTTGGGGTTTTTTTGTTTGTTTTTTGTTTTTGTTTATTTTACTTTATTTTTTTTTTTTTTCTTCTCTCTCTTCTTTATATTAATCAACTATTATCATACTCTTATAATTATTCACTATTCTTTCTTTATACTTTTTTCACTCTATAAAAAAAAGTGAGGCCAATATATATATTTTGTTAACATTTATATAATTTTGGAAAGATGTATCAACTATATTTGGAAAAAAATGCTATATTATTTGTTATATGTATGGCCTCTAATAAAAATATATTCAAAAAAAAAAGGAGGCACTTAAACACACCTGAGCAATTATAAACACCTGTGAAGCTATGTGTCCCAAATATTATGGTGCCCTGAAATGGGGGAACTATGTATAAGGGTAAGGGGGAAACTGTCTCCCAGTCGCTTCCTGGCAGGGACGCGACTATTTCTCCGAGTCGCGTCTTCGCCCCCCCTCCTTCCACCTGGATCGGAGCGGCCTATCCTGCTGGGGACCGGGAATTGGACCAGAGCTGCAACAGCGGCGGCGCAGCGCTGAATTCACCACGGAGCAGGCGATACCTACCTGGATCGCCGTTTGGAGCTCCGGAGTGTTGGGCAGCTGCTCCAATATCGTGGAGCAGCGGTTTGGGAGACCTTCCAACGCGGGCAGCACTGACCGTCATCGCAGAGTCCAGGGGCCCTTTGCCGAGAGCCGTCAGTGTTGCATCTCCACCCAGCGCGGCCTGCGGACTTTGGGAGCCGCAGACTCCGCTAGGAGGGGGCCGACTCTGATGTCCAGGCCGCTGAGGATGTCCCCCAGCCCTGACGTCAGACTTGCATCATCCAGGTGAGGGGGCCTGAAGATCGGGCCGCCTGTAGCGGCGACTGCAGAGGGCTCGGGGAGGCCCTGAGCACGGGTGAACATTGGGAAACATTAGAGGAAGAGACTGACTTTGGTACCTTCCCTCACAGTAGGAAACTTTGATCCTGCTGTGTGGGGATGTTTTTATGTTGAATTCTATCGTGTGTTGTGTTCTTTATTTTTATTGTATGGCTGTAGTTAAAAAAAATTTTGTTAGAAGTAAGTACAATTGTGTGGTACTTGAGTACCTAATCCATACATACATATTTCCATTCTTGTACAACTTCGTATTTTTGATTTAATAATAAAAGAACAGTGGGTTAAAAAAGAAATAAAGAGTTTTGGAATAGATAGACAAGCGAGTAGAAACAGATAGCAAAAGAAATAAACGACATAGAAGAGAAGCTGAAAAGATTGAAATAGAAGGAGAAAGTAAAGAAAAGAGAGATTAGGAGAGAGATACCTATTTCGTATTTTTGCCCATCCGTCACCCGGTTCTAAACCATTTAATTTCTAAGGTTATGTTATGTTGCACCATATGCTTGTAAAAAGTTGATAAAAGGAGACCAAGTCTTTGAGAATTGGTCTACTTTGCCTAGTGGGAGAAATCTAATTTCTTCAAGATGATGTGTTTCAGACATGTTGGACATCCACATTTTGAATGTTGGCGTGGTTGCATTTTTCCAAAATTTGAGTATACGTTTTTTTGCTGTTATTAGACCGTAATTAAGAAAAGCTTCTTGGAATATAGTTAGTTTACTCCCCTCTTCCATTGATCCAAAGATAATCAGTTCTGTATTGGAGTTCAATTTTGTGTTAAATAGTTTTGTAAAAATTCCAAAAATTTCATTCCAAAATTTATACAGTTTTATACAATAGACCAAGGAATGTGCTATAGTGGCATTTTGAGTTAGACATTTGTCACAGATGGGGGAAACATTTGAGAATATTTTATTCAGTCGAGTTTTAGAATAATATAATCTATGTAAATTTTTTAATTGAATTAGGTTATGTCTTACATTAATTGAACATTTATTTACATATTTTTTTTCCCATCTATCATTAGGAATTGTTATCAATAACTCTTGTTCCCAGTCCCTTCTAATTGCCTCTGTCGTTGGTGTTTCTATATTTAAAATTATATTATATATTAAATTGCTTGATTCTGCCTTTCTATTCATTCCTTTCTCCAATAAATCTGGGGTTAGAGTTTGATATCCTTGTATATATTTCTTCAAATAATCTTGAATTTGAAGATATTTGAAATCTTGATTATTTTTCAAATTATATTTTAGTTGTAATTGTTGGAATGATAAAAGTTTTCCCATATCATACATATCTCCCATTGTTTTAATTCCTAATCTTTCCCAATGGATAAACGTTTTATCAATAATGGATGGTTTGAATGAGGGATTATTAGTTATTGGAGAAAGAAACGATAATTTTCTTAATTTTAAAGTTAATTTTATTTGATTCCAAATTCGTATTATACTGTGAATAATTGGATCCTTATATATTATATTGTTCAGTTTCATCGGGGAAAGAAGGATCGCTCCTATATTATAAGGGGAACAATCCTCTTTCTCCATTCTTATCCAATCTACCTGTTGGGCAGAACTGTCCAACCAGTAGATTATATTTTTAATATTCACTGCCCAATAGTAATACAATAAGTTAGGGGGTGTCAGTCCCCCTGATTCTTTAGATTTACACTAGTGTTTTTTCTTAATTCTATGTGATTTATAATCCCATATGAAGTTTATAATATCAGAATCTAATTTTTTAAAGAATTTTTTAGGTAAGCATATTGGTATTGATTGAAATAGGTACAGTATTTGTGGTAAGAAGATCATTTTTATCGCGTTTATTCTGCCTATTAAGGACATCGGCAGTGTTTTCCAGAATTTAATCAACCCATTTAATTTAGTTATTAAAGGCATATAGTTTGCGTTGAGTAATGATTTATATTTCCTAGTAATTTGGATGCCCAAATACTTAAATTTTTCTGTATGGCTGTATGGTAATCGCATTTCACTGTGACATCTGGCACATGTGACAAATAAATGTATCGTGTAAACACAGCTGTAATTTCGTCATCCATTCCTTCTCTCCAGAGATGCTGCCTGAGCCGCTGAGTTACCCCAGCATTTTGTGTCTACCTTCGATTTAAACCAGCGTTTGCAGTTCTTTCCAACATATCTTAAAATATTGCCTGCTGCTGTGTTTGGTTGGCGGTATTTTCAAATAGATATTTGACCTTAAGCAGATGGTCTTTGCATATATGGGTGCAACATCGTTGCCGAATCCAATGCAATAGTGGCCCAAAATCTACTCGTCTGCACTCGATGTTTAGAGAGACTGGAGGCGATCATAAATGTGATTTTGTCCAATTGCACTCTTACAGTGCTAAGGCAGTAATTGTGTATTGATTTACACAGGCTCCGGTTAACTACCTCATTTTGAATTCTACAGTCAGCACTACCTTAGTTTGGATTTTAATTGTTTCTTGTTCCCAGATTGCAACATTTGGGCTTACTCAGTCAATGTGTAGCTATACAGAAATTACATGTCACAATTTTTGTTTCTCTAGGCATGAGTGAGGGTACATACGTGTGCTTACTACCAATGGATACTGGGCCCTGCAAAGCCTTGTTTCTCCGTTACTTCTTCAATCGTTTAACTCAGAAGTGTCAAATGTTCCCTTACGGTGGCTGCAAGGGGAATGAAAATAATTTTGAATCTGAGAAAGAATGCCTATCACGTTGTGGACGATTTATTCGTAAGTTTCTACTCAAGTATTTATTTTTCTGATTTAGTCCTGCAGCTTGGATTTGGTTAAAAAACAAAATGTGACAATGTGAAATTCCATGATTAATTGGAAGACTTTAGCCTATGTTCTGTTATATAGTCAGCAGAATCTACATTATTGTACTTGCAAATACTAACTAATCCTTTACATGAATCACATTCAAATCCTCAGCCTAGGGTGAAATAGCTCCAGACCTTGCCTCGCCACAAAATTGCACGCAATCGTTCATGTCCTTAATTCAATCCAGGCACAAATCTTCTTTGTAAGGTTATGGAGCCTTGGAGTGAATGTTTTGCTTTGTATCTTAGGCCCTAAACATATGGGCACATTTAAATTGGAGTACAGCAGAACTGCAATGGCAAGTGATAATAGAATGGGCATCATAGTCTATCGTGTTTTATGTTATTTCTGAAATTATTGATTGATTGATACTTTATTGTGACGTGTACTTGGTACAGTGAAATTCTTGGTTTTTACGTACAGCACACAAGAATGCAAAGAGACACCACGTAAAAGGAGCATGTTACAAAAGTGTTTGGTATAGTCCCTCTTCATACTCACCTCCCCCCCCCCCCCCCCCACAGCCCCAAGTCCCTCTTTGTTCTCAGTGTTCCCCCCCCCCCAGCGGGTCCCTCTTTGTTCTTAGCGGCATGCCCTCGACTGACAGCCGGGACTCATGTGGACAACGCTCCCCGACAGACCTCCACTCTGCCAGACGTCCCTCCACTCTCATCGACATCCCTCCACTCCAGGCATGTGCTGTCAGGGTAAGTAAGGTAGGCACTGCCTACCCTGACTAAAATTGTGAAATGACAATTATTAAATATAAATAGTAAAGGCATGGGAGAATTATGCCTATCTAAGAGATAAATCTCCTAGGTAGGCATAATTCTCCGTGCCTTTCATCTGCAGCACTTGTAACACGCGAAGGTCTGTGCAGCCCACGTGCCGTCAACGCTGCCTGAGCATCAGTTTCAAGGGGAGCTGAAGGCAGCAGAAAATCTGCCTTTGCAGCACTGTACATGCGCAGCACCCTACTGCGCATGCGCAGCATGAGTTTCTTGGCGGGTTTTTCAAATATGGATTGCCATTATTTTAATAGTGTCTCATGAAACAAAGAGTGAAGGATGGACTTAATGTACCAATAACATGGTAAGTGCATTTCTTGGTGCTTAATTTTTATAAATACTGTATTTCCCAGGGTGGGGGGAGAGCTCCGTTCACAATGTTTGGGGAGTCTGGCATTGTGAAGGAGGGGATTGGGGTCAGTAACCCACTTGCCACACTCCGGTCTGAGTGCAGGTAGATGGGATTAGGTGAGAGTAAGTGTTTGGCACGGACTAAAAGGGCCGAGATGGCCTGTTTCCGTGCTGTAATTGCTATATGGTTTTATTGTGGCCGGGGAGTAGAATTAGCTTGGGTGGCTGCCGCAGCACTCCGGGCACGGACAGCAGAACTGGCCGCCACTTCAGCCCCTTCTGCTGGTCCCCACTCACCTCTGGCAGTGCTCTCCGTCTGAACATCTCTCACCTGCCGCTCGCCGGCCAGCTTCCCGCAAATCTTTCAATTCCGACAGCGTGCTCACGGCACCAGTTGAGGTTAGTTGGCTGTGGGAATTTAAGGATTTGCGGGACGCGGTTGACATGAGCGAAGCCGGCTAGCGGCAGGTGAGAGGTGTTCAGACGAAGAGCACTGACAGAGGTGAGAGGGCAGGCAGAAGGCGCTGAAGTGGCAGCCGGTTCTGCTGTCGGGTTGCGGCGGCTGCTCGCACCCGAGCTGCTTCTATCCCCGGAAGTGGCGGCCAGTTCTGCTGTCCGTGCCCGGAGTGCTGCGGCAGCGGTGAGTGATTTACTGATATGATCTCTGACCCCCTCCTTCTCAACACTCCTGCCCTCAATGCCACCCGTGCCCACTCCTGAACGCAATGAAATTTTGTTCAGACCGAAAGGTCTGAATGACAATAAAGGATACTTTGACTTTGACTCTCCGCAACTTTAACCCCTGGCACAGACTCTCCACACACTGTGAAAGGAACTCTCCCTCCAAATGGACCCTTGAATTGGTATTGTCATTCAATAAGATGACAACTGATTCAACGTCCCGGTGTGCTCCCGTTTGTCCCACCATCTCTCCACTTGTCTTCGTCCTCCGTCCCCCACCCATTCAGTAATTAAAAAATGAAGGAGATTGAGAAGCCTTGGGAAAATTGAATTGTTATTTTTTATTTTTTACGAAGAGAACAATCTGCGCATGCGTGGTTTAAGATTTTTTTAAAAAGCCGGCTGACTGCCTACCCTGAGTAATTACTCACGGCACGTGCCTGCTCCACTTTCACCGACGGCCCTCCTCGCCTGACAAGCGGCAGAGCCCAGTCCTGGTCGACTCCTTGCTGGCGGCTGGGTCCGCTTCTCCATGGCTGTGAAGCACTCACTGGTAGCTCCGTTCATCTCATAACAGTAAAAGATCAAAAAAGCTCATGCTGCAAGGTATTATCTATCTGATTTAAAATTAATTAATTCTGTTATATCTGCTAACAATTCAGTCTGAATTTTAGATCCTGAAAGTTGGTGTAAGGCAAGATTTAATATTCTTAAGCCTGGATCCAACAAGCAGTTGAATATGATGAACTATATTCATCCCAGATACAATATTATAGTTATCACGTTGGGACTTCACTATCTAATATCCATTTTAAATCAAAATATATGTTGGTGGAGTTGCCTGGTGAATTTGCCTGTGAACATCAATGAGTTGATACTCAGATAGTTAATTGTGATATATTGGTTAGGACATTGATATGAGGCCCTCTGATTTTCTTCACAATTATGCCATTGTGTCATTTTCAAGCTGCTTAAAGTTGCTGATGTGTTCTACAGTAGATTCAATGCATCATCTAAACAACTGCTTCTCCAGCAATGTAGATAGCCTTCAGAACTTTCAGCATCAATTTTGTGCTCAGGTCCCCAGAGTTGATGTCATATATCAAATGATCACTGAAGCACAGATTTTACCTGTTCATACTGGATCAGCAATCATAGGTTTGTTTCATGTTTGATGCAAACATGGTCCAGTGTCCTCGGTGTTCAACTGTTTTCTTAATGTCACTCAATCTATTATGCGACTAGCATGGAAGTCAAAATATTTAAAAACATTGAATGCAGTTTGTTTGCTTGCCTGCCTTTGAGTTGTAAATCTATGTACCTTTATGGCCCTTGGCAGCTAGGCCTCAATTGGTGTGTGCAACAATATTGCCAAATCTAATGCAATAGCGGCTCAAACTCCACTCATCCATACTCGCTGTCTAGAGAGACTGAGTGTGATCATAAATGTGATTTTGGCTAATTGCCTTCTCACTGCTAAGACAATAATTGTATATTGATTTTGGTTAACCACCATATTATGAATACTGCAATCTGTTGGCACCTTTACTGGATGGTAATAGTTTGGATTTCAATTATTTCTTGTTTCCAGGCAGTGACTTTTGGATTTACTCAGACAAGAGTGAAATCTGCTCTATGCCAATGGAAATGGGTCCCTGTAGAGCCAGGCACCTTCGCTATTACTACAATATTACAGCTCAGATGTGTGAGCAATTTGTTTATGGTGGATGCGAGGGGAATGAAAATAACTTTTTATCAAAGGCTAACTGCACAAAGCAATGTGGCAGAACTATGAGTAAGTTTCCACTAAAGTATTTAGTTTTCCTATTTAGTCTTGCATTTGGATACAAAGAAACGGTGACAAATGTGAAATTCCCTGATTAATTGAAATATTTTAAACTGTGTAAGCTGATATCTGAAAGAAGCAGGTAGACAAAAGTGCTGGAGAAACTCAGCAGGTGCGGCAGCATCTACGGAGCTGAGTTTCTCCAGCACTTTTGTCTATCTTTGATTTTCCAGCATCTGCAGTTCTTTCTTAAACAATCTGAAAGAAGCAAATGGGGCTGGATCAGGCTGAGGCTTAGCTGGCAATTTCATAGGGTGTACAGAGGTCACTGGAGGCACCATTGCTGATCATCTTCAATGATTTCCTAACATCTGGAACTAAAGGGTTTGATAATATTTTTACTGGTCCCTTAGCTTAATGCCAACTAAAACTAACAAAGAATATACCACATGGAATACTATAGCACAGAAACAGTCCCTTCAGCACACAATGTCTATGCCAAGACCAATTCTCCCCTGTCTGCACATATTCCATATCCCTCCATTCCCTGTACAGTGGCTTGAAAAGTATTCATACCCCTTGAACTTTTCCACATTTTGTCGCATTACAACCACAAACGTAAATGTATTTTATTGGGATTTTATGTGATAGACCAACACAAAGTGGCACATAATTGTGAAGTGGAAGGAAAATGATATATGGTTTTCAAATTATTTTACAAATTAAAAAACTGAAAAGTGTGGCGTGCAAAAGTATTCAGCCCCTTTACTCTGATACCCCTAAATAAAATCCAGTGCAACCAATTGCCTTCAGAAGTCACCTAATTAGTAAATAGAGTCCACTTGTGTGTAATCTAATCTCAGTATAAATACAGCTGTTCTGTGAAGGCCTCTGAGGTTTGTTAGAGAATATTAGTGAACAAACAACATTATCAAGCCCAAGGAACACACCAGACAGGTCAGGGATAAAGTTGTGGAGAAGTTTAAAGCAGGGTTAGGTTATAAAAAAATATCCCAAGCTTTGAACATCTCACGGAGCACTGTTCAATCCATCATCTGAAAATGGAAAGAGTATGGCGCAACTGCAAACCTACCAAGACATGGCCGTCCACCTAAACTGACAGGCCAGGCAAGGAGAGCATTGATTAGAGAAGTAGCCAAGAGGCCCATGGTAACTCTGGAGGAGCTGCAGAGATCCACAGCTCAGGTGGGAGAATCTGTCCACAGGACAACTATTAGTCGTGCACTCCACAAATCGGGCCTTTATGGAAGAGTGGCAAGAAGAAAGCCATTGTTGAAACAAAGCCATAAGAAGTCCAATTTGCAGTTTGCCACAAGCCATGTGGGGGACACAGCAAACATGTGGAGGTAGGTGCTCTGGTCTGATGAGACCAAAATTGAGGTTTTTGGCCTAAATGCAAAACGCTATGTGTGGCGGAAAACTAACACTGCGCATCACCCTGAACACACCATCCCCACTGTGAAACATGGTGGTGGCAGCATCATGCTGTGGGGATGCTTTTCTTCAGCAGGGTCGGGGAAGCTGGTCAGAGTTGATGGGAAGATGGATGGAGCCAAATACAGGGCAATCTTGCAAGAAAACCTGTTAGAGTCTGCAAAAGACTTGAGACTGGGGTGGAGGTTCACCTTCCAGCAGGACAGCAACCCTAAACATACAGCCAGAGCTACAATGGAATAGTTTAGATCAAAGCATATTCATGTGTTAGAATGGCCCAGTCAAAGTCCAGACCTAAATCCAATTGAGAATCTCTGGCAAGACTTGAAAATTGCTGTTCACAGACGCTGTCCATCCAATCTGACTGAGCTTGAGCTATTTTGCAAAGAAGAATGGGCAAAAAAATCAGTCTCTAGATGTGCAAAGCTGGTAGAGACATACCCCAAAAGACTTGCAGCTGTAATTGCAGCGAAAGGTGGTCTACAAAGTATTGACTCGGGGAGGCTGAATACTTTTGCATGCCACACTTTTCAGTTTTTTTATTTGTAATATTGTATCAATTGTATCATTTTCCTTCCACTGTGTTGTGTTGGTCTATCACATAAAATCCCAATAAAATACATTTACATTTGTGGTTGTAACGTGACAAAATGTGGAAAAGTTCAAGGGGTATGAATACTTTTGCAAGCCACTGTATATCCATGTGCCTACCTAAACATTTCTTAAATGTTATTATGGTATCTGCCTCCACCGCCAACCCAACTCACTACCCTCATCGGTAATTTGATTTGATAAATTAATAATTAATATCAAATTGTTAATTCCATCCTAGGAATGCAGCCCAACCAAAGTCCAATAAAGCTATATCATAACTTCCTTACTTTTCTACTCAATGCCACAATCAATGAAGGCAAGCATACTGTAAGCCTTTTTTACCACTCTATCTACTTATGTTACCATTTTCAGAGAGTTCTGAACTTGGACCCCAAGATCCATCTATTCTACAATACTGTTAAGGTTCTTGCTATTAATTTTATACTCCCCTTATATTCAACCTCCAAAAGTGCGATATCTCACACTTTCCCAGATTAAACTCCATCTGCCATTTGCTTGCCCATTTCGTAGATGATCTATATCCCGCTATATACTTTGACAGCCTTCCTCATAGGCTGTGATCCCAGCAATCTTGGGGTCATCTGCAAACTTACTACCCAATCTACCTACATGTCATTTATGTATATCACAAACAGCAGAGGTCCCAGCACAAATCCCTGTGGAACTCCATTGGGCTCCAGTCAGGACACTGTCATTCCACCACAGCCCTGTCTACTATCAGTAAGCCTGTTCTGAATCCATATGACCAAGTCACTGTTAATTATGTGCATCTTCATCTAATGGACCACCCTATCATGGGGGACTTTATCAAATGCTTTATTAAAATCCATGTATATAAAATCCATTACCCAAACCTCATTGATCACCTTTGTCATCCCCTCAAAGAACCCGATCATGTTACTAAGACACCATCTGCTATGTACAAAGCTATGCTGATTGTCCCTAATTAACTTATATGCCTCCAAATGTGAATAAATCTTTTCCACTAGCTTTCCTACCACTTACGCGGGCATCACCATCCTATAATTGCCTGGATTCTCTCTACTTCCCTTCTTCAATAAAGGATCAACATTAGTTACCCTCCAGTCCTCTGGGACCTTGCATGTGGCACAAGAAGATGTACAGATCATCATCCAGATTCCTGCAATCTCTTCTCTTGCTTCTCTCAAAAATCTGGAATAGATCCCAACAGGCCCTGAGGATTTGTTCACCTTAATGGTCTCCAAGAGCTCCAACATCTCCTCTGTCTCAATCTCAAACTGCCCTAGACTTTAGAATCATCCATTCATTAGAATACGGTTACTGAACTTAATTAAAACATTTCCAAGATCATTTCTTTAAAAATGAGTGCAGTTTGGCAGCAGATATGGAGTTGCATTTAATAGGGGGTAGGAATGATCCTCTGCCACTTTCTTGAGAGAGGTGAGATCATAAGGTACTTTTGGCTGGGGATGAGCTCCGTTGAATCAATCTTAAAAGCGAGTTCGGTATTCGGAAAAACGCAAGGAATCATGGGATTTGTCAAAGGTCATTCGCTATATAGAAAAAGCGAACAAAGCGCTGGTTGTATAAACTGTGTATAAATTCTTATCTTGATTCATAATTTATGTGTAAAAATATATATAATATGAGGAACGTGGGTGCCAGGTAGCAGGAGAGAGGGGGCAGATGCGAGTGGGAGGCAGGGGGAAAGACTGGACTAGCTGTGCTGCTTTGCGCACACAGACCTGCGCCTCATCCGCAGCCAGGATCGAACCCGGGTCCCCAGTGCCACAAGCACTGCCAAACCACCAGTGGACCATCCCCGTTCCCCCCCCCCCTTCGGAGGCGGCCGGATATGTCCTGGGCGACCCTGGAGCGTCAACTCCAGCTCAACTCCGCCTGCACCTTAGCACCCCGTGTGCATCCCCACTGATGACCAGCGCTCGGCCCCCGCCGGCAGCGAGGGGCCAACTGACAGCGACTGGACAAGGCAAGAGGCACAGCTAACGGTCCCCGGCCCGCCCGGGAATGGGCCCCCCCGGGAACCGGAGCCGACCCGGTGCTGCAAGCCCGGGGCCACCCCGGACAGGGACGGGCCACCTGGGAGAGGATGGAACGGCCCATCAGGAACTCAACAGCTCCCGCAACGCTGGAGATCCAGGCCCGACCTCGACCACGGACGAAACGCAGGTCTGCACCCATGCAGCAGCACAGCTACTGAGAATGTTTATAGCTAATGACCTCGGCATAAGCAGTCTGAATACCGAACTCGCTTATTGCAACATCACAACTTTATATACTATAGATAGATAGATAGATAGATAGATAGATAGTAACTCTTCAACATGAAATGCAACATGTATGACGAGAGTATTCCTTTCCTTCATACTACTTATTCTTTCTTTCAGATTTGTGGAACCTATTTTAATTTCAGTGAAATGCCTTTGGACTTTAACATGGCCACAGGCAATACTCCAACTGGATTTCTCATTGATTTCTTCAGAATAGAAACTTCTTCCTCTGTTATTATATAGTAGTTTACCGGGTGTTCATTATGTTATTCCAAGACCAAGTTATTTGTTTAATAATCATATTAAGTTATCTGTCTACAGAAATGAAAATTGTGACTTTTGATTCATACAATACAAATTGTAATTGTTCACAATCAGCATTTCTGACTGGTAAACATATTTTAATCAACTCTTTCTGCTCCAGTTCCTTTTCATATTCCACAATCAAAAGGTTTATATCAGTGTCGCTAGTTATTCTGTCACTGTGGGTTAACTAACCTTTACTTCTGCTTAGCAATGCCTCTTTAGCCAGTCGTTTCATACAATGTATATATGCATGCAAGTCAGAAAATTTGAAGACCTAGTCTGCTGGCAAACTTGGTTTTAACATTTTTGGTTAATCACCACTATAAACCTTCCTTCAGAGATGACCGTAAAAAGTTTTACACACACACGTACGCACGTGTACACGTTTTGGCCACCATCGTGGCCACATTTTACAAACAGCACAACAGCAAAGAATTAAAGTGTAGCATTTCTGAACTTAACTGCGTAAAAGAAACAACACAAATTTGTACTATAACGGCTGACTGCTTGGCCATTCAAAAAGAAGAGCTATTACAATTTGTCGACAGCAAAGGAACTACAAATTGTAAGGGAATCCCTGACTACAGGGAAATGACAGAGCTCATGGAGGATCACCTTTATAGACAATAGTGCCAGGAATCACCGGGGAGACGTCTATTGTGTACAGCAACATGGTTGACGTGGCAGATGTCATGCACAATTGTAGGGCGGGAAAGTATGACCACCACCCCTTCTCTCCCCCCCCCCCCCCCATTATTCTACTGGCCAATGTACAGTCTCTAGAGTATAGAATTGATGATTTAAGGACACGACTGCTTTATCAAAGAGAGATGAAGGGATGCAATGTGCCCTGTTTTGGTAGAGACATGGCTCACCATAAGCTCCCCAGACCCGGCCTCATATGGAAATGTGTGGAGGAGTGTATTCCCACCAAAAACATCCAGGTGTTCCCCAACCAGAAGCCTTAGATGAACCAAGAGGTTGGCAACCTTCTGAGGACCAGATCTCGGACATTCAAGACTGGAGTTGCAGATTCATATAAGAAGTCCAGACATGACCTGATAATGCTGTCATAGAGGTTAAAAGAGACTTTTGCTTGAAACTGGATAATGAGATGGACATTCAACAGCAGTGGCAGGGCTTGCACTTCCCACAAGGTGAAACCAAGGGGCAGCTCAAGTGACAGTAAAGCATCACTCCCAAAAGAGCTCAATGCACACTTCAATAGGGAGAACACCAGTGTGCCTTCCCATGCTCCCATTGCCCCCAATAGTGTAGCAATCACAGTCACCGTGGCCAATGTCAGAAGATCCTTTAGGAGGGTGAACCCTTTGGAAAGAGTCTGGACCAGATGGTATACCTGGTTGTGTTCTCAAAACCTGTGTGAATCAATGAGCTAGAGTTTATGCAAACATCTTCTACATTTCATTACTGAAATCTGAGGCTCCCACCTGTTTTAAAAGGGCATCAATAAAACCCAAGGAAGAGTAAGGTGACATGCCTCAATGACCTAACATCTGTGGTGGCGGCGTGCTTTGAGAGGTTGGTTATGGTGTATATCAACTCTTACCTGAGCAAGAACTTGGACACATTACACATTGATGCACTCATAAAGAAAGTCCATCAACGTTTCTACTTCCATAGAAGATTGAGATTATTTGGTATGTCGACGAATACTCTCTTGAACTTCTACGGGTGTATGGAAGAGAGCATTTTGACAGCATGAATGTCCAGGAACAAAAGAGATTACAAAAAGTGGTGAGCACTGCCCAGTCTATCATGGGTATTGAACTTCCCACCATGGAAGGGATCTGTATAGGAGTTTTAGAAGGGGATTAATTTTAGCCGGCTTGCACATTCCAAACCAGTGTTTGATAGAGTATTTTTAGGAATGGGAATTGTAATTTTGTTCTTATTCATCTCACACAAAAACATACCACAACCATCACTTGAGTTTCCCTCATTGAGCAAAGATTGAATTTTGCATTTATCTAATCTCTGTGGCTTGGTTTACATGGCACTGTGAAATTACCTCACCAATTCTGAAGAACTGTAGAATGTATTACACCAAAAGTAATTAATTATTATTTTAGAGGTGGACAAAGAAAATTAATTTCAGAGATCCAGGTTTTTGTTAGTTGAAAAGCTGAATGATTTCACACTATTCTCTGTTATACTATGGTTAAATACATCTTAAGAAGATGGTAGGCACCACGTATTGAGATTAATACAATCAGCATGATTTACATTTTTGTGTGCATACAAGCAACTGGTTAGCTTTTATGATGATGGTAGTAATAAGCATTTTCACTTTATCATGAATTAATCCATTGTACATAAATCAAGTGCAAAATCGTAAGTTTGGGCTGAAATGGATCCAGACCTGTGGAATTACAGATGATCACTCCTGCCTTTAATTCAATCCAAACACATATGTATGTATTAGATACTTAGGTACCACATCACTGTACTAACAAAAATTAAAAAAAAAATTCAATCTAAACAGAAATCTTTGTTAGTTTATTCAGCTTAAGAGTTAAGCATTTTTTCTTTAAATATCTGCACCCTAAACAAATACTGTAGAATCATTTAAATTAGAACACAGCAGAGCTACAATGGCAACTAACATGGAATGGATTGCAGAGTTCAGCCTTGCCTTATGTCCTGAAATTATTTGATGAATCAAAAAGATTTAAAATGTTCCTGTTGCAAGTTTTATAATTATTAATTTGATTAGAATCAATCAAACTGATCATATCTGCTAACAATTCAGACTGACTTTTACAGTATATCCTGAAAGTTAGCGCAAGGCAAGATTTAATATTTCATCCTTAAACCTGGCTCCAGTCCCTTATCTTCTCCCATAACCACATCATTATGCCAATGTATTCATCCCAGTGTAGTTATCATGTTAGTACTTCATTATCTGACAGTGTTTCAGGTGCTCAACCGGTTTTGTTAATGTCATTCACTCTGTATTTCGAGATTTGCATGGAAGTTAAAATATCTTTAATACATAGACTGTGGCCGTGCTTGGTTGGCTGCTCTCAAGTGGTATTTCTAAGTAGCTTTTTGACTCGAGTAGATGATCTCTCCATAGGTGGTTGCTCACCACTGCTAAATCCAATGTAATAGTGGCCCACACTCACTGTCTGGAGAGATTGGGTGTGATCATAAATGTGATTTTGGCTGATTGCCCTCTTACAGTGCAAAAGTGGTACTTGTGAATTGATTTGCACAGTCTTAGGTTTACCACATTTTGAATACTCCAGTCTGTTGGTACATGTACTGGACAGTAATAATTACGATTCCAATTGTTTCTTGATACCAGGCACCAGTATTTGGATTTACTTAGTCGATATGTCATAATATAAATCACATGCGACAATTTGTGTTTTTCTAGACAAGAGAAATGTCTGCTCTCAGCCAGTGGCTGAGGGGCTATGTTATCACAATATCCTTCGCTATTACTTCAATGTTAGATCACAGGAGTGTGAGAAGTTTATTTTTGGTGGCTGCGTGGGAAATGAAAATAATTTTTTATCAAAGACAGACTGCCTATGGTACTGTGGAAGAACTATGGGTAAGGGTCAACTCGAGGGTCAACTTCGCTCAGTCCGCCAAGGCCTTTGCGATCTCCCGGTTACTAACCACTTCGACTGGCCCTCCCATTTCCACGCTGACCTTTCTGCCCTGGGCCTCCTTCACTGCCAGAGTGAGGCCCAACGCAAATTGGAGGAACAGCACCTCATATTTCGATTGGGCAGCTTACAACCAAGCAGTATGTATATTGATTTCTCTAACTTCAAGTAATCCTTGCTTTCCCCCTCTCTCCGTTCCTCCCCACCCTAGTTCTCTAACTAGTTTCACTGTCCTCCTGGTTAATTTTACTGTTTGTATGCCTCGTAGTCAACTTCCCCTCATCCAACAATGAACCATTGTACATTTACTTGATCAATGTCTGCTTTGATCCTTCATTTTCACACCTTACATGCTCTTTGTACCCTTCCATATCTCTAGTTTCCCTCTCATCTGACTCTCACTCTGAAGAAAGGTCTCAACCGATAACACCACCCATTCCTTCTCTCCAGGGATGTTGTCTGAACCGCTGGGTTACTCCAGTATTTTGTGTTTATCTTCAAGGATTTATTTGTCTGATTTAGTCATGCAATTTTTCCAAGAAAGCATTTGGATTTGGATAAAAAGAAAAGATGACAAATGTCAAACTCCCTGATCAATTGAAATATTTTAAAACAGTAACTGAAAAGCTGATATTTGAATGAAACAACTGATATAGTTGGATTAGGCTGAGGCCCAGCCAGCAATTCCATTGGGGGACACAGAACGCACTGGCAACACCATTGCACATCCTTCAGTGATTCCTTAATGTCCTGATCTGATAAATTTGCCAAGAAACCAGTTAGATAGAAAGAAAATGTGCAAATGTAAAATTCACTGATTAATAGTAAGATTAAATGAGAACTTACCTGTTCGAAGTTTGATCTTTATTTTATGAGGAGTTACGATGAGGGATTACGTGAAGAAGCCCCGCCTGGCGCTGGATCGGCATACTTCAAAGCAGCGGCATGAAAAACACAGAACCAATAGCCGGAGTAAGATAGTAAGGCTCAACATAAACTAGAACTACCAGATGATCATTTAAATTATGAGGGTTGGGAGCGGAGGGCACGTAATCCCTCAACGTAACTCCTCATAAAATAAAGATCAAACTTCGAACAGGTAAGTTCTCATTTAATCTTACTATTTTACTTCGGAGTCACGTGAGTGACTACGTGAAGATTTTAAAGCTCTGTGTTTTTTATGTTGTAGATTCATTCCATACGACACTCTGTTTAGTCAAAACAGTAGTGAGTAAATAGTATTTTAAAACATTGTTACAATTTATGTAATAAGTCCTTTAATCATAAAAAAGAACATTTTTTTAATAATAACCCCTCTATCGTAGGGGAAAATTACAAAAGAAAAAATGATAATGATGTCAATAGTAACATAAATCGATAATATAAATCGATAATATAAAACAAAGCAAGCATTTAAAGAGAACCCAGTACTGCGTGTCCAAATCCTGGCACCGTGCCAACAGGTTTATCGTAGAACTTTGAAAACATTTCTTCTCTACACCACCCCGCGGCCTCTAAAATTTGATCGAGTGGTACATCCTGTACCTTCGCCGCAGACGTAGCTGCCGCCTTATGGAGTGAGATTTAAACACATCAGTGTCTATTCCTGCTCGATCCAAAACCTGTTTTAACCATCTAGAAATGGTTTGAACTGAAACTTTTGTATGTGGTTTTTTTGTGCGTTATCAATAACGCTTTCTCAGAACCTCTGAGATTTTTGGTTACTTCAATGTATTGAGTTAAATGCTTAACTACACACAATGTTTCATCGATAGGATATGCTTTAAACATTACCTTAGCTCCAGTTCTCCCTGGTCTGCTTTGTTTGATCAGGTCATAAACATGAAACACAATGTTATCTGCAGTCACATGCATGCAATCCAACCGTAACAATTGCAAAGTTTGTACTCTTTGAGCTGATACCAATGCCATTAACATTGCTACCTTGAATGTTAACTTCTGCAAAGACATTGAAGAATTGGAGTCCATTGCTTAAATAAAGTGAGAATAATGCTAACATCCCAAATTTCTGTATATCTGGGCTTGGGAGGATTTTTATTAAAAATTCCTTTCATGAATCGGGATACTAATGGGTGAGACCCAACTGAATCCCGATCAGAAATTTGTCCTAAGTAGGACGACAATGCACTACGAGCACAATTAATGGCACTATAACTCAAATGCTCATCAAAATGTAACCCAGCAAGGAACTCCAATACATTTGAAATGTTTGCAGTATGATAAGATATCTTTGACTGTGTACAAAAAGCTTCCCATTTCCTGATATGCAACATATATTGTTTTTTAGTGCTATTCCTCCAAGCTGCATCTATAACATCCACGGTCCTGTCCGACAGTTCAAACTCTTGCAATGGTCTGGTCAGAACCTGCAGATTAACACATTCATATGATCATGCAATGGATGAATTTCTTTTGTTACTGGTTGTGTCAACAGATTGTCGCAGCTGGGAATCGTCATACATGGTTCAATAATCATTTTTAGCATCAATGGCAACCATGACTGCATAGGCCAATTTGGCACCACCAAAATGCCTTTGGCAGCGTCTTGCACTATTTTCTTGAGACATTGCCCAATCAGACAGAATGGGGGAAAAGCATAAAAGAACGTATTCCCCCAGTGTAGCGAGAAAGCATTCACCGCTACTGCTCCTGGATCGTGTTCCCAAGACATGTATTTGGGCAATTGGTGATTCAATCTAGATGCAAACAGATCAATGTCCGGCACTCCATACTGACTGACTATATTTTTGAAAATTTGTGGATTTAACATCCATTCTGTATTGTCTTTAAATATTCATGATATTTTGCCTGCCACAACATTGTCTCTCCCTGGGAGATAAATAGCTGAAAACCAAATATTTTTACCAATACACCAATGCCACATCTGGTTTACCAGATGATCACATGATATTGATCTTACACCACCCATGTGCTTGATATATGCCACAGCTGTGGTATTGTCTATTTGTATTTGGACATGCAAATCCTTTAAAGTAGAACAATAAGCTTTTAATCCATAAAATGCTCCCAGTAGCTCCAAATAATTTATACCATATGTTTGGAGCAATAAATCCTCTTGGACAGTCCATCTGCCCCCACAGCTGGTCTCATTATCCGTAGCCCCCCCATCCGAGAGAACTTGCGTCAGTTTGCAAAAACACTACTGGCTGCTGAACTAAAATGTTCTTAGCAGCTTGTGGAACATTCTCAATCCACCAATGCAATTCTGATAAGGCTTCCTTTGGCAATTGCATAGGCCTATCTAAATGGCCTGCTTGCTGAATAAGCACTTGAGTTTTTGCCCTTTGAAGATTTTGGTAATGTAGTGGACCAAATTCTACTGCTGGAAATGCTGCTACCAACTTCCCAATAACCTTAGCAACTTCTCGGATGGAGGGATAAGGTTTGTTAATCAGGCTCTGACACACATTTGTCAAATCAATCACCTTATCCATTGGTAAAGTTACCAACATGGTAACTGAATTAATCACAAACCCCAGATATTCAATGGTTTGGGATGGCTGTAACTAAGATTTTGTTGGATGAATCAGCAACCCCAGCTTTTCAAACAAGCTTGTAGTTGCTGAGACTGATTTTTCAGCTGACTCCTGATTAGCATTGACAATTAAAATGTCATCTAGATAAGCCATAATGATGTGTTTTTGTGCCCTTAGCAGTGAAAGTGCTGGCTTCAACAATTTAGTGAACAATCTAGGTGCTGAGCTTAATCCATTAGGTAATGCTTTGTATTGCCACAGCTGTCCCATCCATTTAAACTTTAAATACCTGCGAAAGCGATGATGAATTGGAACTGAATAATATGCATCCTTCAAATCTATTGTAGCCATATAACAACCTGTTGATACCAGCTGCATTGCAGTGTTGAATGTGTCCATTTTAAAATGTTTATACTGGACAAATGTATTCAATTGTGTGAGATCTAAAATGATTCTACAACCCCCATCTTTCTTTGGTCTGGGGAAAATATTTGACACAAATTGTTGTGGATCCTCTCCTGTTTTCTCAATAACTCCTTTCTCACACAAATTCTTAACCTCTTTGTCAATTTGATTTTTTTTCAAGAACAGAAAACATCAAAGTATGATTAGGCTTATTCTGTCCCAGTGGATCCATACCTTCTACAAAATCAATGGTAGATCCTAAAACAGTATCTAATACAACACGATCAGATGTTATACTGTCCCATTCATTATAAAACATTCGGAGTCTACCACCAATCTGAGGTTCATCCAAACATTCTTCTTTAATAGGATAAATTTTTTTATACCTCTCCAACCAGACGAAGTGATCTCCTTCTCCCAATAAATGGGTGTACATTCGGCTGTGCTGGCTGGTAATTCTTCCTTATCATACTCCTGCCTCGGCTTGTTCCAGCTCCAAAATCAAATCCCCTTCTCATTTGACCAGCCCTTCTCTGGCCAAAATGGCCTTCATAAGGCCAATAGTTTTTGCCTCTTCATCAATTTCTTTAATTGTTTAGACAGATTTTCTCCAAACAAATAACCAGGAGCTTGAACATTGCTTGACCTGCACAACCCTGCAAATCTTGGATGTAAAAGAGGCCGAATGGCAATCTTCCTCATACAATTTATCTCAAAAAATTAGTTGCAGAATAAAGCCAACATATGCTTCTGAACTTTGGTCATTCCACAACCTTCCACTTGTCTTCCAAAGGCAGTGATGCCAGCCGAAATCAGCTTGAGGATTCTTTGAAATCGAATCTCCTGCGCCCGCATCATTGATGACATTGGCGCCCAAATAGCCGGATTCACCATAGGCACCTTCAGTGAGGTACAATTAATAGGTGTTTTGTACAATTCTGCTGTCTCAACCATAGCAGCTTCTTGAAGCGGGTGAGAGACCATATAATTAATATTGGCCGCCAGGTTTTCTTCCATGGCCTCACTGCCTCCTCCAGGTATAGCAAAACTTTGTGCCACATCAGGCACACCTGGATCAACATATTTGTATTGTGGTGGGTACTCCTGACCGCAATCACCACTTTCAGGGTCTGTCTCATACAGCCCTGGTGCTCCTGAAACTTGTTCAAAGGAGACTTCCTCCAGCCCAATCCCGGGCACTGGAGTTTCAAATTCCCAATTCAAGCTGGCACCATATTCATGATATGGAACCCCCTCAGGGGCTGCCTGGGAATATTCTGGGTTCTTAGACCCTTGGTTGATTATAGTTTGGAGTGTTTTCCCCATTTGATCCATTCTGAGCCATAAGGCTTTTCTTTCTGGACCTAATGAATCAGATTCATCAGAAACCTCAGGCCTTTCAGCTTTTCTTTTATATTTTTTAGGCACTGGGTTATCCTCCAAAGTTTCTGTTTGTGGAGCAACCAAAGGCTCACTAATGGGTATTTCAACGGCCACCGGTATCGGAACCGGCTCCGCAATAATCTCTTGTCCCGACTGTTCTGCACTCCGGGACGCACGTTTTACCCGCGATTTCTTAACTTTCTCCATTTTCTTTTTAACTCCTCCTGGTTTATCCACCAGCCTACGGAGTTTTGAGAACGCCCTAGAAGCAAAAATTTCACTTACCTGCGGTCCGTTTCCTTACCGCTGTGTGGAGCTGCGCTCTGCAGCTCTTTCCTCTACCGACAGCAACTCACGTGACTCAGAAGTAAAATTGAAAGGTTTTATAGCAGTGAATGGATAGATGTCACCACAGGCTCATTGCTAGATAAACCATCCTGCAGAGATGATCCGAAAAGGTTTTAAAACAAAGACTACCCACGCACACACACATGAACGCGCGCACACATACACGGGCAACCCAACTTTGTCACTTAAGCGCAACCTTGTTACACAGAACATGGTATATGGAATGAGCTGCCAGAGGAGGTAGTTGAGGCAGGTACTCTAACAGCATTTAAAAGACACTTGGACTGATACATGGATAGAAAAGGTTTGCAGGGATTTGTACTAAATTCAGGAAAATGGGACTAGCTTAGATGAGGCATCTTTGTTGAGGTGGACAATTTGAGCTGAAGGGCCTGTTTCCATGCTGTAGGGCAATATGACCCCATGACACACACACATACATACATGCTTCAGTGGGATGAAGAAGTAAAAGCATGTTTCCTACTACACTGATTAAGAACAGCTGCCACCTTCTGTGTTTTTGAAAAATGTAAGAACATTAGAGCAGGAGTAGGCCACCAGGCCCCTCCATCCTGCCCCACCACTCAATATTTTCACGGCCAATCTACACAGGCCTCAACTCTTCTGTGCCTGTTCCTGAAAACCCTCAATTCCTTACAGAAATACTTTTACTAGTCAGTAAAAACTTGGATTTCAATTGGGTTATTGTTCGTGAGTGTCAAGATTACTGTTTGCTCCCTTATCGTGCAGTTTTAACGATGTTACAAACCACAATCTATATTTTTCCAGGGAAGAAAACTGAATGTTCACTACCACATGTTCAAGGACTTTGTAGAGGCAGATTCCCTCGCTATTACTACGACACAAAACGTATGAAGTGTATCAGTTTTAACTATGGTGGTTGCAAAGGCAATAAAAATAACTTCAAATCAGAGAAAGAATGTACATTGCATTGCCAATAATCTAAAAGTAAGTAGTAACCATTGCTCTTTCTTATGTGGTATTGCCCACAGGGTGTGTTTGTACAGGGGAAAGGAAACTAATGAGGAAGGGAGGGAGTTCCTGCTTGTCCGTACAGTTTTATAGCGAGTGTGAGCAGCCAACATCCAGATAATTACTATTACAATTACATTTATTGAGCAAAAACAAAGTTAGAAATGAAGAATGCAGGCAGCAGCAGTGGGAGAAAATGTGAGGGGTAGGGGTGAGCCAAAGCCCGGTGATACATGATGAGAGGGGAAGAATTTATTGGCAAATGGGTGAAAATATGGACAAAGGCAAGAGGTGAAATGGAGCAAAGGGCTGTCAGATACGGAAGAGGGTGGAGTGAAATGTAAAGCTGGAGGGAGGAAGGCGATGAGGGAGAAGGAAGAAAGGGTATTAAAGGGGAAAGGGAGTCAGGGATGGGAGGGGTAGGAGATGAGCGGAAGGAGGACGAGAAAGGGTGATGGAGTGGGAAGCGTAAGGTGTGCAGACCATCTGGAGATGGCGGGGGAATGACAAGTGAATTCGGAGCAGGTGGGGAGGGGGGATAATTAAATCAGAGAAATCAATGGTCATCCTGTAGGCTACCCAAGCAAAATCTGAGGTACTGTTCTTCCAGTTTGTGTGTGGCCTCACTCTGGCAGTGGTGAAGGTTGCGGATAGAAAGAAATGTACAGAAATGGAGGAGGAGTTAAAATGATTAACAACTGTGAACTGCTGCAGTCCTTGGCGGTCAGGGCGCAAATGTTCAGTGCAACAGTCACCTAGTCTGGTCTCGCCAATGTAGAGGAGGTTACCTCGGGAGCACTAAATGTCATTGACAAGATTGGAAGAGATGCAAGTGAATCTCTGTCTCAGCTGGAAGGACTGTCAGTGTCCCTGGATGAATGTGAAAGAGGAGTAGGGACATGAATTACACCTCGTGCAGTCGCTGGGGGAAATGTTGGGTGGGGAGGGATGGTGGGAGATCAAAGAGATACATAGAGTGGTTTTGGAGAAACAAGGATGGGGATGAGAAGATGTTTACCCTACTATTTCCTTTCCCCCCGTCCTCTTCCATCTATATCCCACCATGCGTCTTTACATTTCACCCCCCCCTCCCCTGTTCCTTCCTTATCCAACACCCTTTTTTCTCAATTTCACCTCCAACCTTTGTCACTCTCTCTACCGTCTGCTAGTCCCCCACCTCTACAGTACCAACAAACACTTGCCAGAATTTTCTCCCTCTTACCACTCTTTGCCAGCTTTCTTCCCCCCCCCCCCCTCCCTCCTCCCCCTGTGCACTCTATCAATCTGAAGAAGGGTCTTGACTCAAAATATCATCTTGTCCATTTCCCTCCACAGATGCTGGTTGACCTGCTGAGTTCCATCAACTTGTTTTTTTTCCTTAAGATCCCAGCAACTATAAGTCCCGCGCTACTGTTGATTCTTGGTATTCCTCCCGCTTGGAGTTCATAATCACCTATTGTTCTACCCTGTGACCCATTATAGCGATCTCCCGATCCCTCCACGATCCTGGACCACACACAATTCAAGATTGCAACCCAGCTCAGATGTTCAACAATTCCCCAATTGCCGACAGCAACCAACACATCCCGGCTTCTAGTTTAGTTTAGTGATACAGCGTGGAAACAGGCCCTTCATAACACTGAGTCTATGCCGATCACCCATAGACTAACACTATCGTTCGCACTTGGGGGCAATTTACAGAAGCCAATTAACCTACAACTGTGCTTTACCAGAGTGCTGGCACAGACAACTGTGCAGGACTCCTACAGAAGTGTTTTTCCCTTATACCATACCATTGCTGACTCTTGCTATAATGCTGGCCATTGCTGAGGTCTGATTCAAAGCCATGTCTACAAATACAACGGTTTTCTTTCTTGATTGTGTTCATTTCTACCCCACAAATCATTCAACAGTCCATTGCTACGTCAAGGATAATTGGCTTGATGCCGTTAAATGTTGTCAGATATCATCTCTCTTTTTTAGTGCAGCTCATTTGTATAATTTTATACTTGAGTGCATATAGTTATTCATTATTTTCCCTCAGGTCAGTAGAGGCCATGGTCCTTTTTGAGTGCTTATCGGTGACAATGCTTTGATCTAGGGCAGACAGGACTTTGGTTGATCTCTGTAAGGCCTGTGGCTGCAAACATGTACATTCAGCTCATTTACAGAAAAGAAATAAACATCCATTGTGATGACATTTGGTTTGCTTCTTTTATGTATGCTAATATATAGCAAGTGAGGTAGAACTTCAGCAAGAGAAAAAAAAATTCAAGCAAGAGAAACAATCACACACTTTAAAAAAACAATAGGGAAAATAAATTGTGTCGGACTTTAGGCTCAACTGCAGCATATGACTGTCATACTCAGAGGCAAGGAATATTGTGAGATTCTGTGAACTTATTGTATAGAACATAGAACAGTACAGAGCAGGAACAAGCCTTTCAGCGCAGAGTGCTGTGGAGAACATGATGCCAAGACCAAATCTCCTCTGCCTGCACTTGATCTATATCCCTCCATTCCTTGCATATCCACATGTCTAAAAAGTATATAAAAATCTTAAGGGATTAGACAGGCTAGACAGGCAGGAACAATGTTCCCCATGTTGGGGGAACCCAGAACCAGGGGTCACAGTTTAAGAATAAGGGGTATCTCGTGGCGCAGCGATAGAGTTGCTGCCTTACATCAAAATGCAGCACTGGAGACCTGGGTTTGATCCCGAGTATGGCCGCTGTCTGTACGGAGTTTGTATGTTTTCCCCGTGACCTGTATGGGTTTTCTCCGAGACCTTTGGTTTCCTCTCACATTCCAAAGACATACAGGTTTGTAAGTTAATTGGCTTGAAAAAATGTAAAAATTGTCCAGTATAAAATTGTCCAATTTCTAGTATAGTCCCTGGTGGACTCTTCGGAAGGTACAAAATAGGCCATTTAGAACTGAGATGAGGAAAAACTTTTTCGCCCCAAGAGTTGTGAATCTGTGGAATTCTTTGCCACAGAAGGCACTGGAGGTTCAATTCACAGGATGTTTTCAAGAGAGAGTTAGATATAGTTCTTAGGGTTAACATAATCAAAGGATATGTGGAAAAGCAGAAATGGGGTACTGATTTTGGATAATCAGATCATGTTGAATGGCGGTGCTGGCTCGAAGGGCAGAATGGCCTACTCCTGAACCGATTTCTATGTTTCTATCCAAAAGTCTCTTAAATGCTGCTATCATATCTCGCTTAATCATCGGTCCCCTGCAGCGTGTTCCAGGCACTTACCACTCTCTATGTAAAAGACTTGCTCCATACATCTCCTTTAAAATTTGCCCCTCTCACCTTAAAGCTATGCCCTCAAGTATTTGATATTTTCTATTTGGGGAAAAAGGTTCTGCCTATCAACCATATCTGTGCCTCTCATCATTTTATATACTTCCATAAGGTCTTACAGTAACCTCTGGAATTCCAGCGAAAACAATCCCAGTCTGTTTGTACTCTCCCTGGAGCTAATACCCAGTAATCCACGCATCATTCTGGTAAACCTCCTCTGCACCCTTTCCAAAGCCTCAAGTCCCTGTTAAACCGATGTATCTTGTTTTGGATCAGCCTACAATGAGGTTTTTATCAAATGTCTTACCAAAATCCATGTGGACAACATCCTCCACCCTACCCTAATTGATTATCTTCATCATCTCCTCAAAAAATTTGATCAAGTTATTAAGACACAACCTGCCATGCACAAAGCCAAGCCGACTGTCCCAAATTAACCCATTATCTCCAAAATGGGAGTAAATCCTATTCCAAAGGATCCTCTCCAATAGCTTCCCTGCCACTGATGTGAGGCTCACCAATCCCTAATTCTCCACACGCTCCCTATCTCCCATTTTAAGCAAAGGAACAACATTAACAACTATCCCGCCATCCAGGACCTTGCCTGTGGCTAGAGAAGATGCAAAGATCTTCATCAAGGATTCCACAATCTACTTTCTTGCTTCTCTCAATAACTTGACATAGATTCCATCAGGAGGTCCTGGGGCTTTATCCAGCTTAATGCACTTCAAGAGCCCAACAACCTCCTCCTTCTTAATCTGCAACAGCCCTTACATATTAGTATTCTCCACACTGAACTCACTAACCTCCAAGCCCTCCAACCTGGTGAAAATGCAAAGAAAATGCATCTCGCCTACACCCACAGACTCTAAGCACAAATCTCCTCCTTTATTTTTGAGTGGTCATAACTTTCCCTCGATACCATTTTGTTTTTTAATGTAGATGCTACAAACAACATCAATGATGGTAATAAGCGGAGTCTTTACATACAGTTTAACCAGAGTGGAACCTGGAACAATCATGATTCAAATTATCTATGGAAGTGGTTTATTTGTTTAAAAACAAAATCACAAAATTAATCCAAATCAAGTAATTCATAGTTAAGAGAAAACTACCAAACAACAATGTCTGAGTTTGCAGCCAAATTGAGACAACGTGCACTGGAGACAAGTAGTAAAACACTGTTCCAGAGAAAGCAAGCATTATATATTTATTTTTAGAAAGGATGTTACTGCTGTGAAGGGAAACAGATGCAGCCTGAATTTTGGTTCAGCCAAGGAATGTGACAGATATGTGGTTTAAAAGACTACGTTGCAACAACATGGCCCCAGCGAGTCGGTGCCAACCACCAAACACGCCTTCACACTTGTTCTACGTGGTGGTGGGGGGGGGGGGGGGGTGGGAGAAGAACAAAGAGGGACCCGGGAGTGGGTGTGGGGGGGATGGAAGTCGCTGAGCGCAGAAAACAAAGAGTGATCATCGGGACTGTAATGAGTCAGCGCCAGATACGTGGTGAATATTTGCGTACTTGTGTATTGTAAACAAAGAAAACATTTCACCGTACCTCGATACACGTGGCAATAAAGTATCATTGACATGTAAACGTGTAAACTTAACACAGACAGCACCTGAGGTCAGAATCAAACCTGGGTGTCCGTCGCTGTGAGACACAGGCTCTACCAGCTGTATCACTGGGCAACCCACAATAGTGTCGTTTCTATGATCTTAGACTTGCTGCCTAGCACAGCAGCACATAAACCGATTTTTTATTGTTTGATCCGCTTTATGTTTTCCTTTATCAGATGAAGTAGTTGTGGGAGGTACAACATTTAAAATAAATCTGGATACGTTTATGCATCAGAAAGCTTTAAAGAGATATCGCCAAACAATAGACAATAGACAATAGGTGCAGGAGTAGGCCATTTGGCCCTTCGAGCCAGCACCGCCATTCAATGTGATCATGGCTGATCATCCCCAATCAGTACCCCGTTCCTGCCTTCTCCCCATATCTCCTGACTCTGTTATTTTTAAGAGCCCTATCTAGCTCTGTCTTGAAAGCAGGTTCTATACCTGCCTCCACTGCCCTCTGAGGCAGAGAATTCCACAGACTCACCACTCTCTGTGAGAAAAAGTGTTTCCTCATCTCCGTTCTAAATGGCTTATTCCTTATTCTTAAACTGTAGCCCCTGGTTCTGGACTCCCCCAACATAGGGAACATGTTTCCTGCCTCTAGCGTGTCCAAGCCCTTAACAATCTTATATGTTTCAATGAGATCCCCTCTCATCCTTCTAAACTCCAGATTGTACAAGCCCAGCTGCTCCATTCTCTCAGCATATGACAGTCCCGCCATCCCAGGAATTAACCTTGTAAACCTACGCTGCACTCCCTCAATAGCAAGAATGTCCTTCCTCAAATTAGGGGACCAAAACTGCACACAATACCCCAGGTCAAACACAGTCAAATGGGACTAATTTAGATGGGGCATCTTTGTGGCATGGATGAGTTGGGCCAAAAGGCCTGTTTCTAAGCTGTAACAATCTATAACATGTTGAAATAAGCATAAAATTGACAAACAAAATCAAAGTAAGAAAATAAATACAGCAAAACAGAGGTAATGTCAGCAGTAGTCCAACTCAATGAGGGTCCACACTGGACCTTATGTTTGGAAGCAAGTCTGGCCAGATGACTGGTGGTTTAGAGGAAGAGCATCTTTAGGATGGTGATCACAACGCCATAAGTTTTAAGGGTACACAAAAGGCTGGAGAAACTCAGTGGGTGCAACAGCATCTAAGGAGCGAAGGAGATAGGCGACGTTTCGGGTCGAGACCCTTCTTCAAACCGTCTGAAGAAGGGTTTCGGCCCGAAACGTCGCCTATCTCCTTCGCTCCTTAGATGCTGCTGCACCCGCTGAGTTTCTCCAGCCTTTTGTGTACCATCGATTCTCCAGCATCTGCAGTTCCTTCTTTAACTCCATAAGTTTTAAGATTTTTTGAATGGGCATAAAGCTGGTCCTAGTGGGAAGATACAAAATTGGCGTAAAGCAGATTACAATGTTATTAGGAGGCAGAAGATAGGGAGAGTAAACTGGAAGCAGTTGTTATTGGGGAAGACGGCAGCTGATCTGTGGGAGTCATTTAAAGGACAGCTGATCAAAGATCAGGACGGGCATGTTCCAGTAAGTGAAAAGGATGGAAAGGTAAGGGAACCTTAACTGACCAAAGAAATTGTAAATTTAGTCAAAAATAAAAAGGGTATGCAAGGCAGGGTTTTTAAGAAATACTAGACCAAGTCACTACCCTTTGGCCCGCTCCCCCAACACAATATTCCAACAAATTGCACATGAGTGGCTGCTGTGTTCAAAATTGAGCCGTTGTCAGCTGAAATTAAGTTAAAGTCAATAAAGTGAATAGAGGACCCTTGGACACGTTTGTCAAGTAGGAAACTTACCCGTGGAGCTGTTGGGTCCCCGTTGTGAGACCAAAAAGTATACGTGAAAAAAAAAATATATATATACAAACAAACAAGATGAGAGTTTTAGAAATACACCAGATTAAGTGGGACCCAATGGATCCCTGTCACATGAGAGCCCTAGTGCCACAATGCAACCCGTTCCCCAACACAATATTCCACTACTCACCTGTTCCCCCAACGCAATATTCCACCACTCACCCATAACACTTAACTGCGCATGTGCGGCTCATTTCCCCTCATCTATCAGCACTCCCACCCTCTCCTCTTCATCCTCCCTCTTCTTTCCCCTCCCCCTCTCCCTCTCCACTCTACCAAGCTCTCCCTCACCTCTCCCTCCCTCTCCTTTCTCCTACCCTCAGTTACTCCCTCCATAACTCCACTGCCCACCCTACCCCCCTACTATCCCTCTATCCCCAACCCCTCAGCTCCCCTTATCCCCCTCTCTATCCCAACTGACCTCCCCCACTGCCCTCCTCTCCCTCTATTCCCCACTCCCTACCTTGCTCACTCCCCCTCCTCCCTCTATTCCCCCTCCTCCCCTGCTCTCCTTCCTCACCTCCCCTACTTTCCCCCCTCTCCCTCCCTCCCCCTCCTCTCCCTCAATCCCCCCACTCACCTCACCTCCCCAGTTCTGCAGATCCGGAGGACAGGCAAGATCCTGGGGAGGTGAAGTGGGGGGATGGAGGGAGGGAGGGAGGGAGAGGGGGAGGTGAGGAGGGAGAGTGTTGGGATAGAGGGAGAGGAGTGGGGGTGATAGGGAGTGGGGAATAGATAGACTGTCCCCACCCCTCTCCCTCCCCATCAACCTCCACACTCTTCCCCCTCTCTCCCCTACCCCATCTCCCTCCTGCCCCACTCCTCCCCTCATTCTGAGTCAGCATGGATTTATGAAGGGGAAATCATGCTTGACTAATCTTCTGGAATTTTTTGAAGATGTAACTAGGAAAATGGACAAGGGAAAGCCAGTGGATGTAGTGTATCTGGACTTTCAGAAAGCCTTTGATAAGGTCCCACAAAGGAGTTTCGTGGGCAAAATTAGGGCACATGGTATTGGGGGTAGAGTGCTGACATGGATAGAGAAGTGGTTGGCAGACAGGAAATAAAGAGTAGGGATTAACGGGTCCCTTTCAGAATGGCAGGCAGTGACTAGTGGGGTACTGCAAGGCTCGGTGCTGGGACTGCAGCTATTTACAATATCAATCAATGATTTGGATGAAGGGATTCAAAGTAACATTAGCAAATTTGCAGATGACACAAAGCTGGGTGGCTGTGTGAACTGTGAGGAGGATGCTATGAGAATGCAGGGTGACTTGGACAGGTTGGGGGAGTGGGCAGATGCGTGGCAGATTAAGTTTAATGCGGATAAATGTGAGGTTATTCACTTTGGTAGCAAAAACAGGAAGGCGGATTACTATCTAATGGCATCAAATTGGGAAAAGGGGAAGTACAACGGGATCTGGGGGTCCTTATTCATCAGTATATGAAAGTAAGCATGCAGGTACAGCAGGCAATGAAGAAAACGAATGGCATGTTGGCCTTTATAACAAGAGGAATCGAATATAGGAGCAAAGAGGTCCTTCTGCAGTTGTACAGAGCCCTAGTGAGTACCTGGAGTATTGCATGCAGTTTTGGTCACCTAATTTGAGGAAGGACGTTCGTGCTATTGAGGGAGTGCAGCGTAGGCTTACAAGTTTAATTCCCGGGATGGCGGGACTGTCATATGCCGAGAGAATGGAGCAGCTGGGCTTGTACACTCTGGAGTTTAGAAGGATGAGAGGGGATCTCATTGAAACATATAAGATTGTTAAGGGTTTGGACACACCAGAGGCAGGAAACCTGGTCCCGATGTTGAGGAAGTCCAGAAACAGGGGCTACAGTTTAAGAATAAGGAGTAAGCCATTTAGAATGGAGACGAGGAAACACTTTTTCTCACAGAGAGTGGTGAGTCTGTGGAATTCTCTGCCTCAGAGGGCAATGGAGGCAGGTTCTCTGGATGCTTTCAAGAGAGAGCTAGATAGGGCTCTTAAAAGCAGCAAAATCAGGTGATGTGGGGAGAAGGCAGGAATGGGGTACTGATTGGGGATGATCAGCCATGATCACATTGAATGGCGGTGCTGGCTCGAAGGGCCAAATGGCCTACTCCTTCACCTATTGTCTATTGTCTATAAATCAATAAGTCATCTGTCATCTCACCTGTGACCAGCTAAAATTTAAAAATCTTCAGGATGACAATGATCTCCTCCCTTGTTTCTAACGGATGACTCGGATACATTTCATCCAGCCCTTAGGATTTATCTACTTTAATTTCTGGAAAAACATCTAATACCTTCTGCTATTAAATTATAAGATTTTCTAGAATTTCACAACTACGCACCCCCAAATCTCCAACTACCAACTTCTTGTCCTTGGCAACGTCAGATGGGAAGTATCTGAGGAAGGCTCACACCCAAAACGCCACATGTAGCCTCAGGTACTGGGACATGTCCTCCACAATACTTACTGACCCGCTGAGTTACTCCAGCAATTTGAGTCTTTTGTAAACCAGCTTCTGCAGCCCCTTGTGTCTACAGTATACATCATTACCGTAAATATATTCTTTACTCTGTAGGCTTCATGTGTACAAGGCATTTCATTACACCCTGGTGTAAATGACAATAAACTGATCTGAATCTGAAGTATTCATTTAGGACTTCACCTGGCCTTTGGGTCCATCCACATATTGCTATTCTTGTCCTCTGTGCTCCCTACTCTTTTCCTGCTTGCCCTCTTACCCTTAATATACTTAACAAATGACTTAGGATTTTCCTTAATCTTGTCTGGCAGTAAATTTTGTGCACATTATTTTCTCTTATAGGTACCTCCCTACACTTCCTCTAATCCTGAAGAGCCTCCTCTGTTTTTAGTTCTCTACATCTGCCATGTGCTTCCTTTATGATTTTAAATCCAGTCCTTGATACCCCTTGACATCCAGGAATTACTGTCTGTGCCTTTAATGCTAATGAGAACAGGTTGGTCCTGAACACATTATTTCACCATGAATGCCTCCCACTTGTGGAGACATATGAAATTAGCTCTCCCAGTCTCCTTTTGCCAAAGCTGTCCTATGCAATTTGAAACTGTCTTTCCCCTAATTCAGGACATCAATTTCCAGATTATTCTTATCTAATTCTTAACTAACTCAAAATTTATTGAATTATGATAATTATCTCTGAAATCTTAGTCCATTGACACTCCAACCTTTTGTCTTTCCATATTCCCCAAGACTAGGACTAGTATTGCCCCCTTCTCTATCCCTTCTGCCACTCATTCATCCAACGTATACACCTACTTCTATACTGACGAGCACGTGGCACTGAAAATTATTCAGAGATGCCTGCTCTACTGTCAAGGCGTCAAGACACCAGTAACCCATCTCCCTAGATTTATATTACAGGACCTCATCCCTCCTTTTACTTTTATTCTTTTTTTCACCAAATGTGAACCATGACCTGTGGCTATTTACCCTCTGGGTTTAGAATGCACTGTGACTGTTCTATGACATCCTTGACCCTGGCACCAGGGAGGTAAGACACCCCAATCGTATTCTGGTCCTGTTACTCCTGAGCAGCCGGTGATTACCTTTGCATAATATGTTTATAGTATTATATTATAATAAGGTTATTTTTTTCCCAGCTACAGAAATTTCCAGCAAATGTATGCTGCCACAAGAACCAGGGATATGCCGTGCTTACTTTCGAAGGTATTTTTACAACTTCAAGACAGGATTGTGTGAGGAGTTTGTGTATGGGGGATGCAATGGCAATGCTAACAACTTCAAAGACCTATATTTCTGCCTGCTGCACTGCAATCCAAGTTCATGTAATTCTTTCAAAACATTTTTTTGTCTTTATTTCAAATTGAATAATGCTTTTGCGCATAAAGAAAGTTTCCATAATTTACATATGATTCCGTTACAGTGGTTCCCTCATTCTGCACGAAACCCAAAGATAGAGGAGCCTGTAAGGCTGATATCCCACGGCTTTACTTCAACGCAGATGCATTTCGTTGTGAGAAATTCAGCTACACGGGTTGTGGTGGAAATGACAACAACTTTTTTACTCTTAAAGCTTGCCAAAAGATTTGTCGACCACGTAAGTCAAGCATTCCCTAATACATTGTGGCCTGGGGAGGTACCTTATGAGATCAATTGGGAAATCAGGAAGGAAGTTGTATGCCAGTTGTATGTGTGACTGATCAGTGGGTAGCAGAGAATGTGGATTGAGAGATAAATCATGGACAACAATGTTGGGAAGATCAGGAATTGTGCGGAGGTCAGGGAGTGTGGGGTCAGGGGGTGTATGGAGATCTGTGGAGATCGGTGGGAGGGGAGATATGGGGTGGGGCTTCCAGGGAAATCAGGCGGGTATGAGGTGGTCAGGGGATGGGAAGGTCAGGGAGTGTGGGGATGTCAGGTGATTGGAGGTGGTCAGGGAGCATGGGAATGTCATGGGCGCAGGGAAGTCAGGAAATGTGGGGTCAGGGAGCTTAGGAGGGCCAAAGAGTGCAGAGATCAGTGGTGTGGGGATGTCAGGGGGTGAGGGGAGATCAAGGAATGGAAGTACAGGGAGTGTGGAGAGTACAGGGCATGTGCGAAGATAAGGGGGATGGTGAGATCAGTGAGTAGAGGAATACAGGGAATATGGGAAGTACAGGGGGTGAGGGGAATACAGGGGATATGGGAAGTACAGGGGGTGAGGGGAATACAGGGGGTGAGGGGAGATCAAATTATTCCCCTTATCCAAGTGTGTAATTTTCCAATAACACATTGCAATTTATTTGTCAAGAAATTTGCACCACCAAACTAGATTCTTATGGGCTTGTCCCACTTAGGTGATTTATCAGTGGACTGCCGGCGACTGTTAAGTTGCCGGCAGTCACCTGAAAAACCGGCAACTTGAACGGCGACTATCAGAGTGGAACACACACACACACACACACATTGCTTCCTTCACAAACCCGTTATGCAGGCAGGGGACAGGGAAAGAGGGGGGAGCGCTGTCTAAAATATTCACCCGGTGTAAAGCCAAGGTGAAACAGACACACAACGCAATGACCAGGAAGGTTGGTGCAGTAAAAAGATGGGTAAAGCACAGTGTACGGTAAGTCCTTTAAAAGAGTGGGGGAGAGGGGGGAGAAGGAGAGGAGACATATAAGGTTGTATCATAAGGTGTGAAAACAAATTATAGGATCTCTCATCTCTGTATCACTACTAATCGTGGAGATATACCACACAAAAAATTATATAAAAATTAGTAATGCAAACTATACAATGCAATACTATTTCAATGCAAGGGATAGGTATAGATGGAATATAATGTCCCTTTTCTGCAATTAGAAATACATAAATAATATCACACCATGTGACAAGAACAAATTAATAATAGTAATCAAGGATGGTATTGTTGTGCATCAAAACCCTGTGCTGAGAATGTTCTTCTGGCCTGTATGTGGACTGTTATGGTTTGTTTAATTTCAAACAGACAAAAACACAATAAAATTAGTAATCAAGTAGTAACATCTTTATTTCGCCAGGCAGATGTGGTAGTAACTCTTACAGCATGTAGATACAGACTATACAGAGCAACTCCACCCCCACACAAAGGGGAAATGTTTAATCAGATATATTTATACCCCAATAATCAGCGGTTCAGCAATACTTATCTCACAGAGCTTTGTACAGCCTCTTGCTTCTTAAGATTGACAGGTTCTTCTGAGAGAGGAAGGGTTAGCCCATATATGGTCATGATGAGGAGGCTATTTTTCTGCAAATCAAGCATTTTGTTTTTTTACTTTGTTGACGCACATTATAATCTTATAGGGCAAGGATAGGAGCCAAGAGTCTGAACATTCCCTTGATTGTTTTGATCTATGTTATAAACATTCAAGTATATGTGCTGTTGTCTTGCTAGTGTTATGGAGGAATGACGAAAACATATTTGTTAGCTTTGTTAGTGTAATAGGAGAAAGGTGAAAAGCCTTTTTTGCTTCTAATTCTACAGCTAAATCCATTTTTGTCATTTTAAATCTTTTAAACTTTCTCAGGACAACATCCAGACATTGATCTTTTATAGTCCATTTATTTTTTGAATTATTCTCAGTTCTGTGTTAAACATCTAGCTTCAGGTAAAAGCCCAATAAGTTAGAAATCAGAGGTGCAAAGGGACTTGGGAATGCTGGTGTAGAATTAAGTTAATGTATCGATAGTAAGGAAGGCAAATGCAATGCTAGCATTTATTTAGATAGGACAAGAATATAAAACAGGGATGTAATGTTGAGTTGTTATAAACAACTTTATAAGCATGCGTTGGAGAGGGTCCAGAGGAGGTGTACAAGAATGATCCCAGGGATGTTTGGATTAACATATGATAAGCATTTGAGAGCACTGGGCCTGTACTTGCTCTTTAGATGAGGGGGGACCTCCATGAAACTTACTGAATAGTGAAAGGTCTGGATAGAGTGGATGCGGAGAAAATGTTTTCACTTGTGCGAGAGCCTCAGAATAAAATGATGGAGAAGGGGAGGAATTTATTTCATCAAAGGATGGTGAATTTGTGCAATTCATTGCCACAGAAGGTTGTGGCGTCCAGGCAAATGCACATTTTTAAGGTGGAGGTTCTTGATTGGTATGGGTATCAGGGGTTATGGAGTGAAGACAGGCGAATGGGGTTGAGAGGGAAAGAAAGATCAGCCATGATTGAATGGCCTAATTCTGCTCCTATGACTTATGAACATTAATTATGAAGTGGCTGTATCCCATATCAAGCTGCTTACATAATGTATATTAAAATGGCATTGCCTTGCATGTAAACTGTTCATTATGTATAATCAGTTTTCACTTACAGAAATTGGATTAAGCATTAACACAAACAGCTAAGGACAGAAATAATCAACTATTTAAAAAAAGATATTTTCAGACAAAGAGTATGGCTAACAAAGACTGCTTTGTAAATGACAGACCATTTGCACACTGCAATCTGTTCAAAAACAAGAAACAAGTCTGTGAGATCATTCTGGACAATGATAATTGAGGTCTACAGATTCCTTAGGCTGGGATAGGTGAGATAAGAAACAGATAACCCTGTCATGCAACAATGCAGATAACCCTGTCATGCAAGTGTGAAATGCTTGTTGCAGGACAAAAGTCTCTACATTTTTAGTTCTGAGTGAGGACAGAAAATGTCTGCATGAAATCTTGAAATCATATTAGTGGAGGTAATAATATCTGATCACGACTGAATTGATCCAAGGTGTGTAAATAGCCTGTTGCTTGCCCATAGAATGCATTGCAGCTGGATTTTAAAGAATTTTTGAAGAGTCAAGTTGTTTCAGAATGAATGTTGTACAAACTGCATATTAGTTCTTCAATGTTTCTCTAGTATTTATAGGTCCATACACGATGCAAGCTGATCTATGGTGCCCCTTTTTCCATTCCGCCAAGATTGTCCCAATTATACAGACTCAGCTCATCCATGCCGACCAAATTGCCTACCTGAATTAACCCCATTTGCCTGCATTGGACCATATCAGTCTTACCATTTCCTATCCATTACTTGTGCAGATTTATTTTTCAAATATTGAACTGTACATGCCTACAATAGTTCCTTTGCACCTCGTTCCATCATTCACTGTGTCAGATCCCCTTTAAATCTTTCCCCTCTCACCTTAAACCCATGCCTTCTAGTTCTAGGTTCCCCAATCCTGGGAAAAAGACTGTAACTTTCTACCCTATCTATTCCTCTTATAATTTTGTCACCTTTAAAAAGTCACACCTCAGTCTCCTTTACTCCAGAGTAAATGGTCCCAGCCTATCCGATTTCTCCCTGCTCTCCAGTCCAGGCACCATCATAGTTAATCTCATTTGTGGCTTCTCTAGCTTGATCACATGCTTCTCAGTGTAGTGACCAGAACAGTGCTCAATACTCTAAGTATAGTCAAACCAACATTTTGTACAATTGTAAAATGACGTCCCAATGATTATACTCAATGCCAAGACCAATAAAGGCAAACTTGCTATAAGCCTTATTCAACCTGTGAACCAATATTGCCACATATTGTAGGTTTAATTACCTACTCAGGTCAAGAAAGTGAATCTATAAACCAAATACTGAGTTGGATGATCAGCCATGATCACATTGAATGGCGGTGCAGGCTCGAAGGGCCGAATGGCCTACTCCTGCACCTATTTTCTATGTTTCTATGTTTCTAAATGTAATGCTACAAGCTTTGTATTTTCTCATTTGTTAGAGTTGCCTGTCACATCACTTCTCATGCAGAAAAAAAAAGCTGGCATTCATGTTTGACATTGAATTCGTACAAGAAACCTTTTACAGGGAGATAGTTCTGCCTCGGGAAGTGTTCAACATTGTTACGTTGTTTGTAGATGTTTCACAGGAAAAGCAAATGTTGTACACATTATGTCTGGAGTGGCAGGAAGTGGGCAAGTTTCTCAGAGACAATTTCTCCTCTGTTTACCTGTGGAGAAAAACACGAAGATTAGGAAACTTGGGACAGTTAATGGGGATGTCTTGAGGAAAGTCCATATTACAGTCAATGAGGTACTGGAGGGTATGAGGTAAGGGGGGTATGAAAGCAGATAGATCTTCCAGGCCTGATCAGGTACATCTGAGGACAGTGTGGAGAGATAGAGAAAAAATTGCTGAGATGTATGAGTCATTGTTAGACATGGGCGACATGCCAGATGACGAGAAGGCGGCTAATGTTGTTCCTCTATTTAAGAAGGGTTGCAAGAAAAAGCCTGGGAACTATAGACCAGTGGGCATAACACCTGTGGTAAATAGGTTACTATAGAGTATTCTGAGGGCTAAGATATATACGCATTTGGATAGACTGGGGCTGATTAGGGTTAGTTTCATAGTTTGATTAGGGACAGTCAGCATAGTTTTACACGTGGGATATTGTGTCTTACAAAATTGATTACATTTCTAGAAGAGGTAACCATCAAGGTTGACATTGTCTATATGGACTACAGCAAAGCCTTTGATTCAGGGAGAGCTAGCTACCTGGATACAGATTTGACTTCATGGAAGGGTGGTGGTGGTTTTTCAGACTGTTTACCATGAACATGATATAACGTTATTTTTTTAATGTTTCCATCTTTAATCAAATTCCTGTGAAGTATTCAGTTTTTTATTACAACATCTGTTCATTGTTACTGCACACACATCCTAACGACGGGCAGATTGGTGGACTCATGGGCCACTGCAAATCACTCCTTGTGTGTCGGTGAACAGTAGGATCTGAGTGGAGTTTGTATGAATGTGGAAGAATAAATTGGATTAATGCAGAGTTAGTTTAAATCAATGCTCCAGTCTGAGGAAGGGTCTTGACCCAAAACATTATCTGTCAAATCCCTCCATCGATGTTGCTCGGCCCACTGAGTTCTTCCGGCACTTTGTGTTTTGCTTAAGATTCCAGCATCTGTAATTCCATAAATTGATGCTCGATGGTCAATCCAGAATCGCTGAGCTAAGGGACCTGTTTTCACATTGCATAACACACATATGCGTCATGCTCTATTGGAGGTTCTCTATCCTTTCCAACATGTTAGGGAATGAAAATATAGTGGTAAAATGTCATGTAGGATCAATTGGATGTTAATTGTGATGAAAAAAATATTTGCTCACTGATACTTCCAATAGTATGACTCTTTTTGAAGGACAAGACATTACAATTGTTGATTATGAGGTGATTTACAGTGGCTTGCAAAAGTTTTCATACCCCTTGAACTTTTCCACATTTTGTCACGTTACAACCACAAACGTAAATGTATTTTATTGTGCTAGACCAACACAAAGTGGCACATAATTGAGAAGTGGAAGGAAAATGATACATGGTTTTAAAATTTTTTTACAAATAAAAAACGGAGAAGTGTGGCGTGCAAAGGTATTCTGCCCCATTTACTCTGATACCCCTAAATAAAATCCAGTGCAACCAATTGCCTTCAGAAGTCACCTAATTAGTAAATAGAGTCCACTTGTGTGTAATCTAATCTCAGTATAAATACAGCTATTCTGTGAAGGCCTCAGAGGTTTGTTAGAGAATATTAGTGAACAAACAGCATCATGAAGCCCAAGGAACACATCAGACAGGTCAGGGATAAAGTTGTGGAGAAGTTTAAAGCAGGGTTAGATTATAAAAAAATATCCCAAGCTTTGAACATCTCATGGAGCACTGTTCAATCCATCATCCGAAAATGGAAAGAGTATGGCACAACTGCAAACCTACCAAGACATGGCCGTCCACCTAAACTGACAGGCCGGGCAAGGAGAGCATTGAGCAGAGAAGCAGCCAAGAGGCCCATGGTAACTCTGGAGGAGCTGCAGAGATCCACAGCTCAGGTGGGAGAATCTGTCCACAGGACAACTATTAGCCGTGCACGCCACAAATCGGGCCTTTATGGAAGAGTGGCAAGAAGAAAGCCATTGTTGAAACAAAGCCATAAGAAGTCCCGTTTGCAGTTTGCCACAAGCCATGTGGGGGACACAGCAAACATGTGGAGGAAGGTGCTCTGGTCTGATGAGACCAAAATTGAGGTTTTTGGCCTAAATACAAAACGCTATGTGTGGCGGAAAACTAACACTGCACGTCGCCCTGAACACACCACCCTACTGTGAAACATGGTGGTGGCAGCATCATGCTGTGGGGATGCTTTTCTTCAGCAGGGACAGGGAAGATGGTCAGAGTTGATGGGAAGATGGATGGAGCCAAATACAGGGCAATCTTGGAAGAAAACCTGTTAGAGTCTGCAAAAGACTTGAGACTGGGGTGGAGGTTCACCTTCCAGCAGGACAACGACCCTAAACATACAGCCAGAGCTACAATGGAATGGTTTAGATCAAAGCATATGTGTTAGAATGGCCCAGTCAAAGTCCAGACCTAAATCCAATTGAGAATCTCTGGCAAGACTTGAAAATTGCTGTTCACAGACGCTCTCCATCCAATCTGACTGAGCTTGAGCTATTTTGCAAAGAAGAATTGGCAAAAATTTCAGTCTCTAGATGTGCAAAGCTGGTAGAGACATACCCCAAATGACTTGCAGCTGTAATTGCAGCGAAAGGTGGTTCTACAAAGTATTGACTCAGGGGGGCTGAATACTTTTGCACGCCACACTTTACAGTTTTTTATTTGTAATAAAATTTGGAAACCATGTATCATTTTCCTTCCACTTCACAATTATGCCCACTTTGTGTTGGTCTAGCACATAAAATCCCAATAAAATACATTTACGTTTGTGGTTGTAACATGACAAAATGTGGAAAAGTTCAAGGGGTATGAAAACGTTTGCAAGCCACTGTTGATGAGATGGAATATGTAATGCTGTGGGCATGTGAAATGTATCGACCTGCAACTGCAACTGCATGCCTAATCAGCTCTTAGTTCATTTCCATGCCAAAACTCAAGTGGAAAATCCAGAAGCGTTTATTGAACCTTTCCATTCTTTAAAATAGGCCTGCCTGGAAATTCTATTGCATTATGATGGGGATGTTGGATGGGCTGAGATTCAAACTCCTCCAAATGTTTGGCTTTATACTACAAGCTGCAATTGACCAAACTTTTTATAGTCCTTGAATAACAAATAGTGGTAGCCAGTATTATATTCAGAAGTTTAGTTGAAGATGGCTCGGAGCCACAGATCCAATAGTGAGAGGGGGATCAGCCATGTTTAGACAGTTAGATAGTATAACATTATATTCTGCATTCTTGCGTACTTATTTATTTTGCACTACCTAATTTATTCATGTAAGGTATGAGTTGCCTGGATAGCACAAAAAAAGAGTTTTGCTCTGTTTTTCGGTATAGGTGACAATAATAAAGCAATATCGATTCTAAGTTGAGGTGGCAGAAAGAAATGAGCAGTTGAATAGGGGATTGAGGTAGTTGTTTCATGGTCAGAGGGGGTTGCCATATCAGGGGCTTCTTCTTCTGTCGTATGTCTTTTAGACCTTCAGCTCCGTTGAGGCAAGCCAGGCTAACGTGTCATCATCCAGGTCAATCCGACCTCGTTCACCATTTAGTGGTAGGTGTTTGGGGCAACTGGTGACTATGTGCTCCACCTGTGTTGGTCCCCACACTCGCAGGAGGCTCTGTCCACGAGGCCCCACCTCTTCATCACTACTCCATAGCGTCCGACGTCTGTCTTCAAGCCGTTGAGGGTTGTCCACTGCTTTCGGGGCAGGTCCTGGCCAGGGACGTCCATGGAGTCATCGATGTAATGGTGTAGCCTAGATGGTTCCACTGACTTCCACTGGTCTTGACCCAGGGGCCTTGTCCTATGACTTAGTCAATTGCAAGTTAAGAAAGAGAAAGAATGTGTGGTGAGAATAGTGGTGGGGTGGTGTGGAATGCAGGACTGGTGTTCTGGTCCAGTGCTGTGATTGACCAGGGATTGCTGGAATTGACCAGAGATAATAACTCCAGGAATGTATGAGGAGCGTTTGATGGCTCGCTAGACTTTAGAAGGATGAGGGGGAATCTCATTGAACCCTACCAAATAATGAAAGGCCCTGATAGAGTGGACATGGAAAGTCTAGAACCAGCGGACACAGCCTCAGAATAAAAGTACGTGATTTTAAAATGGAGATTACAGGAGTATATTTAGCCAGATGATATTGAATCTGTGGAACTCATTGCCATAGTCAGATGTGGAGGCCAAGATGTTGGATATTTTTAAAGCAGAGATTGACAAGTTCTTGATTAGGAAGGGCGTCAAAGGTTATGGGGAAAAGGCAGGAGAATGGTGTTGAGAAGAAAAAATAGATCAACCGCGATCAAATGGCAGAGTAGACTCGATGGGCCAAATGGTCTAATTATGCTCTTGTGTCTTATGGTCTAATGATCTTATGGATAACAAAGCTTAAGTTCTTCCAGAAGGTACGGACTTGAATATTGGATTTCCTCCACTTCTGTGTTACTATGTGGAAATTATATCAGGGGGTAACGATAAGCCATGGCCAGAGACTTTCAGTCAAATTTCTCAACTGATGCCAAATGACTCAGAAACAATCATTATGACATTTCCTTTCAGATAAGGTCAAGTTTTATATACTGGAAAAATTGTATTATGCAGTTGAATTACAGGACACACAGTGTGTGAGGGGTCATGATAATGGCCATGTTTAATATCCCATGAACGTAAACAAAGTTTTCTCACATTTTCTAGCTATCATCGCTCCACTTTACTCATGACGTAGATTTTATAAATAATAAAAATTATAAATAATAGCCTGATGGTTTTACATTTCATTTTGGCATATAGCTGAATGGATTCACCCGTCTTGAATATATTTTCTGGAATAACGACTCACCAAACGTGGACCACAGCTAAGCTTCTTCTGAAACATTTCTTTGGGCATTGAGCCGATGACTGTCTTCCATTCAAAAGTACACCTCTTTTACGAACAAAAAGCAAAAACTCTGTAGATGCTGGAAACTGAAACAAAAATAGACATAACCAAAGGCACAGAGCAGATGGCAACAGAACATATGGCAATCAATGTTTCAAGGCACTTCCCTGAAGCTCAGGAAATCAGCTGAGCTGTTTGTTTGAACAGATGCTGTTTACTGGGCTGAACCTCCCTTGCTTTTCCTTTTATTTTCATCTTGCTTTATCAAATATCAGATGATTTGGGAATACTCCATGAAATGCCAGAAGCATATACACCAACCCAGAAGTTTCCTTAGTTCTTTCATGTTCAGAACATTTACATTCTGCACAGTCTGACCAGAGCTCTCCCATGTCAAAATTCCTTCAATCCTTTCATCCTTGTACAGGATGGACCAGTGTTTCTCAACCGTTTAACCTTGTGGAACCCTTGAAATAATTTTTACGTCTCAGGGAGCCCCTACATAAAAATTATTATTTATCTTTATTAATGTCTTTCTTTCTCTTTCATAAACTTAAAGTTCATAAGCCAAACATAATATATTTTTCTGATAACTGGTCTAAGCAAAAAATAACTTACTTTTTCTCGAATTTATTGACAATGCAAAAAAAACTGAAGTCAAACTGTTTGTTCAAAACTGAAGCAAGTAAAGGCAAACAGTACTAACCTTGGAGGAGAGAGAAAAAAAAACACACATAAACTTATCATAAACTAACAAAAACATACATAAATAAACTTTTGATAGACACACAAAAATAAACATAAATATACTTACATTTTTTAAATTCATATAACATCCCTAAATGATGGGTAAAAATTACTAAATAACGTGGGTGAATGAATGCACGCCAGGAAGCACAGACAGGACTGATTTAGACCGTGCATGTGTTTGTACTCGAGTGAGTCACTTGATGATACACAAATCCGTCACGTACAGCTCCTGTCCATTGACCACTAAAGGCCATTTCACACTGATGCCATATAGACGTTGCTAAATATGATGTCGCTAAATATGCTAAATAGATATCGCTAAATATGCCGTACGTGTATAATAAAATTACGAATATGAAATTAAACACAAAAATGACTCAAAAATGTATTTACATATGATTAGCCTCTTTATCACTATTTCTCTCGGAACCCCTAGCACCTTCTCATGGAACCCTAGCGTTCCGGGGAACCCCGGTTGAGAAATGCTGGGATGAACAATTTCCTTTACCATTGCCCACCTTGGCTGAGCCAACATGTATTTAAAACCGATCAAGCCAGGCTTGCCCAACTACCAGAAAGCAATGATATCTGAGAATTCTGTGATAAATGTGGTCTATCCATCAAAATCATTGTATCATTAGCCATTTTTGAAGGTATCGGACGAACATTGGTCAAGCTAAGAAAATATTTTATAGTATTTTAATGCCAAGCTATGAAAATAGTTTTAACTGTTGGAAGATCCTTACAAGTATGAACTAAAAATATAATTAGAACAACCTTACCAGCAAATGCCAACTTAAATCAATTGCATAAGGTATTAGACATGAAAGACATTTGAATTGAACCTGCGGACAATTTAAAGTGACTGGAATTGTAATATCTACATCATGATAGACTCTCCTTATGTTATGGCGGTATATTGAAGTAATGAAAAGCAAAGGCCACTTCACTTTTGTTCTATTATTATTTAATATATTGCCTAAATATAGCATAGATAAAGTTCAGATGAAAGTTGCTGACTGAAAATATGGACTGTTCATTTCCCAACTCAGATGCTGCTCGACATGCTGAGTTCTTCCAGAAGATTGCTTGTTGCTGTGTATAACACAATATGAATCTTTTTAAAAAATTTTATTTCTTTTTTTGCCAGGAGCCAGAAAACAACTGAAAATTAAACCTATTACTGCACTCAAATATTATAAACAACACTGAAGAAGAAAACAGTCTATAAAAAGCTGAAGATGCTGAATTAGATTTCCATTACCCTTATCATTATTCTAGCTCAGCGGTTTGCTATATATTTTGTAAACATTTAATGGAAGTTAAAATACCTTGCCTTCAAAGTTTCTAAACATGAAAATAAGGATTTCAATCCATGTTAAATCTCTCTGAATATTCCTAAAGTAGAGATTCTTCCAGATTATTATTTTGATACATTTATACAAATGTCATTAATTATGGTTATATAATATTTCTGAAATATTATATAACCATATAATAGTATACAAAAGCATATGAATCATTTACCTGTGGAAACGTTTGATGGGCCAAATTGTGGCTGCGGGGAGGGGGTGAGAAGAGAATCAATTTAGTTCAAAATTAAATGGAGAATGGATAAAGTAGATCATTTGCTCATTTTTGGAGCAAAATGTGCGCACCTTTTTCCTCAGATGATCACTCGTTAGCATAAGCATTCCCTCAGAACCTTTTTGTTGTCCTTGGTGTTCATTTCAGTGACTTCCTAATGTTTATAGCAATGAGAACCTCCTGCTTTCTTTATTTCCCTCATAATTGTGCCTTACATTATAAGCGCTGACAAGTTATGCATGCAATGTAATTGTGGTTAAATGGTGCTTATCTTCTCTGCTCTATTTCTTAAAGCTGGGTGGCACAGCAGGGCAGAGAAGTTAACACCAACCCTCGCAGAGTTATAAAAAGGGGAAGTAAGCTCTATTCCAAAAAGAAAAGCTTGGTAATTCATTGAGACTTTTGGAATGCAATGTTGCACTGTGGCTTTTAATGATTGGGTTCAGTTGAAATCCTTTGAATAATTTTGTTATGCCCTTTGTTTAATTAGGTGCACACTGAATACATTAAATGGAGTGGCACAGACAGTCAGAACCTGGCATAAATAGGGTAGATAGTCAGAACATTTTTCTCAGGATGGAAAAATCTAATACTAGAGAGCACGGCTTTAAGGTGAGAAGGACCAAGTTTAAAGGGGATGTGGGGGGCAATTTTTTTTTTACACAGAGGGTGGTGGAACATACTACTGGGGGTAGAGGTTGAGGCAGAAACGATAGTGGCATTTAAGACATTTTTGTTTCAGCATATGGATAAGGATTATGTGCAGGCAGATGAGAGGTGATCTTGGCATTATGTCTTAAACACAAACATTGTTGACCAAAGGGCCAGTTTTTGTGCTGCACTATTCTGTTCTATGTTAAATATAATGAATTTAGGATATGGAAAACATGTGTTGCATTAATACCAAACCGTTTTTCTTGGTGGAATTCTGTATGTCATTCTCCCCCATGAACTCAATGTGCTTGCTTTATAAATATTGTATTAAACACATAATAAAATGTGAACATGAAATGCAAATTTTGTAGCAGTAAATCTGCAAACGATGTGATTATATTTGTGAATTTCTTGTGCACAATATATATTAGCCCACATTAGTTTTTGGAAAAATGTTTGTTTTCAAAACTTTCAGTGTTGCTTCAATGATTCGACCTGTTTCTAATAGTCAGGGCACTGAGCGGTTCAGCAGTGCAACTGGAAGAGTTGCTGCCTCACAAATCCTGAAACCTAAGTTCTGTGCTGCACTTCATTGTTGTCTGCGTTGAGTTTGCACATTCTTCCTTGATGGTTTTGCATTACTTCTAGGTGCTCCAATTTTCTCCCACATTCCAAGGACATGTAGGTTGGTAGGTTACTTGACCACTAAAAATTGGCTGTGGTATAGAGGTGAGTGGTGTAATCCGGGGGAGTAGATGGGATTGTAGGGAGAATTAATTACAGGGAAATTTAGTGGGTGAGTTGGATTGCTATGTGAAAGAAAAAATTATTTCCTTTCTGGATGGTACATTGATATGAAAGGATTTAAGGGATATGGGCCAAATGTGGGAAAATTATGACTAGGGCCAATTTGGTCAACATGGATGAGTTCAGCGGAAGGAATTTTTCTGTTTTCTGAATCGACAACTATGCTGAAAGAAATATGTATTTGTATTGATTATCTATCCTTTAATGCTGGGTATGAGCAAGTGCTTATCTCTTACAGTATTTAATCACAATCTGGATCATTTATTTGCGTTTTCCATGCCTGTTTGTCTCTCCATGAGATTGACCAACTCAGAATTCCTTGAGTGCCCACAGTTAGTGAACGGTTCTCTACATAAACAAAACTTTTGATCTAACAATGCTGCAACTGGCTTCTGGACTTCCTGACCGGCAAACTACAGTCGGTTAGGATTGGTCATAACATTTTCTCCACCTGACCCTTAATACTGGTGCCCCTCAGGATTATGTGCTTTATCCTCCAACATCACCTACTGTATTCAGTGCCTACATTCCAATAGTCTAAACATTAAATTGTCCAATATCAAGTAATACCCCTCTTACACCCCCACTCCCCATTTCCCTTGCCTCCAACACCACCCCAGTACACACACTTATCTTCCACCATCTCCCAGCAGCCAGCTCACCCTGCTCCTTTTCCTCCTCCATGTGCAAATCTCCAATCCCCGAGTCCCATATTTACTTTTAATCCTTCCCCCTCTTTCCTCTTCTACCCATATCCCTCTCTCCACCTTTATATTTTAACCTAATTTTTGCTCATCTGACACCCTTTTGTCTCCTTTTCACCTCTAGGCTTTGTTACTTACTCGACCCACCTGTCATTCACCACCCTCACCCATAACCACCTATCACTTGTGTAGGAAGGAACTGCAGCTGTTGGTTTAAACCGAAGATATACACAAAATGTTGGAGTAACTCAGCGGGACATGCAGCATCTGGAGAGAAGTAATCGGTGACATTTCGGGTCGGGACCCTTTTTCGGACTGAGAGGCCCGGACTGAAGAAGGGTCCCGACCCAAAACATCACCTATTCTTCTTTCCAGAGATGCTGCCTGACCTGCAAAGTTACTCCAGCATTTTGTGTCTATCTTCCAACTATCAGACAGTAATCGTCCGGTATTCTAATTACTGTATGTTTTCTAAAGTTGTTGAAGAGTTCTGACTAATTGCTGCAGTCCAATTTGTCAATGGTACAATAGACAATAGATAATAGACAATAAATGCAGGAGTAGGCCATTCATCGCTTTGAGCCAGCACCGCCATTCAATGTGATCATGACTGATCATCCCCAATCAGTACCCCATTCCTGTCTTCTCCCCATATCCGCTGACTCCATTCTTTAAGTGCCCTATCCAGCTCGCTCTTGAGAGTATCCAGAAAACCGACCTCCACATCCCTCCGACGCAGAGAGTTCCACAGACTCACAACTCCATGTGAAAAAAAGTGTTTCCTCATCTCCGTTCTAAATGGCTTACCCCTTCTACTTAAACTGTGGAATTCTACACACTGCTGCCAGTGATGCAGAGAATGAATTTTTGGGGTGGTCTTTGGGATGTTGTTATTCTCAATGCTATGGAGGTTCACTCATACTTGGAGAACCTTCTATCATGGTTCTATCCTCTTGCCTTGTAAATAGTGCAAAGGCGTTCGGAAGGTAAGAGGTGGGAGTGCAGCCACTCAATTTATGTTGCTGGTTGCACTGTGTTTCCTATCAGTGGTGATCAGAAAAATTGACATAGCACAGCATTAATAATCACCTGAAAAGTGAATGTTAAAACAAGCCGGTTTTAACTAGTTAATGCTAGTCTTCGGACTTTTAGGTGAACTGAATTAAACCCAGCCAGAGTGTAGGCAAGGCAACCATCCCATAACCTCACCACTGGAACAACCAGGTTGTACTTACAAGAAATTAGGGTATTAGCCATTTACATGATGTAACATAAGATGCATGCATGATACGATGGCTCAAGATGTTGAACGTATAGTACGTGACCCTAGTAATGGAACTACGTGCAAATTAAATATTCTATTTAACTTTATATATTCATTTATCCAAATTAATCAGAGATAAGGAAGTCTGTAAAAAAAAGTTTTTACTGTAGTGTGGGGAGCATTTTTGTCATCAAATGAATGACTGCTCGTGTAATAAGGTTTTCGAAAGACAAAAATGCTTTCCACATGGACTAGTTAGCTTCTTCAGCAGGATTGAGGACTGAAAGTTATAGGTATAAAATGAAGATCAAGAGGATTAAAACTGACATGAAGAAAATCTTTTTAAACAATATTTGGTTTGGATTGTGCTCTTCTTTTTACAGGACCAGTATGATTCTCTGCTTTTTTTAAAGCTGTAAATAAACTTTATCTAGAAAATTGTGACTATGATTAAGATATATTATTCACTAAGGATTGCAATTTTAGCTCCAGAGTATTCATTATCGCTTGAGTGAGCCCCATACTGCAATTTTAACCAATTGAATATGTAGCTCTGAAAATAGGTAATGTCCAAATTTAGTGCTATGATCACAGGCAATGGTGTCTACTCATGAATGCTACTGCAAAACCTCTGAAAACAAACGTAATCCTGTAAATAAATTGTAAAATGCGTTTCCGTTGTGCATAATAAATTAAAAAATGTAAGCAAATAACCTGCAGTTACAAATACAATCACACATCAGACCACTTACAGGGTATTCCTAGTTTGTCAATATTTTATTTCTTAGTAATTTGTCAATATAATTACGAGTTGAAAAACAAAATATATTTTACTATGTCAAAAGCTATGCAATTAGGTTTAACGTTTTCTACGAATGAGGGGAAAAAAATCACACAGCTTCTACATTTCTTAATTAAACGCATTCAGTGCATGTCTAAAAAAAGGGAGAATTAATATTTGCCATCAAAATCTTAATGCTGATTATTTGCAATCTTTTAAGCAGAGCTCACATCCCCTTTTTATGACTTTGGCCACAAACTATGTTGACTTCTGCCTCAGTTGTGCCATTTCTTTATCACAGCAGAGGCTATCTCTTAGCTACAATTACATGTTTTGAGAGTTAAATTGCCAGTGTTTTTAATACAAATCTTAATTATGTTGAATAGATAAGGTAAATATATTCTAAAAAACTGAAACAAGTCAAGACTGCAGTCAGGGATTTAGCATTAGCGCAACCAGAGGTTATCTGATTAAGAACGGTGCATATCATTTACACTAAAAAAAAATTAGCAAATAAACTTTGATTCTAAAAATCCTTCCAATTTAACTGTGCGCATTTTTCATTTTACAAGCATCAGAATAATATGTTAGTTGGTCATCTTCTACTATGAACAAAGTTTTTTTTGCACGATTATGATTGCACTACATACCTGCACCATTCCACTGTTTTGCACCCCTCATTGTATTTATCATTACTGTACGTATACCATTTACACACTGAGTATCTTGTGAACAAGGAATCTTATTGCATCCCTCATGCATAAAATAGTAAGATTAAATGAGAACTTACCAGTTTGAAGTTTGATCTTTATTTTATGAGGCGTTACGATGAGCGATTACATCAAGAAGCCCCACCAGTCCGCATGCGCGTCAATCTTCAAAGCAGCGGTGTGAAATCACAGATAATAGTTGTTGAACTAACATAGTAAGATTAGAGATGACTAGAACTACCAGATGATCTTCATAATACGAGGATTAGGAGTGGAGGGCACGTAATCGCTCATCGTAACTCCTCATAAAGCTCTGTAATTTCATGCCGTGAGATCGAGTCCATACAGCCACAACTGCCTTAATTGACAGATGAGGGAAACATTCATAATAAATAAACAATAATAATAGTAACTCCTCTCATCCGGGAGTAAACTTAACCACTAAACCTAAAATAGAGTTGGCAAATACGCCTGGTCTGGCAATAGATTATTATGAAATGTTCATGAGTTTGTTCGTTCTACCATCCTGCAGCCGCTAGGATGTGATCCAGCAGAATGTACATAACCTTTGCTGCTGATATTGTAGCAGCCCTGGTGGAGTGAGATTTGAAAAATATCAGTATCTCCTCCTGCATGAGCCAAAACCCGTTTTAATCACCTGGAGATGGTCTGAACCAATACCTTCTGATAAGCTTTTTGTAATAAACAAACATTGCTAGTTCAGAGCCTCTAAGGCTCTTGGTGAGCTTGACATATTGTTGTATATGTGTGACCATACATAACCGAAAGGTCCATGGGATATGCCATGAAACTAGTTTGACCTTACGTCTGCTCTGCTTAACTAAACATTAAAATATAATATTATTTGCAGATGTAACCATCCTGTCCAGTCACAACATGTAGTGACTGAACCTGTTGTGCTGACCAGCGCCATGAGGATAACTACGTTATGAGAGCCGAGCCAAAGATAAGTACGTAGTTGGAGCCCCCTGGTGAAATAGTGTTAATACCATGTCAATATGCCATACTGCCCTGTGCTTGTCCTGGGAGAACTTGTGTGAAAGTCCTTTATAAAATCGGTATCAGAGGGTGAAATCCGACAGAGTGGGTCCCGTTTGCTGCAGCAAATATGACGGGAAGACACGTTGGCACAGTTAGTGGTCCTATAATTTAATTTATTGTCAAACACCCATTTGAAACAAACTCCAAGACGTCAGTTACCTGTACCGTATTAGATGTAACATTAATATTCAAACAAATGCTTCCCATCTTTTGAAGAGGAAATGTAATGCTTTTATTTTTTGGTGCTATCCCTGCACTCTACAGTGAGCACATACATGGATCGGTCTGACAATCCGAACCGCAGGAGCAGTCTACTCAGAATCTATAAGTAAATACATTTATTTTATCATGCAGAGGCTGGTTTCCCGAGACACAGGCTGAACCAACAAAGTTTTACATTTAGAATAACCATAAAAGGTTGTATTATTATTCCTGACAAAAGCGGGAAGCATGGTTGCATAGGCCAGTCAGACAGAAAATGACAACCTAAAGCAAGATCTTGCTGATTTTATTGCAAGACCCGACTCATGAGGCAAAATGGAGGGAGTGCAGCGGCACCAAACGTGGTGTATTAAGGTGAGACGTCAGGCCGGTGTTGACTCCTTTAAGGTCTCGAGGTGGGACCTTATAATCTCACCAGGTACCAGGACACTCCCTCTAGCCCATGACATCACGTGGCCGCCCTTGTATCTCTTGACAAGGGTTCGACGAGGGTTAAGTGGCCTGTGTTTAGGCTGACGCCACAGGACTCCCCCAGAACCGGAGGAAGGAATAGCATGGTCGAGGGCAGTTCCTGCATGTGGATCTGGGACACCCCGGGTGTGGGTTGGGATGGAGGGCTCCACAGGCGCAGTGACGCTCTGCGTGGGCGATCCCGAGGTACCGAGGGGTGCGAGGAGACCAATGCAGAAGCCGCCAGATGGAAGAGACATGGTCACATCTCCTCGACCAGCTAAGGGAGAGTGTCCTGTGAAATACGGCCCCCAGCAATGATGTGGGAAAGAAAACCTAAATAAAATAAACAAACCTATTTCTGAACCGGGCATGGAAATGCAGTGAACACAAAAATACAAATTACAGTGCAATCAGTGTCCAAAGTTCAAATTGTCCAGTGTTCATAGTGCAGGATAGTGTTGCCGTGACAGCCTCCGGTCTGAATGAGGCGCTGTTGCCAGTGGTCAGGCTGCAGAAACTGCATCCGACCGGAAGGTGATGCTGTGGACGGCGGTGAGGCTGCAGTGACGACATCCGACCAGAAGATGGCGCTGTGGTCGGCGGTGAGGCTGCAGTGATGGCAGCCGAGCTGATGGTGGCACTGTTGCCAGTGGTCAGGCTGCAGGGACGGCATCTGGCCGGAAGGTGGCGCTGTGGATGGTAAGTTCGAGTTTATCTTCCCGTTGGTCGAGGCGGCCATTTTTGTCATCACGCGGCTGCTTGTTCAGAAGGCTGCGGTGGCCATTTTGCCGGCTAACTGAAGCTGACTTGTCCATTCTAGAACGGTGAGGAGCAGAAGGGCGTCTTCAGCGGTCACCCCAGGTAAGCCCGCCCTGTCGGGTGGCTAGGCCCTGGGCAGTGGCCAGCGGGGCCGGGCATGGTGCAGGGCAGGGCGTGGAGCCATGGCCGCGGTGAGGCCTGTTGCGGTGATGCCCGGTGTGGTACGGGTGAGGTGAGGCCGGTGCAGGGCCTGGAGCTGTGGGGCCCAGTGCAGTGCAGGGCCTGGAGCCATGTTCGCGTTGCGAGGCCGGGCCCGGGTCCGTTGTCAGGAGCGGGAGAGCGGCAGGTACTCTCTCTCTGCTCCCAGGGCCGTCGGGCATGTGTCGGCCTTGCTGTGGGCAGGAGGCTGCTACGCTCGCAGCTCCTGCAGCAGCTGGTGGGGCAGCGGCGGCTGGTACAACCTCTTCACTCCAGTGGTCGGCTCCGGGCAGGTCATGCGGAGGAGCTCACCAGCCGTCACACAAGGCCTGGAGTGCTGTGGGGGTTGGAAGCGGGGCCTGCCCCGTTTCTGGGAGCGGGAGGGCGGCGGCATCCACGGCTTCTCGGCTCCGGTGAGCAGCAGCTGGTGGGGAAGAGGCAGCATACTTCACTGCAGGGCCGGGTTGGCGGTAGCGTAGTTCTGCAGGGCTGGGCAGCCGGCTACAGAAATCAGGCTCCGTGCTTCAGGTGAGTCCAAATTTCAATTCAGACAGTCGGGGGTCACCAATGTAGCGGCACCGAACGTGGTGAATAAAGGTGAGACGTCAGGCCGGTTCAAAGTGTTGTTTATTCTGTGGTGACGCGTTAGTGGGTGCGCTAACGATATTACAATGTTGCTGTAGCTGAGCAAGGTTGTACTCTCGAGCTCAGCTACCTGTTGACTCCTCTAAGGTCTCGAGGTGAGAGACCTTAAGTACCAGGACACTCCCTCTAGCCCATGACATCACGTGCTCGTCCTCGTATCACCTGACGAGGGTTCGAGCATGTGCCCCGTGTTTAGGCTGACGCCACAGGAGACAAAATAACTTCCTTCTCCTTGTAGCGAGAATGTATCTTTCGCCTCTGTTATGCCACATATTTTGCAACTGGTAAATGAGCCTGGAAACAAACTTATCGAAATTCGGTGTTCCATTGTGATGATACTCCAACTCAAAATGAGATTAGGTAAATTATTACAGGATATTCTGACTTGATTGCATCCATGTGACTAACATATGCCACCACCATAGTGTATCAACTCAACTTTGAGCATGCAGATTATGCATATTCGCACAAAACCCTTTAACATATAGAATGCACCTAGTGTCTACAGGTAGTTGATACCAATAACTGAATAATTGTTAACTCATGCAAACCTCCTCTGCCTCTGAACATTCATAATTTTCCACCTTAGAGCCCCATCAGTTTATAATATAACTGAAATTTTACTAATCAGATTACTGCTGAATACTGATGGTCCACCATTCTCACTTTGGTAACTTCAGCTGGTAATAGCATAAGGTTTGTCACAAAGACCTACATGGCACTTGAGAGATTTGCACAATGTAAGCTCCCCCATTTGCACAGCTGAACCACTGATACTATATTGCCAATTACACTTGATGAATAGAAGGCTGCTTATCACAACAATATTGTTACAGGCTCCTATTAATTCCAATCTTTTACCCCAGGGCAGAGTTACAGGCTAATTAATAGTTAAAGGGAAATCCCAATGGTCAACAAATCTAGTTGGTATCACCTTAATTTGTCTAAAAATATTGTTTGAGGCTGAAACAGTGGCTTTTACTAACATACAGCGTTAGAATATCCTCCAGACAAGACATAACATATGTTTTTTTAGCTCTGACCAGTTCAAGCATTGGTTTTAGTAACTTAGTAAATGATTTGGAACTGGTTAACCCATTTTGCAATGATTTTTATCATTGCCCTATCCAGATAAATTTAAATGTCTCCGGCGATCCTTGTAAATGGGAACATCCGATGGAAATCAGATGCGAAGTTTCCTATTCAGAAATTTTTATACTGCACACGTGAGTTAAACGACATTCTGCATCTTTCACAATGCGCAGGACACGCCAATTCCATACCTGCTCTAGCACTAACTCTGGCCCGATTTCTGAACCTGTCTGGAAAACCAATTCTGGCCATAATGCTGAGCATGCCTCGAAAGACAAGTTTGGCCATAACTCTGAGCCTGCCTCAAAAGACAATTCTGGCTGCAATTCCGTGCTTGGGAACCTAGTATTGTGCAGTTTTACATGGTTAGATGCCACAACCATTTGTGTGTTGTAAGGCCACTAGGGCCCCTTCCATCCTTACCAAGGGAATTCTGCTTTCATACAACATATAAACTAAGCACATGTTATCATTATCATTTGTACAAAAAACAAGTGTAAATATTACCAACTTGTAGATGGTCCAATATTTTTCCTGAGACGGCTTGGGCCTCGGCTTGAAGACCTCTGCCCAGCTTTCATGCCGCCACCAACTCCAGTGAACTGCTAATGGAGGCGTGGGTTGTATTGTCGCCGCAACGATGAAGCTTTGCTCGTCGTTGTACCTTGATTGGTCCGACGGCTTTTGCTTCCTCATCCAGGTTTTACCTGTTGAATAGGTCTTACATGAAAAGAAGATTCGGCGGCTGGTCTTTAATGTCACCCCTGATAGCGCTGTTCATTCCCAGCACTCACAGCATGAGGGGAACTCTGGCCCCTTCCGGGATCATGCCACCTTCATTTGTGAGGACTCTCTTGAATCCACAGGCAAGTGTTCCAGTACATTCCACGGACATATTTTAGAATTTGAAGTTAGTTACCCACTGACCACTCGCACTCCCCTCCACAGAGAGGGAGATTTGTAGGCAGCCCTGAACAGGTACTGCCGCAGGCCCCTGCCTCGTGGTATGCTCATCAGCTATACCTCTGATCTCGGAGTTAGAACAAAACTGACACCGTGTGCTCACCTCCTCCAAGAGGGAGACATCATGCAGCCCTTCTACAGGTGCTGCTACCACGGCCCCCCGAAGGAGACCCGCGGATATAAAGCTCCTCTTGCTGGAGCATATCGTGATGGAGCACCCTCTCCATCAGGAGCTCTTTCCAGACAGCCCTTCAACAGGTGCTGGTGCCACGGGCCCCCGAGGAGACCCGCAGATGTAAAGCTCCCCTTGCTGGAGCATCTTTTCTGGACTGCCCTGAAACTGGTGCTGCTGCCATGGACTCCTGAGGAGACCCGGGCTGATAGCTCCCTCCTTTGGAGCATATCATTGCGAAGCCACCTCTCCATGAGGTGCTTCATGTGGGCCAAACGCCCGAAGACACTACCCATTGAAGGAGGGGAACCCTCCTGGCCTGACTCCAAGTACATAGCCCTGACTGACTTGTTGTTGGATTTACCTTTTTTCATGGGCACCATCGGTCTGAGACATGCTGACTTTACTGTCAGCGAGTCTGGTGGCGACACCGCTCCTGGATTTATCTTCTCCACAGGAGCCACAGCGGTCTGGAAGCTACAGACACACTGTCAGCGACTCTGGTGGTGATACCGCTGCTGGATTCGCCTCCTCCACGGGAACCACAGCGGTCACTGTGGTAGCGAAACCTGACGGCCGCCTGGTACCCGCGCTTCCGTGGTACTGACCGGAGTATCAATTTCCCACGGCCCAACCGGTTTCTCACGGTCCGTCTGGAATTTGCCCCGACATCCAGCAGGAAACCTCTTATAAAAGAGATTCCTGCAAGAAAAAACACAACCTGGATAAAAAATAGAAGCTTACCTGCAAGTTTAAACTTACCGCTGGCAGGAGCGATGCGCCTGCGAACGACGTAATGACGTGCATACGGACTGGCGGGGCTTCTTCACGGAATCACTCACGTGACTCTGAAGTAAAACAATAATCTAAGTCTGAATATAGTGTCATAATTCAACATCAGCTATATTTTTGATTGCCGAACTGAACAACTCTCCATGCTTATCTGCTGTTTGTGTTCTACAATGAACAAAATTTAATAATTGAAAGAAAGACATCAAGATCCATTTAGTTTCCTATCTTAAATACCAGTAATTCCCAAATGCTACAAATCTGCTCTAGATTCATACTCTGACGTCTCTCTGATCCTATCCTGATCTCTACCCGATTTACATTCACACTCAATCTATTCACGTTCACACTCTATGTCAGAGCATTTCAACTTCATCCAACACATGCTCTGATCTCAATTGCACTATGTTTCAATCCCTTTCAACACACATTGTACTGCCCTCCCTACGTGATTGTTAAGTAGAATGTAGATTGACAGCCAACCAAACTTGATTCAATAATACAGATGTGAGTCAGGAAGTTAGCATCTCTGCTCTTAAGTTTAATGATTTTCCAGTGCTGTCATTCTTAATATTGAAAAACAAGTGAAAATTATAAAATAGAAGAAATATACACAAATTACTCAACTTTACAGAAATATACAAATCTTCTAAACAGTGGAACATATAGAAACATAGAAACATAGAAAAATAGGTGCAGGAGTAGGCCATTCGGCCCTTCGAGCCTGCACCGCCATTCAATGTGATCATGGCTGATCATCCAACTCAGTATCCCGTACCTGCCTTCTCTCCATACCCCCTGATCACTTTAGCCACAAGTGCCACATCTAACGCCCTCTTAAATATAGCCAATGAACTGGCCTCAACTACCTTCTGTGGCAGAGAATTCCAGAGACTCACCACTCTCTATGTAAAGAATGTTTTCCTCATCTCGGTCCTAAAGGTATTCCCCCTTATCCTTAGACTGTGACCCCTTGTTCTGGACTCCCCCAACATCGGGAACAATCTTCCAGCATCTAGCTTGTCCAACCCCTTAAGAATTTTGTAAGTTTCTATAAGATCCCCCTCAATCTCCTAAATTCCAGCGAGTACAAGCCGAGTCTATCCAATCTTTCCTCATATGAAAGTCCTGACATCCCAGAAATCAGTCTGGTGAATCTTCTCTGTACCCCCTCTATGGCAAGGGGTACCCTCTATGTACCCCCTCTGTACCCCCTCTATGTCTTTCCTCAGATTTGGAGACCAAAACTGTACGCAATACTCCAGGTGTGGCCTCACCAAAACCCTGTACAACTGCAGTAGAACCTCCCTGCTCTTATACTCAAATCCTTTCGCTATGAATGCTAACATACCATTTGCTTTCTTCACTGCCTGCTGCACCTGCATGCCTACTTTCAATGACTGGTGTACCATGACACCCAGGTCTCGTTGCATCTCCCCTTTTCCTAATCTGCCACCATTCAGATAATAGTCTACCCTCATGTTTTTGCCACCAAAGTGGATAACCTCACATTTATCCACATTATACTGCATCTGCCATGCATCTGCCCATTCACTCAGCCTATCCAAATCACCCTGCAGCCTCCAAGCATCCTCCTCACATCTAACTATACCCCCCAGCTTGGTGTCATCAGCAAATTTGGAGATGTTGCATTGAATTCCCTCATCCAAATCATTAATATATATTGTAAATAGCTGGGGTCCCAGCACTGAGCCTTGCGGTACCCCACTAGTCACCGCCTGCCATTCTGAAAAGGACCCGTTTAATCCTACCCTTTGCCTCCTGTCTGCTAGCCAGTTCTCTATCCACATCAATACTGAACCCCCAATACCGTGTGCTTTAAGTTTGTATGCTAATCTCTTATGCGGGACCTTGTCGAAAGCCTTCTGAAAGTCTAGATATAACACATCCACTGGTTCTCGCTTATCCACTCTACTAGTTACATCCTCGAAAAATTATATCAGATTTGTCAGACATGATTTACCTTTCTAAATCCATGCTGACTTTGTCCAATGATTTCACCACTTTCCAAATTCGCTGCTATCCCATCTTTAATAACTGACTCTGGCAGTTTCCCCACTACCGATGTTAGACTAACTGGTCTGTAATTCCCCGCTTTCTCTCTCCCTCCTTTTTAAAAAGTGGGGTTACATTAGCTACCCTCCAATCCTCAGGAACTACTCCAGAATCTAAGGAATTTTGAAAATTTATCACTAATGCATCCACTATTTCTGTGGCTACCTCCTTGAGTACTCTGGGATGCAGACTATCTGGCCCTGGGGATTTATCGGCCTTCAATCCATTCAATTTACCCAACACCACCTCCCGACTAACCTGGATTTCACTCAGTTCCTCCATCTTATTTGACCCCCGTTCCACTGCTATTTCTGGCAGATTATTTATGTCTTCCTTAGTGAAGACAGAACCAAAGTAGTTATTCAATTGGTCTGCCATGTCCTTGTTCCCCATGATCAATTCACCCGTTTCTGACTGCAAGGGACCAACATTTGTTTTAACTAGTCTCTTTCTCTTCACATATCTATAAAAACTTTTGCAGTCAGTTTTTATGTTCCCTGCCAGTTTCCTTTCATAATCTATTTTCCCTTTCCTAATTAAGCCCTTTGTCCTCCTCTGCTGGATTCTGAATTTCTCCCAGTCCTTTCCCAGTCCCAGTAGGCTGCTTTTTCTGGCAAATTTGTATGCCTCATCTTTTGTTTTTATACTATCCCTGATTTCCCTTGTTATCCATGGATGCACCACCTTCCCCGATTTATTCTTTTGCCAAACTGGTATGAACAATTTTTGTACTTCATCCATGCAGTCTTTAAATACCTTCCATTGCACACCACTGTCAACCCTTTAAGAATCACCTGCCAGTCTATCTTGGCTAATTCACATCTCATACCTTCAAAGTTACCTTTGTTCAAGTTCAGAACCCTTGTTTCTGACTTAATTTTGTCACTCTCCATCCTAATGAAGAACTCAACCATATTATGGTCACTCTTGCCCAAGAGGCCACACACAACAAGACTGCTAACTAACCCTTCCTCATTACTCACTACCCAGTCTAGAATAGCCTGCTCTCTCGTTGGTTCCTCCACATGTTTGTTGAGAAAACTATCCCGCATACATTCCAAGAAATCCTCTTCCTCAGCACCCCTGCCAATTTGATTCACCCAATCTACATGCAGATTGAAGTCACCCATTATAACCATGTTACCCTTGTTGCATGCATTTCTAATTTCCTGTTTGATGCCATCCCCAACTCCAATACTACTGTTAGGTGGCCTGTGCAGAGCTCCCACTAGCATTTTCTGCCACTTAGAGTTTCGCAGCTCTACCCATATAGGGCAAATATATAATAAACAATCTAATCAACAATGAAAGCAAATCTTATTCCTTGTATGTTAAGGTGCTACAAAATGGCCACTTGCTAACAATCTAACATTCACAAATCCTATGAAGTTAATGAAAGGAGTTAAACATCATCTGCCATAAATATTCTCCAATACAGCATTCCAAGCATACAGTGAACTATATAAACTTACAGCCATTGCTTTCTTAAGCATAGCAAGCTAGGATTGGGACAGATTGCTTCTGCTAATGAGCATGATAAAAAACAAAAGACAGGAGACTACTTCCTGTTTCCCACTTCCTGTGTGCAAATGACCTTCCACAGTAAAAGTCCAACAGATGGCGCTATTGCACATAAAGTCCAGCAGAGAACAGAATACACATTCATTTTTTCACGTATCCCTGATTTGCTCATAACTTCTACCCATCCCTCCCCTTCCTTGAAAGATAGCTCTTCAACCACAGCAGGTGGAACATCTGCCACTAAAACCCCTCCTTCACCCCCATCCAGGGACCAAAACTACCCTTCCTGATGTGGCTAAGATTCACCTGCACCTCCTCCAACATCGCCTACTGTATTCAGTGCCTACATTCCAATGGTATAAACATTAAATTGTCCAATTTCAAGTAATAGCCCCCTTACACCCCCACTCCCCATTTCCGTTGCCTCCAACACCACCCTAGTACACACACTTATCTTCCACCATCTCCCAGTAGCCAGTAGCCAGCTCACCCTGCTCCTTTTCCTCCTCCATGTGCAAATCTCTAATCCCCGAGTCCCATATTTCCTTTTAATCCTTCCCCCTTTCCTCTTCTACCCATATCCCTCTCTCCACCTTTATATTTTAACCTCCTAATTTTTGCTCATCTGACACCCTTTTGTCTCCTTTTCACCGCTAGGCTTTGTTACTTACTCCACCCACCTGTCATTCACCACCCTCACCCGTAACCACCTATCACTTGTGTAGGAAGGAACTGCAGATGTTGGTTTGAACCGAAAATAGACACAAAATGTTGGAGTAACTCAGCGGGACATGCAGCATCTGGAGAGAAGTACTGGGTGACATTTCGGGTCGGGACCCTTTTTCGGACTGAGATGCCCGACTGAAGAAGGGTCTTGACCCAAAACATCACCTATTTCTTCTCTCCAGAGATGCTGCCTGACCTGCAGAGTTACTCCAGCATTTTGTGTCTATCTTCCAACTATCAGACAGTAATCTTCTGGTATTCTAATTACTGTATGTTTTCTAAAGTTGTTGAAGAGTTCTGACTAATTGCTGCAGTCCAATGTCAATGGTACAATGGACAATAGATAATAGACAATAGGTGCGGGAGAAGGCCAATCATCCCTTTGAGCCAGCACCGTCATTCAATGTGATCATGGCTGATCATCCCCAATCAGTACCCCATTCCTGCCTTCTCCCCATATCCGCTGACTCCACTCTTTAAGTGCCCTATCCAGCTCGCTCTTGAAAGTATCCAGAGAACCGACCTCCACTGCCCTCTGAGGCAGAGAGTTCCACAGACTCACAACTCCCTGTGAAAAAAAGTGTTTCCTCATCTCCGTTCTAAATGGCTTACCCCTTATTCTTAAACTGTGGAATTCTACACACTGCTGCCAGTGATGCAGAGAATGAATTTTTGGGGTGGTCTTGGGATGTTGTTATTCTCAATGCTATGGAGGTTCACTCATACTTGGAGAACCTTCTATCATGGTTCTATCCTCTTGCCTTGTAAATAGCGCAAAGGCGTAGGGAAGGTAAGAGGTGGGAGTGCAGCCACTAAATTTATGTTGCTGGTTGCGCTGTGTTTCCTATCAGTGATGATCAGAAATATTGACATAGAACAGCATTAATACTCACCTGAAAAGTGAATGTTAAAACAAGCCGGTTTTAACTAGTTAATGCTGGTCTTCGGACTTTTAGGTGAACTGAATTAAACCCAGCCAGAGTGTAGGCAAGGCAACCATCCCATAACCTCACCACTGGAACAACCAGGTTGTACTTACAAGAAATTAGGGTATTAGCCATTTACATGATGTAACATAAGATGCATGCATGATTATGCACATATGGACACGATGGCTCAAGATGTTGAACGTGTAATACGTGACCCGAGTAATGGAACTACATGCAAATTAAATATTCTATTTAACTTTATATATTAATTTATCCAAATTAATCAGAGATAAGGAAGTCTGTAAAAAAAGGTTTTTACTGTAGTGTAGGGAGCATTTTTGTCAACAAATGAATGACTGCTCGTGTAATAAGGTTTTCGAAAGACAAAAATGCTTTCCACATGTACTATTTAGCTTCTTCAGCAGGATTGAGGACTGAAAGTTATAGGTATAAAATGAAGATGAAGAGAATTAAGACTGACATGAAGAAAGTCTTTTTAAACAATATTTGGTTTGGATTGTGCTCTTCTTTTTACAGGACCAGTATGATTCACTGCTTTTTTTTAGCTGTAAATAAACTTTATCTAGAAAATTGTGACTATGATTAAGATATACTATTCACTAAGGATTGCAATTTTAGCTCCAGAGTATTCATTATCGCTTGAGTGAGCCCCATACTGCAATTTTAACCAATTGAATATGTAGCTGAAAATAGGTAATGCCCAATTTAGTGCTATGGTCACAGGCAGTGGAGTCTACTCATGAATGCTACTGCAAAACCTCTGAAAACAAACGTAATCCTGTAAATAAATTGTAGAATACATTTCCGCTGTGCATAATAAATACAGAAATGTAACCAAATAACCTGCAGTTGCAAATACATTCACACATCAGACCACCTACAGGTTATTCCTAGTTTGTCAATATTTTATTCCTTAGTAATTTGTCAATATAATTACTAGTTGAAAAACAAAATATATTTTACTATGTCAAAAGCTATGCAATTAGGTTTAACGTTTTCTACGAATGAGGGAAAAAATCACACAGCTTCATTTAATTAAACGCATTCAGTACGTGTCTAAAAAAAGGGAGAATAAATATTTGCCATCAAAATCTTAATGCTGATTATTTGCAATCTTTTAAGCAGAGCTCACATCCCCTTTTTATGACTTTGGCCACAAACTATGTTGACTTCTGCCTCAGTTGTGCCATTTCTTTATCACAGCAGAGGCTATCTCTTAGCTACAATGACATGTTTTGAGAGTTAAATTGCCAGACTTTTTAATACAAATCTTAATTATGTGGAATAGATAAGGTAAATATATTCTAAAAAACTGAAGCAAGTCAAGACTGCAGTCAGGGATTTAGCATTAGCGCAACCAGAGATTATCTGAGAAAAACCGATGCATATCATTTACACCAAAAAAAATTAGCAAATAAACTTTGCATCTAAAAATCCCTCCAATTTAACTGTGTGCATTTTTCATTTTACAAGCATCAGAATGATATTTTAGTTGGTCATCTTCTACTATGAGCAAAGTTTCTGTTAATCATCATGGAGTAATTCCAGCATTTTCCTTTTTTTTTGTTTTTAAATCAAGTTCTGTCAGTTTTACTTTTCTGCTTTACAAATGCAGCATCTGACAGATGCCATCACCTTACCACTCCAACTTATCACACAGACCAAGAAGATTCATGTGCTGCAAACTACCACTATTAAACCATTTTGACACTTCCTGTCCCAGTCATTCCGGTTCTTATGCACAGCCTTCCCCCATCTTCTTGCCTTTGAAATCTCTCCATTTCCCAGTGCTAATGAAGAGGTACAGACCTAAAATGTTAATTGTTATACTTTCTACAGATGCTGCCTGACATGCTAATTTCCTCAGTATTTTCATTTTTGTTTCAGATTTCCAGTATTTGCAGTTTATTTTATTTGCATTTGGTGTTAATTTAGTTAGTACTTCAGCTCTCACATTGAATATTTTTTGCGAAATTTCTCACTGCTCAAGAGATAGTGAAGGTAAGTGATATGCAGATTCCCAACATATTTTTTATTTGTAGTTAAAGTTAAATATTAAGATAAAATATAAAGTAGACCAAATGTGTAGGAAGGAACTACAGATGCTGGTTTGCACTGACAATTGACACAAAATGCTGGAGTCAACTGTACCTTATCACACCTTTAGTTTCCCTCTCACTTGACTCTCAGTCTGAAAAGGGGCCTCGACCCGAAAAATCACCTATTCCTTTTCTCCAGAAATGCTTCGTGACCTGCTGAGATACTCCAGCATTTTATGTCCATCATCAAGATAAAACTCTAGCAGTACTGCGCTGCCACCAAGTGTGAAACTTTTAATAATACATTCTGCAGGCATTTCCTAATATTTCTGAAATCTGATCTCATTTTTGTACCTTTCCACATACAATATATCTTCAAATGTTATGTCTGATTTTATCTTCTGTTCAGTGATTTTCTCTCTTGATTTTTCAATTGCAGAATTGATCTACTGTCAGTAATATTTAGCTGTGAGTTTCTGTTCGCTTTTAACATTAAAACAGTGATAACAAGAATATAAATCCATCTCATGCTGCGGGATCATTGAGTACAGAAAAAGTGTTGAAGTTTTAAAACGTATAGTGACTTCAGTGCTCTTGAGAATATCATTAATCTATTTTTACAAAAACGGCATCAGTGGGAATTGTACATTTCAAGTTACGGCAAACTGAATGATGATCTGTAAGATGCACCCATACTGTGACAGGATCCTTCTAAGTTGATGAACATAATAGTCATAACATGAAGCAGAAACTTACCTCTACTGCCTTGATACTAAGCATCAAACAAAGGGACAAGAGTGAGGAACACTTGATGGGGAAGGGCTTCTGAACTCCAGAAAACTTAATTTCTAATCATTAAAACTTGGACTGGTTATGTTACATGATGTGCAATTCCCTCGATCAGTTATTAGTCAGAATGGATGATAAAAAATAAATTTAATTGACATGTCTTTTGAATATGAGAAAATCCCCCATGAAACACTTGCATTATTTCTTTAGACTTTAGAAATACAGCATTGGAACTGGCCCTTCAGACCACCAAAGTACTCTGCATTTTGTAGGAAGGAACTGCAGATGCTAGTTTAAACTGAAGAAAGACATAAAAAGCTGGAGTAACTCATCGGGAAAGGCAGCATCTCTCTTGAAAATGAACAGGTGACTTTTTGGGTCAAGTCTCTTCATCAGACTGAAGAATGGTTTCAACACGAAACATCAGGTATTTCTTTTCTCTGGAGATGCAGCCTGGCCCGCTGAGTTACTCAGGCTTTTTGTGTTTATCTTCCAACAACTCTGCATTATTTTCTTGGTGCTGGTAGCATCAAAAATGCACAAAGCACACATTGTTAAAATATTTTTTTAGGAATCAGATGTTCCTCAGATGTCAACCTACCACCATGCTGTTGATTTGGATGGCATCTTGCAGGCTCCTGCCCGAGTTCCAGATGTCATACATCAAGAATGATGCAGGCAATGGAGATAAGAGGAAAAGTTGCATCTCATTCTGTGTCCAGGTCCCTTTCTACCTGTATATAGAAACATAGAAACATAGAAATTAGGTGCAGGAGTAGGCCATTCGGCCCTTCGAGCCTGCACCGCCATTCAATATGATCATGGCTGATCATCCAACTCAGTATCCCGTACCTGCCTTCTCTCCATACCCTCTGATCCCCTTAGCCACAAGGGCCACATCTAACTCCCTCTTAAATATAGCCAATGAACTGGCCTCAACTACCCTCTGTGGCAGAGAGTTCCAGAGACCCACCACTCTCTGTGTGAAAAAAGTCCTTCTCATCTCGGTCCTAAAGGATTTCCCCCTTATCCTTAAGCTGTGACCCCTTGTCCTGGACCTCCCCAACATCGGGAACAATCTTCCTGCATCTAACCTGTCCAACCCCTTAAGGCTCCTCCAGGCATCTAGCCTGTCCAACCACCAATCGAACAGGTTCTTATTATGGAATTAGTTTTCATAGCATAGCTTGAAAGCACTCTTAAAATTAGCAGCTACAACAACATAACAAAGGTGCCCTGCTGTTCATATCTGCGTTGCCTTTTTAAATGCAGGCTGCGTCAATCTTGGAGCACTTCAAAGATTTCAAATGGATCCAAGCGGAAGAGGGATTCTGCAGCAAAGGTAAAATGCTGGTGGAACTCCCAGGATCTGCGGAGGGAATGTGCAGGCAGGAACTGCAGATGCTGGTTTAAAGCGAAATAGACACATAAAGCTGGAGTAACTCAGTGGGTCAGAGAACATCCCTGGAGAAAAGGAATGGGTGACGGGGCCCCGAGACATCACCCATTACTTTTCTCCAGCGATGCTGTCTGACCCGCTGAGTTACTCCAGCTTTTTTCTACATTGTCTATCTTTGAAGGGAATGCACAGGCGACGTTTCATGCTGAGACCCTTCTTCAGACCGACCCAGCATTCGGGTTAATTGGACAAGGCCTCACAGTTAGCACTTACTGATGGCCACAGTCATTGGCGACAGCATTTGATTTATCACTTGTGTCAATGAATAAAAAATGAGAGGGCGAATAGAATAAAATTCCAGATATAAATAGATATAACACATTATATGCCAGTCCTGTATAGAAATAAAGAACTGCAGATGCTGGTTTATATCAAAGTTAGACACAAACTGCTGGAGTAACTCAGCGGGTCAGGCAGCAACTCCTGAGAAAATGGTTAGGTGAAGTTTTGGGTTGGGACTCTTCTTCAAAGTGCTCTGACGAATAGTCAGACCAGTCTGAAGAAGGGTTACGACCTGAAACATCATCTATCCTTTTTTCTCCAGAGATGCTGCCAGATTAGATTGCCAGAGATGCTGGTGGCAGATTAGGAAAGGGGGAGATGCAACGAGACCTGGGTGTCATGGTACACCAGTCATTGAAAGTAGGCATGCAGGTGCAGCAGGCAGTGAAGAAAGCAAATGGTATGTTAGCATTCATAGCGAAAGGATTTGAGTATAGGAGCAGGGAGGTTCTACTGCAGTTGTACAGGGTTTTGGTGAGGCCACACCTGGAGTATTGCGTACAGTTTTGGTTTCCAAATGTGAGGAAAGACATCCTTGCCATAGAGGGGGTACAGAGAAGATTCACCAGACTGATTCCTGGGATGTCAGGACTTTCATATGAGGAAAGATTGGATAGACTCGGCTTGTACTCGCTGGAATTTAGAAGATTGAGGGGGGATCTTATAGAAACTTACAAAATTCTTAAGGGGTTGGACAAGCTAGATGCTGGAAGATTGTTCCCGATGTTGGGGGAGTCCAGAACAAGGGGTCACAGTCTAACGATAAGGGGGAATTCCTTTAGGACCGAAATGAGGAAAACATTCTTTACACAGAGAGTCGTGAGTCTCTGGAATTCTCTGCCACAGAAGGTAGTTGAGGCCAGTTCATTGGCTATATTTAAGAGGGCGTTAGATGTGGCACTTGTGGCTAAAGGGATCAGGGGGTATGGAGAGAAGGCAGGTACGGGATACTGAGTTGGATGATCAGCCATGATCACATTGAATGGCGGTGCAGGCTCGAAGGGCCGAATGGCCTACTCCTGCACCTATTTTCTATGTCTCTATGTTTCTATGTTATTCCAGCAGTTTGTGTCTACCCTCTCTACCCTACAGTGCTATAATTCACAAACACTCTTATGAAGAGATTACGTGATATGCTGGTTGACTGGTTTGTATTTTGCCTGGAGCAGTGAATTTGATAAGAGATGCTTCAACATCACCTGTTTCATTGCACAAGATGCTGAGGAAAAATCAAGTCCTTCTTCACAGAGACACCTAACATAAATACATAGCTGCAATACTGAGGCCTTGAATGTTCTAGAGGTACTGTGTGTAGTTTTGTTCACTGCGTTTCAAAGGGCACCAAAATGAATTACAAATCAATATGAACAAAGTTGATCAAAGCGCAGAGGAGATGGCACTGAGTAAAGATTAGAGGAAACCAGTAGCAAAACACAGCACAGACTGGCAATGAGAAACAAATGCAGAGAATACATTTAGAAAATTATGGAGGAAAAAAGAGTACAAGAGATATGTCTGCCAGATAAGGTAAAGACAAATCAAGAGTGATTCAGTAGTATATGAAGACAAAAAGATTAACTCCAGCAGTGGGAATGGACCCTTCAACCCACAGAGGCCACGTCGACCAGCGATCCCCATATAGGTCTCATTAAGGATCCATGTGGTAATCCATTTATAGAACCATGGGTGATAGATGGGGGGGATAGTTGCACAGCAGTAGAGTTGCTGTCTCACAGTGCCAGAGACCCAGGTTCAATCCTTAATATGGGTGCTGTCTGTATGGAGTTTGTATGTTTCTCCCTGTGACCACGTGTGATTTCTCTGGGTGCTCCAGTTGCCTCCCACATTACAAACACGTGTAGATTTATAAGTAAATTAACTTCTGCACATTGTCTGTCATTGGTTGGATAGAGCTAGTGTATGGAGATCACTGGTCCATGCAGATCCAATGGGCCTGATCCACACTGCATCTCTAAACTAAAATACTGTCAAACTAGTATGTTGTGGGAAGCAAGGGAGGAGATTTCAGGGACTGACAGATTTTTGACTCCTTGCATGCCTCAGGTGAGGTACTGGGGTTGAAGATTGCAACCTTTTTACGCGGTCCGCCCTGTTCGACTAATGCAATCAACTTGACGTGCACAAAAGGAAGATCAAATAGAACAAGTTGTCCTACAACTTTAGGCTGTGCACGCCACATGATAGAAGAAGAAGGTGAGGTACTGGAAGACAGGAGGGTGGCTAATGTTGTGCCTTTATTTGAGAAGGGAAGCAAGGACAAGTCATGGAACTATAGGCCAGTGAGCCTGATATCAATGGTGGGTAGGTTGCTGGAAGGATTTCTGAAGGCCAAGTCAATAGATATTTTTAAGGCAGAGATAAACAGATTCTTGATTAGTATGGGGAGAAGGAGGGAGAATGGGATGGGGAGGGAAAGATAGATCAGCCAAGATTGAATGGTGGAGTAGACTTATTGGGTCAAATGGCACAATTCTGCTCCTATCACATGACATATGACTTATAAGAAAAATGATCCCAGGGTTGGGGAGTCAAAAATTAGAGAATATAGTTTATGGAAAGTGGAGAACAATTTAAATGGGACATAAGGAATACCTTTTTCAGATAGAGGATGCTGGATACATGTAACAAGCTGCCATAGAAATTGGTAGACAAAGGTACAATTATAACATTTAAAATATATTGAGACAGGTACGTGCATAGCAAAGGTTTAGAGAGATATGGGCCAAATGCAGGTCCAGGTAAATGGGACAAGCTCAGGAAAGCTACTTAGTTGGCATGAGTGTGTTGATTGAAATGATGACATCTGTACTGAATAACTTTACAACTATAAAGTGAAATATGGAGAGAATTGAAAGAGGCCATTGTATGCGGATATGTGCTTCCTTTTACTAAATTATGACAACAAAAAGTGGTTTAGAGTATTACGGTCACATCCTTCTTCGCTGCAGAACATACAATAGAAGGCATTTTTACAACATTTTTACAACATTTTTGTTCCCTATAGGGCAGGTTTCTAACAATGGCCAATGTTCAAGTGGTACACAAAAAGCTGGAGAAACTCAGCGGGTGCAGCAGCATCTAAGGAGCGAAGGAGATCGGCGACGTTTCGGGTCGAGACCCTTCTTCAGTCTGAAGAAGGGTCTCGACCCGAAACGTCGCCTATCTCCTTCGCTCCTTAGATGCTGCTGCACCCGCTGAGTTTCTCCAGCTTTTTGTGTAACCCTCGATTCTCCAGCATCTGCAGTTCCTTCTTTAACGCCAATGTTCAAGTCATCGTTTTCTTCTGCTCTGATGGGAGCTGGCATTACTTCACTTCTCCATACCATCCGGCTACTAATCATCTATGAATAAACTTCAGCTGGAAAATGGAGACTATATTTAACATATAGCATTCTCAAAAGGCCCTGAGTTTCATATGAAGAATCTTCAAAATCCAGACTGTACCTCACTGCAACTTCAACCAGATATATATGGAATTCTGAGAAAAGGGTATCAGTTCAAATTTAGTGCCCTGATTACAGGAAACTGTAGAGCTATGGGGATTCATCATGTGGTCATTGCAAACACTTGGATAACATTTTCCATAAAGCAAAAATAGTAACATAATAAACTCAGAAATGTAACCAATTAACCACCAGATACAAATTAATCTTTATTACTTTATTGTATCATGATTTTAATACATATTCTTTTTTAACAGAACTGCAAGTTGAAACGAAGAATATATTGTATTATGGCATAAGCTTAACAGTAATTATCAGATTTAAAACATTGTAAAATGATGACAAAATTCTCATAGACTCTAAACTTTTTCAATTACAGACCTAATGTTTCAACAGAGTATAACAATTTAAAACAATACATTTGAAATTTAAGAAAGCTTCTCCTTTTGAAGAGTGCTCAGATGATCATTCTTTAAGTCTGATGTTGTCCTCTTTGTCCCTTCCCTGTCACATATTTCCAAAAACATGGGCTGCTGTCACTGAAATATAATTACACCTTTGGGAAATTAAAATGCTGATGCTTTCAACACAAAGCAGAATAATGAGAGGAATAAATAAAATAAAATAAATACATACATTATTATGAAGTCAAATGAGAATATGAGAACAAGAATACATGCATCGTCTGTATAATAAGACAAGGCAAATAATTGGGACTGGCTGGCACAATATAATTTAAGAACATATACAGATTTTGCACCAAAAAAAATAGTAAATAAGATTTAAGTCTAAAATTTCTCAATTTTATCTGTAAGCACTTTTTATTTTGCTTATCGTAGAATTATCACTTAGTCTGGTAAGTTATACTACAAACCAGATCAGATTCAAATTCGTTTTTAATTATCTGCCTATTTTATATTTTTCGAAGCAAAATTTAAAGAACCTCTACTCAAGGTTAAAAGGTCAGTTTATTGTCACATGTACCAGAAATTGAGTTACCATACAGCCATATTATGTGAAAAGCAACAAGACACACAACCACATAAAGGTTAACATAAACATCCACCACAGTGGATTCCACGTCCCTCACTGTATGGAAGGCAATAAAGTTTAATCTTCTTCCTCTTTGTTCCCCGTGGATCAGGCAGTCGAACCATCTGCAGTCGGGGCGATCAAAGCTCCCGCAGCCAAAGATTCGAAGGCCCCGTCGGGATGATCGAAACTCCCGCGTTAGGGTGGTTGAAACTCTCCCCGCAGCATGGAGCTCCCAAGTCGGACACTTCTTACCAGAGACCGTGGGCTTCACGATGTTAAAGACCACAGGTCCCACGGTTTGGAGCACCCGTCGGTCTCCAGGAAAGGACGCCAACTCCATGTTAGGATGTTAGGCCGCAGTGGGGACCGATATATGGTATGGATCTCCATCGAGGTGAGAGATTGAAAAAAGGTTTCCCCTAACCCCCCCCCCCCCCACCCTCAACATAAAACAAACCAAGGAAAACTAAAACATACTTTTAACACATACTAAAAATAACAAAAAAAAAGAAAGGACAGTTGAGAGAATTTAAGAGAGAGTTGGATAATTTAAGAGAGAGTTGGATGGATTTAAGAGAGAGTTGGATGGATTTAAGAGAGAGTTGAATAGAGCTCTAGGGGCTAGTGGAGTCAAGGGATATGGGGAGAAGGCAAGCACGGGTTATTGATAGCGGATGATCAGCCATGATCACAATGAATGAGGCCGAATGGATGAGGGATTTCGTGAAGAACCCGCCAGCACGCATGCGCGACATACTTCAAAGTAGCGGTGTGGAATCACAGGACCAACAACAGAGAAATGACTTGTTATAGTAAGATTGAAGAGACTCTAATTACCAGTTGATTTATGATCGAGGGTTGGGAGCGGAGGGCACGAAATCCCTCATCGCAACTCCTCATAAAATAAAGATCAACCTTCGAACTGGTAAGTTCTCGTTTAATCTTACTATTTCATTTCGGAGTCACGTGAGTGACTTCGTGAAGACTTCAAAGCTCTGTGATTCCATGCCCTGGACCACGTCCATGCTGTCACACACCACTTATAAGGATGGACAGGAGTAATCAACTTTCCAGACTGCTAGTACTGAAAAAATAATAACAATATTTATTAACAACAAACAAAAAGAAAAACCCCTCACTGGGGGACATCTGCACGTTCTTGACCTGCATTCAGCACGGCCTCCGCGAACTGTACAGGAGCGGCAACAGGTTTATTGTAGAACCGCTGGAAGGTGGCTTCGTTCGCCCATCCTGCTGTGGCAATAATATGGTCCATGGGCACCTCCATGACCCTTGCTGCCGACGTTGATGCAGCCCTGGTGGAATGGGATTTGAAACCGTTAGTGTCAATACCTGACTCACCCAAGACGATCCTGAGTCACCTGGATATCGTCTGGACCGTCACTCTATGGTGAGGTTTCTTGTGGCTGATGAGCAAGTATTTCTCCATTCCCCTCAATTCTCTCGTCACTTTGACGTAGTGACGGATATGAGCGGCTAAACATAGCCTTGCATCAGCGGGGTATGCCAGAAACTTCAGCTGCAGCCCTGTGAACCCAGGTCTATGCTGCTTGAGTAATTCATCTATGAAGAAGATTACTTCCCCAGGGGTAGAGATCATCCTGTCGATCCTGACCTTGTGGAGTGTCTGTACCTTCTGCGCTGAAGTCAGTGCCAGTAACATCACCAGCTTCAGGGTGAGTTTGTCCAGCTCAAGCCCTTCCATGGGCGACCACGTCCTGAGCAGGGTTAATACCTTCCCAATATCCCAGGTGATTGTATAACGAGGTCTGGGCGGATTGGAATTGAATATTACCCGCATGAGTCTGGACACCAGCCTGTTGGATCCTACCTCGATATTGAGGTAGAATGACAGCGCACTCCTGGCGCTGTTGATGGCACTGTAGCTGAGATGTTCGTCGTGATGCAACCCCGCCAGGAATTCCAGTACGTCGGTGATGGTAACGGAGTCGTATGCAATGTGGGAGCGGCCGCAGTAGGTTTCCCATTTCCGGATATGAGTGAGGTATTGCCGCCTGGTGGACTCCCGGCATGACGCTCCAATGGTATCCATGGTTCTAGATGATAGGCCATACCCCAGTAATGGCCTGTTCAGAACCTGCAAGCCAATAAGTTTAGATGACTGTGGCAGGGATGTGGTTCCCCTGAGACAGGGTTTGTTACCAATTGTGGGCAACCCTCTAAGAGGACCCAAGGTTGACTGATCATATCAAGGACCACCGGATACCATGGCTGCGTAGGCCAGTCGGGTATGATAAGAATGCCCTTAGCAGCATCTGTCTGGATTTTCCGCAATACCCGACTGATGAGGCAAAATGGAGGAAATGCATAGAAAAACCATTTCCCCCAGTCTAGCGAGAACGCATCCATCGCCATTGCCCCAGGATCTGGTTCCCATGAAACGTATGTTGGTACCTGTTGGTACCTGATGGTGATGCAAAGAGGTCGATATCCGGTTTACCAAATTTGGCTGTAATTTTAGCGAATATTTGGGGATTCAACATACACTCGATGTTGTCATTGAATTTGCGTGACCTGGTGTCCGCCACTGTATTGAGCTTACCTGGTAAATAGGTAGCTGAAATCCAAATATTCTGTCGAATACACCAGAGCCAAATTGTATTTGCCAATTCATCACATGAAACTGACCTGGTACCGCCCATATGGTTTAGATATGCCACCGCAGTGGTATTATCTATTTGGAGACGGACATGAGCGTCAGTAAGGTTAGAACAATAAGCTCGAAGTCCGTGAAATGCTCCTAGCATCTCCAAATAGTTTATCCCTTGTGACAACAACAGGGTAGATTCAAGGGTGTCCCATCTCCCTCCACAACTAGAGTAGTTGTCCGTAGCTCCCCAGCCATGGGAGCTTGCATCTGTTTGTAAGTATACCATCGGATTGGGCAAAATGATGGGTGTAAATGAGTCACAAATATTGTCAATCCACCATTGTAACTCAATCTTTGCCTTTAGAGGCAGCTGCATTGGTCTATTGAAATGTCCAGCGTTCAGTTTTAACGCTGAGATCTTGACTCTCTGCAAATTTTGATAATGGAAAGGTCCATATTGGGCAGCTGGAAAAAGTGCTACGATCTTGCCAATCACCTAACAGTTTGTCTAATTGATAGTATATGAGCCCAGACTAGATCCTTGCATACTTGGGTGACATCCCCAACTTTGTTAGTTGGTATGGTGGCCCTCATGCGATTGGAATCCACCGTGAACCCGAGGTAATCCATGACCTGTGAAGGGCAGAACTTTGATTTATCTGGATGGATAATGAACCCCATTTTCTGAAAAATTTCCACGGTGGCTGAAACTGCCAGTTCCGCTGATTCCAGGGTGTTCCCAATGATTAGGATGTCATCCAGATAGGCCATCACTATATGATTTTGTCTCCTTAGCATAGCCAGTATTGGTTTGAGCAATTTAGTAAATAATCTAGGGGCTGTGGTAAGCCCATTTGGCAAAGCCCTGTATTGCCAGAGCTGATCCATCCAGGTAAACTTCAAGAACTTCCTGTGGTGTTTCTGAATGGATACTGAATAGTATGCATCTTTTAAATCAATGCATGCCATAAAGCAGCCCTCAGAAATCAATAACTTGGCTGTTTCGAACGTGTCCATTTTGAAATGGGTATATTTTACAAAGGTATTCAAATGGGTCAGATCAATAATAACCCGACATCCTCCATCCTTCTTGGTTTTTGTGAATACGTTGGATACAAATTCAATTGGTTTGTGTATAGTTCTTTCTATCACACCTTTTTCTTGTAGCCTTAAGATTTCAGCATAGCCTACTGCCGTTTCATTGCTGGACAGTGTAAATTTCCAATCTGGCATTATGCTGGGATGGAGGGATTTTACCATTGATGAATTCAATCTCATGGCCTTGAATACTTTGTAAGATAAACTCATCAGAAGTGATGGTTCCCCATGCCTCCGTAAAGAACCGTAGTCTCCCACCAACATGTGAAGTTAAGCATGCAGGTGCATGAAATCCAGACCGCCTTACCTCCATGGTTACCGGCGGTCCCTGATATGTTTGGCGGGACGTGGAGGTGCTGGGTTGGACTGTTGATGCGGCGTCCGCATCTTCCATGGTGGCCGCTGGGGGCCTAGCCCTAAAAAAGGCCTAGGTTGTTGAGGCTGCTGAAATTGAGGTGGAGCTGGAGCGTAGGTCCTTGCTGGTCTAACGGCAGGGCCTCGTGGCCTGAAAAATGGCACTTTCCTGGCCGGCTGCCTGGTCGAGATATGTGACCGCATGAGTCCCACCGTCTTAGCGTGGTCATCTAGCTCCTTGACCCGCTTCGGGAGGTCTTCCCCAAACAACTGTCTGGGTGGCGGCGTAGGAGGTGCTTTGCATAACCCCGCAAATTTCGGGTTTAGAGTTGGTTTGATAATGCTCTTCCGAAAGGCGTTGATCTCATACTGTGTGTTGCACAGTAGTGCCAGAGCATCCTCCTGCTCGGTGTTCAGATCCTCCCCGTCCACCAACCGCACAAATGCGGTAAGCCCAGCAGTAAGCAGCTTCAGGATCCGTTGGAGCTTCATCTCCTGGGTTCTGATCCCCGGGCTGATGTTGCCCCAAATCGGCGTATTGACGTTGGGCACGTTGAGGGAGTTGCAGTTGGCTGGGGCTTTGTGCCTATTCATGGCCTCTGACAGGACCTCGTCCTGGAGCTGATGGTTCATCAGGAAGTCCACGGTGGCAGCCAGTTTGGGGTTGAGGGGTAGTCCTGACGTCTCCGACAATGCAAATTTTGTTGCTACATCCAGGAGCTCCTCCTGAGGGGCCTCCGATGTAGATGGTGCATGGCCCAACAAGTCCTCATCCTCTGGCTGTCTCAGGCTTCCTGCTGACGATGGGGATATCTCCCTGTGCCCTCTGGAGCTAGATGTTTCCTGCCTCCGATTTTGTTGCAGGAGAAGTTCCAACATCTGCTCCATCCTGTCAATACGCCCTTCGCCCTTCGAACCCGGGCGGTCGGAGTCCTCATGTTCAACGGAACTGCTGAGGCTCCTGTCATCGGCCCGTACCTCGTCGAGGTAATCTCGGTGCCGGAAGCCGTCGCTACCAGCCGCTGCAGCGAAGCTGAGCGATTCCCGCGCGGATCCGCTCAAACGCCTCCTTTTGGCGGAGCTTGATCCCGCTGCCTCGGAGGGCAAACGCGGTGAGAGGTCGGCACCTGACACCTCGGCGTGGTGACCCGACATCCGCGCGGGCTTGCCGACTGCCCTAATACTGGGCCTAGACGGCGTACGGTCCCGTCCTCCCATCCACGGGGGACTCGGTGACCGTGGCGGGACTCCACCCGAATGACTCTTCCTTGTCTTGGTGTGTGGTGAGTCAACACTGGTCCTTACAGGTCTCCCAGTGGACTTGAGTCCCGCCAATTCACCAGTCCGCAATCTAGCGGCAGGTGATACCTTTGCTCATGAAGGGCTAGGTTGACGGGCTCTATCCCTCCCTCTCCTCCGAGGGCTCAGGGAGAAGGGCCGTGCGGCAGCACGTGAACCCTGTTTGCCCTGGTCGACCAACGATCCTGTTGGCGACAGTGATACGGAGTCAGGGTCAACCTGCTGCGGTGGCACACCGAAATCCTGCTCCGCGGGATCCTCGCTGGAGCTCCGGTGTATCGGCGGGTCGGGTCCTGTGGCAACAGGGCTCCCCGACTTCCTCGCCTTTTTCCCGGCCTGACTCGCAGGTGTAGCCGTTGATGAGGGCTCCGGGATGGGTGGCCGGCGACTCCGTGCAGACGTCCTACGGCCCTTGTTTTTCCCGTCCATGTTCCTGTTGAAAGAAAACACTCTCCCAACAGAAACCAACCAACTCAAGGTTAGTTACATTTACCTGAGCGGCTCCTTTTGAAAGGCTGGTGGTGAGCCGCGCTCCACCTCCAGCTGTCGACTGCAAGCGTTGCGACGATATGTCGCACATGCGTGCTGGCGGGTTCTTAACGAAGTCACTCACGTGACTCCGAAATGAAATTTGATACCTAATTCACTTTCATATGTTCAGTATTAAAAAAGTTATGGCCATTTTCATACTCGGAAATTAGCATCTTGTTCTCCATTGCCTTTCCATTGACTTAGCTCCAAAGCTGTGATCTAGGACAGTCAAAAGCCCATAACTTTCTTAAAAATTATTAGAACTCAATGACATTTTCAGTTATTATAGATTGAAGCATTATGAAACAAATATGAAACAATCTTACTTGGATGACCTGAAATTAAAGCATATAATTAGTTAGTTACCTAATTGCAGCTAATTACAAGATTCAATTACTAGATCTAAACATCTATCCATTTCTTAAGAAATGATAAACATTTTTAAATTGCCTAAGTGTCCAAATAACATTCACACAATAATCCACAATATAACATGATTTTAAAATCTCATTTTCATGAATTCATAGACCAAATTGAAGGAATTTAGTGTTTAATTCCTGTAAATTAATGGCCATTTAAATCAACCTGCGAGTGGGTTTTAGTCGAACGCGGTGGATTGGAACATTGCGGTTAGCGGTGAATTTAACCCACAGTCGGCAGGAAAAATACAGCCAGTTCGTATATTTTTTTGTCCCCTTTTCGCATGATGAAAATTTGATTAAAGGCTTCCTAAGAAGCACGTTTGTATGTAAAAATAAACTGTGTAGCTTCTTTTATTGCTTACGTTAGGTCCGTACCGCTGTCGGCGTTCACGGCTTTAGAAGATGATTTTTAAACTACTCTAGCTAATAAATAATCTAGCGTAGTTTAAAAATAGCTTCATGAATGAAATGTCGGAGCGATTTCTCTTTAGCGATGAAATTGCCTGAGATTGATCGATTTGGACTGTCTGGGGAAAAACGGCATTTTAAACCCGCCCCCCTCTGGAAGGCGCCATAATCGCGCACACGGGGAGTGGCAGAACTGCAGTGCTGCTAAAGGTAGGTATGGTAACATACCTACAGACAGTCAGAACCTTTATCCCTGGGTGGAACTGCCAAAGATTAAAGGGTATAGGTTTAAGATGAGATGAGCAATATTTAAATGAGATATGGAGGGCAAGTGTTGGTGGATGCAGGCAAAGGAAATTCGTTTAACTTGGCATTATATTCGCCATGGACATTGTGGACCTCTTCCTGCGCTGCACTCTTCTATGTTCTAAATATCAGAAATAGTCTAACTTTGTGCAAACAACTGGGATAGAAAATACCAAAGATGCACAGGTCTTTGGAAGACCTGTGCAAGAGGGACAGTTTGCACCTCAATCAGAACAGAACCAACATCTTCATCAGAAGAATTGCTCAGGCCAGCAGAGAAAGTTTGAACTGAGTTCGTAGGAGAAAGGGGATCAGAGTTGATGTTCAGATGGGGAATTACTGTCACCGAGAGGAGAAAAGGTTTAATAGGCAGAGCAGGAGGGTCAATGCACATGAGGGATTACAAACTGAAATTGCACCCAGTGCATTGCAAAGATTCTAACTAGCGAGGTAATTAACTCAAAGCTATAATTAACACATGGAATTACAATATTGCTGCAATCACAGGTGAACTATGGGCAGGCCATGCAACTATGCATCCTGGGATACAATTTTTCTGGGGAGAGGAAGGGGAATGTAAAAGAGGAGATGGCATTGCACATTAACATAAGAAATGCATTACTTAGTGTTCCGAGAGGATATCGCAGAAGGCTCCTCAAAATAGTTCATAAGGGAAGAGACGAGTCGAAACAAAACGGATGCCAACACTTTACTAGGAAGGTAGACACAACATGCTGGAGTAACTCAGCGGGTCAGGCAGCATCTCTGGAGAGAAGGAAAGGGTGATGTTTTGGGTGGTGACCCTTCTTCAGACTTTGCTGGGAATATATTACTAACCACCTAACAGTCCACATTTTGTGTCCACCTTCCCAGAGATCAAGGGACAGATTTTGAGGCATATTTCAGTGCAATATGTCAAAACTATGATTGTAACACAAGGGGATTTTCAGTTCCTAAATATTAACTTAGATTGCCTTAGATTTAAAGGCTCAGAGATGCTCAGAATGCTTGCCCTGTGTCCTGGAGAACTTTTTAACATGGTATGTAGATTGACCAGTGAGAGAAGGCACATTACTAATCAAGTGGAGGAACTGTCAGTGGGGAAGCATTTTTTGAGATAGTGAGCAGAATCCCATATATTTCAAAGTGGAAATATAAAAAGATCGCAATAAACTAATAAGTATGGTCTTAGATTGGAGAAGAACACCAATTTATTTGAACAAGGCAGAACCTAGCAATGATAAAATTGGAGAATCTACTCGCAGGTAAATCTACATTTGCACAAATGCTAGCATTCAAATGAGAAATTACAAAAATCAAGGCAATTGTGTCTGCAAAATTGTGAATGCCAAAAGTACAGGAGTTTTACAGATAGATGGTTTGACAAAGGGAAAAACAGAAACATTTGGCATCATGCATTATCAAAGGGGAAGCTCATCAAAAATATAAAAAGTGTAGGGGATTCTTAAAAATAAATCAGGAAGACAAAGAGGGGTCACAAAATACTGGCTGACAGGCCTATCGCAAAATCCAAAGACGTCTTCTTAATATATTAAGGATAATTTAATAACTAGAAATAAAATAGGTCACAATATAGAATATACAATGGATAATAGGTGCAGGAGTAGGTCATTTGGCCTTTCGAGCCAGCACCACCATTCAATGTGATTATGGCTGATCATCCCCAATCAGTACCCCGTTCCTGCCTTCTCTCCATATCCCCTGACACCAGTCCCTTCAGCGCACAACACCCATGCTAGCGCTCAAGAAAGCCAATGAGATTCAATGAGATCCGCTATCTTTAAAAGCCCTATCTAGCTCTCTCTTGAAAGCTTCCAGAGAACCTGCCTCCACCGCCCACTGAGGCAGAGAATTCCACAGACTCACAACTCTCTGTGAGAAAAAGTGTTTCCTCGTCTCCCTTCTAAATGGCTTACCCCTTATTCTTAAACTGTGGCCCCTGGTTCTCAACACCGGGAACATGTTTCCTGCCTCTAGCGTGTCCAATCCCTTAACAATCTTATATGATTCAATTAGATGCCCTCTCATCCTGAAAAACTCCAGAGTGTACAAGCCCAGCCGCTCCATTCTCTCAGCATATGACAGTCCCGTCATCCCGTGAATTAACCTTGTAAACCTATGCTGCACTCCCTTAATAGCAAGAATGTCCTTCCTCAAATTAGGGGATCAAAACTGCACACAATACTCCAGGTGCGGTCTCACTAGGGCTCTGTACAACTGCACATTAAGGAAAAATTGTGTGAGGCCAAAGGGCAAATTGACGTCTTAAATTAATAGTTTGCATCAAATTTGCAAAGGACACAAACGTTTTTATTTTGAGCGAGAACTGAGCGAAGGGAAAGATAAAATTCTGGTGCAATTGATTGTCGGTCTGCTAAGAGGAACATGGAAGCTTTAGAACAAAAAAGCATCTGGAAGTGAATAAAAAAGGAGGCAAGCTCCAGCAGAGAGAGACTGTGTATGAGTATCTACAATGCGGAGGCTAAGCAATGGAAATGTAAAATAACATAAGATATTTCTCACTTTTCTCTTTAGCATTTTTGCAGTCAGGATTGCAGTTAGGGCTGTTTATGCTCCTGCTGCAAGATGAGGAAGATGAGGTGAAATTCCAGAATCCCTGGTGATTTCACTGTGGGGAAGTGTATCCAGTTGCATCAAGCAGCCACAAGGCTGAAATGTTAGTGAGATGTTTATCCCAAGGTGCAGGCGCCAGATAGCTGGGTGACCACCAGGAAAGGAAGAGAGGATAGGCAGAGATTCCCCTGTGGCCATGCCCCTCAGGAACAAGTGTAATGTTTTGGATACTTTTGGGGAATGATGGCCTTTCGGATGAACAGCAGAAGCCATGTCAGTGACACCGGGACTGGCTCTGATGCTGACCACAGAGGGTAGAGGCAGGGAGAGCTATAGTGATATGAGTTAGGAATTTGTCCATTAAGGCTGTCTGGATGGAACTGCAAAATTAGAAGGGGGTGATCACTTTAATGGTTATTGTTGCACAGCCTCTTCTCTCCCTCACCCAAATACTCAGTGGGAATTAGAGGAAGCAGGACTCGAGTTTTAAGACTTATTGGGGGAGCACTTTTAGAATTGTAAACACTAGTCCCAGAGTTTTAAAATACCTAGTGAAAATGAAAGAAAATGAAATGAAAATAAAAGGATTGGTCCAAAAGGTGACGTCCTAAATTGGGGTAGTGCCAAGTTTGAATCTCATTGAATCTCATTGGCTTTCTTGAGCGCTAGTATGGGTGTTGTGCGCTGAAGGGACTGGTGTCCAGAGGGCTAGTATGGACATTGTGGGCTGATTTGATTCTTGGGCTGGCGGCTCAGTCACTCAAGCCTGTTGTGCTGGCAGCTCACTCACTCACGGCTGGTGGGCTGGCAGTTGACTCGCGGCTATTCCTTGAAATTCCATTTCAAGCAGTGTGCAAGGCCACCAAATTCAAGTGCAGTTTCACACCACTTCAAGCAGGGTGCAAAGCCACCAAATTCAAGTGCAGTTTCATACCATTTCAAGCAGGGTGCAAGGCCACTAAAGACAGCGAGTCGTGAACTCTCCCTCCTCCATCTTGCAGAGACTGAGCCACGCCCACACTACTGGGTTTTATAATCCCCCCCTCCCACAAGAAAGGGCGTGGCCTTCATGGCGTGATTGACAGGAGAGAGAATCTCAACAGTTTTAAAACACTAATAATTCTTCTATTTTTCATCGAAGGGAAAAATCCTCAGCACCTGATGAGCGGAGGGGGACTCTGATGGCCAAAAAGATAGCCAAAAATGGGGAAGATGGCCAAAAATCACAGTCGTACGTGATAGCGTCTTTTCTAAAAGCAATATAAAACGCAAACAGGAAATGGTCAAAATTAGACTTTTACTTATATAGAAGGCAGGGCAACTTCAATTAGGCAACACAGCTTTAGCATTTCCAAACCAAAGGCAACACAGCTTTAGCATTTCCAAACTATATTTTCAAACCACATTAAGGGCACTGGCCGGTCAGTAAAACCACTCACAGTTTAGTAGACATGTGTTCAGTGTTATTCACAGCTCAGACTGAGAAACGTAACCCTATCGCTCCCCCATCTTGCAGAGACTGACTGAGGCACTCGACACTTCCGGGTTTTATAGTTCCTCCTGAAGGGGCGTGGCCTACATGAGAGAGAATCTCAACATTTCTTAAACACTAATAACTCTTTTATTTTTCATCGATGGCGAAAAATCCTCTTGTCCTGCACAGCGGAGGGGGACTCTGAGTAAGATGGCCAAAAATCACAGCCGTAAGTGGCAGCGTTTTTTTCTAAAATCAATATACAGAACAACAGGAAGTGGTCAAGATCAGACTTTTAGTAGTATAGATATGTGTGTGGGTATATATATTATATATATACCCACACACACACACAATTTCCCTCCTGGGATTAATAAAGTTCTATCGTATAGTATTGTGTGTGTAGGAAGGAACTGCAGATGCTGGTTTAAACTGAAGATAGACGCAAAAAGCTGGAGTAACTCAACAGGTCTGACAGAATCTCTGGACAAACGGAAAATATTAAGTTTTGTGTTGGGTCTGAAATAGGTTCCTGCACACCTTTGGAATGTGGAAGGAAACAAGAGAACCCAGAGAAAACCCATGCAATCAAAGGGAAAAGGAGCAAATTCCATACAGACTGCACCCATATTCAGGATCAATTCCGTGTCTCTGGCACTTTTAGGCAGCAACTTTATGGCCAATGTACAGCCCATAGTCTTCAACTGAATGAACATATACAGTAGCTTTAAGGGGGACATAGCATCACTTGGAGATTTAACACTAAAAATGGATATTTTCATATTTTTAGTAACCAAAGTTATCAATGTATAATTTTGTGTGTGTTGGAAAACAAAATATAGTGGCACAGCTGGTAGACTTGCTGCCTCACACGCCAGAGATCTGTGTTCGATCCTGTCATCGGACACTGTCTGTGTTGAATTTGCACATTCTCCCTGCAAGCGTGTGGGTTTCCTCCCACATCCCAAAGGCGCATTGACTTTGTAGGTTAACTTGTCTCTGTAAAATTGCCCCTAATGTGTAGGGAGTGGGTGAGCAAAGTGGGATAACAGAACTTGTGTGAATGGGTTGACAAAAATGCTGGAGAAACTCAGCGGGTGCGGCAGCATCTGTGGAGTGAAGGAAATAGGCAACGTTTTGGGTCAAGACCCTTCTTCAGACTGATGTGAGGGTGGGGGGGGGACGGGAAAAAGAAAGGAAGAGGCGGAGACAGCAGTGATGGAAATGGGTTATAGGAATTATGGGTACTCTAAGGTCCATGAGGTTGAAGTTGAGGTTGGGACGGAAGGGGGCGGGGAATTTTGTCATGTGTGGTCATACCCATGAAAGAGTACAAGAATGCATAACTTGTTTATTGTGTATTTATAATATAGTTTATTGTGTATTATATGTCATAGCTGCATTCTTGCATAATCTCTCCCTCTCTCTCTCTCTCTCACTCGCTCTCAGTGTTGGCTGCAGCCATCGTCTGCTTCGGTGAGGGAAGCCGGGTCGATGATTGATCCAAAGGCCCCTAGGAAACTGTCTGATTGGCTGCCGAGTGACCAGTGCATTACGTGATTGGACACAATGCCCTTGGAGATGGTGGCTGATTGAACGGGAGGAGATCGATTTGTAGATTGGATGGGAATTTTAAGGGAATCTGGTCGGTGATTGGACGCTACCCCCTTAGAGACAGCGGTTGATTGGCTGCCAAATAATCGGGCACAAAAAATTGAAAATAGGAAAACAGTAACATCGGAATTACGATTTAAATCGGAAGAATATCATGCCTGGTCTGCAGCAAAGTTACTGGTATCTGGTCTAGTATCTTTGATCTGCAATTCCTTCCTATTGAAGAAGAACGCTGGCCCGAAACAACTCCTAATCCATTCCCTCCACAGATGCCGCCTAGCCCGTTGAGTTCCTCCAGCACTCTGTGTTTATTATTTAACTCTTGAAATTGAAACATAGAAACATAGAAAATAGGTGCAGGAGTAGGCCATTCGGCCCTTCGAGCCTGCACCGCCATTCAATGTGATCATGGCTGATCATCCAACTCAGTATCCCGTACCTGCCTTCTCTCCATACCCCCTGATCTCTTTAGCCACAAGTGCCACATCTAACGCCCTCTTAAATATAGCCAATGAACTGGCCTCAACTACCTTCTGTGGCAGAGAATTCCAGGGATTCACCACTCTCTGTGTAAAGAATGTTTTCCTCATTTCGGTCCTAAAGGAATTCCCCCTTATCTTTAGACTGTGACCCCTTGTTCTGGACTCCCCCAACATCGGGAACAATCTTCCAGCATCTAGCTTGTCCAACCCCTTAAGAATTTTGTAAGTTTCTATAAGATCCCCCCTCAATCTTCTAAATTCCAGCGAGTACAAGCCGAGTCTATCCAATCTTTCCTCATATGAAAGTCCTGACATCCCAGGAATCAGTCTGGTGAATCTTCTCTGTACCCCCTCTATGGCAAGGATGTCTTTCCTCAGATTTGGAGACCAAAACTGTACGCAATACTCCAGGTGTGGCCTCACCAAAACCCTGTACAACTGCAGTAGAACCTCCCTGCTCCTATACTCAAATCCTTTCGCTATGAATGCTAACATACCATTTGCTTTCTTCACTGCCTGCTGCACCTGCATGCCTACTTTCAATGACTGGTGTACCATGACACCCAGGTCTCGTTGCATCTCCCCCTTTCCTAATCTGCCACCATTCAGATAATAGTCTACCCTCATGTTTTTGCCACCAAAGTGGATAACCTCACATTTATCCACATTATACTGCATCTGCCATGCATCTGCCCATTCACTCAGCCTATCCAAATCACCCTGCAGCCTCCAAGCATCCTCCTTACACCTAACTATACCCCCCAGCTTGGTATCATCTGCAAATTTGGAGATGTTGCATTGAATTCCCTCGTCCAAATCATTAATATATATTGTAAATAGCTGGGGTCCCAGCACTGAGCCTTGCGGCACCCCACTAGTCACTGCCTGCCATTCTGAAAAGGACCCGTGTACTCCTACCCTTTGCCTCCTGTCTGCTAGCCAGTTCTCTATCCACATCAATACTGAACCCCCAATACCGTGTGCTTTAAGTTTGTATGCTAATCTCTTATGCGGGACCTTGTCGAAAGCCTTCTGAAAGTCTAGATATAACACATCCACTGGTTCTCCCTTATCCACTCTACTAGTTACATCCTCGAAAAATTCTATCAGATTTGTCAGACATGATTTACCTTTCGTAAATCCATGCTGACTTTGTCCAATGATTTCACCACTTTCCAAATTTGCTGCTATCCCATCTTTAATAACTGACTCTAGCAGTTTCCCCACTACCGATGTTAGACTAACTGGTCTGTAATTCCCCGCTTTCTCTCTCACTCCTTTTTTAAAAAGTGGGGTTACATTAGCTACCCTCCAATCCTCAGGAACTACTCCAGAATCTAAGGAATTTTGAAAAATTATCACTAATGCATCCACTATTTCTGTGGCTACCTCCTTGAGTACTCTGGGATGCAGACTATCTGGCCCTGGGGATTTATCGGCCTTCAATCCGTTCAATTTACCCAACACCACCTCCCGGCTAACCTGGATTTCACTCAGTTCCTCCATCTTATTTGACCCCCGTTCCACTGCTATTTCCGGCAGATTATTTATGTCTTCCTTAGTGAAGACAGAACCAAAGTAGTTATTCAATTGGTCTGCCATGTCCTTGTTCCCCATGATCAATTCACCTGTTTCTGACTGCAAGGGACCAACATTTGTTTTAACTAGTCTCTTTCTCTTCACATATCTATAAAAACTTTTGCAGTCAGTTTTTATGTTCCCTGCCAGTTTCCTTTCATAATCTATTTTCCCTTTCCTAATTAAGCCCTTTGTCCTCCTCTGCTGGATTCTCCCAGTCCTCTGGTAGGCTGCTTTTTCTGGCAAATTTGTATGCCTCATCTTTTGTTTTTATACTATCCCTGATTTCCCTTGTTATCCATGGATGCACCACCTTCCCCGATTTATTCTTTTGCCAAACTGGTATGAACAACTTTTGTACTTCATCCATGCAGTCTTTAAATACCTTCCATTGCACATCCACTGTCAACCCTTTAAGAATCACCTGCCAGTCTATCTTGGCCAATTCACATCTCATACCTTCAAAGTTACCATTGTTCAAGTTCAAAACCCTTGTTTCTGACTTAATTTTGTCACTCTCCATCCTAATGAAGAACTCAACCATATTATGGTCACTCTTGCCCAAGGGGCCACGCACAACAAGACTGCTAACTAACCCTTCCTCATTACTCAATACCCAGTCTAGAATAGCCTGCTCTCTCGTTGGTTCCTCCACATGTTGGTTGAGAAAACTATCCCACATACATTCCAGGAAATCCTCTTCCTCAGCACCCCTGCCAATTTGATTCACCCAATCTACATCTCTAGTATCTTTGATCTGCAATTCCTTCCTATTGAAGAAGAACGCTGGCCCGAAACAACTCCTAATCCATTCCCTCCACAGATGCCGCCTAACCCGTTGAGTTCCTCCAGCACTCTGTGTTTATTATTTAACTCTTGAAATTGAAGTTAGACATGAAGCTGGAGTAACTCAGCGGGACAGACAGCGACTCTGGAAAGAAGACCCTTCTTCAGACTGGACTGAACTCTCATTGGTGAGAGTACTTGTGATTGTCTGCAGAAGGGTCTCGACCCCAAATGCCACCCACTCCCTAGAGCTGTCGCCCATCCCGCTGAGCCACCCCCCCCCCCCCCCCCCCCCCCCCCCCGTATCCACCTTCAACTCCAGAGCAAAACAAAAAACACAGAGTGCTGGAGGAACTCAGCAGGCCAGGTGGCACCACAGAGGGAATGGAGCAGGAGCCACCACTGGCCAGGGTTCCCCCCACCCCCCCAACAGGAAAGAACCGCAGATGCAGCCGTCTCCGCAAACGGCAAATAATTCCGGGTATGCCGAGGTGAAATGGTGAGAGAGAGGGAGTGAGAGAGGGAGCGAGAGAGTGAGAGAGATCCAAAGGATGGACTCGGATTCCAACTACGCCTCGCTGAGACATCGGCAGAAGTTTCAAACCTACAGCCCCCTCCAGTTCGAGCCTTGTGGTCCAATATACCATGTTGTAAACAACCACATTCGCTACTTTGACTGGGAGTTCGCGTTCCGCCACAGTCCCGCCAGCGGATTACAGCTGTTTGATATCCGCTTCAGGAAGGAGCGGGTGGTCTATGAGTTGAGCGTCCAGGAGGGGAACTTCATTTACGGCGGAGAGGGTTAAGGGGTTGGACAAGGGGTTGGACAAGCTAGATGCTGGAAGATTGTTCCCGATGTTGGGGGAGTCCAGAACAAGGGGTCACAGTCTAAGGATAAGGGGGAATTCCTTTAGGACCGAAATGAGGAAAACATTCTTTACACAGAGAGTGGTGAGTCTCTGGAATTCTCTGCCACAGAAGGTAGTTGAGGCCAGTTCATTGGCTATATTTAAGAGGGCGTTAGATGTGGCACTTGTGGCTAAAGGGATCAGGGGGTATGGAGAGAAGGTAGGTACGGGATACTGAGTTGGATGATCAGCCATGGTCACATTGAATGGCGGTGCAGGCTCGAAGGGCCGAATGGCCTACTCCTGCACCTATTTTCTATGTTTCTATGTTTCTATGAGAGACGCCAGGTCTGATGAAGGCCAAGTTCTTAGACAGTCATTATGGAATTGGGAAAAGTTCCAATGAGATGATGAAAGACGCGGACTGCCCTTACAGTGCCACTTTCCACCACACTCTCCATCTCATGGAGACCCAAAACCAAAGATCCTATAGATAGCCATAGATAGCAAGATAGCCCACTCAACGAAGAAGCTGTAGTAGGGTCATGGGTAATCTTCAGCACCATTTCCGTAACCGGCTTCCGTCTCCACTCTAGTATCATTGCTTTGATCATGGCTTCTTCATGCACAAATCATTTTTTTCTTCTCAGCTGTAGGTGATAATTTTGATATTCATGCCTAGTCCTTTCTAACTTTGAACCCTCCCATTTCCATCACTGGGACAGTGGGCTGAAGGAGAGCTGGGAAGGGGAGGAGAGAGCTGGGAAGGGGAGGAGAAAGCAGGGAATATCTCAAATTGAAGAAGTCAATGTTCATATCGCTGGGGTGTAAATTGCCAAGCGAAATATGAGGTGCTGCTCCTCCAATTTACGGTGGGCCTCACTCAGGCCATGGAAGAGACCCAGGACAGAAAGGTCGGATTCGGAATGGGAGGGTGAGTTGAAGTGCTGAGCCACTGGGAGATCAGGTTGGTTATTGCGAACCGAGCAGAGGTGTTGGGTGAAGCAATCACCAAGCCTGCGCTTGGTCTCACCAAGGTTGATCATAGGCTGAATAATCCATCCACATTTTTGTTTGGAAGTGGAAAGAAATAATAGAAATTGCATTCATTGCAACATGTAAAAAGAATTGAGATACTGTATTATAATTTTGCTGCATATCATTGTGGTATATATCATGTGAATTATTTGGTGAATATGTTTAGTTTGTGACTTTATTTGAAGCTGAAATAATATGTGAATGCTTCATTGAGCATACTTCCCACTGGTAACTATGCACTTCCTCCGAGCACATAATTGCACGAGTCATGCAAGCCGTCTTAAATGACCACCTGTCATTTGGCAACCTAAAAAAGCTGCCAAGGTTGCCCGGCTGACAACAGAGAAGAAAAGTGAGAGCCCTGTAAGGTGTATAATATTTTTGACACTGGCGCTGTTGGTTTTCTAATTGGAGCCGAGTAAAGGAGTCAGTCCAGAGTTTACAGTCCAGATCTGAACTGCGTGCAGCGGTGCGAAGCCCGACTCTATAAATGTGAGCAATGAACGGGCTCGGTACCGCTGAACCGCTGCAGCGTCGGGTTGCAGGAAGAAGAGCGCAGCCGACTCACCCGGACTGACCGACCATGCAGTGGGGCTTCTTCACCATCATCTGCGGCTCCCTGCTGCTGACTCTGCGGCTTGTCCCGGCAGATTCGGTAAAGTAGTAAAAAAATATATTATAATTGCTGGGAACGTATGTGAAAAGAAGAGTGTGGATTCAAACTGATATAATGATATAGTTACTCCTATTACAAAGAATATCTTGAGGAAAGCTGTTCTGGTCAAAGATCTTTGGTACTGGTGTAGACTGAGTGTACTCAACTATTGCATTTTAGGGAGAGGGAAACTAGAGATATGGAAGGGTAAGGTGTGTAAATGGGTACGGATGTCAAAGCAGACGGATATTGGAGTGTGGGAGCTCCAGGGGAAAACCAATGCAGTCACGGGGAGAACAAACAGACAAACAGCCGCTGTCAGGATTGAACCCGGGTCACGACCTAATTGGCGAACTCTGCCGAGTTTGCCCTTGACTCATACTCGCAGCATGGTCGTCACGAGGTGGTAGGATGTCATAGGAAGGTCGTATAAGGTCGTAGGTAGGAAGGGATGTTTTTAAACATGATGAAAAATGTCCACGTGTAAAAAAAGGTTGTGAATTATGTCGTGAAAGTGGGACAGGCCCTTATGCTCGTGAGTGGTCTCCACGTACTCGTGGCCTCAAGTAAGTCGCGGCGTTTTTTCCAGCCTGATAAAAAATGTCCACGAGTAAAAAAAAGGTTGGCATGGAAAATTTAATACTTTTAACTCGTAGGTAGGTCGTAGGTGGAGCATAGTAGGCCGTGATGTTAGTCGTAGGTAATCGTAGATAGTCATAGATAATCGTAGATAGTCATAGGTATTCGTAGGTCGTAACCCGAGATAAAAAAGTGCAAACATGATATCATTTTATCATGTGATCATTTCCACTTGTAGCTAGTCGCAGTTGGTCTTAGGTGTGGAAGACTGAGGTCGAGGGGGGTTGTAGGAGGTTGTAGACATAGTTGTAGGAGGTCATAGGAGGTCTTTTACATCTGCGAGTCAACACGACCTTTGACATTTTTAAAAACTCATCAAGGTTCTTCTAAACTCGTGGATTAGGTCGTCCAAATGGGACAGCCCCTTAAGGCAGCAACACTACCCCTGCGCCACCGTGCTGCCCGACTTGTTACACTCAACTACCTGTACAGCTATTCCAACAGCACAAAGGAAAGGAAAGGAAGACAAAGAGTACCTTCTTATTTCAACAGCTTCTCATAAAGATTGAACAACCAAGAAATGGAATGGCACAATTATTGCTTATAAAAACACACATTCTGCAATAAGAACTCAATGTATATTTGCATTGTGTCATGTTGAGATTTTGCCTCCATTTAATATTGAAATATTGAGCAACATCGTCCTGTTAAGTGTTCGAATCTTGTGATATTGCTTCAGGATATTTCAAAACTAATTTAAGGTATGTTGCGATGTTAAATTCGGCAAAGTGACTCCAAAATGTGAAAATTCCCATGATCCCACTGTGACAAAATTGGACTAACTTGTATTGACTTGTCATACCAGGATATCTGAGGATCAGGAAACAAGTCTACAGCCAGCCCACACTCTCGCCCACATCTCTCCCGTTCCCTGCACTTCTGCTCCCACTGTATCCTCCAAGACAGAACAAGGATACATAACAAAAAAAGGAAATCTGCTGGAAGGACTCAGTGGATCAGACAGCATCTTGTGGTGTGAGATGAAAGGTTAATATTTTGCACAAGAAGGAACTGCAGATGCTGGAAAATAGAAGGTAGCCAAAAGTGCTGCCGCACCCGCTAATTTTCTCCAGCACTTTTGTCTAACGGTTAATATTTTGCATTGAGTCATTTCATCTGTACTGAAAGAAAAGAGTGTTTGCTAGTGCTGTCAGGGAGGATTTAAACTAATGTGGCAGGGGGATGGGAGCATGAGCAGAGAGACAGAGGGATGTAAAATGAGGGTAGAAGCAATAGGTAGCAAGGTGAAAAGTAAAAGTGGCAGCAGAAAAATCTAGGGCAAAAATCAAAAAGAGCCACTTTTCAATATAATTGTATAAGGGGTAAGAGTGTTGTAAAAAAAAGCCTGAAGGCTTTATGTCTCAATGCAAGGAGCATTCGTAATAAGGTGGATGAGTTGAATGTGCAGATAGTTATTAATGAATATGATATAGTTGGGATCACGGAGACATGTCTCTAGGGTGACCAAGGCTGGGAGCTGAACGTCCAGGGATATTCAATATTCAGGAGGGATAGACAGAAAGGAAAAGGAGGTGGAGTAGCGTTGCTGGTTAGAGAGGAGATTAACGCAATAGAAAGGAAAGACATTAGCTTGGAGGATGTGGAATCGATATGGGTAGAGCTGCAAAACACTAAGGCACAGAAAACGCTAGTGGGAGTTGTATACAGGATACCTAACAGTAGTAGTGGAGTTGGGGATGGCATCAAACATGAAATTAGAAATGCGTTCAACAAAGGTAAAACAGTTATAATGGGTGATTTCAATCTACATATAGATTGAGTAAATCAAATTGGCAGGGGTGCTGAGGAAGAGGATTTCTTGGAATGCATGCGGGATAGTTTTCTAAACCAACATGTAGAGGAACCAACGAGAGAGCAGGCTATTCTAGACTGGGTACGGAGTAATGAGGAAGGGTTAGTTAGCAGTCTTGTTGTGCGTGGCCCCTTGAGCAAGAGTGACCATAATATGGTTGAGTTCTTCATTAGGATGGAGTGACATTGTTAATTCAGAAACAAGGGTTCTGAACTTAAAGAAAGGTAACTTTGAGGGTATGAGACGTGAATTGGCCAAGATAAACTGGCAAGTGATTCTTAAAGGGCTGATGGTGGATATGCAATGGAAGGCATTTAAAGACCGCATGGATGAACTACAACAATTGTTCATCCCAGTTTGGCAAAAGAATAAATCAGGGAAGGTAGTGCATCCATGGATAAGAAGGGAAATCAGGGATAGTATCAAAACTAAAGATGAAGCATACAAATTAGCCAGAAAAAGCAGCCTACCAGAGGACTGGGAGAAATTCAGAGTCCAGCAGTGGAGAACAAAGGGCTTAATTAGGAAAGGGAAAATAGGATATGAAAGAAAACTGGCAGGGAACATAAAAACGGACTGCAAACGTTTTTATAAATATGTGAAGAGAAAAAGATTAGTTAAAACAAATGTAGGTCCCTTGCAGTCAGAAACTGGTGAATTGATCATGGGGAAGAAGGACATGGCAGACCTATTGAATAACTACTTTGGTTCTGTCTTCACTAAGGAAGACATAAATAATCTGCCAGAAATAGGAGGGAACCGGGGGTCAAATGAGATGGAGGAACTGAGTGAAATCCAGGTAAGCTGGGAAGTGGTGTTAGGTAAATTGAATGGATTAAAGGCCGATAAATCCCCAGGGCCAGATAGGCTGCATCTCAGAGTACTTAAGGAAGTAGCCCCGGAAATAGTGGATGCATTAGTGATAATTTTTCAAAACTCTTTAGATTCTGGAGTAGTTCCTGAGGATTGGAGGGTAGCTAATGTAACCCCATTTTTTAAAAAGGGAGGGAGAGAGAAAAAGAGGAATTACAGACCAGTTAGTCTAACATCAGTAGTGGGGAAACTGCTAGAGTCAGTTATTAAAGATGGGATAGCAGCACATTTGGAAAGTGGTGAAATCATTGGACAAAGTCAGCATGGATTTATGAAAGGTAAATCATATCTGACGAATCTTATAGAATTTTTCGAGGATGTAACTAGTAGAGTGGATAAGGGAGAACCTGTGGATGTGTTGTATCTGGACTTTCAGAAGGCTTTCGACAAGGTCCCACATAAGAGATTAGCATTCAAACTTAAAGCACACAGTATTGGGGGTTCAGTGTTGACGTGGATAGAGAACTAGCTGGCAGAGAGGCAGCAAAGAGTAGGAGTAAACGGGTCATTTTCAGAATGGCAGGCAGTGACGTGGGGTGCCGTAAGGCTCAGTGCTGGGACCCCAGCTATTTCCAATATATATTAATGATCTGGATGAGGGAATTGAATGCAACTTCTCAAGTTTGCGGATGACACGAAGCTGGGGGGCAGTGTAAGCTGTGAGGAGGATGCTAGGAGGCTGCAATAAGTTGTGATTTGGATAGGTTGGGGGAGTGGGCAAATGCATGACAGATGCAGTATAATGTGGATAAATGTGATGTTATCCACTTTGGCGGCAAATACAGGAGGGTAGATTATTATCTGAACAGTGGCCGATTAGGAAAGATGGAGATGCAACGAGACCTGGGTGTCATGGTACACCAGTCATTGAAAGTAGGCATGCAGGTGCAGCAGGCTGTGAAGAATGCGAATGGTATGTTGGCATTCATAGCAAAAGGATTTGAGTACAAGAGCAGGGAGGTTCTACTGCAGTTGTACAGGGTCTTGGTGAGGCCACACCTGGAGTATTGCATACAGTTTTGGTCGCCTAATCTGAGGAAAGACATTCTTGCCATAGAGGGAGTACAGAGAAGGTTCACCAGACTGATTCCTGGGATGGCAGGACTTCCATATGAAGAAAGACTGGATAGTCTCGGCTTGTACTCGCTGGAATTTAGGAGATTGAGGGGGGATCTTATAGAGACTTAAAAATTCTTAAGGGGTTGGACAGGCTGGATGCAGGAAGATTGTTCCCGATGTTGAGGAACTCCAGAACAAGGCTCACAGTTTAAGGATAAGGGGGAACTCTTTTAGGACCGAGATGAGAAGATCATTTTTCACACAGAGAGTGGTGAGTCTGTGGAATTCTCTGCCACAGAAGGTAGTTGAGGCCAGTTCATTGGCTACATTTAAGAGGGAGTTAGATGTGACCCTTGTGGTTAAAGGGATCGGGGGTATGGAGAGAAGGCAGGCACAGGATACTGATTTGGATGATCAGTCATGATCATATTGAATGGCGGTGCAGGCTCGAAGGGCCGAATGGCCTACTCCTGCACCTATTTTCTATGATTCTAACACAGGGGAAGCAGCCACGATAAAAATATGGGGAAGAGGGGCAGAGAGATGGAGCCAGAGTTGACAAGGGGAAGGTGGATACAAGCCAGGCATTGGTTAGCAGATACCTATCTATCTGTAGGAACAGGCCCTTCGACACACAAGGTCCATGGCGAATATAATGCCACGTTAACCTAATCTCTTCAGCCTGCATATGATCCATATCTATCCATTCCCTGTATATCATGTACTTTTTAAAATCCTCTTAAATTTTGCTTTGTGTTTTAATAGTAATTTATTATGGGATAAGCTTAACTAGAATGATCAGATTTAACTTATTGTAAAATGATAACAAAAAGCACATATACACTAAATATCGTCATTTATTGTCCTAATAATTTAAACAATAACAATTTAAATCAATAATTTTGAAACTTAAGAAAGCTTCTCCTTTTGAAGAGCGCTCAGATGTTCATTCTTTAAGTATGATGTTGTCCTCTTTGTCCCTTCTCTGTCTCAGATTTCCAAAACATGGGCTGCTGTCACTGAAAAATAGTTACACCTTTTAGAAGCTAAAATGCTTAAAAATACAAGCAGAACAATGACAGGAATAAGTACAATATAGACATCCATTCATTATGAAATAAAATAAAAATATAAGAATAAAAATACATGCATTTTATGAACAATATGTCAAGGCAACTAATCGGGATTGATTGGCACGATATATTGTAAGAAGAGCCATGTACACATTTAACATCAAAACATTTGTGAATAAGATTTACAACTACAATTTCTCCACTTTATCTGTATTTATTTTTTTTAGATTATTTTTCATTTTAATTCTTATAGAAAGATCATTTAGCCTGGCAAGTTTACTACAAACAATATCAGTTTCAAAATTATTTTTAATAACCTGCCTCTTTCATAGTGTTTTCTGAAGGAAAATTTGAAGAAAGCCTCTACTTCTGCAGTAATCTGGGTATTTAGATATAGAACACGTCAGGTTTCAGACTCATAATGTGTGCTGACAGGTTGGTTTAACTCTAGATTTTCCAATATTAAATGTAGCAATTCCGGTGCTGGATTCCTGCAAAGAACAAAAAACCTTTAACAGTTCATTTTTGAACTTTTAAATGTCAATTATTTCTGCAGAATGATTACATGCAATTGCAAGAGGAATACAGTGGTATAAACGCTTCTGCAAAATGGAAAAAGAGATGTACTTTGAAATCTTCGATCAAACCATTATTTAAAAAAAATCACGATTAAACCCTAATTTTGCTTAACATGGAATTGGCAGGAGTTATGTCATGTTATCTGATGGGTTTAAAAATGCTCCTGTATAGATGGAGCTAATTGGTACATCATTTTATCCCAGCAAGGCATTGAAGGAAATGATCAATCCAAACTCAAGGGAGTAAAGACTTGTCATTCTCCCTGTACCACGGAGGATTTCCCTGCATTGGACGAAATACAACAAAGTTCACCAGATTGATTCCTGGAACAAAAATATTTTCTTAGGAGGAGAAATGGAGCAGATTTCCGTTTCACACAGCATTAGCGTTATTGCAGTCAGGATTGCAGTTTATGCTCCTCCTGCAAGATGAAGGAGATGAGGTGAAATTCCAGAATCCCTGGTGATTTCACCTGTGGGGAAGTCTATCCAGTGGCACTAAGCAGTTGGAGCTGCAGTAAGAGCCAGTTACGAGGCTGAAATCATCAGAGATAGGAGTTTTAGTGAGATGTTTATACCCAAGATGCAGGTGCCAGAGAAGATAGGCAGAGAGTACAGGATTCCCCTGTGGCCATTCTCGTCAGGAACAAGTGTACTGTTTTGGATACTGTTGGGGGATGATGGCCGTTCAGAGAACAGCGGCAGGCACGTCAGTGGCACCATGACTGGCTCTGATGCTGACCACAGAGGGTGGGGAGAGGGAGAGCTACACTGATAGGAGTTAGGGATTTGTCCAGTGAGGCTGTTTGGATGGAACTGCAAAGTAAGAACGGGGTGATCACTTTAATGGTTATTGTTGTACAGCCCCTTCTCTCCCTCACCCAAATAGTCAATGGGAATTACAGGAATTAGGATTTGAGTTTTAAGTCTTATTGGGGGAGCACTTTTAGAATCGTAATCTCTCGTCCCACAGCTTTAAAATACCTAGTGAAAATGAAAGGATTGGTCCAAAAGCTGAAGTACTAAATTGGGGTAGGGCCAAGTTTGACTCTCATTGAACCAGCTCTGATGGGTGAAGAACATTTCCACGTGTCTGATTCCAAAAACATAATCTTTTGTTAACAGATTTTGTTAACAGGTCTCTTAAAAATAGCGGAGTCAGGGGATATGGAGAGAAGGCAGGAACGGGGTACTGATTGGGGATGATCAGCCATGATCACATTGAATGGTGGTGCTGGCTCGGAGTACCAATTGGCCTACTCCTGCACCTATTGTCCATTGTCTATTGTCTAAAAAAACCTCATCTGCACAGGTGGAGATTGCAATTTTCAAAATTTGAAGATATTTGTTGAAAACTGAATTTTTTAAATGATAACATTTGTTGTAAAACTTTGAGGTCGTAACATGTAATATAGGTTTCCAGAGAGAAGAAATAGCAGGAGCCCTGACTAAGATTAACAAATCATCATTAGACAAGGGTGAGGTGCCAGAAGACTGGACGATGGTTACTGCAGTGCCTCTACTTATGAAGGGATGCAAGGAACGCCTGGGAATTACAGACCAGTAGGTGGTCTGAATCCCCACAGGTGGAATCACCAGTGAATCCGGAATTTCACCTACACAGTAAGTAGGCAAGTTACTGGAGAGGATTCTCAGGGGTGGTATGAAAATATGTATTTGGATAGACAATGGTTAATTTGGTATAGCCACAAGAGATTTGATGGTGGAAGCACCGATCCCTAAGGCACACCATTAGTCACAGGCCTCCAGCCTGAAAAACAACCTTCCACCATCATCCTCTGCTTCCTTCCATGAAGCTAATTCTTAAATCAGTCAGCTCCCTCTCCCTGGATCCCTTGCAATCCATATAGGCAACATCTGCAACTTTGGCCTCATCAAACCTTTTTTTTCACTTCTTCATAAAACTCAATTAAATTCTTAAGACATAATCTCCCACAGCAAAAACCATGCTGACTACACCCAATGAACTGTTGTCTATCCAATACATATTTTTATACCATCCCTCAGAATGTACAAAATCTTGATGGTGAATGCAGAGTCTTTTACCCAGACTGGGTGAATCAAGAACGGGAGGACATGGGTATAAGGTGAGAGGGAAGATTTAATAGGAACCTGAAGGATGGTTATATGGAATGAGAAAGGAGGTAGTTGAGGCAGGTACCATAACAGCATTAAAAATGCATTTGGACAGGTGCAAAGACAGGAAAGATTTACGGGGTAGGGCCAAGCGTGGGCAGGTGACATTAGCATAGGAAGGGCTTGTTTCCATGCTGCATGATTCTATGACGGAATACTTTTGTTAAATATTTTTTAATTATTAACAGCAAAAATGAAATACTTGATAAAATCTTGTTGTAGCAAAAATAATATTGCCTTTAATAATATTGGTAATTTCTGAGGTTGTTGGTCATTCAGACTCTTTATTTGAAATTGTTCCACAATGCAAGAATTCTCTCCTTCTTCATGCATTCCTTCAGGTGAACATACTATCGTGTGAAATACTTTGTTGATTATACAGAAACAAAAATGTTGGATTAAGTACTTAGATACCCCCGCTCTTTGGACAATCGCTCACTGACCAACGACCCGAATGAGTTTTACTGCAGGTTTGAAAATCAGAAACATAACCTTGGTACCCCCTCCGCCCCTCCCCAGCCAACACAGCCAGACCCCAGTCTACAAAGAATGGACCCTGCACCCTCTCCTTCCCATTCACCACTTCACACCTACTTAAGGCAAGACTCCAGTATGAAAAGACTGGACCATTTTCCACCCCAACCAACACTTCACACCAACTCACAGCCTGACCTCAGTCTGCAAAAACTGGGCCTTTCTACACCCACCCCCCTCCAATCACCACTTCACACACAATCACCACACCCTCTGTGCAGCAAAACATCACTTATCCAATTTCAACAATAAAAATAGAGGAGGTGGAGAGGCATTTCAGAGGACAAAAAAGCCGGAAATCTCCAGGACCTGACAATATTTCCCCCTCTACTCTTAAGCTCTGTGCCAAACAGCTGGCACCGGTCTATACAGACATTTTTCACCAGTCCCTGCAAACATGTACTGTCCCTGCCTGCTTCAAAGTCTCCACTATTGTCCATGTACCCAAAAAGGCAAGGATTACTTGTCTTAATGACTACAGGCCTATCGCACTGACCTCTGTAGTCATGAAGATACTCGAAAGGCTTGTGCTGGCAAAGCTGAAAAATATCACAAACCCCCTGTTGGACCCTCTGCAGTTTGCATATCGGGCCAATAGATCTGTGGATGATGCAGTCAACCTGAGCCTGCACTTCATCCTACAGCACCTAGACCACCAGGGGAACTATGCGAGGATCCTGTTTGTTGATTTTAGCTCTGCATTTAACACCATTGTGCCAGAGCTACTACACTCCAAACTTTCAGAGTTGACTGTACCTAAACCCCTCTGTCGGTGGATCACCAGCTTCCTGACAGACAGGAAGCAGCATGTGAGGCTGGGAAAGCACATCTCGGACCCGCAAACACTCAGCATAGGAGCACCGCAAGGCTGCGTACCCTCTCCTCTCCTCTCTCTATACCAACGACTGCACCTCCACAGACACCTCTGTCAAGCTTCTCAAGTTTGCGGACGACACAACCCTGATTGGACTGATCCATGATGGGGAGGGATCTGCCTACAGACAGGCGTCCTGGTGCCGTCGCAACAATCTAGTGCTCAATGCTCTTAAGACAGTGGAATTGATTGTAGACTCCTAAAGTCTCCTAGAACTCTCCTAGAGCTCCCCCTCCCCTCACCTCACTCACCATCAACAACACCACAGTCACATCTGTGGAGTCTTTTAAGTTCCTGGGAACTATCATCGCCAAGGACCTTAAGTGGAGGGCAACCATCGACACTCCGCAGTCAAAAAGGCATAACAGAGGATGTACTTCCTACGGCAGCTAAGGAAGCACAATCTGCCACAGGTAATGATGATCCATTTCTACACAGCCATCGTAGAGTCTGTTCTCACCTTCTCCATCATGGTCTGGTTTGGCTCAGCCACCAAGCACGATACCTGGAGGCTGCAGCGAATCGTCCGATCAGCAGAAAAGGTTATTGGCTGCAACCTTCCCTCCATTGATGAACTGTACACTGCAAGGGCCAGGAAGGGAACGGGCAAGATCATCTCTGACCCCTCTCACCCTGGCCACAAACTCTTTGAATCATTTCCCTCTGGAAGGCGACTCCGGACTGTCAAAGCTGCCACTGCCAGACATAAAAACAGTTTTTATCCACGAGTAGTTGCTCTACTCAACCAAAACTCTGTAGCCTCCCTTTGATCTGGTATTTTGTTGGTTCACATGCTTGATCAATGGTGTTTTATCATTAATGTTTTATTATTATTAATGTTTAGTGTTTTCTAAGTCATTCATAACTGTCACTGTATGTCATGTTGTTACTTGTGGGTGGAGCACCAAGGCAAATTCCTTGTATGTGAATACTTGGCCAATAAACTTACTTACTTATATCATTTTCCACAAGCAGCAACGCATTCTTTTAATGTGCGAAAGTTGTTTCCATTGCCATGGCAGCCACCATATCCAAAACGTTCACATTTCCGCGTGCGTTGGTTGTAGTAGTAGCGCATAAACATGGCTTTGCAGTCTCCGACAAGCCTTGGTTCGTGGCAGCTACTTAATGGCACTAAGAAAAATACAAAGCACAAAACTGTATCGGGCGAGTGAATCCAAGCTTGGGCTCGCAACACCGAGGGATTTGAATGCTTTGCAGCTGTTAGGTCGGGACCCAGCTGGCTTAGAGAGGAGGGTGGGTGACAATAGACAATAGACAATGGACAATAGACACAAGAGTAGGCCATTATGCCCTTTAAGACAGCACTACCATTCACTGTGATCATGGCTAACCATCCACAATCAGTACCCTGTTCCTGCCTGTGTTTTGCCATGATCTGAGGGTTTAATAAAAGTGAGAAACACAAGTTTAGCAACAGCAGGATGGCGAGGGTTTCCTGTCCACCTGATAGATGTAAAGCGTCGCCGGAGCTCGCTGCTCTTCCAGTTTTGGCCACTGTCGGTGTGACACAGGGAATGCAAGCGAGAACAAGGGAGGAGGTGGAGAGCAGCTCCCAAACATCTCGGCACCATCACCGACATCATCCACAAGGTGCACCAGTGAGCCTTTCTTCACCAGCTGCTGCACCTTCCAGTTGATGTGGCAGTTGTTGCGGCTCATGTTGTAGGCACTGGCCAACAGCAATTTCTTCAGCCCGCCACCACTGACAGGACGCGCTCGGTCACCGTGTGCCTCCCTCCACTATCACCATCTGCCGCTTCTTCCTGTGGGAGATGTCGGCGACATTGGGGAAGAAGGAGGAAGAGGCGGTGGTGGAGAGGGAAGCGGTAGAGTGAACAAAGCGACAGCTGACAGGAAGAGCTCACTGGTGCAGATCAGCGACATCGAAGCCCTAGTTTTAAGGTCAAATTACACAATGTGCTGGAGTAACTCAGCAGGTCAGGCAGCATCTCTGTAGAACATTGAAAGGTGATGATTTGGTCAGGACTCTCTTCAGTCTGATTTAGGCATTGATAGACAATCAAAACCATTTCCCAAGGCCAGAAGCATCAAAGACTGGAGGGCAAACATTTGGTCAGAGGGGGAGGTTTTAAGAAGTTATGCCTGGAATACACCACCAGGGCAAGTCAAGAGTGTTTAATTCTCACGTGTACCAACAATATAATGATGAATCTCTTAGTTGCAGCATTATAACAGGCATGTTAACACAATACACAATAATATTTAAACAAAAATGCAATAAATTAATAGCCATAATACTAGTGCAAAACAAATCCCAAACTACTTAATGCAACTTAAACAGTCAACATAAGTCTATAAGTCTGCAGATGCTGGTTTACAAAATAAGACACAAAGTGCTCAGGAGATCATACAGAATTAGGCCATTTGGCTCATCAAGTCTACTCCACCATTCAAATCATGGCTACTCTATCTTTCCCTATCAACCCCATTCTCCTGTCTTCGCCCCATTACCCCTGACATGCATGCTGGTGTAACTCAGTGAACCACTCGACAATGTACTGGTGTAACTCAGCAACTCAGCAAGTAACACCACATTTAGTGTCGGGCCACTTCTTGAGACTGAAGTGTCCCGACACAAAACATCATCAATCCATGTTCTCCAGGAATTCTGCCCAGCTCGCTGAATTACCCAGCAGTGTCTTCTATTTTCAATAGTAGTCCATAATTGAGGTTTGTGTTAAGTCATGTTCCAGAGCCTAATAGTTGTTGGGAAGAAGGTTATTTATACCTCTTGGTCATAGTTTTCAAACTCCTATACCTTCTTCATGGGGAAAATGAGAGTGGTCTGTGTGATGTAGGTCTTGATCACATTTGATTATTACATTGGAAGCAGAAGCAATAGTGGCAAATAAGACGCTTTTAGAAAGGAACATGAAAATGCAGGTAAGAGAAGGATATGGATTACGTGCATGCGGAGAAAATAGTTTAATTTGGCATCCTGTTCAGCACAGATATTGTGGGACAAAGAGCCGGTTTCTATGCTGCACTGCTCTATGTTGTATGTTTTACGTCAATGCTGATGATCATTGGTTGCTCTATGTCTCTGCAAAGTTGATTTACATCATTGTTAGAAATGTTTGCAATAGTTTACCCCCTACACCACACTACTGACTGTCCTGTTGTTATTCAATCCATTGCTTTTTCCCCTTTTAAACAACAGCAAACATTAACGAGAACTTTGATATATTGCCTACTATGAACACATTAGAAAATTATGGTGAGTGCCTTTGACGTTGCCTATGTTCCATTTCTTTTGGTATGTTGATTTACACCTTTTAAACCTCATGAAAATACACAAAATTAAAACATTAGCTAGACTTACTTGAAAGTGCAGATACTGGAATCTGGAACAATAAACAATCTGCCGGAGAAACTCAATAGACTGAGCGGCATCAGTGGAGGCAAATGGACAGAAGACATCTCGGGTTGAAGCCCATCATCTGGACTGCGTAGAGGCAGTATAAAGCAATGAGAGGAGCGGTGGAGCAAGGGTTGGCACATGATAGATGGATCAAGGTAAGGAGGGGTTCATTGGCAGATTGAATCAACTGGAAAACAGGGAGTTGATAGGTGAAGCAGACAACGGGAATGAAATTTGAATGGAAATGATGGCGAAACATGAAATGAAACAAAGGGAGGTGAATTGGACAAATGGGAAGTGGATGAGAGGTCCCAGCGGGAAGAGTATGAGACTGAAATATAAACACCAGTGCATATTATGGTATATAAATACAAGTGTATGGTGAAGGGAAAATGCACAGGGTTATTGTGGGCTTCGGGCTTGTTTATCTGAGAAAGGCAGAATCGCAGATGTCCTGGTGTGGCAAGTCAAGACTAGATAGTCAAATTTGTCACAGTTCATTCATACATTCATTCATCACCGTTGAAAACATTAGTGACACAGTGGCCAGTTCTCCAGTTCCTGCGGGCCTCCGCCGCTGGGAATATAGGATTTTGATGTGCTTTATCATCATTCTGTCCATTTGTTATGTTCGATAGTGATCGCAACTTCTACTCAAGTGTGGATGGCCGTTGGCTCGTTAGAAGCTCATCCGCCCTTTGACAGGTCTTGTTTTGGTCCTGCTGAGGGTCCACAGACCCTCCTCACCTGGCAAAACCAGGTGGGGGAGATGGTTTAGTCGCCGACTATCCAACCATGGAGCAGGTAGCACGGGATTACATGGTACCCGTGGCGGGGGTAAATTCCCCCAACCTGACCTGACACAGTTCGATCATGGGAATTTTCAAATGGTGGGCTCACTGTGCCAAATTTAAAATCATTACAGACATCAAATTAGTTTCTGAAGCAATATGACAATATTTGAACATTTCAAAGGAAGATGTTGCTCAGTATTATGAGATTAAACAGAGGCAAAATCTGAACATTACATGATGCAATTACACATTGTGTTCTTATGGTGTTCTTATGGGGGCAGTGGTGCTTGGAGCTTGGCAGCAGAGCCCGGAGCTTGCAGCAGCGGAGAACCGGAGCTTGGAGCAGCGGAGATTTATAGCTTGGAGCAGCGGAGAACCGGAGCTTGAAGTCATCGGATCAAGCACTGTGCTTACTGCGGGAGGAATGAGCATGCTTGCTGGTGCAATGGGCACTTACTAGTCTTGCTAAATGACCATTCAGGTCCTGCCGTACAACTGTCGCGGCCTGCGTTTGGGCCAGAGTGCAGGGGATAAAGCTCGGCGCACAGTTGTTGACAACCGTCTAGAGAACTGTGACATACTATATATGCAAGAGACATTTTTAGCAAGACTTGGACAAACTGAATTTTCTCAATGATAACTTTCATGGAGCTGGGGAGTCTACAATTGGCCTTGGCATGGGAATATTCAGAGATAGGATATCAGGGGGTGTGGCTATTCTATGGAACAAGAAGCTTGAAGCATCAATCAATGGGGTTCGGCTTGATGCTGACTGGTGTATTGCATACACTTTGCTCACAACAACAAGGGATTTGTTATCCTAAATGTGTATACACCCTATGAATGCCTTCAGAATGAGGATGAATATTTAAATAGGTTTGCTTTCATCTATTCCTATTTTCAAAACAATAATTATTCTAGTGTGTATGTCACTGGGGATATGAATGCAGATATCTCAGGCAGGAACTCATTATTTGCCAATCATATGGCTCAGTTCCGTCAAGGTAATAATTTTATATTGTCAAGCAAAGTGCTTTTACCTACAGATAGCTTACGTCATGGCTGGATCAGTGTATTTTTACAGCTGATGCACATGCTTCATTGAGGTGTATGAGCATTCTTTATGGGCCAGCAATGACTGATCATATACCTGTTGCTATGTCAATGAATGTTGAACATCTACCAGTGGTATCCAGAGATGGAAATAGCTCTATAACAGAAAAACTGGACTGGTCAACTCTTACAAAGGAAGACATCTTAAGGGCCTGTCCCACTGTACGAGGTAATTCAAGAGTTCTGCCTAGCTTTCCCCTGATTCGAACTCGGAGAATATCCGTAGCGGGTCTGAAGGAGTTTGTGGATGTCTCGTAGCGGCTTGTACGAATAACGGGAGGTAATCCGGAAATCCGGTAAACTCAACACTGTGAAAAATGTCCATGAGTAAAAAAATTCTTGTGATGAAAAAAATTGTTACTTTTTACTCGTACGAGCCGCTACAAGACATCCACAAACTCCTACGGACCCGCTACGTACATTCTCCAAGTTCGAATCAGGGGAAAATTCGGGAGAAATCTTGAATTCTCGTACAGTGGGACAGGACCTTTAGCCTATTATGCTCACACAGATAAATCCTCAAGAATTTTCATTTACCTAAAGATGCAATAATGTATAGTAATGTTAATTGTAAGGATGTGAAACACAGGAGAGATAGCTGCTCCACGTGTAATAATATAGTAAGCAGTTTATATTTAGGCAATAAGCTTATAGTAAGCATAAAAATAAGACACAAAACATCAGGCCCGGCTGGAATAAGTATATAGCCGAGTATCATGCTGAAGCCCGTGAAGCCACTAAATGATGGGCTATGGCAAGTAGACCCAGACAAGGGCCTGTGCTGGAGTACAAGACGCTCACTAATGCAAGATATAAGTATGCTGTTTGCTTCATCTGTAAAAATGAACAAGCTATGAGGGCTGATTCCATGGCTAAGAAGCTGCAAAGTAACAGTGCAACTTATTTTTGGAAAGAAGTGAGAGCTCTTAACAGCTGCAAAACATCTCTACCATGCACTGTGGATGGAATCTCCGGAACAGCTAATATCGCAGAGTGACAGCATTATAGCACTTTATTCAACTGTGTCCAAGGTGGTTTGTATAGGGTGGACAATATTGAGAGTAATGATTCAATGGTGATGTCACATGAAGTGTATCATGCCATGAACAAGCTGTCCAACAACAAAGCAAGTGGCTTAGATCATATTTCTGCTGAACATCTTAAGTATGCGAGTATGAGGATAGCTCCTTTCCTTGCTATTTGTTTTACTGGCTTTATGATTCATGGCTTGTTACCAAACTTAATGCTGTCTGTTCTGCTGGTGCTGGTCATTAAAGACTAAGCTAGTAAAGTAGGCAGACTAAATAATTACAGGCCCATAGCTTTAGCCAGCATGTTATCAAAAGTCCTAGAAAGAATTCTGCTGGACAGATTAGATGAGTTTGTTAACTCCACAGATAACCAGTTTGGTTTTAAAGCAAAACATGGCACTGACTTCGGTATATCCCGAAAGGAGATTGCAAACAAATATAGAGGTAAAAACTCAATTCTTAGGTGCTATTGATGTTTCCAAAGCCTTTGATCGTGATCATCAAAGAAAGCTGTTTGTTAAATTGAGTCAAAGAGGGTTGCTAACTATGTTGTGAGAATTCTGGCTTACTGCTATGCCGACCACACTATGCAAGTCAAATGGGGCAGTAGAATCTCAGCCCCATTTGGGGTTTGTAATGTTGTAAGACAAGGGGGAATTTTGTTGCCAGTCCTTTTTAATCTTTATATTGATGATCTGTCCAAGCAATTGAAAGCCTGTAATATTGGGTGCATTTAGTGAACCATATTGCATATGCAAATGCTCTTGTGGTCTTTAGTCCATCTAGCACTGGTCTCCAGCAGCTCCTTGTTATATATAGACAAAATTGCTGGAGAAATTCAGCGGGCGCGGCATCATCTATGGAGCAAAATAAATAGGCAACGTTTCGGTCCGAAACGTTGCCTGTTTCCTTCGCTCCATAGATGCTGCTGCACCCACTGAGTTTCTCCAGCAATTTTGTCTACCTTCAATTTTCCAGCATCTGCAGTTCCTTCTTGAACTCCTTACTATATGTTCTCTGTATGGTGTGGAACATAATAGCAAATATAATGCTGGTAGGAGTGCTGTTATGATCTGTAAAACCAAAGAGGATAAATGTCTAGAATTTCCCAATTTTAATTTGTCTGACAATAATCTTAGTGTCTGTAATAAGGTAAAATATCTTGGGCATTTTATTACAGAACAAATGACAGATGATGAGGATATTTATAGGCAATGCCATGTGCTGTATATACAAGCAATTATTCTCTTACGCAAGTTTGGTGCATGTACAGATGTAGTGAAGATATATCTGTTCAGAGCATATTGTACACCACTCCACAGCTCTGGTCAAATTACAGAAAAACAAGATTACAGAGACTTAAAGTAGCTTATAATGATGCCATAAAAATACTACATAAGGAACCTAAATGGTGTAGTACAAGTGAAATGTTTGTGGCTGCAGAAGTCAGTACTTTACAAGCTATCCTAAGAAATCATATGTATAAATATATTTGCAGGATTAATGACTGAAAATGAAATTATCTTGGTCTTATCAAATACAAGGTTTAGCACTGCACGCTGCCAATCCCAGCTGTGGAAACATTGGTAGAGTTGTTTCATTGTAAGACACTGGTCATTCTTTTTATTCTGGATATTTATCCGACCACAACGTATCATGCATTCAATCTATGTGTTACTTATAAAGATTTATGTCAATTTGGCAGCTACCACATGTACACTCTACACCTGTCTGTGTAGAAATAATATTAAAACGTGGCCATATCCGAATCTCGTTTGGGTGTCGGAGGGCAGGCATCCTCTTCTAGAAAAATGCAAGATGGTGCCTTTAATGTCTTTAAAATTGCTTGAAAACTCAATAAACCAAATCTTGGTATGCGTTCGATGAATACATCTCAATGAAAATCTTTACTGATGAATGAAAGTAACACCAAACATTGAAATAGAAATGCAATGTGTAGGAAGGAACTGCAGATGCTGGTTTATACCAAAGTTAGACACAAAATAGACACAAGAGCCCAGAGTTACTTGGATCTTGGACAAGCAGCAACAAAGAAAAGCAGGGAGAAGAGCTGATTGGCTGAAGCCCGTGGGGGGAAGTGATTAAGTCACAGGGAAAAAACTGTTTAAAACTGAGGAATTTGGTTTGGAAATTGGTGAATTAGGTAATTTATCAGTCAATATAAGCAAGGCTGCTCTAATGGAGCTGCCCCGTGAGTGAAGCGGCCTTGTGAGAGAAGCGGCCTTGTGAGAGAAGCGCCTGTCTTTGGCTTGAGAGTCTTCGGCGAGGAGGCTGAGGATGCTGCGCAAAAAGCTCGAGAGGACGGGCGCGGTGAAAACATGACAGGCAGATGAGACAGTGCGATGCTTGCAGAATGTGGGAGCCCAGGGACACGGATGGAGCCTCTGGCTGCTACAACTGTGGCAAGTGCGTCCAACTTCAGCTCATGAAGGACTGTGTTGGGGCACTGGAGAAGCAGCTGGATAATCTCAGGGCCATCGGGAAAATCAGCGTTTCCTGGACAGTACCTACAGTGAGTTTGTCACGCCGATGATACGGGCAGAATGAAGGTATGTGACTGAGAGAAAGCTTGGTAATTGTGGAGTGCAGGAGACCCAGGTGGCTGTGCCTTAAGAAAACAGGTACGTCCTCTTGGGAACTGTCGGGGGAGACGATGTTTCCAGTCCAAGCGGCAGACACGTCGGTGGCTCCAATCCTAGAGATGGGACTCGACCGGCGAGACCGACGTCGGGCAGAGCCATAGTGCTGGGTGACTCCATTGTCTGAGGAGCAGACAGGAGATTCTGTGGTGGCAGACGAGATGCTAGGATAGTTTATTGCCTCCCTGGTGCCAGGGTTCAGGATGTCACGAGCCGAATTCAGAACATCCTCAGTGAACAGCCGGCAGTAATTGTGCACATAGGCACAAACAACATCGGGAAGAAGAGGAAGGACGTTCTCCAACATGAGTTCAGAGAGTTGTGAAGAAGACTGAAAGGCAGGACTTCTAGGGTGGTTATCTCTGGATTGCTTCCAGTACCTCGTGCTAGTGAGGACAGGATCAGCGAGATGGGGAATCTGAATGTGTGGCTGAGGGGCTGGTGCAGGGAGCAAGGATTTAGATTTATAGACCATTGGGATATCTTCTGGGGTAGGGGAGACCTGTACAAAAGAGACCTTAACTGGAGGGGGACCGACATTCTGGCAGGCAGGTTTGCTAGGGCTACACGTGTGGGTTTAAACTAAATAGTGGGGGGGAGGGGTTGACAAATTGGGAGTATAAAGATGGAGTTGAAGGGGAAGTGACTACAGGAAAAATTCCAAAAGATTCTCGAATTAATGGGAAGGAAAGTTCGAGAAGGGATAAAAGAGTAAGGTCAGGGCCAATTGCGAGCAGTGCGAGGGGGGACGTGAATGCGGAGGTCAAAGTGTTGTATATGAATGCGCGAAGTATAAGAAATAAAGTGGATGAGCTTGAGGCTCAGTTAGAAATTGGCAAGTATGATATTGTGGGAATTACAGAGACATGGCTGCAAGAGGGTCAGGACTGGGAAATGAATATTCAAGGGTATACCTCCTATCGAAAAGACAGACAGGTGGGCAGAGCGGGAGAGGTTGCTCTGTTGGTGAGTAATGAAATTCAGTCCCTTCGAAGGGGTGACATTGAAACAGGAGATGTGGAATCAGTATGGATAGAACTATGGAATTGTAAGGGTAAAAAGAGCCTAATGGGACTTATCTACAGGCCCCCAAACAATAGCCCATACATAGGGTGCAAGTTGAATCAGGAGTTAAAATTGGCATGTAGTAAAAGTAATACTGTGGTTGTTGTGGGAGATTTCAACATGCAGGAAGACTGGGAAAATCAGGATGGTACTGGACCCCAAGAAAGGGACTTTGTAGAGTGCCTTCATGATGGATTCTTAGAGCAGCTTGTATTAGAGTCTACCAGGGAGAAGGCAATTCTGGATTTAGTGTTATGTATTGAACCGGATTTGATAAAGGACCTCGAGGTTAACGAGCCATTAGGAGGTAGTGACCATAACATGGTCAGGTTTAATCTACAATTGGAGAGGGAGAAGGGTAGATCGGAGGTGTCAGTTTTACAATTGAATAAAGGGGACTATGGGGCCATGAGGGAGGAGCTGGCCAAAGTAGACTGGAAAGATACACTAGCGGGGATGACAGTGGAACAAAAATGGCAGGTATTTATAGGAGTAATACAGAAGGTGCAGGATCAGTTCAGTCCTAGGAGGAAGAAATATTCCAAGGGGCGACTAGGGACGTCAGGGACAGTATACAAATAAAAGAGAAGTACAAAGTAGTAAAGATGAGCGGAAAGCAAGAGGATTAGGTAATGTTTCAAGAGCAACAGAAGATAATTTAAAAAGACAATACGGGGAGAAAAGATGAGGTACGAAGGCAAGCCAGCCAAGAATATCCACTTTGGTATCAAAAACAGGAAGGCAGATTACTATCTAAATGGCATCAAGTTGGGAAAAGGGGAAGTACAACGGGATCTGGGGGTTCTTGTTCATCAGTCCATGAAGGTAAGCATGCAGGTACAGCAGGCAGTGAAGAAAACGAATGGCAATGGATAATAGACAATAGACTGTAGATGCAGGAGTAGGCCATTTGGCCCTTCGAGCCAGCACCACCATTCAATGTGATCATGGCTGATCATCCCGAATCAGTACCCCGTTCTTGCCTTCTCCCCATATCCCCTGACTGTTATTTGTAAGAGCCTTATCTAGCTCTCTTGAAAGCATCCAGAGAACCTGCCTCCACCGCCCTCTGAAGGAGGAATTCCACAGACTCACCACACTCTGCGAGAAAAAGTGTTTCCTCATCTCCGTTCTAAATGGCTTACTCCTTATTCTTAAACTGTGGCCCCTGGTTCTGGACTCCCCCATCATCAGGACCACGTTTCCTGCCTCTAGTGTGTCCAAGCCCTTAACAATCTTATATGTTTCAATGAGATCCCCTCTGATCCTTCTAAACTCCAGAGCGTACAAGTCTAGCTGCTCCATTCTCTCAGCATATGACAGTCCCGCCCTCCCGGGAATTAACCTTGTAAACCTACGCTGCACTCCCTCAATAGCAAGAATGTCCTTCCTCAAATTAGGGGACCAAAACTGCACACAATACTCCAGGTGTGGTCTCACTAGGGCTCCGTACAACTGCAGAAGGACTTCTTTGCTCCTATATTCGATTCCTCTTGTTACAAAGGCCAACATGCCATTCGCTTTCTTCACTGCCTGCTATACCTGCATGCTTCCTTTCATAGACTGATGAACAAGGACCCCCAGGTCCTGTTGTACTTTCCCTTTTCCCAACTTGACGCCATTCAGATAGTAATCTGCCTTCCTGTTTTTGCTACCAAAGTGGATAACCTCACATTATCCACATTAAACTTAATCTGCCATACATCTGCCCACTCCCCCAACCTGTCCAAGTCACCCTGCATTCTCATAGCATCCTCCTCACAATTCACACTGCCACCCAGCTTTCTGTTATCTGCAAATTTTCTAATGTTACTTTGAATCCCTTCATCCAAATCATTGATGTATATTGTAAATAGCTGCGGTCCCAGCACCGAGCCTTGCGGTACCCCACTAGTCACTGCCTGCCATTATGAAAGGGACCCGTTAATCCCTACTCTTTGTTTCCTGTCTGCCAACCACTTCTCTCTCCATATCAGCACTCTACCCCCAATACCATGTGCCCTAATTTTGCCCACTAATCTCCTATGCGGGACCTTATCAAAGGCTTTCTGAAAGTCCAGGCACACTACATCCACTGGCTCTCGCTTGTCCATTTTCCTAGTTACATCTTCAAAAAAATCCAGAAGATTAGTCAATCATGATTTCCCCTTCGTAAATCAATGCTGACTTGGACTGATCCTGTTACTGCTGTCCAAATTTGCGGCTATTTTATCTTTTATAATTGACTCCAGCATCTTCCCCACCACTGATGTCAGGCTAACTTTTCTATAATTCCCTGTTTTCTCTCTCCCGCCTTTCTTAAAAAGTGGGATAACATTAGCTACCCACCAATCCACAGGAACTGATCCCGAGTCTATGGAACATTGGAAAATTATCACCAATGCATCCACGATTTCCAGAGCCAATTCCTTAAGTACCCTGGAATGCAGACATCAGGCCCAGGGGATTTACCAGCCTTCAGTCCCATCAGTCTACCCAACACCATTTCCTGCCTAATGTGGATTTTCTTCAGCTCCTCTGGCACCCCAGATCCTCTGGCCACTACTATATCAGGACGATTGATTGTGTCCTCCTCAGTGAAGACTGATCCAAAGTACCTGTTTTCCCTGTTTTCTCTCTCCCGCCTTTCTTAAAAAGTGGGATAACATTAGCTACCCAGCAATCCACAGGAACTGATCCCGAGCCTATAGAACATTGGAAAATTATCATCAATGCATCCACGATTTCTAGAGCCATTCCCCCACTCGCAACAAGGGCAGAGTCCCCCTGGTCCTCGCCTTTCACCCCACCAGCCGGCACATACAACACATAGTCCTCCGCCAGTTTCGCCACCTCCAACATGACTCCACCACTCGCCACATCTTCCCATCTCCCCCCTTGTCTTCCTTCCGCAAAGACCGCTCCCTCCGCAACTCCCTTGTCAATTCTTCCCTTCCCTCCCGCTCCACCCCTTCCCCGGGCACTTTCCATTGCAACCGCAAGAGATGCTACACTTGTCCCTTCACCTCCCCCCTCCACTCCTTTCAGGGACCCAAGCAGTCCTTCCAGGTCCGACAGAGGTTCACCTGCACCTCCTCCAACCTCATCTACTGCAACCGTTGCTCCAAATGCCAGCTGATCTATATCGGTGAGACCAAGCGGAGGCTTGCCGAACACCTCCGCTCGGTCCGCAATAACCAACCCGACCTCCCGGTGGCTCAGCACTTCAACTCCCCCTCCCATTCCGTATCCGACCACTCAGTCCTGGGCCTCCTCCACGGCCAGAGTGAGCAACACCGCAAGTTGGAGGAACAGCACCTCATATTCCGCTTGGGGAGTCTGCATCCTCTGGGCTTAAACATTGAATTGTCTCAATTCTGTTAACCCTTGCTGCCTCCCCTTCCCATCTCTCTCTCAGCCCTCGGGCCCTGGCATTCCCGCTCTCTCTATCCCTCCCCCACCCAAGTTGCACTAACTTCTCATTTTCACACTACTAACAGCTTACAATGGCCTGTTTCCTTTATCATCAATACTTTTTTGCATATCTTTCATTCATTGTTCTTTATCTCTCCACATCACCGTCTATATCTCTCGTTTCCCTGATCCCTAGCCAGTCTGAAGAAGGGTTTCGGCCTGAAACGTCACCTATCTCCTTCACTCCTTAGATGCTGCTGCACCCGCTGAGTTTCTCCAGACTTTTGTGTACCCTCCAAAGTACCTGTTCAACTCATTTGCCATTTCCTTGTTCCCCATAATAATTTCACCTTTTTCAGTCTTCAAGGGTCCAACTTTGGTCTTAACTAATTTTTTTCTCTTCACATACCTAAAGAAGCTTTTTACTATCCTGCTTTATATTGTCATGCTGTCCTTTATAACAATAGGAGCAAAGAGGTCCTTCTGCAGTTGTACAGAACCCAAGTGAGACCACACCTGGAGTATTGTGTGCAGTTTTGGTTCTAATTTGAGGAAGCACATTCTTGCTATTGAGGGAGTGCAGTGTGGATTTACAAGATTAATTCCCGGGATGGCGGGACTGTCATATGCTGAGAGAATGGAGCGGCTGGGCCTGTACACTCTGGCGTTTAGAAGGATGAGAGGGGATCGTATTGCAACATATAAGATTGTTAAGGGTTTGGACACACTAGAGGCAGGAAACATGTTCCCGATGTTGGGGGAGACCAGAACCAGGGGCCACAGTTTAAGAATAAGGGGTAAGCCATTTAGAACTGAGACGAGGAAAAACTTTTTCTCACAGAGAGTTGTGAGTCTGTGGAATTCTCTGCTCAGAGGGTGGTGGAGGCAGGTTCTCTGGATGCTTTCAAGAGAGAGCTAGATAGGGCTCTTAAAGATTGCGGAGTCAGAGTATATGGGGAGAAGGCAGGAACGGGGTACTGATTGGGAGATGATCAGCAATGATCACACTGAATGGCGGTGCTGGCTCGAAGGGCCGAATTGTCTACTCCTGCACCTATTGTCTATTGTCTAAAATGATGGCGTAACTCAGCGGGACAGGTAGCCTCTCTGGAGACAAGGAATGGGTGATATTTTGGGTCGAGTCCCTTTTTCAGGCTGAAAGTTAGGGGAGAGAGAAACTAGAGATGTGGATACATATGGTGTGAAAATTATAGATCAAAGCAGACAATAGATAATAGTTGGCTATTCGAGGCAGCACCGCCATTCACTGTGATCATGGCTGATCATCCTCATTCAGTTCCCTGTTCCTGCCTTCTCACCATATCCCCTGACTCCGCTATCTTTAAGTGCTCTAACTCTCTGTTAAAAGCAAGCAGAGATTGGGCCCCCACTGCCTTCCGAGGCAGAGCATTCCACAAGTTCACAACTCTCTGGGTGAAAAGTTTTTCCTCATCTCCATTCTATCTGGACCACCCCTTATTCTTAAACATAGATCAAAGGTAAGAAATACTTTGTGTATTTCTTACATTTCTTTGATCTATGTCTATATTTAAGAACAAGGGGTGGTCCAGATAGAATGCAGTAGTAAATCAGTGGGTCATACAGCATCTTTGGAGAAAAGGCATAGATGATGTTTGGGTTCAAGACCCTTCTTCAGACCTTCATTGAACCATGAACCATTCTGCATTTTGTGATCCCCATCTGCTATGATCTGCCGTTTTGACACCTTACCAGGGCTGACCTTAAGCCGATTGGACCGATTGCTCCCAATTGGGCCCCCCCGCCTAATGGGAGCCCCGCACTAATGTTCCGTATGGAAATACGAATTTGCTTTGTTAAATATTGATTTTTTTTAAAACACTTGCCATCCGGATTTTTTAAAAAAACGAACATGGATAACAACCGCTCCACGGCCATCAGAGAGAAATGATTCGTTAACTACTACTGTTAGCACTTGTTAACAGCCAGTATCAACAAGTAGTTATACAATGTGTCATCAATGCATCAATCCACATTCCTCAGTAAATGCAATTGTGTTTTGAACAAGTATTAATGACGCCGCGTTCCTTTGAATAAAATTCGCGCGGCGTCATTAATACTTGTTCAAAACACAATTACATTTACTGAGGAATGTAGATCGATGCATTGATGACAAATTGAGAATTTCTTCAAACTCACCATCATGACTAAGGGATCTGGACTGCGAGACGGGTCTTCTTCTTGGTGTGCAGGTTAGTCATTCACCTACAGATCCACGTTTTGTCTCTCTCTCCCGCTCCCCATCTCATCTCCCTCTAACTCTCTCACTCCCTCTCTCACCCTGTTGCCTTGGCATTCCCGGAATCATTGACGTTTTGGGGTAGACAAAAATGCTGGAGAAACTCAGCGGGTGAGGCAGCCACCTTGCCCGCCGAGTTCCTCCAGCACTCTGTGCTTTTTGTTTTGCTCTGAAGTTGAAGGTGGCTCAGCAGGATGGGCATGGGCTCGTTGGAGAGGGTTGCGGTTCTGGTCGAGAGCCTTCTTCAGACAATCACAAGTACTCTCACCGACGAGAGTTCAGTTCAGTCTGAAGAAGGGTCTTCTCTCCAGAGACGCTGCGCTGCCTGTCCTGCTGATTTACTCCAGCTTTATGTCTATCTTCAATTTCAGAGAAATACAATTTCTCACGGGGGGCATAGCGTCTACCCTCCCCTTCCTTCCCAAACTAAGCATATCCCTCACGGACCTTAGCATGCCTCTAGTTCCTAAACCCATTTCCATCATTGTTCATGTAGCACTTATAACGCAGAGACCAGGCTTGAAGTGATTCTGTGAAACAAAAAGATAAAGTGCTGGTTTCAGTCCAGCAGCAGCCTGAAGCACTTCAGCCTCTTAGCCCTGTGACCAGCTGTTTCAAGTTTTGTACTGCTGTTGGACTGAAACCGGCTCTTTATCTTTTTGTTTCACCCCCTGTCCGTCCACATTCATCTCCCTCTCCCCCACCTTCCTCCCACGGTGCCTGCTGCTTTTGTGGCAGGCACACCATCAGGTTTACATTGCCAGTTAACCACTGATTTATTTTCAAGTGGTCAGTGCAAAGTTTGCCTTCTTAAAAACTGGTATCGTTGCCAAAAGTGACTTGCTTTGTGAAAATGGGCATTTGTAAAATTAAACCCCAGTGTCCTCTGAGCTACGTGTTACTGTGTTGTCCAATATTCTTGCTAATTGTCGTATTAGCATTTCAGTGCTGCCTGTGCCACAGCATGGGCCATCCATTAGTTAGATCACAATGGAACATAGTATTAAATCGCAAGTGACTGGAGATGCTGCAGATCTTGAGCAAAAAAAAAAAACTGCTGGAGGAATATTGAGTCATACCATTTAGTGAAGCCACCGAACAAAGGGTAGCTCTTTGGAGGCGAACAGTCACTTCCTGACTAACTGCTGACTCTTTTTAACTTGGTGCAGTGTTCTATGGTTACCCGTTTTCTATTGCACAAATGCATGAGTGAAGAGTCGAGTCAAGAATGTATAATTGCCATGTGTATCCACAACAGAACAATTAAATTCTTATTTGCAGCAGCATAACAGGCGTGTATACACAATAATCATAGTTTGTATGAGAACAAATGAGAAACAAATAAATTCAATAACTTAACCCTAATACAAGTGCAAAAAGCTCAGGGTGCCCTATCAAATCTTATCAATCGCTTCTTAATCGCATGACTGCGTCGAACTGCTGTCTAATTCGTTGATCGTATTGCCAGATATAAACTGTTTTGGGAGAGAAAAATGCTCACGGCAGACCAAACGTGTTAAACAGAAATTGGTCAGATACTGAGCTTTACATGGGTTACACAAAAAGCTGGAGAAACTCAGCGGGTGCAGCAGCATCTAAGGAGCGAAGGAGATGGGCGACGTTTCGGGTCGAGACCCTTCTTCAGACTGGTCAGGGATCAGGGAAACGAGAGATATAAACAGTGATATGGAGAGATAAAGCAAGAACAATGAGTGAAAGATATGCAAAAAAGTATTGGTGATAAGGGAAGCAAGCCATTGTAAGCTGTTTCTGGTGTGAAAATGAGAAGCTAGTGCGACTTGGGGGGGGGGGGGGGGGGGGAAGATGGAGAAGGAATGTCAGGGCCCGAGGGCTGAGGGAGAGGTGGGGGGGGGGGGGGGGGAAGGGAGCAGTCTGGGTTAACAGAATTGAGAAAATTCAATGTTTAAGCCCAGAGGATGCAAACTCCCCAAGCGGAATATGAGATGTTGTTCCTCAAACTTGCGGTGTTGTTCACTCTGGCCATGGAGGAGGCCCAGGACCGAGAGGTCGGATACGGAGTGGGAGGGGGAGTTGAAGTGCTGAGCCACCGGGAGGTCGGGTTGGTTATTGCGGACCGAGCGGAGGTGTTCGGCGAAACGATCGCCTAGCCTCCGCTTGGTCTCACCAATGTAGATTAGCTGGCATCTGGAGCAATGGATGCAGTAGACGAGGTTGGAGGAGGTGCAGGTGAACCTCTGTCGGACTTGGAATGACTGCTTGGGTCCCTGAAAGGAGTGGATGGGGGAGGTGAAGGGACAAGTGTAGCATCTCTACATTGACGACTGCTTTGGTGTCACCTCCTGCACCCACGCAGAACTGACTGACTTTATCCATTTCACCACCAACTTCCATCCGGCACTCAAATATACTTGGACCATTTCCGACATTTCCCTACCATTCCTTGACCTCACCATCTCTATTGCAGGTGACACACTCCTGACTGACATCCACTACAAACCAACTGACTCCCACAGCTACCTGGACTACTCTTCCTCCCACCCTGCTTCCTGTAAGGACTCCATCCCCTATTCCCAATTCCTCCGACTACGCCGCATCTGCTCCCAGGATGACTTGTTCCACACCAGGTCATCGCAAATGTCCTCGTTCTTCAGAGAACGGGGTTTCCCCTCCCCCACTATC